>CM076594.1:2415000-3615000 GCA_038430175.1 Ficus hirta | reverse complement strand
TTTAAGTTTCTATTTTATTCCACTGGCAGCCTCAAAGACCAACTGATTCCGAAAGGAGGATAATTCCTTGTCACAATGGGGTACAAGTACATGGAAGTCTTGAGGTGTCTTGTCACCTAGGTAATCTTTTCCTTGCTTTTTGAATGTCATGTGCCTTGTATACTGATTTATATACACATATATTTATGGAATGCTCTCACTGCTCTACACAAGTAACTACGCCATGCTATAGTTCTCTATACTTATTAGAGCTATTTTAAACATCTAATTATATGTACATATATATATATATATATATATATCATAAGGAAACGACAAAGAATTGAAGAATTTTTTTGCTCATTCAAACAAACAAGAAATAAAGGCGGTGTGAATAATTTGACTTGATCTCGGTAGGATTTAAAATTAAATATTGGTTCATAATCTAAACTATTTAAGCTTTTGGAAGAATATTAGTAATCTGATATCTTATCAAGAAAACAAACACTATGGTTGAAAATGTGCTCTCACTTTTTTTTTTTTTTTTCCTGATTTCCTGTTTGGAAGAAATGAATCAAATACTGAAGTCAATTATAAAAATTTCTTGATATATAAATCATAAATTTGTTGGCGAACAGGCAAGCAGGCTGTGAGATCGTCGGTCAGAACATCACAACCCGAGATTTCGATCACGGAAAGAAGAGGAGAAGATGAGTGCTTGATTCTTGCCAGTGATGGAGTTTGGCAAGTCATGTCTAATGACACAGCTTGCAACATAGCTACTACTTGTCTCAGAGATGGCAACAGCACTGATACCAATTCCGTTGTGCCCCGTGGAGACTTGAACATATTTGGGCACTCAATCAGCTTATTATTAGATCATGAGGAGGTATTTCCTTCGAAGGGCAGTGTTGATGCAGCTGCTTTACTCTGTCGCCTCGCGCTTGGGCGTGGAAGCAGTGACAGTATGAGTGTTATTGTTGTTGATTTGAAGAGGCCTTCAGTATTTGGAAACGCAAAATTAGAGGCTAATCTCTTTCGACTTTGAGGGATTGAATTATAGGATTTATAGCTAAATAATATTTTTTTTAAAGAATTTTTTTAATAAATGGCTGAAGTTTTTAAACTTTAGTTAAAAGATCGTCTTTTTTTTTTAATAGTTAATCAATTTTATTAAATAATCAATCAGTAATTGAATGCATAATAATTAATCACTTATTGACTTATGGTCAATCAATAATATAGCTCAGCAAATTTCATAGTCAATCACTGATTGATCAAATCTAAAAAATGACAAATGAACATTTTTCTAAATAAAAAAAAATTTTATCATCTATTATGTTAGGTGACTAAAAAAGACTACCCAACCTAATTTTCCTTCAATTAAACGTACCTTGACTTCAACATTTAATTGCCAAATTTGAACGTTGTTTTATGTGGAATAGATATTTTTGATCTTATTGACTACATCATGCTGTTCCCAATGCTGATTAATATTTTTATACAATCAAAGCATTTTAGTTACCCAACTACTTTGGAAATTGAAAGCGAACTAATTCAACGATAGTGATTGGAAAAAAAAAAAAAATTTTCTCCTTGTGTGTGGATATTTCGGTTGCAAAGAAGAATGCAACTAATCCCATACATATGGAAAGTGATATGTTTCTTTTCATCATAAATCGATCAGCAATTCCAATGTGTCCTACATGGAAAGAACAATAATAAGATTTTCTTTACAACTTCATAAATGTACTAACAACTTTAATCAACTTGTGAATCTTCGTATATTATTCAGCTATTAAATATAATTATATGTAATTATTTTTTATTACTGACTGAATATATAATACTAATATCAGCGACGAAGTGGTAATATGTTTTTCTCAATGTTCAAAGGGTTATATGCAAGAATGCACACCGTTATATTTATGCCCATCATAATATTAAAGTTGATGATTCTGTCCTTTTAATAAGCAAAATTATAAGTGCTTAAAACATGATTTTCCACTTAATTTTCTCATTTTTTGTAATATTAATCTTTTTTTTGGTTGTTTAAAATGTATGCATCAGTAACCGTCAAAGTAATGCTAATGGTTTTTGGGAGTTTTATCTGTTTAGTTCTTTTTTTTTTTTTGGGGTTGAATATCTATTTAATTTTGTTGAACGTAGTATTATCTCTCAAATTTGTCTGGGTTTTATATCTTCACATAAGATGCATATGAGTTTTTCATTTGTATATTATGTGTAAATTCGTTTGAGAGCTAGGACCTTATTCATACTCAACATCATGTAAATTTTCTTCCACTAATTTTAAACCATCATTCGTAGTTCACTAGTTCTATAAGTAATCTGATTTTATTTATTGAATCATTTTTCCCTTCTTGTACGGAATCAAGCGAACTCTCTAATTGAAATAACAACGTACACAAACACAAAAGTTATATTCATATTAATGTGGCAGTGATTGTTAAAATTTAAATGGTTTAATCAATATTTAGATTAATCAGCGGTTTTTTTTCCTTTAATAGTAAATATAATTATTGATGTTAGATTTCGTATTTTATCTCTCATTATATACATATCATCACAGAGCATGAGACGACTTATGAGTAAATAGTCCTCAAGACCCAAAAACGAGTCATTAATCGACAATAGAAAAATTGACAAACGACTAATGATTCATCTGAGGTCAAATAAATAAAGTTAACTCCGAGATCAACAAGAGGGTAACCAAATCAAGCATAAAAAATGATCTCAGATAAGAAGGTAGATCTCTCTAAAAAGGATAGTTTCTCAATCACTTTCACTAACTTTCGAATTAGAAAGTCAACCACATGATAAGGAAACTATTAATCAGCATTGAAGGCATATTCTACCAGAATCATACAAATAAAATCAGCCAATCAACTCCTATAAATATAGGCATAGTCCACAAGCCTAGGGGACACCTCAACATACAATTCCCATAACTTACATTATACTCACTATATTCTCCTACTCTCTGTATTAAATCAACTCTTCTCTCCTCTCTCTCTCTCGTTCTTACTCAAAAACATCATTGGAACGTTCATTATTTATACATAGTGAAAGCAGCAAACCTCACTAAATCCTCATGTCTTATCTCTATTTACTTTTTTAACTATGTACTAACTTATCTACAATTCACGAACGACTTTTACGACTAGCCAGTCGTCTTATTTGGTCATTGACCCTAATTTTTTGTGATTGTAGATTTCACCTACAATAATAATCATCAAAATTAAGGAAAAATACATATATGTCATTATAAGAGAGAATAAAATTATATCCTATGTCTTCCTAATGATCAGTTGAAGGCAAAAAGCGCCACACTCACACCTCTGTTAACGTCGGCCGCCCTTCTTTTTTTTTTTTTTTTTTTTTTTTTTTCGGTGATTTGACTTTTATAACCTGCTTTTCTTTGAAAAAGAAAGAAAGAAAAGAAAAGAAAATCAACTACGCATTCTTAAATTGGTTTCCCACGTGATGTCTATAGAGCAAGGAGATAAAAAGAGATCAGCTGGCCGGTGGTCGGTACTTGTATATATCGATCTTGATTCTTAAATATATATATATATATATATATATACACACACACATAACTATGTTATCTGACACCGCCGGACTTCGGCAGATAGAGAAGAGAGAAAGAGGTTATATCATAATAATTAGAAGTTGTATCATTTCTTCAACATCGTTTTTTTTTTTTATCAAACGACTCTAAAATTAAAAGCGACCCTCCGGCAAAATTGAAGTGCCAAACAAGAGAATTTACGTATATATATATATATATTAGAAAATTTATTTTTGATCTTTCTTTTTATGATGGAGCTTTTATGTATGATTAAATCTCTTATTTAAATATATATTAATAAGATTTTTTTAATCACTAAAATTAATTTATAACAAGTTTTCATTTTAAAAATTAGTAAGATACGATTCAAAAATACTTCAATCATAAATTACGCTATTAAAAAATTATTTTGTTTTGTTTTTCTGCGTGATTTTTTTCCCCTGAAAATTCTGTGTAATATACTTGTGGTTATAGTTGGGCTAGTAAATACAAAATAAATACATGCACGCGCACCTAACTGCCACGTGTTATACACTTGAAAATTTAATGCATTTTATATAAAACTACCACCTAAATAATTGGTGTTTGGGATAGTCTGGATTATTCCATGTCCACTCCAGTAGGGCAGAGGCAATTGGGAAAAGACTTATAATAAATAAAGGAATTCAGAAAAACCATAAAAAGTCTGCCGCTGGGTAATTTTCTAATTTTGATAATGTGATTTAGGATAAACAATAGCCAAATCAGCTGATGTTCATTGTCTAATTGTTTAGAACTGTTTTAATTCAATAATAAAAAATTATACGGTCATTGAGATATTAGCTAGCTACTCGCCTAAACCTTAAAAAATAAATTCGAAAATTTAGAAACCCCAAAGTAAAACCACATCAATAATATAGTGATTACTATTAGTAGTGATGGCATAGCAATAAGGATTGTCTGTCATAATTAAATTCATTTTAAAAATGCCGATCAGTGCATATAAATGTTGTTGGGTGTGACTCGAATTAATTATTTTTGGTATGTGTATTTATTTTGTGAGTTTCAGTTAGCTAGCGTTGAAATTGTAGGGGATATTAAATAACTCTCTTTTGTTTAGAGTTATATTTGGTTAGAAAAGTTAAAAAATAGTGCCTCCTTCTTGTGGTGGGGGGGGGGGGGGGGGGGGGGTGGGGGTGGAGAAGAACAAAGAGACAGCGAAAGGGTGTAAGAATTTTAGATAGAGAAACGTTAAGAAAGTTTGATGAATGTGTAATACTGTTATTGTTCATGAATTTATTCCTTTTCTTATAAACATTGATATTTTTATTGAACTACGTATATAAATTTTTGTTTTTTCGTTGTTTAAGTTAATTTATGTTCGGGTTTATTTTTTCCCCGCATTTTGGGCAATGTGGTGTGTTTTTCCCATCAAATGTAGGAGGATCCACTGAAAGTGAAAAGTATCATCCCCTCACCTACTCCGAGCTAAAAAAAGGAAAGAAATTAATGAAAAAAAGGGGTTAAATTAATGCGAGTACATACGTGAATAGGAAAAGGCGAGGAATCGAAAGGTAAGGGCTCACATGAAAGGATCAATCAATCAAAATCAAAGCAAAAATATATGTTTATATATCAATATATATGCATGATAATATATGTGCTACGTCAAAACAAAACAATAAAAACAAAATTGTTAATATTAATTAAAACAGATGTGTGTTACGTACTACTCTTTGCGTCTTCCTATTAGTTTCCCTTGGATTGGGCATTACGTCTTCAACTTTTCCTTTTTATTATCTCCATTTTTCTATATGTAATAATAAAGTCAAGTATATAGTAGTAGTCTACTAGTACTCTTTTTGGAAATATTAATATTGCACAGTCTGATAGTTTCGTCATTTTTTTCCTCAAATTCTGGGGAGGGAAAAAAAAAAAAAAAGAGATAAGATCTTATAAGTGCTTAACAAGTTGCTGCAGAGGAGTGCAGAGTGATTTTAAACTTGTGTAGAAGTATAAAATTAAGATTATATACCCTCAAAAAAAGAAAATTAAGATTATAAATGTAATAAAGTAATAGTTTTTCATTACATATTTATTGAGAGGTAATTATATATGTGTATGTGGTTAGGCCAGGGAGAGCATTAATTTTTCATTAATTGATATATAAATCGAGGCTCGACAGAACTGTTATTGTTTAAAAGTCATATCATAAACAAATGAATAAATAAAGGAAAGAAAACGACTTCATTTGTTAATGAAATGATAGAGTCGACTAGTAAACAAGCTTCTTTCTTTTCCTCAAGAAAAGGAGGAGAAAGAGAGAGATCATCTGAGGACCACTTCCTTTATAAATTAAATATAAGCCCAACAAGCGAGGGAATTTAGGGTTATATCCAAGAATGTCGACATAAATTTGATACCTCCTTATATTATGTCCACCATAAAATTAAAGTTGATAATTTTATCATTTTATAACATTAAAATTATCAATTTTGATATTAGAGTGGACAAAATTATAAGAAAATACTCAAAACATGATTTTTCGTCTAATTTTCTCGGGAATTTATTGATAAGGATCTAATTCGAGTAAAAAAAAAAACCTAGTGGTGTACCTTAAATGAAAGGTCACGTATTCGTTACATGCAAAAAATAAAGAAAGTGTTAAAAATTTAACATATAATAGATTTGAAATTTAAAGAATCAATTTCCAAGATTTTTAGTTTATAAATTGATTTGTTAAGAGGAGCAGAACCACTCATAACTGAGTGGGTATTTCTACCCCTAGTTTTTTTTTTCTTTTAATTTTATTTTTAAAAATTTTACATTTTTCTCATTTTGTATTCATTGAAAATTGATTATCCCCTATTGTAAACTGTCTCAAAACTTTACCATTAAGTACACGCCTTTATTAAAATAATAGGCATTGATTACACTTATCAAACATGAAAAATTCAGAATGCAACCATTCAAAAAAAAAAAAAAAGACCAAAAATTAAAGATAATTCATCGCTGTAACGTCATCTTTTATTGTAAACGCCAATACTTGAGGCATGAAAAGTTGAAATTAAAGAAAGAAAATAACCACCCCATAGTTTTCAAATAATAATAGTAATAATAATGAACAACCACCCTATGTAGTGTACATTGCTTCATTAATGGACAATAACCACTTGGCTGCTTAATTATTTGTCTCATTGTCGGTTTCAATACGTACGCTGTCGAGTATTATTTATCTTCTTGGAGATTCTAGTTTTTTATTAGCCTTCAACTAGTTTTGAATTATTTTAGAAAAGTAAATGCTTAAGGATGTGCAACATATGGCAAAAACTAGTAGATCACAAGGCCATTTGGAAAATATTTAAGTATAGATATATATATGTATATATATATATATGTATATGTGTGTGTGTGTGTTTGTGTGTGTGTGTAATTAGTCAAACCTAACGAAAGCAAAGTAAGGTTATTAGTTGTTGGGCATGTGGTCCTTAGAGGTGGCTGATTCCTTGAAAGTTCGAACAAAATGTCAAGATTTTAGTTTGTAACTTGCAAGGAAAAAGACGAAGAAAATTTTACCTGCTTCACCTTTTTTTTTTTTTTTTTTTCCCACTTACTTTAATATGGGTGGATGACTTGGACCATATTATTTTGGGATTTAAAAATTCGTCTACCAGCTGGGGTTTGGTTTTCAAACTTTGGTAATATTAGCTCACTTATAATAAGCCCCACATCTGTTTTTAGTTTTCTTAATTCGACAATAACATTAATATATAGTAATCTCATTGATGACTATTCTCTTTTTTAATGAAAATCTGTTGGATTTATCTTAGATTTTTTTTCAGTTTTGCTTACCTTTTTAAATTGATCTGATTATTTAAGTTAGATCTAACATGTAAATTATACACTACATCTCATCGTAGATAATTTCTTAAATAAAAATCTAAATTAAATTTTCATCTTTTTATAAATTCGTACAAAACTTGTTTTTATCTATTTCAAATATATATATTCAAGTTAGATTCTTAATACCTAAATCCAAATTTTTTAGTTTAAGCTTATGATCCTAATGGGTATAGTGATAAGTAATTTCATAATTCTGCATTAGCATGAAAAAAACAACTGTAACTTATCATCGGTTAAAGAAGTCTACAAGTGTTTGTAATTAAGTGCTTCTTTTTTTTTTTCTTTTTTTTTTTAAACACAATATCTTCACGACAACAAATTTTTTTTGGATAATAAGTTGCTTCTTTGCTTTCTCTTCTTGGGGGTGAATCGCTCTTGAACTGATCTGAAATCAGTGTTTAGTTATCAGGTAGTCAATCAATGAGGCGGGTTTATTTTTTGACTATACAAATAATGCAAGTTTTGGACCACATTAAAATATGGGGAGAATCTGAAATTTCTGGAAAGTTGGCCAAAAATTCTATTTTCTGCAAATAATTTTTTAATTATTAATCTAGTTTATTCTAATTTTAATTAACTCGCCGTCGCAATCTTAGTACATATTAAATAAAGAAGTCATAATCTATATACATACAATGAAAAATTTATTTATTCTTGATAGAACGATCATACTATATTCATATATCTTTGTTTAAATATACTCGGTCAAAATACTTGCATGGCGAAATTTTATAGAGATTCTGGTTTCATAAAATATAGACTAATTTGGTCTAAGTTATACATATATATATAGAAGTAAATGACCTTCAAACAAAAATAATAACAAATGACCATTTTAATTTATAGTTTTTTTTAAATGGTTGAAATTTTTGGAAAATTACCATTTTTTAGTAAAATGGTCCATCAATTTTCAAAATGATCTATGATCAATATAATACTCACCGTTAGATGTGGATTAAACTTGCAACCACATTGATTATTATGTTTAAAAATAAATTACGAAAAAATACTTAGGTAAATAATTTTTTTTGCCATTTTTTTTGTTCGAATCATTTGATCTAATTTGTTAATTGTTATATCACCCTTTTGATTTATTGTTAAAAAAAATAAATTAGAGAGAAAATTTGACTTTTAATTAGGAATAAAGTCAATATGATATCTCATCCATATCAATTGAAATATATTAACAGCCGTTGTTTTTTGACCAGAGATACGAAAGAGTAAAGGGTTGAAAGAGGCTGTGGGTTGTAAATGGGCCTGATTAATATCATTAAGCCCAGTAAATAGTTGTCCCCAAAAAAAAAAAAAAAAAAAAAAACTCCAACTGAGTCAGCAGCTGAACAAAACACCGCTCTTCTCTTCCTTTACAGCGAACATAGAAAAATTAAATAAAAGAAAAAAGAAAACAAAAGAAAAACTCCCTCCTCTTCTCCTTCTTCTTCTTCTTCTTCTTCTTCAATCTTGACCAGTGCAGTGATGAAGTTTCACTTTTGGTAAACAGAAATAAGAAAAGTTTTGTTCTTTTTTCGTTGTTGAATCCTGTCAAACATGCCATCTCGTTCAATCCCGGCAGCTCCGTCTCCGACGCCTTCAACAGCTTCTCAGCCCCACCACACTCCGACCGCTCCTCTGGCGGCGGCGGCGGCGGCGGCCACCGGCGCCGCCTTCTCTGTCCTCTTCTTCCTGGTGGTCTGCTTCCGCAAGGTCACCCGCAAGCGCACGGCCCCTGCTGAGGTCTCCTCCTCCTCCAACAACTCCGACTCAAAGCCTCCCCACCGCCTCTCCTACGCCGTCCTCCGCCGCGCCACCGACTCCTTCTCCCCCTCCCGCCGCCTCGGCCAGGGCGGCTTCGGCCCCGTCTTCTTCGGCACCCTTCCCAAGACCAACCAGCAGATCGCCGTCAAGCTCATGGACTCCGGCTCCCTCCAGGGCGAGCGCGAGTTCCAGAACGAGCTCTTCTTCGCCGCCATGCTCGATTCCCGCCACGTCGTCTCCCTCCTCGGCTTCTCCTCCGATCGGAAACGCCGCCGGATGCTGCTCGTCTACGAGTTCATGCAAAACGGCAACTTACAGGACGCTCTGTTGCACCGGAAATGCCCTGAACTGATGGAGTGGAAGAAGAGGTTCGCGATCGCCGTCGACATCGCCAAGGGTTTGGCGTACCTCCACGGATTGGAGCAGCCGATTATCCATGGCGATATCAAGCCTAGTAATATACTCTTGGACAGGTACTTCTCTGCTAAAATTGGGGATTTTGGACTCGCCAGGTTAAAATTGGAGAATCAGATTGAGGTATCGGTGGAGGGATGTGATGCAACGAAGACGATGAACGGGAGTATTGGCGGCGGAGGCGACGATAATGGTTCGGTTGTTGAGGAAACTGACAGTGTCGTTACAGGGTTTGAGGAGGCTAATGTGGGTTTCGATTTATCGCCGGAGAGCTTCGTAAAGGTTTCGGCTTCGCCGGAGCCAGTGGCAATGGCTTCTCCGGCGACTTCTGCGCTGACGGAATCACCGGAGGGATTTGAGAAAGCGAGCGCGTCGGAGAGCAATTTCGATAAGGCGTCTCCGGTGAAACAGAATGGGGATAAAGGTTGGTGGTTGAGACAGGATAATGGGGGTGTGAAGGACTATGTTATGGAATGGATTGGGACGGAGATAAAGAGCGAGAGGCCGAATAGTGATTGGATTGGAACGAGTAGCGATAATTTGGGGAAGGCGGAGAAGAAGAAAAAGAAGGGTAGGAAGCAACTGGAGTGGTGGATGTCAATGGACGACGAGAAGGAAAAGAAGGCGAAGAATTCTTCGAAGAAGGAGAAGAGGAGGCCGGCGAGGGAGTGGTGGAAGGAGGAGTACTGCGAAGAGCTTGCGGAGAAGAAGAAGAAAAAGATGAAGCAACAGAAGGGGACAGTGAGTGATGTCGAAAATGGCAACGGTTGGTGGCTGCAAGACGAGGAATTGTACACGGAGAGAAAGAGGAAGAACAAGAGCAGGAGTCAGAGTAGGAGTAGCTTAGATTGGTGGTTGGACGGGCTCAGCGGCGAGCTCAGGCGACCTCGCCGTAATAGAAGTCACGACTCCGCTAGTGGAGAAATTCCCCGGAGTGGCTTCAGTAGCACTCCTAGTATGAGAGGAACCGTGTGTTATGTTGCCCCAGAAACCGGTTTCGGTGATAATCCTTCAGAGAAGTGCGATGTCTATAGCTTTGGGGTATCATTTTTAGTCCTTATAGCCGGGAGACGCCCACTTCAGGTGACGAGTTCGCCTATATCGGAATACAAGAGTGCGAATCTCTTGTCATGGGCTCGCCATCTTGCCCGGGCAGGAAAACTTCTTGATCTTGTCGATAAATCTATTCGGTCTTTGAATCAAGAACAGGCTCTTCTTTGCATCACAGTCGCATTACTGTGTCTGCAGAAGATACCGGCTCGCAGGCCTTCAATGAAAGAGGTTGTGGGGATGCTTACTGGGGAATTGGAACCTCCCCAGTTACCGGCTGATTTGTCGCCTTCGCCTCAGTCAAGGTTTCCGTTCAAGACTCGTAAACCTGTCCGGTGAGTTTGTCAAATCTCGAATTTGTGTTTGTTTTATGTTAACATTAGATGGTATACTGATTGTAAATTATTTCCAATGCCCTTCAATTTTGTGGATGATTAATGTATACAAATACAAGAAAAATTTGGGAAGCAAAGAAAGGAAATAGTGTTTATGTTTTTGCAACAGTGGAGTTTGATTATTAGAACTTGTTTCCCTTGATTGTTTTGTTACAGGAATAGCAAAGCGTGTTAGATCTAAAAACTATTTAGGCATAATTTTAGGCACAAATCATAACACTGTGAGCCCAACTTT
The DNA here is from genome assembly GCA_038430175.1 of Ficus hirta. Classification (NCBI taxonomy): domain Eukaryota; kingdom Viridiplantae; phylum Streptophyta; class Magnoliopsida; order Rosales; family Moraceae; genus Ficus; species Ficus hirta. The sequence goes on along the minus strand of CM076594.1, from coordinate 3,603,698 downwards.
CTTTTTACTGTTACATGGATTTCAGTATTGTCATGATGAACAATTCCTTTTTGCTTTTCAACGAGAAACATGCTTTTTGTGAGTTTGTTTTCTAGATACTCTCCACTACGCAAACTTCCCTCCTCTCTCAACACATAAAGAAGAAGAAAAGAAAAGGGTTAAAAAAAAAAAAAATTTGTTGAAAAAGAAAAAGGAACTAAAGAAGCAACTTGCTTTTTTATCGTTTGAGAATTTTATTATGGCCAGGAGAGTTGTCCCATTGCTGTCTGCACTTTTTTGGTAGGTTGACTGACTCTGCTTTTGTGTATATGCAAAGTTTGTAACTTGGGTAGAAAGACGGTTATTTCATATAAAATACCGGTACTGAAATGGTGTTGGTACCAACACAAACGGTACAGGTAACATATCATAGTCCTGTAATGATGTCTATAATGACATGTCGGAATTTGTTGGTAACACAATCATAGACACTGTTCTTGATCTTGACATTGCCATTGTATGAAGCCTCAGAATTGGATAAACTTTGGTCAAGTTTTTAGGCATTTTCAGCTCTAATTTAATTCGTTAAACCCCTTTTTGTCTGTGCAGATAGCATGTTTGATTTAGTAAAGATTCAAAAAAAGTAGGCTTTAGATCTATTTGTGTCGCTCTATCTCAAGTATTTGTTGCAAGTGTTGAAGTAATCGTCTGAATTGAGATCTTAGATTCTGAATTGTACAATTTCTACTGTATGATCGGTTCAAAGCATTTTCGTTTCTTTGATGGAGGCTTGGGTTTCAAGTTTTTTTTTTTAATAAATAGTTTCAAAGGTCGGTTGCTTCAATTATATGGAAGAAAGGTCCTTTGAATACTTGTTGCTGGATAGTTGGGAGTATTTATCACTCTTTCGGCATGCCTTCATGTTTTTTTTTATTTTTATTTTTATTTTTTTAGAGTCCACATGCCTTTAAGTTGGCATGTTCAATATTACAAAACCTGGTGAAGCATGATGATTTAATGCGTATTTTCGGAATCCCAATCCCCTTTCTCCCCCATAATAAAGACCGGGAAAAGTTTAAAGATTGTTTTATCAACATCACATAAAAACTTTATACTAGATCAATATGACACAATTTAAAACTAAAATTTAGTTAAAAAATGAGATATTTATATCATATTGGTCAATAGACGAAAAAATGAACTATTTGGGTAATTTTTACTAAAAGAGATTTGCACCACATTGGAATGGGCCTGCTAATCACCTTTGATCTTGGGCTTGGGCTTTAGAGCCCAACTTATTTAAGCCTGTTCCAAGTGAGCCCCCCTTGTGGTGTTCAGTACTGGCCATTTTTTTTTTTTTTTTGGGGCTAGAAAAAAATGGATCTGGCGTTCCAAGTGAGCCCCCCTTGTGGTGTTCTGTGCTAGCCTTTTTTTTTTTTTTTTTGGCTAGACAAAGGAATTGGTGGTAGCTCATTCATTTTCCATTTTTTAAGTTCACATAGGCAAAGATATTCCTCTTAAGTTGGTTGGAGATTCGAACATTCAAACTCTCGATTGGTGAGATCTTAAGATTACCCACCTTGTTAACTCATCCACTCCTACATATACCTACTGGCCCCTTTTATTGAGGTTGTAATGGTCTCTTTCTTTATTTTATTATTATTATTATTATTAAGGTTGTAACGGTATCTTTCTTTTATTGGTCTCTTTCTTTATTTTATTATTATTTAAAAAAAAAAAAAAAAAAACCTTGAATGGTCCCTTTCTTTTTGTTAATAAATATATTCTTTGGGTGATTAGCTGTATTTTTCTGTTGACTATGTAACATAGACACAATAACCCGTTGGAGATCATTATATTAAAGAGATATCTTTGCCAAAACAAGAAGAAAAGGAAAGAAAAGGAAAGAAAAGAATTTGCTATTTTATCGGGATGTGTTGATTCATTAATTTGCATGATAATCTGTCATGATCGAATGGCTATTCTACTCTAGCTTATGATTAAAACCATCTTGTGAGGATCCTTCAAACTTATTAGCATTTTAGCGGTGGTTCTAAGCATAAAATATTGGTGATTTTACACATTATTTTATTATAAGGTTTAGATTTTTAAATCCTCGAAGAATTAGCATTCTAGCGATCAACTTCAAATTACCTTAAATTAATAATATGTCTAACTAGGTTCATTTATTATATAATTCTGTTCAGACTTTATTCCGCAATCTGCAAAAGAGGAAAACTGTTTTGTAAAGCGGAAAAGACAGATGGAACAGAAATAAATAAATAAATAAACAAGAGAGAAAAGAGCCCGGCTTTCTTCTGTTCTAGCCACAGTTTATTTTTAATTGTCGGAAAAAATTTTGTGCAGAAACTCCTCCAACATGTGAGAACTTGTATACGGATTTAATCCGACAAAGGAAAAAAAAAAATTAGAAGAAGAAGAAGAAGAAGAAAAAACAGTTGGTTTATGTTGCCTAAAAAATAATTGAAAAATTAAATCGGTTTTTGAGAGCAGCATCAAGCCTATATTATGCGGAGAAAACAAATTGGGCAAAAAGAAACGTGGAAATGTTAAACTTTGAAGGATCGAGTAAATCACTACTTAGCATTCACTTCTCCGTATTTGAGAATATCCCAAGGTTCTCCCAAACGGAGAGTAAAGAATGAGTCCTTAACCACTTCGTCTACCTCTTTGAAGGCTAGCTAGTACTGATGTTTAGTTCTTTTTTTTTTATTTTTTATTTTTCGTTTAATTATGATTTTTTTTTCCTCCAGTTCTTCCTTTGTTACTTAGATCACTTCAGTCTACTGAATAAGTAAATAAATAAATGTGATCGTGTAAACTTTCATGTTGTTTGATAAACTTTCATGTTGTTTGATAAGAGAGTGGAGTTGAAAAAATGAATGATTTATTAATATATATTTTTTTTTAACATGAGATTCAAATTTTAAATCAAATTACCATTAGATTATACCTGTAATGACTATTGATGATAGTTATTGCCTTAAATATGTGAAGGATAAAATAGTGCTTAGTTACTGAAATTTAACATATTGCGTGAATCCTATCAGGATTAAGCTTAGATCCATTCACCTCACCACTCGTTCGTCCAATCAAACAAATTACACCTTTTCTCGGCCCCCTCTCCCTCCCTTCATCTCTATCCCTATAACCAAACATACTCCATATTTAGCATAAACCCAAAGCATAAAGTCACTAGTTTTGGATCTTCATCACCCAAGAATATATATATATATATATATATATATATATACATATATGAAACAAAACAAAACAAAAGGAAAGAGGACTCATAATAATGAGGTATCCACATATATATGACTGCTTGTCTACTTTGTTCACATGACATTAGATTACGCTGCAGAATCCTGTGCTGAAGGCAAAATATGGAAGATCTATATAACTTAATCCTGCCTTAACCCACAGATGCTCCTCAAAAAATAATATAATAGGAAGTTAACTTTTAACATATATTATAGGAACTGAATTTGACATATATCTAAGTGATTTACATTTTCAGCATATACATATAATTTCACATCGTTCATAATTTTTATATACTATTCTTAATCTTCATCAAAATAATTAGCCATTATTAAGCATTAACTATATCGGTTAATCCGCAAAAACAAAGAAAGGGAAAAAGATTGAGCCAATACATGAAACTACTAAAACATGAAGAAAAAGAGGTGACTAACATACAGAAAATAAAATAAGTAAATAACATATTGAAGAAATTGTTTTAAACTGTGAGCAACTAAATTATTTGTCTATACTATCTAAACTTATTTAGTAAGTAAATAATATATAATTTATTAGTAAATATTCTATTTATTTCAATAATTTTGTAAATATGCTATTTACTTATTTTAGCTTTCCGTAAATATGTTATTTATTCTATATATTCCTAAAGAAACCGGATTAATAAATTACAGTAAAATATACGCACAACAACCAACTTGACGATGGAACTTTATTTTTCAAAAGATATATATGGAAACATTGAAAACATATTGTCATAAAGGGGGAAGAATTTTCCATCCGTTCACTCATGTGTTGCCTACTCAATTAGGAAGGCAATTCTTAATAGGTAGATAAATATACTCTCCAAAAACCAAAAGGCTACACATATATATGTATACACACACACACACACTTTAATCAAGTGCTTAATTAACAAATCCAGCACTGTAAAGCATTTGCATGAGCTTTACAGTTTGTATCTCTATACACACAAGAGGTAAATCCTTGTTACCTGAAAGATGTTGAAATATTCAAGTGTGTTACTGATGAGCTCTCATTATTAATATTAATGTTTATGAGATGCATTTTAGAAATACATTTTTCTTTGCCTGTTTTCTTCCATCATAATATAAGGGCAGGTAGTATATAACGTAAAGAAGCTACCACATGCAAAAACAATTGCTAGGTAATTAGGTGCCAGAATAAAAGAGAGTATATATATAGTTATATATAAACCGTACGTACGCTTCAGAACTTAGCCATGTACATATTTGTATCAAAAGAGAACAAAAAAGTTCGTGTACATTTACATATATATATATATATTTATGTGTGTGTATAAAATGCACAATGAGTATATAATATTGCAACCGACATTCAAGGTTGGCTTGTCTGATCACTAATGAATAATGATGACAACCTAGAAACATTTCAACATCCATTAGAAAACAGTTGTGCACATTATAAATAATGTTATGACAGATCATCAGATCAGGAGCCAAATCCACATTATCTCTCTTCTCATGAAAACAAACCTCGTGGTGGATATAGAGGCTATCTATTGCAATAGACAAAGAATTGTTGCAAGAAACAAAAAGCATCCAACTAATAATAAACTAGATTGTAAAATAATAGCAACAAGGTATGCATATAATGGATACACATATTAACATACAATAAACATATATAATTAGTGGTCCAAATTTCATACTTTTCTTTCTCAATTATTTCATCTCAAACTTCACAAGTCGAACTTGGTACTATTCATTTACACACACACACACACACACACACACACACATATATATATATATATATATCATGTATAACTATCATGCAGTACTATATTCCAAACAAGTACATGGAGAAGCAAAATCTGGCAGTTCTAATTAGCTTCTAGCTTCTATAACCATGCATGCTTCTAGCTTCTATAACCATGCATGTTAAGTCTCAATTATAAACCGGTCATGTGGCTTCAGTACAAGTCCTCATTGTTTAAACCTTATCTATTCCAAAATTTTCTAACATCACTCAAACATGCATACCAAACAATTAATATGCTATATACATATTCACATTCATAGTAATAATTAATAATTTTTTTAATATAATGCTCACAGGTTTTGAACCTAAAAGCTCATACCCACATCCTTCCCATCCACCCACTGAGATAACTCTAGCGGGACATAGTAACAATCAATAACTAATTTCTTTTCAATTTAATTTTTAAGAGTGACAGGAAAGTATCAATTTTACCTGAACCAAACTTGATAGCAAGAAAAGAAAATTTTGCTAATTATTGTGCTCCTAATCACAAAAGGGTAAAAGAGGTGAGATTAATAATGAGTACGAACCTAATTAAGATGTGCTACTAATCTTTAATATAAATTAATTCTCTCTCTCTCCGTTTATTAAAAAAAGATATCACAAAAGGCCAAAGTAAAACACTTCTAAGTGGTTACAGGTAGGGAATTCCTGTAGTGATGAGGGAATTAGGGTAGTCGAGTCAAATACTCTGAGAGGTGATGACGTTAAATTTTTCAAGGTCTGTAGAGGACCATATACATGTCACGTGATATGTATATAGAGGACCATATACATATACAAATATATAGATATATTTATACGTGAGACCGTAAAAAAATGGATCTCATACTACTACAAAGAAAAGCCACTTAGTACAAAAGAGGCTTCCAAGTTAGTATACGACCATCTCCATTTCTCACAGTGTTTTCCGGCAGAAAAAGCCAGCTAAAAAACAATAAGTTACTAGCCTTAAGTTTCATCAATTGGGCAGAAAATGAAAAAAATGACTTTTTCATGAGTCATTCCCTTACCTAAAATCAGTGCTGAGGACCAAAATGTCAGATCATGACAGTATATATGAGTACTACTTGCAGTAAGTCAACATATGAACAACCACTAACGTTAATTGGATATATATATATATAGGCTGATATATATAACGCACGATTTACTCCTATACATCACGATGATGGAATCACTTCGTTTAGTTTCTGTTCAAGCGCCGACACATTGATGCTTTCTAGATCACTGGCCTGCCAAGGAAAATTGAACAGGTGGGCGAAATTACAAGTCTAATATACATATAGTATGTATACATATACCTAAATATACACACAAGAACATAACCCTAAAGCTGAAATGATATATATATATATATATATATATATATATAGAGTACCTCGGTGCGAATAGTGTGAAGAAATCTGCCGTTTACTTCGGTGGAAACGCAGCTAACCAAGCTGAGCCCTTCTTCAAGTAGCACTTCCAAAACCCTTGAGAGGGGAAAACCTGTAGCACCTTCTCCGAAATCGCCAGTACCGATAGCGATTTCAACTCCGCCGCAACAACGTTGGACTGTTAAGAAGCGTCCCGGCGCGGAAGAAGAGCTGCTGGTGCTCCCACTTCCGTCGAGGTCGGTATTCGCAGCAGTACTCGAATTGGACAACTCCTTTAGCCCATCTCTCTTGACGCCGAGCTCTTTGATCTTCATCTGGAGGTGCTTTATATACCTCACGGACTCGTTGATGTGGTCCGATATCGAACGTTTTCCCTGAAAAGAAATTCCCATAATTATCTTAGCCCTAATTAAGATCACAATATAGTCATACGACCGAAAATCATGAGGACAAAAGTAGAGAAATTAAGAAAGACCGAGGGTTAAAAAAAAAAAAAAAAAAACAAGAGATTTTAATAGCAAGAGATTTATCTTGACCTTGATTAAGTGAAGTGGGAGTAAGGATCTAAGGGAAGCGTGGAGAGTAGCCATTTCTTGCCTTCTCAGCCTTTCAATGTCTCTATGCTTCATCTTTTTCTTGTTCTTGTTCTCATTACAAGTCTGAAAATTATTGTTCGGAGTGGCCGGCTTCTGTCGCCGGCTTTTGATGAACTCCTTATGATCATCAGTAGTAGTACTGTGGAAAGCAATATTATTTTTGTTGTTCTCGTGATCCTCTTCCAGGGAAGCATGGCCAAGAACCAGATCTTCTGAGATCGTCTGCTTTTTGTGGGAATTGGGTGAAATCTGGAAGCACAGCTCGTTGCTTTGATGTAAAGGAAACATTTGCAGGGCAAAAAATGATTAATCAAACGGTCTCTCTCTCTCTCTTTCTCTCTCTAGAATTTCCTATATATTTGGTTGATCGGAGTGGTCAAGGGAAAGGGATAGAGATCTGTTTGTTAGGGTATGTAAATCCCTAATGGGCATCTCTAAGAGCCAAAGATTCCTTGATATCTCTTCAAATCTGAGGTGAGATAATAAATGACATCACCGGCCATTCTAAGAAATTAAAGATTAATTTGTTTGTTGGCACTGTTCCCATATACAAACTTATTATACAGTTATATATATATATATATATCCCCACTCATCTGCCCCCCTTCACATTTAGTGGACCAAAGCAAAGCAATTTACATTGAGTTTCTCTCTCTTAATTAGTCAGCTTCTCTCTCTCCGAGACTATTTTTTTTTAATTAAGGGTTCGTTTGGTAATAAAGTTTGAGTTGAGTTTTTGAAGTTTAAATAGTAAATTTTGTTGACTTTTCAGAAAAGACAAAAAACTTTTTGGAAAAAAGACAAAAATTTTTGAAGAAAAAGACAAAAGTTGAGCTTGAAAAACTAAGTTCAAACTGGAATTCCAAACATGCTATAAACTTTAAAAATGGTTCACTTGTAAATTACAATTTGGTCCTTGATATTTTAAAACCTCGGTCTATCATGGTGCGATAAATAATGTTGATCGTTCTATTACATCGGTACTAAAATCTAGTTACAATAGAGCAAGTGCAATCTATGTGTCATTCAAGTGGGGGTAAAATGGACATTTAAGTGGCTTTCAAGGTGGGATTATAACTGATTTAAAAAGGGTTTGGTATGGTTTTCATTTCTTGGTATATTTTCGTCTGATTTTCCTTCTAAATTTTCGTTTTTGGTGTCTTATAATAAGGCTTCTTATGAAGCACAATTTGGGTGTTTTTTTTTCCATATATATATTTTTTAACAATAAGCCAATAGAATGAGGAAAATTACCACATCAAGATAGATTGGGACCATTTTTGAGACGTTTTAAATATGAGGAACCAAAGTGATATTTGATTAAATTTTGGGGACTAGTTCTGAAATTACCCCTCCCCTGGACCCCTACCCCTCCAAAAAGAAGAAGGAAAAAACAAAAAAAAAAAAGAAAGAAAGAAAGAAAGAAAGAAATCACATATGTCTATTAACTCCGATGACTCACCTAGCGTATATTATATAACTATTTAGTTAACTTTCGATGAGGTAATCTACTCATTTTTTTCAATTAAAAAAATAAAGATAATGATAACCATATTAATTTTGGACATTGAGGTTGGAATCTGTAAGGATTATAAATTCAAACTTTCACAGTAATTCAGCAGGTAATTAGTTCCAAAAGTGTAAGACACTCTGACAAGGATGTCGTCAAATCATCGTTCGGTTGTTAAATACATAAAGTTATTCCTTGGACCCCAACTTATTAGTGGAATCCGGAATGGAAGGGAAAACACTTGTCAATATCAGTGTGCAACACATTGATCACTTTTTTACTGTTCAAAAAAAATCATGACAAATATTGAATAATCAGAAAAAGAAAAGGAAAAAAACGAGCCACACATCCTCTTCATGAAAAATGTGATTAATTATGTCTACACGAAGAAGAAAATGGTGATTAATGATTAAACACTTTTGTCCACATGCGGAAATTATTTATACCAGTTCACATCTTGCATACAATTACATAATTAAGTAAATAAATGCACTACGCAATGATAGAAGACGAGTCAATTAATAGATATCAACCAAGTTCGAAAGTATCAGTATCAGTTATGAATATTCTCTTATTATTAACTTAAAAATAAATAAATTCAGTCAGCAAAATCAAAAGAAAAAAATTTATGCTCATCATCTATGCACCACACACATTATTTTAAGTGTACGTAACTTTAAAATACTAATTAACAATGTATTAGGAGTGGAGAGAAACTGATCACGAAAGCTCGGAAAGGGACACAAAAAATTAAATGAAATTAAATTAAAGTGATATTTTATGTAATGGAAGTATGCCATAATTATATGATCAAAGTAGTTCACACTTCACAGTGAAATTTGGGCCCAATTGGCCTTAGACCTTTAAAATGTTGAATTTCTACACGTGCTCTTGTCTCTCTCTCTCTCTCTCTCTCTCTTATCTTAATTTACTCTGCCGCAGTTCAACTTTAGTCTTTAGGGACCTAATTATGTCTTTTCTTGTGGTAATGGAACGGAACACGATAATCTTTTAGCTTGTGGTATGTGAACGAAACATGATGATCTTAGTTTGTGGTAAGTACTACTTAAATTAGGTCGGAACACGACAACATTGTCACTTAAAACCAACAGTTTGTACCCAAATTACGCTCTAGAAGATATATATAGCAAATGTGAACGACTTAGTTTATAGTACATTTATTTAACAAACCCTTAATTCTTTATATTAATATCAATTATTAGGAATTCTAATCAAAAGATTATGGGACCATATATAAGTTTATCATATCAATTTTAGTATTAAAATGTGCTTACTGCCAGGCAACTAATTAATTAATCAATTAATCAATTAATAATATTCATAATGTTAACATGAAAATATAATTATAATAGTTGATGCATATCTTATTTTGGGATTTAGAAAATAATGTGATCTGATATTGTTCATGCACCGGATCTCTTTGGTCGGACAAAGGAGGAAAAAAGTAAAAAAAACCGGCCACCAAATAGAATCAAGGAGAATATTTTCCGGCTAGATCAAGATCATTTGCTTTATGAGTTGGACAGAGGATTTGTTGAATTTGTTTATTACATTTATATAATGCTTAGGGAAACAGCTTAGCTGCTTCCCATGTCCCTTTTCCCTGACAAATGAAGATTAGAACTCATTAATAAAGTCAATTAATTATCGTACATTTTTTAATTTGTTACTGTGAAGTGCATGTGATCGAAATGTGGAGCCGAATGTAAGAGATATTGATTATAGTACCACACACACACACACATATATATATATATATATAGACACTATAGTTATTAGAGGTAATAGTGAAGTTCAACAATGGATTCTTTTTACATGCAGAAAGAACCATTAAAAAAAACAAGTTATGAAAAAAAAAAAAAAGGACTAGCATTTTCTGATAATGTGCGTATAAAATGGAAAATATGATTTCACTTCAATTCTCATGTTTTGAGGCCCGTTAGTTTTGGAAAATAAAGGAATCCCTCCCTTAAAAATTAGGAGAATTCCATAGATAAAGTTGAAAAAATCCACCACCGGTAGGGTCTTATTTATTAACGGTTAGATTTGTATTAGAAACTGTTTGTAATATTTTTTGTTATTATTTCGATGTATATTTAATCAAATCCACCCATTAGAAATGTACACCGCTAGTATGAGACTTTTTTTTTTAAAAAAAAAAAACTGAAAAAATGTTTGAAGGTCAAACCATTAATGCCCTGGTGAATTTCCGAGTTAGGAGTAATGAAGTCCACAAATCCTAATAAATTTATTGTTTTTTTCTTTTCTTTTCTTGCTGAGTAAATTGCGTAGTACTACTCCACAACCATGTATACCTCTCCAGCACAATATTATTGGAGGCATGCCCTCTTAAATTTTAAGCATCTTCTTTGTTGATAAAGATGATTCATAATAATTTTAAAAAAAATTGACATAATTGAGGCCACGTGACTACACTAAAAATATTATATAACTATTTACCTTTCTTCCAATTTGAGTTTTGTTCTATTCTGCCTATCCACAACTTAGTGAGTTGTCATATAGTTATTTAATCTCGGGGAAATCTATATTTTTGGAATATAATCCTCTTTGCCAGAAGAATTTAAATTGCAGACTTTATATATATTTACGAGTTAGTTGAGAGCTCAATTCTAGTACAAGAAATGTTTCGAAAAACTAATTCTATTAGAAAAAAAAAAATAGAAAAAAAAAAGAAATATTACACAATTCATGGGTCCCAGTTGATCTTATAGGATTTTATCAAGTACTCATTTCCTTAATATATGTATATATATACACACACATATATGTACATGGGGGATGTCATGACAATCTGTCAAGTGTGCAAGGACACCTAAATAGAAAAGTGTATTATTTACATCATGCGTTTAGGATTCGAATGATATTTTTTCTTTTGGTAAGATCATTATAGAATAATAACATCAAAAAATTGATACAGGACTGCGAGGAGAATAAGAATTTGAGTGGCAATAAAATATGAGCATTCACTGGTTTTTCTGTCATCTTTTGACAACGGGCTATCAACCCAATTAGGCAATTGACGGAATAGATCAGGGTTAGTTATTTATGTGTGTGTGTGTGTGCGTGTGTATAAACGTACACTTTGAGATTCTAATAACATGGGGTGTTCCATGTGCAAAAGCGGTCATGCATAAAATCTGGAAAAGCAACTAAATTGGTAAGAAGTGCAGCTTCGATTCACTCAATTTAAATTTAAAAAAATTATCGAAATCAATTTAAATTTTCAACCGACTCGTTCATGAGTGTCGACCTTAAAATTTTGCAGTATGTAGCATGCAACATAAAACCACTTTAATCATAGATTAAACCACAAAATGGTTAAAGTAATAAAAAAATTTTAATAATGCAAAATGAGAGATCTTATTATGAAAATTCCAAAAAAATAAAAATAAAAAAGCAAAACAAATAATATTTACAAGTATTTGATGGTCCAAAAAAATATTTTTACTCGAAGGGTAGAATTTTGATCAGTAATTAATTGGTAATTCTATTCCTATAGACACCAACCTTTCAGATCTTGTTTACTTGCAAAATTCGAACACGTATTCTGCCTATCCCCAACAAATTATGAGGCGCAATTACGCAGTCATAATTGTTTCTGTATACACTATCACGTATATTATTTCCCCTAGTTTCATTTAACAATCTATACATAATGTACTCAAACATAATTGATAACCAAAATGACATGGAACGTCCAATTTCTGATCAACTATAGATCGGACAACAATAACCGTCTGATCATGAGGAACACAACGGCTGTATTTAAAAGGTTTGTCGGGATTCCATTCCATCACCAATATGTTAGTTTAGTGTCCACAGGCCAATTTTAAATGGAGCTAGCTATCTATTGGTGACTCAAATCAAAGCTAATATTTTAAAGAAGTGGTTACAGAGAATATTTTATATTGTCATTGTTACTCCTATCAAAGATCACAAACCCGAAAAAGTAAAATGAACGATTAAAAAAAATAAAATAATTAAAAAAATGAAAAGCAATGAAATAAAGAAAGAAGTATGTGATTCCTAATTATCCTCCATTGAAACCCTCGAAGAAAGCTGCTTGAAAGAGAATTTCGTAACTTCGTAGAAATATATATGTTTCCTTTACCCCAAAGCAACAATTAAGCTCATCATGACCAGCTCCTTCATTTCTTTCAATATTGCCCTCGGCCAGAACCACCAAATTCATGAAGATTTGATCCTCACGAGTCATGCATCAACGGACGGTGGCCATCAACTTAACAACATGCCCAAAAAAGCCGGAAGAGAAAATTTACCGATGATCATGAAAATTCTATGGAAAATGAAAAGAGAAAGAAAGATTCATAGAGAAATTGAAAGGCAAAGAAGGAAAGAAATGGCGGCCATCTTTGTATCATTTCAATCTCTTCTTCCTCCCCCCGAGTTTATAAAGGTAAAACCCTAGACATATCCCTCTAATTTTAATCTTGCTTGGTATTTTCTCTCGTAAATCATGAGACATTGAAACTGTCTCTCTCTCTCTCTCTCTCTATGGGGATTTTAGGGGAAGTGATCAGCAGCGCACAAGCACATGAATGAGGCAGGTGCGCACATACATCATCTGAAGAAGGAGACCAAAGAACTGGAAACCAAGAGAAATGAGCTGAGGAAGTTGGTCAATTTGAGCAATATTCGAATTAATAGCAGCAAAAACAGAAAGTTTTCGAACAGCTGCTTTACCATAAGCCCTTCATGTGGTGGGATTCAAATTGTCATTTGTAGCACCAACTGAGACTGTGAGGATGGGCCAGTTGCATTACCCCTTTCAAGAGTTTTGAAAGTGCTTCTTGAGGAAGGACTTCGTATTTTTAGTTGTATTTCCTCCAAAATTAATATCAACTTCGTCCACACAATCCAATCTGATTATATATATATATATATATATATTTCAGCTAGCTAGATTTAATTAAATGTAATTTCGTCTAATTTATTGCAATTACGGATATTTTTCACAGGTCTGCGAGTGGACATGCATGGATCAAACTGAGCCAGAGACTTGCAGAAGTGAACCCATCATTGAGACTCATGATATCTGAGTAACAAACATGAATTAACAATTTATAATATGTTTGTTGTTGTTTAACAAAAAATTTATGTCTGATGTATTGATGCTAATTCTGTGTTTAGTCTCTCCCTTGCACTTTTGTAGTGTAACGATTTAATTGTTTGGTTATGTATTGTTCATATAATTATATCTGAAATTCTTCTGCATATAAAGCGAAATTTATCTACATATTGAGCCGTATATAGTATTTTATAAGTGAAAGGTAATAAGTATAGAAAATTAAATAAGAAATATAGAAAATTAAATAAGAAAGTAATAAAAGTAAAGATGAAGAAAAAGGGAACATACAAATGTTTAACGTAGATGTGCTTATATCTACGGATTAAAAACAATAAATTTATTAGTAAGGAGTATTATGAATGGGCTCTCATATAAGTACAATTTACAATATATACAATCGGTTAACTTTCCTAATACTTATAAATCTACTAAAGTCAAGACTTATTCTAAATTACAATAAATACAAATAAATATAAAGTTTCTAATAAAGATAATTACATATAAAACTTTGACTTTCCTTAATATTAAAACTAACTTTCCTAATAATAAATGCTGCTCGGGCTATATCAGTGCGGGACAAGATTTGGTGCATTATCTCTAGAAAAGAAAAGGATGAGATGTGTCTGTTTGAATGCTTTTGGTCAACGAACTTATTGTTGCTTTATATATAAGTACTCTAGATAAACTCCATGGAGCTTTGGCATATCAGTGGCACGAGTGATTTGGATTACTTCTGATGGATAACAAAGGACTAAATGGTGGATTTCATTCACCGAACGATCGGTCTGTTTTAGTAAATATCTTAAATTTTTGGAGATATATGTGGCTCTATCTTGATGATTGATGCTATCTATTTGGAAAATATATATATATATATATATATATAAAAGACATGATTGAAGATTAAGTCTAGTGATTTGATATGATTTTTGAGTGGGAAAGGAATAGGTATGCTTCCCCCCCTCCTTTTGCCCCATACCTGCCTTACTTAAAGAAGGTTTAGAGTCTGGCAATCTCCACAAGGAGACTATCTCTAAATCCTAATCAATTGTCAATTAAGAACTAAAAAAAAAAAAAAGAAGAAGAAGAAGAAGAAATTCTTACAACATTATCAAAATTCAAATTAAATTCCTTCAAATTAACTAAAAATTCAATAACATAGTAATTAATATCTCACTAAACCAAAGCACAAAGTTCAAAAGAATGTAACGTCCTAAAATTTAAACATAACTAGCCAAAGTCTCAAAAACCATTGTTTTGAAGAGAGGGGAAGGGGGATTGCACCGATGGGAATCCATTTTCATGTTGTCATCAGGAAGAAGGGCAGTGTCTTTGTGTCTTTTAACTTAAAAAAAAAACCCCCCAAAAAAAACCAAAAAACAAATAGAGGTATTTTTTTAGAAAAATTTCTTGACATATTTTGTTTTACTTTACTTATAAATTAAAGTTTTTTATTGAAAAAAAAAAAAACTTTAAAAGTGTGGGTGTACAAAAAAATTGGATAGTTAGCTAATAAGTCCACATAGAAAAGAGATTTTTTTTTATTTAATTACAAAATAAAGGAATACTTAAAAAAAAAAGAAAAAAGAAAAAAGCATAAGGTCAAAATATAACACATGGAAAACCACCTTTATAATTATCTCAAAATAAAAACAAAAGTCAAAAGTTGAAGATTAAACTTCATAAAAAACTATCGAAATATATGAAAAATATTTCTAGGCACTTTTTGCATATTTCACTATTTAATTATATCGTCTTTGTATATCCTAGGGATCTCCATTGTTTGTATCGTCTGGATCAGCAAGTGGAAGAGGATTACACCTTCGTCTATTTGTCGATATGATGGAATTTTATTTTCATCATGATCATCTTGTGGTATTTAATTATATAAACGAGAAAAATATTGCATGTCATCTCTTCCAAACTTAGCCAGTCAAATTTTTAGATGCATACTAAAAGTTTTACTAATCTTAGTCTATTATATTCAAGTGCCTTGAAAAATTAACTTCACTCTTATACATTTTCATAATTCATGATTTTGTATTTTATTAATTTCGAGGTAGGGAGACTTGAATTTTTCATCTTATGATAGAGTCAAATGTGAACTTATCGTTAAGTTGTACCTGCAATAATTTTTAATTGATAACAGTGGTAAAAATCAAATAGCAACTACTATATATATATATATATATATATATATATATATATATGCAAAATTATCTTTTACTTTTGTAACACCATCAGTAGATGTTTTTTTAAATGCTTGCGGTACTCATGCTTAATGTAATGATGGATGAGCGGTTAGCAATTTATATATTTCAATCTTTTTTTTAGAGTGTTCATACATAAAAATATTTCTTGAACTAGAAGAAATTACAGAAATATTGAAATCTGATTGTGACATCAGGGACAAAACTAAAAAGTAAAGCAATCTTTAGGAGTTAAATTGATATAAATTATTTGTTTATTTATTACACTAATTCAAAATTATATAAGGGAAGAGTTGACATTTATGAACAGATTAGCGCCGATATCTGGGCCCACATCTCGTTAATCCAAGACAGACACCTGCCTCGTCTTAATTAGGGGTTGACTGATCAAGTAGGTTTGGGTTGCTCACTTATCTAAGAAATTGCTATATAATTAACTTGCCAAATATTTATTTTTGTTATACGTTTTCTTCTTCCTCGTTAAAGATTCCTTGTTCTTCTTGATCTTTTTTGCTTCCTTTTGTTTTGTTTTGTTTCTGTTGAAGACTTCGAGGCTATGAAGCAAATTGCAAAATTATATTCTAATAAATAAGACTTTCTAACCCCCAACAATCTTATTTCTACAGAAATCTTTGACTAAACTTATACTCCCAATTTTTTTTTAGAAAAAATGAATTGGTGATCTGTTCATCAAATTTACAATTACAAGGAATAAAAACGAATAATACTAAAAGCTGGCTCAAGCCAATCTGTCTTTGAACTGTTGGAAAGTACACACACCCCTTAACAAACATAAGACAGTTAATTTTAATCATTGTAACTGAAAAATTAAGGTAATCATGATCAGCTTCTAAAATACTAAGAATAATTAATTAATACATATTTTCATATTAAAAGAATTGATTATGAACTGGAACCAATCAATTATCAGCTTACCGATGATTTATAATGAGTAACCTATTACTTCAATTAGTTGTTCTAAACTATAGGTTGCCTAAATTGGTCTATATGCTTCAATTATGCTATTAATTCGAATAATATAAAGATATTAGTGACTGCAAAACTCTAGGGCCGTTGTGGACCAAGCTAGGGTTTATGCAGAAGACGATATAAGTGAGATCTAATACAAAAAGATTTGCATAACCTGTATGTGGGTTAGGCACTTGGGAGGTCCATATGTATCCAAAATCACAGACAGTCTCATGGCTCCTTTATCCTAGAGCTTTATCTTTAACATTTTATTATTATTATTATTATTATTATTATTATTAATACTTTAGCAACTTTATGAGATATTAATATAGTATTAGAAAGGCAGTGAGTTATGTACAGATCACTTGTTTTTTGGCAGGGAAAAGATATGGGAGCAGCTAAGCTAGCTAGGATCAAAAAAGGCATTTCTATAATGCGTTACAGGAAACATTATTGGAGCCCCTTATTTGGTCGTGTCATATTGTACTTCTGGTGATAAACTATTTTGTAATGAGATCTCCTGTTGATATTGTTGGTGTGTGTTAATGCTCGTAAGATGCTTTTCTTGTTTTGCCCTTCTCCTATACCAACTACAGTCGTCCTACTAATAAAGGTCCCACATACAACAATACCCCCTTTCCCACAAGTAATGACTTTCAAAAGCTCATCAGCTCACACCCAACTCAATATTTTGTTGAGTAAAAAAAAAAAAAAAAGATTATAGATGTCATTCCAGTCAACCCGTCATCTTTTAAAGAACTTTTGAGATCACTAATAGAACAGAAATGACTTGACCTAAATTTACTTGAAATATTAGGCTCAGTTTCATTCTAACCATTATATATAGGTCTAATCAACACCCATTAATTGGGCAAATTAAAGACTTCAAGACGGTGCAATGGAATATCAAACGTTGAACCTATTCTAAGAGAAGAAGAAGAAAAAAATGTTTTTTTCTAACCCCTAAAAAAAGTTTGCATGCCATAATTCATGTATGATCTTTCTAATTTTTTTTCTTTTCCATTTCTTTTTAAGTAGCTGAAAGACATTAATTTATGTATGATGGTTCTAAATATTTGATATGATGTGGGCATAATCGCCGAAATGCATGGCTTCTATTTATTGATTGGTGAAAACAACCACACGGCTATAATTATTTGACCATTGAGGCAAAAAGCTAGCAGCTCGAAAAGAACGTTGGTTAACTAAAAACCTCATATATATAAAAAAAAATCAAATCTCTAATTTTATCATGGGACTCTAAAACCTCTGGATCAGTCAATCTCTTGATCTTACTGACCTGCAAACTGCATCACAAGAACTATATGAGCAAAAAGCTCAGCAAGTATATCATATAACTTTTCCATATTAAAATACTTCTCTTTAACTTTAGTTTAGGGCCCTCTAGTATGATATTAATCTCGTGCTATTGAAACCCTTTACTTTTCTTTATATCCCCTTTCTTGGAACTCTCTTCCTCAAGGATTTGGTCATTTAATCTTTATCTGGGTTGGTTATAATAAGCATGAGATTAAGCATCATACATAAAAATAATTCCTTTAAATTTTTTTAAAACATTATAATAATAACAATTGCATAACTGAAAATATGTTTTAAAACATAATATTGTTCAAGTGATGCAGTGGAAGATATACTTACATCAATTACCTGCTTGTTAGATAGTAAAAGTTTTCTCTCTATATTAATTTTTTCTTTTTTTCTTTTCTCTCTCGCTTTCTCCTTCTACAAATCACACGTTTCCCCCCTCTGATCACATTTTTCACAATCCAAAAAATGATTCTTTGGCTGCAGAGTCACATATATATAGTTCTACAACTCTTTATGAAAAGCGAGCCTATGCACGTAGTTGTAGAGTTTGGTTAACAACCTCTAATTGTTAGGTGGCTTTACCTGTATATAACACGTGGAAAGACATGCTAGTTGAAGCTCAAAATTTAGCCAAGAAAGTAAGGCTAATGTGCTTATTCACCAAGCCTAAAAAGCATGACCTGTCAAACTCTCCAATTTCTCAATGAAACTCTTATTTGGCATGCTTAAAAGGTGATTTTTTTTTTTTTCCTCAAAGATGGGTTGTTACAATATATATGGCTAACGTATTGTTGATTTTCTTTTAC
Organism: Ficus hirta; assembly: GCA_038430175.1. NCBI lineage: Eukaryota > Viridiplantae > Streptophyta > Magnoliopsida > Rosales > Moraceae > Ficus > Ficus hirta. The sequence continues at coordinate 3,584,698 of CM076594.1, read as the reverse complement.
GAACTTGAATTCTTATTCTGGTGTCAAATAGGGTTATATATATATATATATATATTTGGATTTTCAAGTGCTGATTATTTTTTTCTTTTGAATCTTTCCCACTAAAAGGATATATAAGGTCTTTCTCCATATATTTCTTCATATATTTTCACCATTGTCATTTAAGGTGGTTAATGATTCCGCATTCAGATGTAGCTAGGCGACAGATTTATGGTAGGTAGTCCTACTTTGTTACCAAACCAACACTGAAGGCTAATATTAGTTCTTAAATTCATAAATTTCACCTATTGATAATAGTTATCGTTTCGTTGGAAAAAAAAAAACAAAAAAGGAAACAAAAGAAAAGAATTAAGTATATTAAGCAACCTCAAAGTCGACAGCACACATGGTATATATATACGAATAATGATAAGCACAAGTAAGACATCAAGTAGTACTTGACGAGCCAATTAAAAAGGGTAAGACATTTATGACCTTTCCATGACCAGCTTAATTTCATATTATGAGGAAAGGGGCTAGGAGGGAAAAGAGATGACAATCATTACATGAACCAAATTTATATATCAGAGTGACTAGCTATAATTTGATGGACATTTCATATTCTAAACCCAACTCCAATATCTATACGACTTTTAACGCTAACACAAATTAAAAAATCGAAAATGAAATATGCTGTTATATTTTTATACTTTCAACATATCAGCTATATCAAAATTCGAAGAAGAAGAACAAGATATTCCTCAGTAAAATCCCCGAATGACAACCAAATAGAAAAAATTCGTCTCCCTGAAAAAATGAGTGAAAAATCTCCAAGAAACTGAAGGTGCATAAAACTCCAAGTAAAAGTCAAGCATGACATAAAGTATAACATTGTATTAATGGTTTTCTCACCTCCTAAACTTAAATTTTGACATTAATATAAAAATTTAGCATTATATATAAGAGATCGATACTCTAACAAATACAGTTAGTCTTTTTTTTTTTCTTTTTCTTTTTCTTTTCCTTTTTAAGTAATGTACAGTTAGGCAAATTTCATGGTAACAATTTGAAATGACATGTGACTGTCCCCGGCCACTCCCCGGCCGAGACATTAGTGTCAATTTTTAGATTAGTATTACACTTTAATATTAGTCAAAAATACTTGTAGCAATGTTTTTAAGGAAATAAGTATATACATATTTTAGAGGTTTGGGGGAGAGGACGGTTCTTGTTTGCATACTAAAGTACACCCAAAACAAAAGCAAATCATATATTTACACATACATATATATATATGCCAATATATATAGTCCTAAAAATAAAATAAAGCAACATATAATTAATTCTCGTTCTTATCCCCCATGCTTTGAATAATTTTATGTGAAAAGATTTGTGGGAATCTTTAGCCCATGGAAGATCTCCCATTCTAACAAACGCATCTACAGAATACTATATACTATACTCTATACTTTTGCCTCTCTCCATTAATAGTTAAGTTCCATCTATTTCGTCTACGGCAAAGGTTGACGAGTGAGGCCTTCAGGATTATGGCCTCTTTCCAATATTTTTCGTCTAATAGTAATAATAATTATAATACTTCCTACCAACAAAACATAATCCCACAGGATCTGATCATCCCCACCCGTACTGCTTTGGTGGAACCCAATATTATTGATTTCGCCAGCAAGAATATTATGGGAAAAGGGCGGTCCAGGAGAAGATTATTAGCACCAAATCTTGATTATGAGGACGATGATAATAGTAATAAGAAGAAGATGATGCACAGAGAAATCGAGAAGCAACGAAGAAAAGAAATGGCTGCCCTACACGCGCTGCTCAGATCCCTAATCCCTCTTGAATTTATCAAGGTAAATTAATATAAATTATGAAGATCTCTTCACTAATTTCATATGATTTTCTTCATATATGGTTTACTCCAAGCGCCCCGCGCCCCCCCCCCCCCCCCCCCCCCCCCCCACCCAACAAAAAAAAAAAAGAATAACCCTCGATCAGACCTTTATTTCTCTTCTTCTTCTTTTTTTTTTGGCCCCCTCATATTGATTAATCCCAATTTTCGGTTGCTTAATAATTTCGTTTTGACTTTTAATATTAATTGCTTTTCATTTCTTTCTATTCAATAAATTCTGAGTTGAGATCTTGGAGTGGGATTAGGAAAAAAGAAAAAAAGGACTAGCAAATACATGTCTAAATAACTATTCTACAAAATTTGGTTTTTAGGGAAAGCGTTCGATGTCAGATCACATGAACGGAGCTGTGAATTACATCAAGCGCTTGCAGATGAGGATCACGGAATTGGATGCCCGGCGAGATGACCTAAAGAGTTCCAATTTGAGAGCCATAGGCTCAGCAATAAGTGGAAGCTCAAGCGACCACCGTGCAACGAGCACGTGTGTGGCGGTCCACCCTTGCTCGGCCGGTGTTGAGATTTTGTTGAGCTGCGGTAGCTCCAATAATATTGTAGGGCACGGTTTGCCCCTATCAAGAGTGCTCCAACTACTGCTCGGACAAGGACTTACTTTAGTTAGTTGTGTTACCACCAAAGTGTCTGATGTGCGGTTATTGCACACCATCCAAGCCGAGGTACATGATTACAATAATATCAACTCAGTTTATTCTATTTAAAATCTTTGTGTGAAATGATAATGACTGCTTGTGTACCTTGATTCCATCTGTTTCACAGGTTACTGATCCAGAAAGTATGAATTTACCCGAGCTGCAACAGAATCTAAATGTAACGATCTCGTCTTGGAATAAATCTCCCTAGCTAGTAGAAATGCATCTGCTTTTAGATTCTCTTGGAACTGCTATATATATATATATATATATATATTTGAACTCTGTGTGGCACCGAATTTCCTTTTTTGCACTGAAGATCCCTTTTGCAGGTTTAATTTTCTTTATGAAGTGTCAAGAATGTTAGCTAGGACTGTGCACATAGATGCAAATATATGTGTGTGTGTGTGTGTGTGTGTGCATACGTATTTACATATGCATTTCCATATATTTGTGTGTCTGCATGTATTCTTGTGCATGATCACCTAACTTATTGCAAAAAATAAAAATGAAAAATGAAAAAATTTAAGAAAGCTATATAGCGGCCGGGATAGGATGAGAAATGCTTTTAGTGACTGAGATGGTAATTAAACTTGGTTACTAGGTGATACTTGTTAATGGGGTGAATCTATAGTGTTCTAATAAGATCTCAAAAATATATTAATTTTGTTTGTGTGTTATACTAGAGTGCTTTAACTAGTTGCCATTAGGGTGAATCTATACAATGTATGGTTCTTGTTTTTTTTTGTTATCTCGTAAAATAATTTACCATATATGTCAAGGGAGGAGAATGGTTTTCAATGGCTCCACCAATATTTCAGAAACAAAAATAGAGAGCTGTTTGGTAGCCATATTGTAAATTTGAAATGGTCAATATAGAATGGTTTTCAATGGCTCCACCAATATTTCAGAAACAAAAATAGAGAGCTGTTTGGTAGCCATATTGTAAATTTGAAATGGTCAATATATATTTTTTTAATATTTGATCATGAATATCTTACTTCAATCGTATATGGATCATAATTAGTGGTCCATCCCACTTAAATGTATATGTGTGTGTGTGTGTGTGTGTGTGTGTGTGTGTGTGTGTTTATATGTATAGATATAGATATATGTAATAAAGGATGGACCACCAGATGCTTGATCAAATATGCATGCATGCTTATATATATATATATATGTATATATATTTACAAGTACTTGTTCAGCATCAATCATTCACTTTCTGCTTCTAATTGAAGATGCATGCATTTGCTTTTGGATATTCGTCCGACTTATCTACATACTGCAAGTAAAATAGTCCTCTTTTCATAATCTATATAGCCTACTTTCGGACACAAAAATAAGGAATACAATTTATGGAGGAAAAAAAAAAAGGAATACAAGTTTATGACTTTGAAAGATAAATGTTGACAGTCTCCTTATGAGCTACAATTGAAAATCAGACAAAGATAATCTAAACCAATCCGATAATTAATTTCCTCCTACAGTTCAACATCATGAGCCAAGCTTTGGAAATAATAAGTGCTGATTGTTGAGACTGAGCAAACTTGAATGTACTTCTATAACTAGTCTCTTCAGGATATACAGATGTTTGTTGGCAAGGCATTTATTGTTTTATTGATTAGTATGTTGAGTTTCTCTTTCTGCGTATGTTTAAACGAAAGCACGACCATTGTCCATGCATGTAGTACTGAAAGTCGACATTTTTTAATATCAAGAACATGGAAAGATCATATTAATGTATATATATATTATCGTTCCTCACGTCATGTGTTCTGCCAAGAAAGTGTAACGTGATAGAATAAATTTACTGTTTACAGAAGCCAATGATCTAAGGAGTGTTAGAGATACCAACTCTAATCTAACTTTTGAGTACTAACTCACATAATAAAGCGTTATCATCCTTTTATTAACATATTTGATTACAATTAACTTTTAAACACCTACCAATAAAATAAAATAAAATAAAAGAAAAAAAAAAAGAGGACAAGTCACATGTCACATAATTATTGGTACTCAAAAATTAAGATTAATGGCCAGACATGAGAGAAACAAGGTTAACTACTCTAACAAAAAGTTCTAGTGATCTGCGTCTCAGTTAACGAGTTGTTTAACAATCTCGAAGAGGAAAAAGGAAAAGGAAAAGGAAAAAAAATATGCAAAGATGACTAATAATAAGGAATATTAATTATTTCTCCATTTATGAGTTTGTTTTTTAAGGTGTTACTCCGTTCTTATGGCTATTTTCAGATGTGTGAAATACCTTTAATTTTTGTTGAAGACTACGGATCTTAGACTACGAATATATGACAAAAGAAAGTAATAGGTTTCAATAAACTTACAATACTGCTCGTAAAAAACTGTTCATCTAAGTTTTTAAATGAGTGAAATATCACAACATGTCAATATACTGTTTATCTAAGTTTTGTTATCTTCTACTTATCACAAAGCATATACAAAAAAAAAAACAAAAACAAAAAAAAAAAACAAAAGTTTGAACATATAGAATCGAGTGAGAGAATTACATCAAGTTTTGTCTCCTAGTGGTTTGCTTTCAACCCTTGTTATATTAATTATTGAAACAACGAAAAAAGTCGAGCCAAAAAGACAAAATAGACCAAAAAAAAAAAAGCAGTAATAGTAAGTCAGTTTATATGCATTAGCTTTATGATATTGACTGATCAAATATGCATATCAAGCTGGCAACAAATCTTTTAAGCGGAGAAGGGTTTTTTTATATATATTATTATTTTTTTATACAAGAGACGGCAGGTTTTGGGAGGGACAACATTGACAACCTCTAGAAGCTACAGCAGAAAAATCACGTAGAGCATTTTTGGCATTGAGGCTGTTTTTAGATTTTTAAAGATTTACAGGATGTTTGGCATTTAGGCTGTTTTGAGAATTTTAGTATTGTAGTTTTAAAAATAGTTCGTATTTGAATATGGTTTGTAAATGATATTACCGATGGAGTCTTTCTATTTTCAGAAAAAGAGTATACTACTAGTAGATCGAAGGTCGCAATAAATGGATCATTTAAGGGACAAGTGTAAATAAAGGAATAGCTTAAAATAACCTGTTGCAAGCTTGACAAAAGCATGAAATTAGAAATTATATGCTTTCATTTTTTTTATGTTATTTAACTTTTTACATTGATGTATTAATTTATCCCTTGAGTAAAAGTAATGTTGTTTTTAGAATTATTTTCGATTACAAAATTAAAATTACATCTTTATAACTTTGGTGTGAAAATTTGTGAATGTTGACCTTAATGTTAGAAATAAAAGCAAAGAAAAGAAAAGAAAACTCGCACACACATTTTCATGTTGGAGGTATAGAGACACGACCTTAAACACCAACTACACTTAGAATCGTTATACTTCATATAGGATATCGCTTTTGTACATTTTAGCATCGTGGTTAATCTTGTTTCGTAGGATTATATTTCTTTTTTGTTTTTTCTTTATTTTCTAAATGACTGTAAATATTGATGATAAAAAAATAATAAAAAAAAGAAAAAGAAAATGATGCTGGAGATCCTTTAAGCAACATTTTAAGAACATCTCTAAATACAAGTAAAACACAAAGATGTTACCAAATAAGCACGGTCGATCGATGTATTGTCCATAATTTTTAATCTGTTGTCAAACTAAATACGGTCGATCGATGTTTGTCCGTAATTTTTAATCCTATGAAAAAAATAATAATAATAACTTGCACCCTCAAATGAGAGTGCATGAACCAATATCTCTCAGTCCTCGTGTTATTTCTTATTTATTTTTTCAGTGTGTTTGGAATGGGTAATATAATAAGCAAATGTAGATTAAATTAAGGATAATTGCAAAATATGAATTTTTTTTTTGTTGGTATTGCTGTTGGGAGAGGTTACATAAATGATCATCAGCTTTTGTGTTGCCGGATTTTCATCCATGGCCACGATTTCCTCGGATCCACTAATCAGTTTGTTAAATCTTTAATCCATATATAAATCTTATACGTATAATAATCAGTGTCCCATGTTGTTTCTAACAAAACACCACTAATTTAATGAGTCCAAAGCTAGTGCTTTGGACTAGACTAATACTACAGTGTATATATAGAGGATCAGCTTTACTTATTCTTATTACTGTTATAACTAATATTCTTTTTTTTTTTAATTTTTAATAAATTTATAATATTTTAATATTTCGGAAGAGGATCAGCTTTGCTTTATCATCCGGGTATCGTACACGTAATAGTTCCTTCACAAAATCCTAACCACTGTTTATAATTATATAATAAGACAAAATACAATTTGTTAGAGAAAAGCAAAGATATGAAACAGCTAAGCTAATCTCGAGTCATTATGCTGCTTTAATTAAAATCTAAATATAACTAAATTTCTTTAATTTCCTTTCCTTATTATATACAAAACGGGGAATAATTAATATCTTCCATATCTTTGTTCCCGATACTGTTGATGTTGCGGCTCCTCTACTATAAGATTGCTTGCGTATTCTATGCCCATATGTTCACATTATGACAATTCTTTTGGAAGCAATACTTATTTTTCGGAAACACAAAATTTTAAATCAAAGAAAAATTGTTTCATTCAACAATACATATATATATATATATATATATGTATACACATATATGTCCATGTGTTTTAACTATTAAGAGGATCATTCCCATTATATAAGTCAATTTTCCAGCATCATTTGGATTATAAGCTTTATACGTGGTACTCTTACTTATAACTAGTCAATTTAAAATTCTTCTTTTTTGACTAAATAAGGTAAATTCACATTAGTATATGTAACCACGTTTTGACCGGATCAATATTTCACTATTGATCTCTTTTTTATCCCCCTTTTTTTTTTCTTTCCTCCCATACTCTCTTTCTTAAATGAAAACAGTGGTGTGCACTCCAGAAATTAATATGAAACAACATATATATAGTGCTGTGCGAGAACTTGAACTGTTATGACAATAAACAATTTTGTTAATTTTTTTTTCGAAAGAAATTGTTAATTGTTGTTGTTGTTGTTTTTTTTTTTTTTTTTTTTTTTTTTTTGCTTGCTGAGTAAAAGAAATTGTGATTATGCTGGAAATTAATAATGCCCTTTCCTTTAAGGATCTTCCTAAATCATCTAGTACTAATAAGGAAGAGATGTGATTATGCAAACCAATTATCAGGCATTAGGTGTACAACCTAGTAATAGAACTTCTATCCCGTGGTATGTGTAAAGATAAAGCACTTTTATTCATTTCGAGAGGATTATAATCACATTCCGATGTGTCAAGAATTTTAAATTAAAAAAGAAAAACTAGGACTCTCAGAAAAATCTAATTCAAAAACGAAAAAAAAAAAAAATTAAACTCTTTTATGAGTAGCATAGAAATTCTATACATGACTTGATTTATGCACCGACTAATGCCTATTGGTCCACCAATTATGTGTGAAATGGCCGCAATTGGTTCAGTAAAAAGGTTAAAGAAAAATCGTAAAGAAGCCGCTTTAACAATGGCCACGTTTTACATTACCCTTGACTATAAAAGATTGTAAATAATAATGATATTTAAATATTATATCACGTCCCATCACAGACCTCAGTACTTGTCTTTTAGCTCACTAATCAAATGAAAACATAAACAAAGAAATAGAGAAAAAAGAAAAATAAAATAAAATAAAAGCTTTGAATTATTCTTGCAGATTATATAGAGAATCATATAGTCTTGCTTCAATCTTTCCTTTCCACCAAATCAAGCAATAAGTATTGGTATCCCAGATCTCCTCCATTCCCCACCAAGAAGATATTGGTGATCCACAAAGATCTGGTTCTTTGATCAATTATCAGCACTACTAATTGTGTGCTACTGGGAAATAATTATCTTTCCCCATGGATATGGGAAGAGGCCAGCACCATAAAACCCTATTCTCCACCTCCAACATTAACAACAGTACTACCGAAGGAAATGTCGGCGATGATGAGAGGAAGATCATGCGCAGAGATAACGAACGCCAAAGAAGGCAACAAATGGCGTTCCTTAATTCCTCACTTAGATCACTTCTGCCTCTTGAAATGATTAAGGTCAAGAATATATAATTAACCTCTATTTCTGATTATTCTACTTTTATTGGTTCCCTAATTCGCTTGTGCAACTTTACTAACCCTAGCTTGTTTTAATTACAATTATTAACAAGATTATCACGCCATAGATGCTTTAGTGATCAATTTTTTAAGTACTGGATTATCATTTGTAGATTATTATGATCTCATGCTCTTGTGTCGAGTTTCATTTTTTTTTTTTTCCCACAAGATAAAATAGTTATTAATCTTCTAGGGTTTTCTTGATGAGCTTCTTACAGGGCAAGCGTTCAGTCTCGGATCACATGCACGAGGCTGTAAATTACATAAATTACATGACAAACAAGATCGAAGCACTGACAATCAAGAGAGATGAGCTCAAAAGTTCGTTCGATTCGAGTGCACAAACTACCGATCCTGGAAGTGGAAGCTACAATACAGAGAACCATTCGCCTAACTCCGTTGTAGTTCGCCCTTGTTTGGACGGAATAGAGATTGTTATTAGCAGTCCTTTCGCCCTATCAAGAATGCTTGAAATATTGCTCAAAGAAGGACTCGACATTGTGGGGTGTGCTTCCACCAAAGTGAATGGGAGATTAATTCACACTATTCAGTCCGAGGTACGGAGCTTACGTAATTAACACACTTTTTAAACAAAAGTTTTTCTAAATTTGTATATCATCTTTGAAAATATTTCATGACATTTTTTTCACAGGTTGATGATCCGAATAATACTAGCATTGATCTATCTGAGCTACAACAAAAACTGTATGCTATCTTGTGCAGCACTTCCCAATGACTTTAGGATCCACCTCTTAGGAGTATGGACTACACTTTTTTTTTTTCCTGCATTGCTTTGGTGATCTGGAAATTGATCATGATGCTGATCAACTTATTGGGTTGTTAGTACTCCTTATCGCATATGTGTGTATATATATGTGTGAGAATATATATATATATATATATATCTCTCTCTGATCTTTGGTCCTCTGTTGTACTCTAATTTGTTTGTAGAAATTATGACGGATATGGATTATAAAAAATTTGTTTGAAGAAGTTATAATGCATATGGATTATTAAAAGATAATAATAATGGATAAGGAAATTTGAAGATACTTCTTAGAACTTTATGTGTCCATATCTACCTCAATCTAGCAAATTTAGAAAAGGTTTAATTTAAAAAAAAATTAAAAAAAAAAAGGAAGGAAAAGGTGAACACGTCTTAATGCATAGAGATGATAATTACTTCGTGAATAAACAGCATATTTTGACTCAACAAATGCATTATATTGTTTCATTATGATGATCTTTTGTCCATGGTGTCGTTTTTGTTCTACATGAATTGACAGTTCACGGTTAGATGCGATACTACCAACTCAATTAATTGTGCAAGTATACCTTTGGTAAACGTAACAGTAATTTTAAGTATTGATATTGCATGAAGTACCATAGAAGTAGCTTAGTTAACTTCTCTTGATTCAACTTATTATCTGTTTGGGTATGTTGTCTTTATGAGCATCTTGGATTAGTCGAGAAAGATTGACGGACAGCTAGGAGAGCTCGAACCTCAGACCTTGTGGCTAAAATGGGTAAGTTTGTAAGGACCGAGGTTAGAACCCCGGACCTGGGACCTGAGGAACACCGATCGAGTACCATGAGCACCAAGCCGCACCTGGTGCTGTGGATTAAGCAAGTAAATTCATCTATGATTATCTCTGATAACTTTTTTTCATATCATTCTTATGCCATGTTTAGGAAGAAGAGTAAAAGCTAGCAAATAAATTTTACAAGCTACTAATTCATTGCTACGATAATTAGGTCTTAAACCAGACATAAAATGCTTGCATAGATTTAATTTTAAGAGTTATTGATCAAATATTCATGAAAATACGTTTTAAGTCTAGTACCATGAAATCCATAAACGAGTCTTTCCCAGGCCGAGAAGTTTCCTAATTCCTCTCTTGCGCATCCTATATTGAATGGAACAAACAAATAGGTTTGATGACCATTTCAAAGTTTTGAGTACTGTAGTTAATAATTTGTTGAAGGAAAATTCAAATTCCTGAAGTTTATGCTCCTCGTTAATTTCTATCTCTTATATATGCATATGCTGCATTTTCTTCGTGCAGTGCTTGGGTAAAAGTTTCTAATTTAAGAAAACTTTTATTATCCAGTCATTTTTCCCACATAAACCTAGATACAAGAAATGGTAACTCCATCGTTACTAAGATTTTTTTCTTTGAACTGGAAAGTTAATTAATACTTAATTCATACCTTTATATTCCTTTGAAGAAGTCAATAAATTTCCTTGCTTGTAAGTTTTAATAACTTTCTAGACTAGCTTTTATTGTCCGATATTGCCTAGGAGAGAGATGAATAAGTACTGGGAATTTGTAATATTTAACAAGGATATTTCTTTAGTCACGTGTATAAAAATATGTGTGTGTGTGTGTGTGTGTGTGTGTGTGTGTGTGTGTCTCCCACTTTTACAATACTTCTGCAAAATGCAAATGTTTGCATGAGAGTTCAGTGGAATATTATTCTAAATTGGACTATAAATGAAACCAATTAAAAGAGATGACATGGTAGTTTATTTCTTCGAAGTAATATGCCTTTGATTCTTGAACTTTGATATATATCGAAATAAAAATTTTCTATCCATAAATGACCTTGCAATTGCACCTAATTGTTTTGTTCTGGTTATCTGTGAAAATGACCATATATTATAAATATATGTAGATTTGCATTTTTCCAAAATGTTACTCCATTAATTTTGTGCTTCTTCTTGAATAAAAGTTTTTTGCATTTATTTGTAAAGTAAAAGATGATGTAACCATATTATCAAATATATATGTGTATGTGAGTACAGCATATGTATCCTTAAACTATTGAGTGTTGCCGATGTACTTCAAAGAAAAAATTGTTTGCTAAACTAATTCATTCTTTATTCACTGTTGCAATTGATTTAATAAAGGGGATTAGATGATATTTTTTGTAACAATACAATTGATGCTGATATTTTTAATTGGAATAAGCTGGTAAAATAAAAACTAACTTCAAGTTCAGCTTATTTTGAGAAAGTTTTCTGAATTAAAAACACCAATTATTATTCCATTCTTCACTTGTTATGCTTCTGTTCATGGTTGTTAACTTGCACAATCTTTATTCACATTTTAAAGTAACAATTATACTGAGATTTATCTTTCGTTTTTATCAATTATATAGTATTGACACCCTTAATTTGATCGAACTTAATTATAAAAATACTCCTCAACCCCTGAAAATTTTTAAAATACTTAAGATGCCTCTGAAAACGATATAAAAAAGGGGAAAAATAAAGTTCCAAACACTAAACTTACAAAAAATGTTGATTTAATATATCCAACACTATATATAGGAACATTTTCATTATGTATAACTTTTTTGTTTTCCCTAAAACTCGGGCTCATTTATTTTAGTGAGCTCTATCTATTAATCTATGTCACGTTCGAAGAACCCTTGTGAGATGTGGTTTCGTGGCCATGGGATATTAAATAAAGCCATTCATTCTCGGGCCATTATCCCACTTGGGGAGTTCAAATTAAAATCAAGGAGAATTAGGTAATGAACAAATAGCCCAAAAAAACCCATCAGTTTACTATTAGTAATCCAAGTAGCCAAAAAGGTCCATTCTTGGACCTTCCTAGCCCACAAAACATACACAAAATAAAAATAATAATAATAATAATAAAGAACGAATTTTAGAAACTTCTCATATTTGTTAAAGGATAAGGGTCTTCACCCCTCCTGTGGTTATAAACAGGAGTCACAATACGAAACAAACCCGTACATATCCGGATTTCTGACTCAGTTCTGCGGTGAAAATCAAAAAGTTTCCAAAAATGGACAAAGTATTGGAGTTGAAGCTTCTAGAGATAGTGTGTTGAAGTTGTTTTGTTTAGTCAAATGCCTCCAAGGACTTCTCAATCAAAAAAAAAACCCCCACCCAGATCACACGTCGTAAAACTATAACAACAATCACAAACAGATATGACAAAAATTAAATGGAAAAAAAATACATTTATGAAATATTGTGTTTCTTAAGTTCCTACCTCATTAATTTCGATTTTTTAAGCCTCACGATGAAAAATATCAAAGACTCCAAACTACTTTAAAAACAAAAAAAACAAAAAAAAGCATGACAACCTAGTTAGTCATGTTCACCTTCATCACTCTTATATCCCCCAACCCTCTCAATTCCACTTATTAGAAACCTAGAAATCACTCAAACCCTTCGTCAAGTTGATAATTCTCAACCCTATGTAAATCCAAGTTGCCCCTTCTATCCACCAAGAAAATATTTGTCTATTTCAGATCAGGAAATTATGTGTGCGCCGTCAGAGAAAATTCAAGTTATATATAAACATAGTCTTATTATCACATTAGCTATTTAATTTCTCTCCCCTATACCATACTGAATTCAATCTTATATAGGGCTTCTTTTGGCTGTTTTACTTGTTTTTGAGGTTATTATACTTCCCAAGCAAAGGAGTCTAGAAAGCCATCCTTCTTCGGCCTTCTTTTAGAAATCAACAGCACCTGCATGAACCTCATGTCCGCTAAGTCTAACCAGTCACATCATACTTGCCGAGTCATTGGGGACACCAATAATTACCAAGAGAAAATTTAATTTTTATTAATTGATCAACTATTTTTTTTTGCATTTATTGCATTTATAAAAACCACCTTCTCAAGCCTTCCATTAGTTTTTTTTTTTTTTTTTTCTTTTCTTTTTAAACTTCTCTCTGGCCTTTTGACCTCCCTTTGGTCATGTTATGAATTAGACCTCTCCCCCCCCCCCCCCCCCCCCCACAACCAAACAAAACGTGGACATAAAGGCGGCCAAAATGCGAGAGAGAAGAAATTAAAAAAATAAAAGAAAGAAAGATGCAAATTAAAGGTTAGAAACATATCAGAAGAAACACAAAAAAATAATGATAGAAAAACGACCATGGCCCTAAAAATATGTTTGTTCATTGTTGCTCAATGTTTATGCATCAAAATCATTGTTCATGCAAATTTTTAGTGATTAACACCTTTTCCCACTTTTTCAAGGTATTTTAGGTGCTTACGAAAATTCTAATAGGTAAAGGGGTCGTGTCACTAAAATTAAGTTCGGTCAAGTATATACAATAAGATATTTGCAAAAGTCAAGAGGTATCGAACATAATTTCTTATTTAAAAATATTTTTGCTCAAGAAAAGAGTTGGATATTCATGTTTTTCCTGATACATGAACAAATTAAAAATTAATATTTTGTAATAAGTAAAACACAACTTCAAGTTATAAAATAACAATAATGATCATTAATGAAATTTAGAACTTTGCTTATACAACTAATTAAAAATTAAAGTGTAATAGCTTTTGGGGACATGTATTGTACTCATGATTATTGAATTAAGTGAACTTATTAATTGGACAGCCCCAAAGGGTCATATGCTATTCATGAAATTCCGAAATCAGAAGCTTGGCGTTTTGTCCTCTAGTACGATAGCTTCCAAAAGCAAAATTAACTTCTTCTTTGTGCTTAAACAAGTAAAAAAGTTTGTGATGAGTGGGAATATTAGAAATGAGAAAATAGGCTAACTTAGGAAACAAGGATGACCTTGCAAATTATAAAGGTAGTCTACTCACCTTAACTCGAGTTTCCAAAATTTCAACTTCTTCTAAATCCATGTAAACATATATATTATAACTTACCTTTCAATTGCGTCGCAATAATTTCACACGTAAAAAATTGCTACAATGACAGCCGTATTTTTGTGACTTTTCTTGTACTACGTTCCCCTACCGTTCCTTGTTTCATTATCGACGCTTGGAACTCAAAAAAAAAAATATATATATATATATATAATAATAATAATAAATAAGGTCCAAAGTCCAAAGTTTACTTCTTTATTAGTTCCTTTCTCACTCATCCAATATTTGAACAAGAAGGATTATTCCACAATTTCAAAATTTCTCACTAAATAGATACCTTTTCTATTGATAACTATGAACCCTCTTAATTAATTTCTTAATTACTAATTTGGGAGTCAAAGTTATTGCCCTTTTTTTCAAGTCTACCCATTAATTATTCATGCGTGTGAGTATATATTTGTATGTATATATTCAACTTCTTGTCGAAGCTAATATAATTTCCAAAATATATTGTTTTGAGTACAGATAATTGTAAGGACACGTGTACGATATGGCATGCTTAATTCACGAAATTTATATATACCCACATATATTATACATATACATATTCCCAGCTTGAACAATTAATTGAGTACTCTCACTCCAATTGCTGAAGGGTCAGGATTTATTTGCTAGAAGAACTGGGCTAAGTTCATGTTCATCGCTGGATTATTATTTATGGTGTCACTTTCAATTGAACAAAAAATAAATAAATAATCAGGAAATATCATATTATAAATACTAGCTGTATGTTTTCATTGTCCAAGTATAGACTATGTATAAGAGATAAAGTATTCACAAGAATGTGCAATTAACAAATAAAAAAATACGTGACGTCTCCAATGAAAAAAAAATGTATATAATTTATAGCTTTATCAAAAACATTTATAATATAACAAATCACTTTAATACATCGGCTTGAGAGCTGCTCATGAACAGCCTAGCTAAATTAAGCATGTCCTCACCGTTGAAAACAACCAAATTCCTTGACTTCCAAGAGGTACCCTCTTGTGTTCAGCAGAAGACTCTTTCCTTAACATTTTGCTTCGAATTTTCCGAAAATTTGTTTTGTTTTCTTGTTGCTTGATCAACCTGTTGTTTTCTCCAAACCTTGGCCCCTTCTCCCCTCTTGTCTATACAACTACCTCTTTGTTCATATGTCTCGGTTTTCTTCCTTCGGAAAAATGCAGTGGAACTGCTTTTGTTGCCATATTTCCGATGAAGACAACGAAATTCAGATCAGGTACGCTATAATCGAACAGCGAAATCATCGTTTTACCATAATTTTTTTTTCTCTAGTGACAATTTTCTTATTTTTCTTTTCTTGGGAATTCTTAGGGCAGACAATAGTACTATAAGGGATTACCCGTGGGAAAGATACTTTCTCAAGGAGCTTATACACGCCACAAACAATTTCCATGAAAATAACAAGATTGGAGAAGGCGGTTTTGGAAGCGTTTATTGGGGCCGAACAAGTAAAGGCGTTGAGGTATATGAAATTATTTATATATATATATATGTGTGTGTGTGTGTGTCAATAAGTTTTTATCTTTTCCCTTTTGTTATAATTTTTTTTCTATGTATTAATATTATCTTCTTTGCTCAGTAAGTTTTTATATTACTCTTTCTCTTGCTTAATTTGGAAATTAATTGATCAATAATTTTACGCAGATCGCGGTTAAACGACTAAAGACGATGACTGCAAAGTCGGAGATGGAGTTTGCGGTGGAAGTGGAGATACTTGGAAGAGTGCGGCACAAGAATTTGTTAGGCCTGCGAGGATTCTACGCCGGAGGCGAAGAAAGGCTTATAGTTTTCGATTACATGCCTAATCACAACTTGATCAACCATTTGCACGGCCAACTCGCCTCAGATTGTCTTCTTGATTGGTCTCGCAGGATGAATATCGCCATTGGATCAGCTGAAGGCGTAGCGTAAGTTACACTCAAACTGATATTCTTTGACAAAATAGTAAAATTATTAAATTCAGAACCAAAAAACAAAAAATTGATCTATGATTTGCGTGTATATATGTTATTATAGCGCTAAATAAAATAAAATTTCTATTAGGACATTAGAGAAGAACCAAACCCAGTTGAACCATTCAAAGATTCTTCTCAAAGATAAATAGAAAGATGCTTTTGGCTTACTATTATTCTTTATCTAAACTAGCTAGTCTATGGACCATTTTCCGTCCTTCAAATTGTAATTAGTCCACTACTAATTAATTACCACATAAAATTAAAATGAAACAAAACACGGAAAGGACATACATGTAAATGTATTTAATTAGTATTTGCATTTCAAATATGTGAATCATCTTATTCTTTTTATTTATTTTTTTTAATAATTAAGGTATTTACACCATGAGGTGAATCCACATATAATCCACCGGGATATAAAGGCAAGCAATGTGCTTTTAGACGACAACTTTCAACCAAAAGTCGCTGATTTTGGATTTGCAAAGCTAATTCCCGATGGTATCACTCATCTGACCACTAGAGTAAAAGGAACTCTTGGATATTTAGCACCCGAATACGCAATGTGGGGGAAAGTCTCCGAAAGTTGTGATGTCTACAGCTTCGGAATCCTGCTCTTGGAAATCATCAGCGGCAAAAAGCCTCTTGAGAAACTCCCCGGCGGTGTGAAGCGCGACATTGTTCAATGGGTCACCCCTTATGTCCAAAAGGGTGCTTTTGAACACATAGCTGATCCAAGGTTGAAGGGAAAATTTGATCTCGAACAGTTGAAATCCGCGGTCTTGCTTGCTATGAAATGCACCGATAATAGCCCCGAAAATCGACCAAGCATGTTGGAAGTAGTCGAATGGCTCAAACATGGCAGTATTGTGAGAAGATCGAAAAAGATTGTGGGAAATAATGTGGATGACATGGTAGACGATGAAGACGAAGAGACGGACAAAACTGATACCGATTACGAAGGGTATGGGATGGAACTTTATGGTGCAAGAATGACAAGGGCTACATCACAAAGAAGATCATCATCCTCGTCGTGATTTTAATAGTTTATCTACTTGAACCACTTTTTTTTTTTTCCCCCTTTTCCCCTCGCTTGTGAAACTGAAAATGATTTGTTTAATTTAGCCTTTGTTTTTATTCATTTTGCTGACTGAGATTTATCTTCTTGGCTTTCAGCACTTGGCACTTTCTATACGTACGTATCTTTGGGTCATTATATATTGATGAATGAACCAATTTGCGTCATGAATATTTGGTCTGTTCTGTAATTCTGGATTACTTATTATTAATGTACAGGTTGCAGAGTATTTCTTCATTTTACTTATGCTTCGTTTGGCATTTTAACTCATCTCCAACTAAACTGTATTTTTTTATCTTAGTTTTTGTTTTTTTTTTTCCTGAAAATATAATTAATTTTTGTAAAGTCAATCGATTCCAACGTAAAAATTTTATCCCCAACCGACAAACCAAATGCAAACTTAGTTTTTTCCATCCAATTGATTGAGATTTTTTTTTCCCCTTCTAAAAGTGGTGCTTTATCCTCTTTGAGAAGAAGATTTTGGTTGCCCATGGAACATCCAAACATTCCTCAACGAACCGCGCCCACCTACGGTAGTTTTTCTCAAGTTCTTGTTTAATTTTAAGTTTAATATTTGATAAACCGTGATTAAAGGCTTATTATTGCTGGATTAACTAAAGGAAAACATTTTCAACCACCCACCTTGTGAGCGCATATGAGAATTTTCTATCTTTTTCTTCTTTTCTAAAAAACTATAAATCAAATGAGAATTTTCTATCTATTTTCAATTGAAAATAATTAGGCCTTTTCTGTCTGAATAATAAACTATTTAAGCGAGCACAAAAATGTGAGTGGTTTTAAGGCAATTAAGTACAGTTTTTATTTTATTATCTTTTCTTTTTTTTAAGTGTTTTTCAATAGAAATAAGTAACATTTTTGTATAACTTAAAACTATAAATAAAAGGTTTCAAATTATTTTAAACAAACATTATATATTTTTTAAGGTTTTTTTTTTTTACGGTAATGATAGGGGTGATTTGAACTCTTTACCTTAAGATAGAGTTAGATTTAAAATTACTGTTAGATTATGTATATAATTATAAATAAATAAATTATTTGAAACTTTCAATTTAGTATGATATTTGCTCCCTTAAGAAAAAGGGGAGGAAAAAAAAAAAGTGTGTAATATTTACTATAGTTTTCATTAAATAAGTTTCCGAGTGGTTTTTCTTCATCTGGACAAAGTGAAACGCTTTTGGGCCTAGGCCCAGAAACTCTCCAGAGGCTTTATGCTCTTTTGTCTACGAGGAAAGAGAATGCGGCCTATTACTTAGGCCATGTATGATTCTTACATGTGGGGCCATTGATCACCTTGATATGATAGAAACAAGTAATTTTAGAAAATAATTGTAAACTTAATTTTTCTTCGTATTAAATAAATGAGGTGCCAATTTTTCTTTGCAGAGGTTATACTTTTTTTTTTTATTCAAATTGACCATGATAAACTTTTTATAATTTATCTGTCGAATGAATTATATTGTAGGATATTTATTTTTTGAGTTTCAAACATGAGCATGCTTTTATAAGTTAAAATTTGAAGTGTAATATAACTTTTTTTAAAAAAAAAACTTCTAGGTATTACAATAACAGAAATTCAAGGTGATGGGGGGACTGAAAAAACAGATAAATAAAATAAAATTGGTCGTTTAAGTCATAAACTATCAGTAATAATCATAACAACTATAAGGTACAAGTCCCATACATATTCCTAATGTAAAATATCATGATCTCCTTCCTTATGAATGCCTTAAACATCTGTAATTTGTCCTTGATTTCTTTCATTGTGAGAAGGAAACCAACTCTACTACTATCTCCTTCATGAACACATATTGGAAAAGTACAATTGTGAACTGGAAAAATATTTTTCTACAGAAGCAATACCATGTTAAATAATAAAAATTATGTTAAAAACAAATGATTCCATTTTTTGTTTAATCTTCCAATAAAAATATGGATAAATAAATAAATAAATAAAATGAGAAATTGAGCATACGAGTATAGAGGCAATTGCTTTGTTCATGCAGTATTATATGGATGGAGATGAAACTTATGTTAAAACTGGACCCATGATATTGACAAATGCAAAGGCTATATATAATATCGTAGAAAAGTGTGAGAGCTTTAAGCATGATTCATATGGGTAGAATATGCAAATAAGGAATACTTTTTTCTTGTTTTTCTTTTTTTTTTTTTTTTTGTTAATTTAGTTACCATCTGTCACATTCAATATGCAAAAAGCAAAATCCCCCGTATCAATCAGATTGGTGATGATTCTGATCCCACTTATAGAATTGAAAGAATATTGCTCAAAGTAGTAGCCCCACTATATCCTTTACTGCAACCTTATGTAGTGTTTTTGTATATATTGGAGGAAGGGTTGTTTTTATATACATACATATCTATATTATATATGAACATACATATATTTGGGGGAGGGGGGGAATTGAAAAAAAAAATTCCTTTATTTTTGTTTTAATTAGAGATGTATTATTATTTTGAACTCTATAAATATATGTATCATGTTAATTCCTTAAACGAGTTATTAATATTCAATTTTGACTAAAAAATGTGAGCAAAATACTATTGAAGAGAGAGAAAAAAATTAAAAAGAATCTACTATTTCTCCCAATACAATCGTGGGAAAATGCTTACGAAAATATCGTTCGTATTTAAGAAAGAGTCACTTGAATTTATCTATGGGTTTATGTTTTTATAGTTTTCCTTTTTCAAAATAGGAGAATGATTGAGAAAAACATTCATTTGTAAAAAAATTTCAATTTCTAAAAATTGATCCAAACAAGGGTTAATCCTATTTTGATCGGATAAAAATGATTTCAAATTTCAAAATAGGATTACTTTGTTTATATTTAAACAAAAACTTGATCTCGAGTACATATGTAACCACAATCTCCCTCCTTAAGATCACACGACAATGATAACCCCTCCCCTACCGTCCAACAGAAATTTATCTCCCTCCTCCCACTGTTTTTTTTTTTTTTTTTTTTTTGTGGGTATTAATTTTTAAAATTTTTAGTTTTTTTTTTCTTTTCTTCTTTTCTCTAAAAAAATAATTTCGTCATTATCATGATTAGGGGGTGTTTAATGTGTAAGTTTGAGTTAAAATTGATAAGTTTAAATAGTAATTTTGTTGACTTTTTCAGAAAAGACAAAAAAACTTTTTCAGAAAAAGACAAAAATTGAGTTGATAGGTGTAAGTTTAAACTTACACCTCAAACAAGCTCTAAAGAGAGAGGAGAGATAGACGGGGGAGAATGGTTTAAAACGTTTTGGAAAGTTATTCAAAAATTGAATAAATAAAACACTATTTTTTTCTTTTTGAAACTTTAAGTTCCATTTATTTATTAATTTTTTTTTAAGTTACTACAATAATAATTATATAAAAAAAAAAAAAAAAAAAAAACTCTCTACTCTTGTCAAAATTATTCTGCCAAGTTTTTTTTTTTTTTTTGGAGGAAAATTATTATACTAAGTTTAGTTCTCAAAGAAAAAACTAATTTTAATTCTGTGCACAATAGATTGTAAGTTGTTTTTGCTGTCATTTAACTAATAGTATCAGCGCTAGATCAAAACTAGTTTAGTAAATAAATAAAGTGGCTATTGGCAAACAGCCAACAACTTCCAAGTTTTTGATCGAGTAAGCCAATCGTGCTATTAAAGACACCCTATCACGTCCCAACATGTACGGCGCTGCTACATGTTGTAATGTTAAGTACCCACAGGCTATTAATTATTAAGACACCCTATCCAGTAGCTATAATTTGAGAAATATTATTATTATCATTTTTTTTTTGGTAAGAATATTATTATCATTATTATTTTTACTTTTTAGATGCTTTTGCTATGAGACTTTTATTTTGTACCTTAGTGAGAAATATTTTTAATGGTTCAATTTGTTTTTAATTTAATAATTTAATTTATAAATATTCATGTTTATATTTTATATAGTGCGACACATAATTATTTTAATCATAAATCAAGATTATTAAAAAAATTATAACAATTAAAAGAACAATAAAAATTCTCTGCTTTTTTTCTTTAAACAAGCCTTCTATTGTTTTTCTTTTAAAGCTTTTGCCCGAACGTTACTTAAGCCCATCCTTTTTTTCTGAAAAAAATTAAAGTGACTCCTTTTCTCTTGTGAATTTTTTAATAGAATTTCTCTTTGGTTATAAATTATTAGTATTATAATGTTTTCTATATGTCCATATATATATATATTATTAAAATATGTATATATATATATATATGTTTGTGTGTGTGTGAGTAAATATGTCACGTCTGTTAAACTGTCAAAAGCAATTTTCTGTTCTTTTATATACAAAGAAGTGTTAAAAGCACATTACATGCTTGTGAAAGCATTTGCAGTGCATCATTTCGAAAGCAACACCCTAAAAGTCCTATGGCGGCAACAGATATGTGTGTGTGTGTGTGTGTTTATATATATATATATAAATATATATATATATATAAAGAGAGATAGTGATCTAGAGAGAGAGAGAGAGAAAGGCAGAAATAGGTGAGGCGGAAGAAGTAGCCGGCCTAGCTACGAGGGAGAGGGAAATAGGTTCATGAATAGATCAAGTAGAACCGCCGAGAAAGTTCTCAGATTTTCTTCTTTTTTTTTTTTTTTTCTCTCTCCCTGTCTCTTTGTTTTCTTTTTTGATCTATCGGTTAAAATATATTTATATATATTTCCAGGTCAGATGCTATTTACTTGTCAGTCTGTGTTTCCACGACCGCTAACGGTTTGAGAAATTTAGGGATAGATTTATCGGAGCAGTATTTCTTTCTGAGGCGGTGAATCAGAAATGGCCAAGCAAAAGGTATATCATCTTTTAGGCCTATCTCGTATAATTAAGTAAAACTTCAGACATATATAAATAAGTAATATATATGCTGGTCCAGTTTCGTGAATGGTTTGCTTGCAGCCTTACAAATCGCACGCGAAAGAGAGAGAGCATGTACATGCATGCATAATTATTCATGAGTAGCAATCACGGGGGATGTAAATGTAATATATATATATATATAGCATACCTCATATATATAGAAATATACCAAATGATGTATAGTCTAATATACATATATAAACACATATACAAATGTACAATCTCGTGGCATTGAAACTACGTTAATTAGTTGTCAGGGTAAACCAGCATAGTACTGTGGAGAAAAATTAATATTATATTGAAAGCTTTTAAAACTTTCATCAATTATTTGCGTATATGTGACTTTGATACTTTCTTTAGTGCAAGAGCTTTGAATATTTTTCCTTTGGCGGACCATACAAACATCTTTACTGTTACCTTAATGACAAAACCCAGATGAAGAGAGCATGCAATTGATCACGAGAGAGCTTATATAGAAGCTATGCCAAATATGTATAGTACGTACACACGCACTTGATATCTATACCTGCAGGTTTTATTGATCCAGCTTTGTCGTTTCTTCTTATTTTAAGTTGGTGTGGTTATTAACGCAGCACTACTTTTATTTCAAATAATGATATTATTACTGCATTAGAATGGTAAAACTTGTTTGTCTCATTCATTAATTTCCCAAGAAAATTTTATCCTCAAGGGTGTGTGTATAAATTTTGGATATATATATATATATATATATATATTTATTTAAATGCTTAATTATAGTCCATATTGCAACCTTTGAGAGAAATATAAAGCTAAAATATTTTGATCAGTGACGAAACCAAAAGGTTTTTATTAAGGGATTAGTAATTATATTGGTAAATTTTAAGAGATATGAATTAAATTTTAATATTTTAGAAGGACTTTGTATTTATATTCCTATCTAATTAAGCATAGGTAAATAAGAGGGAACAACGATTTGGGGGAGGTTGGGGTTAAACCCCAGGGCTTTCTTTGGCGGATGTAGGGTCTGTTTGGGGGCAACTTCTTGAAATGTATCTCTAGATTTTTTTTTTCTTTTGTTTTTTCTTTAACTTAAAATTATTTTTTACTATTTATATTTTTAAATGTCTACAGTACACTCAAATTTTAAGAGTCTATAATTTTGTTATATGAAGTCTAAATGAGATAATTTTCTTTTTTTGAAATTCCATAGAATTTTGAGAAAAGCGAAATGAGATCTATGTTGATTTTTTTTCCTAAGTACATTTTAAGTTTATACATTTTTTTACTCCAAACAATTCATTTTTACCAAACTAACATTTTTAAAACCCAACTCATTTCTAACCTTCAAAATACCGTCTTCAGATGCCTCTCAAACGAGCTTTGAACTCTTGTGTCCCCTTATACATGTTTTATTCATGTCTCTCTAATAATATCATGACACGTTAATTTAAAAATATATTTAATACAATATCATATAAATTAATAAAAAAATTGAATCAATTAAATACGTATCATAATATTATTAGATATATAAAAATGATAATACAAATAAGAGAACGTATGAACTAAATCGTTCTTTGGCTACATCTCTGATTTTGAGATCCAAATTTAAAAATAATATTAACTTTCATGAAAACTATATACTTGTGAGGAACTGATGGATAATGGATTGAACTTGATGAAATATTAAGTAAATTCTTAATATTATTTTACTTGTGGTTTCATTATATTTCTAAATGAATAGTAAAGAGGGATGTGATTTTTAAGGCGGGAAAAATAAAGAGATATAATAATATATGTATATATTACCTGACAGTTGTATGATTTTCACGTCTTCATATCATATGATTTTCGCTACATACATTACTGCTCTAACCAGCTGACTTATTTCATTATCCGTAGAGTAGTACTAAAGAAAACAACAAACTGAGCCATCTCGTCAACTGGCAAAAGAATCTAGCATTAGATATCTAGCTGTATGTACAGCCGAACTATACGTCAAATCAGCTTTTTAATTGCTTTGGTGAAAGTCAAATCAGCTCATTTGTAACGAGATAATTTTGTAAACGAAAAATAACGAGATAATTTTTTAGAAAACGAACATGAATTTATCAAAAAAAATTAAATGAGCATGAAAAGAAATCGATCGACTATTACAAATATCGTATGATCATATACAGTGGAGTGGAGACAAGCAAAAATAATTACAGTGACTGTGGAGAGGGAAAAAAAATATTTGGAAAGATCTATTAACGGCCGTTTAGAGGTAATAATAATTCTTGTTGCATTTTTAATGAATATATCAAATTAAATAGCTATTATATTAGAATTACAAACGTTGTAGTGGTTTACACCAATTCAATTCAACTCATATTCAAATTTAAATTTTCATTTTTTTTTAAATCTATACCTTACTTTTTTTCGACATTTATACTATTTAAATGTTACTTATAATAAAAACTATCAAGTCAGCAACGGATATAACTCCTGAGTCTTCTTATTCATGTCCCCTTATCTCTCTAATAATATTATACATGTCAATTATAAATATATATTTAATTAAAATATCATATCTCATCAATTAAAAAATTATATTAATTACATATATGTGTCATATTATTTTTAGAAGAACATGAAAGTAGACACAAATAAGAGAACATATGAACTAAATATGTCATGAATTGCCTGAAAGTTATAATTTAGTTGGGTTCACTATGATTCTTCTCCTAAGACATTGTAGTCGATCTGTTCCATGGAAAAAACTATGGTACTTTTTTGTGTGTATACCAAAAAAAACTATTCAAGTACGTGGTCACAGGTCTAACATAGCAATAGTATCATATATTACTTTATCAAAATGTGTAGAGCTTAAATCCCCCTTTCAAATATCAAAAAAAAAAAAAAATCTAAAACATATATTTTAAATATAATCTATAATTCAAACAGGCTATGAAAAAAATGTATCCATAGATTCATAATTTTTATCAAGTTTTTAGTTTTTTTTTATTAAGGTTACATATTCATATTATATGTTTTCAATATTTAAATCCGATTTAATTTGATTTCAATATAAATTTTAAAAAGACCAGGTAGAACCGTTGAAGAGACAATTTTTTCTCGATGACCAAAATAAGTCCTTATCTTATGTATTTTTTAGGTTTTACGGATAAAAGTTTTATCAAAATATCATTTCTTTAATTTGGATGAGATAGTAATGTGATATGTCAATTAAAATTGTATTCCTTACCATTTTTTCTTCTAATATCAGAGTATAAAATTGGGAAGGAAAAAAAAACAATAAAAACGGAGAGTTTGAAAGAAAAAAATTGTTATTTTCACTAGATATCGTCGGTTTGATTTATGAATTTATATCAAAAATTGTCAATCTGTTCTCATTTATTTGTTATATCGTTAAAAAATAAATCCAAATATACTAAAACTACAATTTTTTTAGAGTAAAAAAAAACGATTAATGTGATTACAGATATAGTTTAACAATAATATAAACATTGAGTTAATCATAAGATGTTGAGTTCAAATGTCTACATTCTTATAACTTCGCTTGACATTTCAATTTAACTCCAATTGAACTATATTTTTTTATCTTAGTGTTTGTCTTTTTCTAAAAAATCAACAAAAAATATAACTAGTTTTTGAAAAATCAATCAACTCCAATTTAAAATTTTCATCTTTAACCGGCGAACCAAATACAAATTAAATTTTAAAAGATGATAAATTATTGTCGTAAAAATGTCCGTCTAAAGGTATTCTTAGATAGATCATGTGATCTTAAAAGAAAATGAAGAAGAGAACCCAGCTTCAATCAATCTTCACAAATTTTCCACCATAAAGCCGCATATCTTTATATTCAAATAGCTTCATCTAGGCGTCAAATTTATTTAATAATTAAATTTCTCACTTCGCGCTTATCGAGAAGCACGCTTTATACTCTTCAATTCAAGTACTTTAATCATCCTATATACGTATAAATACATATGTAGATACGAATACATGTACGTATAAAATACTAGTGGTTTACTTGTAAACAGTAAATTTAGAGATAGCACATTATATGCAGCCGTAGTACTACAGTTAATTAGAAGGAGAAAACTGTACTTTAGAGTCAGCCGTCATGCAAGGTAGATCACCTTAAGTTTAGGATCACACAGATTTTTTTTGAGGCCAGCAAAAAAAGAGGAAAAAACACACACATATTATATATATACATATATAAATATAATATATATAAAGACAGATGGATGCCCAGGGAGAACTGAAAATCTAGTCATGGATAGATTGATCTTGCAAAAAGTAAGAGCATCTAAGAAAAACCTGTTGCAAAAGTGAGCAACTTGAGAAAATCCCTTGCCAAAAAAATAAATAAATAAATAAAAATAAAAGGAGGAAAAAATATCAGAGAGAAAATGAAATGAAAAAAAGATGGCAGTGATTAAAGAGTTGGGGGAAGGGCATTGAATGTCTGAGGACTAGAGAGAGTTCGTGGGGGAGAAAGCGATGGGAGGAAGCTTTTAAGCATAAATGGGTGTGAGTAGATAAAATTCATTATTTCACAAAAATTAGAAATTAATAACCCAAAATAAATAAATAAATAAATAAAACAACAACAACAACAAAATAGAGGTTGGTGGGCGGATGGTAAGGGGAAAGTTTTCTTTTTTCTTTTGATTTTTTTGACTGAAGATGGTTGGTAGACAGTGGGTACTCAGTAATCTTCTAGTGGTGCTGTCAGCTCTGCGCCGGCCCGCTATATTGCCTACACTACACTACACACACCCTCCTCTCTTGGCTCTCTCCTTTCATTTTGTATGAGATATGTACATACATTAAAGAGCTCATTAGACAACAATTATAAAAATAAAATAAAAAGTGAAAGGAAAAAGAAGGAGGATGGGATTAATGTAAAATTCTTCATAGTTACCGGTGAATCTCAAGTTAACGGGAAGTGAGGATTTTAAGTGATTTATAAATATTATAAATTTTTTTATAATTAATAATTATTTAGAAGTTTTATTATAGTATAATTCACTTATAGGACCCTTATTTCCATATTATAAAGGCCTTTGTAATCTACCTTGTAGACTTGTGTGTGTGTGTCACTTGCTTATGTGCACACCGAAAAAAAAAAAAAAAAAAAAAAGGGGAAGGGAGAAGGAGGTAAATAGGTCAAAAAATTTTACCCCAAATAATGATAAAAAATTATTTACGAAACATATTTATGATAAAAATACCTTAACAAATATTTTACCACAAATAATGATAAAAAAAATTATTAACAAAACATATTTATGATAAAATTATCTTAACAAATTCTTGTAAATAAATAGTATGTATAGCTTATCATAAATATGCTATTTACTTTAAGTATTTTTTTAAAATGACCTACTTACTGTAATTTCTCATAATTAAATGAATATAGAATGAATTAGATAAGTGAATTTTAAAAGATTTAAAGAACTCAATCTTTAATCATGTCACGTTAAAAGTAAGACGACATGATACAATACGATTATTAATGGTCCAATTCTACAATTTTATTAAATGAATTGGGTTTTACACAATTTTTATCAATTAAAGACCCGACACAAACATAATTAATGGCACCACAATGATATGACAACTTTTTTGTATTTTTATAATTTTATTATCATACTGCAGTATAGTTTTTTCCCAAATCAGGATTTCATCTAAGTTTAAGTGCCCGTATGGGAAGCTATTGGAGGTGGAGTTTTGAAAATATTTGAATTGGAGTTGAAATGAGTTTTGAAAATGTGTGTTTGATTGAAAAAAAAAAAAAAAACTGTTTGGAGTGAATGTTTTTACATATGTTTGGAAAAAAAAAAACATAAATCTTCCGATCCCCATGAAATTCTGTGCAATTTAGAAAATATCATTATGTTTGGGCTTAAAATAACAAAGTTATGAATTTTTAAATTTGAGTTTATTATAAATATTTGAATATGTGAATAATAAAAAAGTGGGCTTAAAATAACAAAGTTATGAATTTTTAAATTTGAATTTATTATAAATATTTGAATATGTGAATAATAAAAAAGTAGTTTTAAGATAAAGAAACAGACAAAAAAAAAAAAAAAGTTTTTGAAATGTTGTTTCCAAAACCTCCCTATATGAGCCCTAAGTTTTTAAAAGACATCCATATGTTAAAGACACGATTCAAAATTAAATAGACAATATTAGATTTAACAACATATATTATAAATAGACACGTCACGATCTAACACAAATGGTACAAATACAACCGGATTTCTTAGTGGGGCAGCACGTTTAACATCACTTTATCTAAATAAGTGGATAAGTGCTTTCGCTCGCCGAAAATTTGTTGTTGTCCTTGACGTCGGCATCCAACCTAATGATTAGAACTCTTCGCATAAAACATCATTGAAAGTGTCAAAGGTTTGGTTTCCAGAATTACCATTGAAGTAACTTGAAGGTAGCTTTTCTTTCGATTTGTTTGGTAAAAAAGAAAGAAAATATTGAAAAAAATTATTGAATTTAATTTTTTTACAACATATTTTATAGAAATTGAAAGATAATTAAGATGTTCAAAATCAGCGATTGAGCTACGTTAGGTTCACGGGGAGAGTTTACCCCCCCCCCCCCCCCCCCCCCCCCCACACCCAAAGACCTATTGGCTCCTTAGAATCTCGAATAAATAACAAAATATACTATATGCTACTTAATAAATTACATTTTTTTATTTTATAATTAAAAATTAAATTAAAACTATGGTACAAGTAAAGTTCATTTAAGAACATAAACGATATAAATATAATTTAAATGAAGTAATATTATAGTTTAAAATTTTGGTTCAATTCACGGTCCTTTCAAAAAAAAAAAAAAAGTAGTTTCACAGCGGTTTAAAAATGGTTAGTAGCGTATTATTTGCATCGCCAAACATTTTTTCTTTTATTTATTTATTTATTTTTTAAGTTAAGAGGATTTCTTTAACTGCCCTCATTGATTTATAACCTAATTCCACTAAATTAACACGGACATCCAAAAAGCGTCAACTTCTTTTTTAGGATCCATTTTGAGAAGGATTTGATATATTGTTTTGGAGATATTTGAATTGGAGTTTTATAAATGTGTATTTAGTTGAAAAAAAAAACATTCTGAATAAAAAAGTGTTAAAATTTAAAATATTTATTGTAAATATTTAAATTTTTAAATAGTAAAAAATAATGTTGAGTTGAGGAAAAAAAAAAAAACGGAAAATCATATGTCAAACTTCACACTGGTAATGACATGTCAATTTGACCGGGACCCCGCGGAAACCAATGACATGGCAACACCATTACGCATCATCAATAAGAGCCGTTCGATTAACATTAAATGTACGCATCCAAGAACGCATTGTTTGCTAAAGTTGGGCGCAATCGCATCGTAGCATTTCCTCTTTTGTTTTGTTTCGTGTTTTTTTTTTAATTTTTTATTGAGGTAATTCCCTCTTATTTTTCACAATGATAGTTACAGTACCCCCTTTTTTTCATTTTTATTTTTTATAAATGGAACGATATGGTAATAGTACTTGCATTTATCATTATTTATAGAAAAAAAAATTGTACTTACCTTTAGGAAAAACTGGACTTTTGCCTTATTTACAATTATTGTTGTTGTAGTTTTTACAATTTTTTTTTCCTCAAGGATTTGAGTTAGGAGTGGAAGCAGTTCTCCATATATTGTGCTATAAATTTTTAATGTCACCATTCACGGACACAAGATCATTAAAAAATTAATTTAACAACTAAAATAATAATATTACTATATAATAAAAATATAATTCCTACATATATTGTAAGTTTTGCCTTTTTTTTTTTTTTAAATTAATGTCGTTACTTATTTTTCACAAAGAAGTACCGCATTACTCTATTTGGGAATAAAATTGTTCGAGATGTTAAGATTATATTCATAATATCAAATCATATTAATGGATTATTTCAGATATAGTTTGGTGATTATTTTATAATACAATATATAATTCGAATCTCTTATCTTAAGTAAGGGCCTGTTTTGGGTAATATCTTGATATGGTATTTTAGAGGTTGAGTTGAAAATGTTTGTTTGTGGGGAAAATTTTTAAAAAAAATGATGTGATATAGAAAATAGTACAAAAAATTGAAATGTGTTCGGAAAAAATATACAAAATAGATCTTGTCGTGTTCGTCTCGTTGTTACGAGCATATTTTGACATTAAAACCATCTCATTCCGATTTAGGATGAGAAAGTTACGGACTTTTAAAGTTTGATTTTTTTTTAAAAATGAAATAGAGATAAAGTTTAATGTAGAGTTATAAATTTAAAATCTAGATGGCAAAATACTATACGAAGAAGTTACCCCAAACACCAACTAAATATTTTATATATATCAGTGTCCAGTGTTTCTAGAAGACATTCATGGAATGGAATCATGCTTATAGTCAATTTGTCATGTCTTCCATGGGTTAGGGTGGATACTAATTTCCATCTGTAGTGGATATACATTAATATATATACACACACTCGAGCTAGTTTCATGTCCATGGTTTTTATATTAATTTGTTCCCCTCCCTAGTTTATTTCTCAAGTTTATCCTAAAAATAACTCAGCACCAAAATTCAGCATATGGTTTATAAACCTATAGATATATTTTCGTAGTATTTACTTAAGACATCAAATTTACTATATATAATCTTTTGTGTTTTAATTAATGGTTTGCTGACCTTCAAACTTAGTAATTTTTCTTTGAAAAAAAATATATATATATATATATATATTCCAATGATGTCCTCCCAAAGGAGGGGAAAGTCCTAAAATGTTAAAAAATAAAAAATTTGTTTAAAGACAGGAATTCTTGTTTGTAAGATTAAAAACCTGAAAATGATGAGGTTATCCTCATATCCTTTTTATTTATTAAAAAAAAAGGAAAAAAAATTACATTCATAGTGGTGGTCCTGTCGGAGTGTGATATTGAGGTGATCATAATAATCTGGGACATAAATATCCTCATACGATTTTTTGTACAGAGTTTATGCTCCTGGTCTCAGGCGCACTTGCTGATCTGCAGAATCCCTAGACGTGATAAAACTCTCCTATATATATTACTTTTGTTAGAGAATAAACTTAATTCCTCTTTTTTAGGACCAAACTACACATATCATTGTAATTATTAAAGCTTCAATGGGGTCTTTATAGACATACAAACAAATCTATCAGTAATATTTATTTCCACAGAAATTATAGTACTTAGATGTTAAAGAGAGAAATTTTCCATTTTAAAAATTAAAAATAAAAATTTAAAAACAGTGAGTGCATTACCTCTATGGTCAGATGCGTGGCGCTTTAATTTCATATTTAAAAAATATAATGTGAGAATTATATTATGTTATTCATATTTTATGAATTCTTTTGTTGAAAATCTAATGATTTAAAATACGTAAGAAATCATAAAACTACACATAAATTGACATAAATAAATAAAAAAAAAGGGGAGACGTACAAAAGGATCCCTTTAAAAACTTATTTTTAGTGCATATTAATTTCTCTAGTTTTGTTAAACTAAAAAAAGTCTATTTCCTTAAAAATAAAGAGTCATTAATTTGCATGATTGAAAACTGATAAATTGGATATTTCTTGGTTTACCAAGATCAATTGCAATAAACTTACAAAAAATTTAAAAATTAAATAATATCACAGAACTTTCAACCTGACTCCATCACAAGGTCAAAAGTTTGAATTTCCCCACCTCTAAGTGAAAAAAAAAAAAAAATCTTAATTACTATTTTTAATTAAAAGAATGAATAAAGGAGATAAACAAAGTACTATCTATAAATAGGCACTTGTTCAACGTAAAACTAGTATTAATTCATTGTTGTAATTAGTTAGCTTTTGTTACGTACTGGTGCAGTCTACTCAAGAAAGTCCCAAAGTTTGATGAACATTTTGAAATACTACCGCGTGCACCAATAGTGCTACCTATACTAGTACGTTGCTATTTCATCTAGATCAAACGCACTTGTACATAGCCTATACATGGATGGATGGGTTAGCGTGGGATTCAAATTTAAAGATCTCATAAGTGGGGGATTAGAGATTCGAATCCTATGTCAATCTAGGAAGTTATCCTTGCCTGTGTAGAGTCTAAAAAATGAAAAATGGCGAAACCACCACGAGATCCTTACATTCAGCACACACAAAAAAAAAAAAAAAAGACACTTGTACGTGCGGTTGTCACAGTAACAGTGGCTTGTAGTGAAGCTCAGTTTTAAGCTCTATATATATATTATCGAAACTGTTGATACTTTTTTTCCCCTTGTATTTGAATATACAAAAACAAAAAAACACACAAATCCACTAATAAATTGGCTGTAAGAGTCTTCTAAAGGAGTTAATATTGTCAAGTGATGTTAATCAGATAATTATTGATTAAACATAGTCTTGTGAATATTAATTACCATTCATTCGGACAAATTACTAGAGTAGTTTATTATTATACGAAAATGTAATTCGTGTTTAGTTATAGAACTATTAGAGTGTAAGCATTTTATTATCTAATTCCTATAATTTAATTCAAATACAAATATCAAATTTTTACTTTTTAATACATGTTGTATCACGTTTATTTTCCTATAATTGCACTACTCAAACATTACATTCAACAAAAACATCCAAACATATATTTCATTTTAATGCACGATTTAGTTGAATGAAGATGTACTAGTTCATCAAACGAATCTTTAATAATCAAGATTTGATGAGCTAGACGATCACTTCCCCGATGCACATTCTAGTATATTCGCCACTTTTGCATACTGGAAAAACCAAAAGGTGGGTTATTTAACCTCTTAGCAAGGGGAAAAAAAAAAGTTTAACACTAAGGGGAGTTTGGCATTTTAACTCAAACTTAAATTTTTTAACTCAGTTTTTATCATTTTTTGAAAATTTTTTTTATATTTTCTCAAAATTGTTTTTATCTTTTTTAAAAATTCAAAAAAAATTACTATTGAAACTAAAAAATTTCAACTCAAACTCATTCACCAAACAAATCCTAAACCAAACCAAAAAACCAAAAACCAAAAACTTTAAAAAGCTTTATAGTACTCATAGCTCATCCCCCAAAAAAAAAAAAAAAAAGGAGGAGAAAAAAAATGTAGGTACACTCGATCGATCTATCTATCTTTAAACAGAAACATTATTTTGTGGTATGGAGGTTACTTTTAACACTAATGTCGTTCAATTAATAAAAGGAAGCATATGATTAAAGAGGCAGGAGAATCTGTACTAGAAAAGTAAAGAAGTTGTTTTAATAAATGAGCATCTCCATCAAGATCCCAAAAAAAAAAAAAAAAAGTGAGTTTTGAATAAGAGAGGAGGGGGAAGCGAGTGAAAGCAACAAACAAGAATAAGCCAACGAGGACGTGGCCAAAGAGTCATACGAGTCATTGGAGCAGAGTCATCGATTCGACCAGTCCCCATCGTTCTGCTAAACCAAAGAATGCTCCTCTCTCTCTCTCTCTCTCTCTCTCTCTCTCTCTCTCTCACAGTCTCCGTCTCCACTCACTTCCTCACCGCAAGCGGGGCGCAAGTTTTAAGCCTTCTCTCTTTCTCTCTCTACATCTCTCTCTCTTATTTCTCTCCTAGCTTCCAAACAAGAACAACAAAAACAAAAAATGGGGTTGAACAAAAACAATAATATCGTAGTAGAGCGTTTTTTTTTTTTTTTTTTTTTTGGGTTTGTAAGAGCCGCGCTTCTCAGAGTCATCGTACAATCATGACCCACCCTAATCATGCAGACATTGCACATTACCATCTCTCTCTCTCTCTCTCCCTCTCTCTCACAAACTTACACACACACACTCATACACATAGTTGTCAAAATGACAGTTCAAGAATAACCCAATGTGATGGTCATATTAACTAATATATATATACATATATATATTAATTGGGCCGAAGTGTCATATTCAATGGCAGTTCCACAACCCCCCACGACTCTCCCTTTTTTATTTTTTTTTTTCCCCTTCTTCTTTATTTGGTTTTAAGTTTTATTAATAATTTATTACAAAAATTTTAAACCCTCTCTTGCCTTTTTCCTCTCTGTTTGCTTCTTTTCCATGTTTGGTTATTTGCTTTAGCTTGGGCTATGATTCCTATACTCTCTCTTTTGCGACTTTCCCTTTTAGAGCTAACAGCGCAGCACTCCAAGTCTCCCCTCCGAGCCAATGGTCATTTTCCTTTTCTTTTCTTTTTTTTTCTTTTTTATAAAAATATTTATTCAAAAGATAATTATTGTCATTAAGGCTATATATATAAACTAAACCATTAAAAAAAAAAAAAAAAAGAAAAACCAGAAACTACTAGCTAGTTTAGTTCTACACTAATGGCGCTAGCTCGTTATTGATGATCTCGTTCTGGTTCTTTCACTAAGGGTACTCTTTCTCTACCAGCCAAATAGTTTCCTTTCCCTTTCCCCTTTTTCGGTTTCGGTTTTGGTTTTTCCTGGTTTCTTTAAATTTTTTTTTTTGGGCCCATTAGAGATGGGTGGTGACACCAAGGGAGAGACAACAAAGAAGCAGCAACAACCACAACCAGCACAACAACCACAACAACAGCAGCAGCAACAACAACAGCAGCAGCAAAATCCTCAGCAGCAGCAGCAACAATCAATATCTTCTTCTTCTCCGAAAGATCCATTAGAAGAGGCAACAGATCAAACCAGGCCTTTGATAATATCAGCTCCTTTGTTCATCCCCGGTGGTGCAACTTCCTCCTCACCGTTTGATCCTCAGCAATTTGATCAAGCGGTGACCAACCCAAAGAGACCTAGATACAGCTCCACCACCGGCCAATGGAAGCTTCTACCATCTCCGTCGTCTCAGCAGAAAGTTGTTCAGACCCAAATGACGGTTCTCGCCACCGAGTCAAGCCCATCTCCGACTGCATACCCTGCAGCCACCAGTTTGCCGGTGCAGATCACCCAAACCGGTGGCCAATTGCTCCACAGCGCCGCCGCTTCCTCCTCCGACACGGCGTCGTCTCCCTCTCACTCCCTTCCTTCCCTCTCGGCCTCCGGCCAAGACACAAGCAAACCGGAGGGTGAGAACCCGGTTCACCAGCAATTCAGGAAGGGCAAGTACGTGAGCCCGGTCTGGAAACCTAACGAGATGTTGTGGTTAGCCAGGGCCTGGAGGGTTCAATACCAAGGTGGTGGCGGCGGGTTTAATGGATCTGGAACATCTTTGAGAGTACCGGAGCCGACGGATCACGGCGGTACCGGACTAACCAAGGGAAAGACAAGAGCCGACAAGGATAAAGAAGTGGCAGAGTTTCTTCAACGGCATGGGGTTAACAGAGACGCGAAAACTGCGGGGACGAAGTGGGACAACATGTTGGGGGAGTTTCGGAAGGTTTATGAGTGGGAGAGAGGAGGCGAGAGGGAACAAGTCGGGAAAAGCTATTTTAGACTCTCGCCGTATGAGAGAAAACTCCATAGATTGCCTGCGTCGTTTGATGAGGAAGTGTTTGAGGAGCTCTCGCAGTTCATGGGGTCCAGAATGAGGACCCCACAGGGCAGAGGACCTACCTCTTCAATTGTTGTCGCCGGTGATGATACTAGAACGACAACAAGATCTAGTCTTCCAACACCACCCCCTTCTTTCAAGGAAGACGATCAGTACCCTCTCTCAGGTAACAACAAAAATGATATTAATATTAATATTCTATTTCTTTTAATTTGTTATTTTTTTTGTTTAAAATTCGTTTATTAAATATTGTTGTTGGGTATTTTATATGTCATGCAGCAAGGACAAATAAGCAGATGGTAATGGGAAGTGGGGGAGAGGCATTTTACTATGGTGGTACTACTGGGAGTGGGCGAGGAGGAGTGACATTAATGGGGTTCGAGTCCTCAGCAGACATCGTGGGCCCATCCCCACCATCGTCATCTTCATCAAAGGAGCTGCGTCGAATAGGCAAGATTCGGATGACATGGGAAGAATCGGTGAGTTTGTGGGCTGAAGAAGGTGAGCACCATAGAGGAAGAGTGAGGCTCCAAGGAGGGTCGTTGAGCTTCTTGAACGCCGACGAACTCACTTATTTCGACGACGCCATGGTCGCTTGCACCATGGAAAGCTTCGAGGAAGGCCCTCTCAGAGGATTTTCCGTTGACAGATTCGTTTCCGGACAGCAAGTCAAAGTCTTTGGCAGGAAAAAGCCTTTCTCAGTCTCTGCTGCTTCTGGTATAATACAGATTATTATTTTTTATTTTTTAATTTTTTAATTTTTTATTAGCTGTTCTGCAAAATCTTGGAATCTCTTATCTCTTAGACTTTCAGTCTTTCAATTTCTTATCTGCCAGGCTTCCAAGAGAGAGTTCAGCAGCAGCTTCCATTCACGGAACCCTCCATAAGATGTAAGTTTCCAAATATATGGACTTCAAACAATAGTTTGTGATGACTTTGATTGCGACATTCCATATGACATTTCTACTCTCCATATTTTTATATACAGGACATCCCAAGATTAAAAATTTTATTCTATCTCACGTTATTTTGGTACTACTTATATAATGTACATTCCTAACTATAGGGTAAAAATGCATGTGGGTTATAATTCTATCTGGTGCAGCAGCAATTATTCCTCCATGGGAATTTCAGGATCCGAGCGATTACTACGTCGGATGTCTCCGAGTTCCACCGCCGTCGATCCCAAGCCTATTCGAGCTCTCCTGGTATTTGCAAGAGCCACCCCCAGATGAACTTCGCTTCCCACTTCGCAAAGACGTATACCGAGACTTGCCCCAAGGGAAAGACCTTTTCTTCACCATCTCCACCGAGTTACTAGACTGTAGAGGCATCACATACGATATACTAAGTCCCTTAATCCGACCAACTCCTAGCCTCACTTCCGCCACCGCCACAAGTAGAGAATCCTTCATCGGCCTATGGGACGATTGCATCAACAGAGTCATCTCAAAATTTTGCTCACTCGAGTTGGTCACGATTCGAAAACCTACTTCGTCATCTCCGACCGAAGTTTTGCAAGATCAATGGCCGAACGTCACCGGCTTCGTTAGGGATTTCTGCTTATGGAGAGGAGAGGAAACGGATCAACTTAGGGAAGGACACATCGATCCGTCGAATTCGATAGTGGAAAAGCTTCTATGGACCTATGGAGATGTCCCATACATATTAGGTTACTACGCGGTTGGATTTTTGGTGACATTTTGCGCGCTGAGCCGCGCGCAGGACCGCATAATCCGAACCGATCTACAGACGTTAGACTTGTCCTCACCGTCCGATAGGGTAAAAGCCCTAGTGCCGTGCTACAGGATAGCGGGGCTATTGCCATTACTAGCAGACCGGTGCTTGAACAACGTAAACTCCAAAATGCTGATTTATAGTGACTTCGAGAGGGTGCACACTGGGAATAATAACAGCAATAATAATAATGGAAACGTGATGGAGATGACACCAAACACAGTGACGAGATTCTTCTCCAACAAGAGAAAGTGGGCAGCAGTGAAAGAGATCTATGACCTCCTCGACCACCGAATCCCGCACGCCGAGTTCGTCCACCGCTCATCGGAGAAGGATCTTTCCTTGGTGTTCAAGCCGAGAGGGATCAGAACCAAGCCTGCGAACTGCGACCAGCTGGTGGAGGCTCTAAAGTACGTGACGAAAGCGCTGGTGGCGCTACACGACCTGTCGTTCATGCACAGGGAGTTGAGTTGGGACAAGGTGTTGATGAGGAGGCCGAGTGAGAGAGGGGATCAGATGGGGAGTGGTGGTGGTGGTGGTGCGGCGGAGTGGTTCGTGTGTGGGTTCGAGGAGGCGGTGGGGGCGCCGCAAATATACCCGCACGGTGGCTCGTCGGCGGCGGGGCGTGGCGGACACGCGCCGGAGATGGAGAGGGGGTTGCATGGAGTGAAGGTGGACGTGTGGGGGTTGGGGAACTTGGTGAGGACGTGTGGGGTGGTGGGAGGAGTGCCGAAGATGCTGAGGGAGCTGCAGAACCGCTGCCTTGACCAGAACCCGGAGCTGCGACCCACCGCAGCCGACTGCTACCACCACCTGCTTCAGCTCCAGTCCTCTCTGCACTCCGCCTCCGCTACAGCTGCTGCTGCTGCGGGCGGCGTACTGATGTGACACTGATACAAAGGCCTGTCACTCTCTCTCTCTTCTTTTTTTTTTTTTTTTAATTATTAAATTTTCTTTTAGAAAAAATTCTGGGGTTTCTTTGAAGGGGTGAGTGGGTTTTTGTGTTCTTCAACTTGTTTAAATTATTATTGTTATTGGGTATGTTATTGATTCCTTAAAAACAGGAGGAGGGAGTTGGTTATAGGCTTTTGTTTTGGTGTTTTTTTTTTTTTCTTTTTTGTTTTTTTTTGTTTTTGTTTTTTTTTGTTGGGGGTGGGGGGGTTGGGGGGAGCTGTCTGGGAAGGGAAGTGAAATTGGCGGCTGTTGGGTCTGCTACGGGTAGTTCCATCAGCATCAAATCAGCATAAAAACTGATGTGCAAATAGTTGTTTTTGCGGTTTTAGGCTGTGCACGTCTCGAAGTTGGGGGAGTTGGGTTCTGGGATGGTTTATTAGATCAGATGGATAAATGAGTATTGTTTTGTTTCTGTGTGTGTTGAAATCTGCGCCTCCATCTTTCTTTAAAAACCTTGATGGCTCCAGAGTGTAATTTGACTCTCTCGTCTAATTAATATTGTCATCATTATTATTATTCTGATCCTTATTTATAGTTCACAACCGTTACTTGCTCATATTTTTATTTTTATTTTTATTTTTTGATGTTTAACTAATTGAATTCTGCGTTTTCTGAAATTAATGCAGCTTTTATTTTTGAAATTCTAATTTATATGTGGTTGTTAATTTGTGTTATAGAGGGTAGAGACTACCGTTATTTAATTAACCCACTTAGCTTATTAATTAAATACATAGGCTTTTAGATGTTCTTAAATGCATCTTATTTGTGAAGAGAAAAAAGCTGGAGGAAACCAATCTTGTATATATAATTAAAGGACTTAGTTAAAATGCTATCAAAACAACGTTTGGGGACATAACGTTAAGTACCTAAAAAATCGGGGAAAAGAAAACAAAACATATTTGAACTTAATGGAAACTAAAAATGTTTCTTTCTTGTAAAAATCTTTGCCAAAGAGAGAAAAATTAGAAGAGATTTTAGTACATTCCAATAAATTGGCTTTGATTAATACTCATGTTCCTCAATCAATTTGTAATATGTACCTTTATTTATCTATATATTAACAATGAAAGCGAAGAAAATGATATCAGGAATTTAAGCATTATAATAAAAATTGATACCTGTTAAAGTTCTCATTAAAAAAAAAAAAAAAAAACGCTACTCGACTTATTGAATAAAGAATTAGGGAGAATGAGGCTTACAAATAAGACATAAGATTTAAAGAATAACATATAATAGTTATAAAAGAAAGTATATTTTTCCACTTAAAATCGTTGATAATTGCTCATTAAATTACATGACAATAGTCAATGACAAAAACATATCCAATATACATGATTTTCAAGAAGCAATAATCGAACGATATTTTTTGTCATTAAATAACCAATATATACTTGAATATCTTCGCAACTTGAATCATTTTTCACTTCTAGCACGAATTGTTGAATGTTCTCTTTCTTCAAGGTTCCATTTGGTTAGAGGGATAGAGAGGAGGATGGTTGAAATGAGTTGGAGGGATGAGAAATATGTTGACTTAACGGGTATAGGAATTCTAGTTAGTTTTTGGGATGTAGCAAGAGCCTTTGATGCTAATTGATTTGTCTTTCATTCAAATATATATATATATATATATATATATATAACTCATTTATAAAATTTGTATATATAAATATTTTGGGGGCTACAATTATTTTTTAAGCTTGAGTTGATGGAATATTGCTTGAATTTCATGGAAGGTTCAATTTTTTGAACACGGAGGGAGACTTAATCCTTCCACTTCTCCTCTCCCTCCTCTCCTCCCTCCGACCAAGCAATGGATTACACTTCTTCCGCCACCTCTCCCTCCAACTAATTAAAGCTCTAATGAGCTGATTCACAATATTTTGCAATTCATCTAGATTCGATTTGTAAAATTCTAATTTGAATTGAAAATCTAAAAAGGATGGGTGGAGAGACAGAAAAATAAATGTGATTTAGATGTAGAAGGAAGAGAAAAAAAAATATATATAATTCAGATTTTTCCAATTCATTGATGTGCCATACAAGCCCTTTATGGAAGTACTAGTTTTACTTCCTTTGTAGTTTGTACATGATTTTCCTGATATATATATGCTTCATCAATCGTATCTCGTTTTGGTGATGAAGGAATTTACGGGGATTTTACAACTATAAAAGCTTCACAAGGAAGAGTAAAATTGATAAGGTGCTTGGTATAGAGATAGGGCATTATTATACGTCCTGAATACTAATCATTTCCATGGTGTTTAATATATATATATATATATATATATATATTGGAAAATATACAGGTGTTAGAATTTATGAATATGATTTTTTATTTTATATGGTTGGAGCTAGGGACTGAATTATGGACAGTACTGCAATATATTAAACTTCTTTCAATGATTCCACAATATGTTCTACTTGCTTATTCTTGTATAGGACTTGACACTACAACAAAGAAATGCTTCAAAACATTTAAACAATGTGTGATCAAAACCATTTCATGACATTTTT
Organism: Ficus hirta; assembly: GCA_038430175.1. Lineage (NCBI taxonomy): Eukaryota > Viridiplantae > Streptophyta > Magnoliopsida > Rosales > Moraceae > Ficus > Ficus hirta. The sequence continues at coordinate 3,543,664 of CM076594.1, read as the reverse complement.
TCAACTCGTTGAAAGAGGGTGTTGTAGAAAATCAAAGGATCCATTAGAATCATAGGTTTAAACTCATAATTCAAGTACAGTAAATTTAAACTTTTATGAAAGAAAATACTGTAAAAATATTTTTTGAGAAATACATTTTAAACGAGGTATCAAATGAGAGCTAAAAGCTATAACAACAATTTTAAGAATAGCATTTTCTTTGTAGTACTATATATATTGGCAAGAAGAGATATGAAGAAGGCCCTTTGGAAGGTAGATACAAGTCCTAATTGGTAGTATGCTTTTTTGTTTTTTTGTTTTTTTTGTTTTTTTGGTTCCCTTAATATTTTGCTGAATTAGTAGTCCTTTGTAGCTGTAATTTTCGTTCAACTTACAAAATTAAGCAATTTCCACTTGTAGAGGTTAAAATTTGATGTTAGATGTATTTGGAAAAGTCGCCTGCAAAGAATAGGGAAAATAGCTAGAATAATAGGCAGCAACCAGCATTTGTATTGTAAAGATTAAATCTTCTAATTTTCATTTGTAGTATATGTCAAATTTAGCATAAAAACAGTACACATTGGAGAGTAGTTTTCCTTTCCAAATGTGAAAATAATTTAGCATTAACATATTAATCTAGTACTATACTAAAGATGCTTTTAAGTTCCTTTGTAAACCTTGATATATATTAGCCTCGTGAAAGCAAAAATGTCCCTAACAAGATAGAATAATAATAATAATAATAATAATAATAATAATAATAGAAGAAGAGCATAATCCAAACTAACAAAAGTTATTACAGAGCTCTACTTTTATATCCACCAAGTCCTATCTACCAAGAAATAAAATTCATTCCAACAAATCATGTTCACCACTATATTAAGCTTTTAGTATTATTATTATTATTATTATTCTTCACCAGTATGTACATGTAGTTGAAATCTGATCGCATTGTCTTATAGATTATAGAAGGAGATTGTATGAAAATACTACTTCCATGAGTATCTAAAAAAAAGTTTAATGTGCCAACTATAATCCGTTATTGAATACCCGCTTAACCAGGTGCCAGAGGTGGAGTTTGCAAAAATGATTATAATTTCACAAAATGAAATTAGCAAATTAGTATCTTCTATTATTTTTTTCATTAATTAATTAAGCGACTGATCGTTCGATTACACAGTGTAAAAACGAGTCGTTCATGCCTCCTGTTAGAATATATCTTCTTTTATTATTTCATTGAGCGATCAATCACTTTGTCAATTAGTGTAAAAACGAGTCGTCCATGACCGTTGTGAAGTCATTTTATTACTTAAAATTTATCAAAAGTTATTTTAGTGACATATGTAGTTTTATAAGAAGGTTATTGATCACAAAGCCCTCGGAAGCTAGCTAGCTGAATGCAAACGCAAACATACATACATACAGATATATATATATATATATATATGGATGTATATCAGTGTATACAATATCACACATCAATGCTTCAGTAGTGCTAGAATCTTTGCAATACTGTTTATGACAACAAAACCTAATGGGTCGGAAAAGTGGGGACATCGTGTCTCAATTTTGGTACCAGAACTGCACCATATAAAACCCAACTACACTGTCAACTTTTTACTAGTATGCGGGGCATGATCATGATTTGGATTTCAGATTGTTTATATGATTTGTGATTATTTATTTATTTGTTTGTTTTTTATTTAATTTCTTTTATTTATTTATTTATTTCATTATTCTCTTTTCCGAAGCTAAAGTTTTATGAAGCAACAATTTTGAGTCACGAAGTCGTACGCATCATAAAAGATAAGGTGAGTTTCTTTTTGGTCAGACACGCAGCTTCAAGATTGCGTTACAGGCTGAACAAAGCTTTTGCAATGGCAGATCATGTTCAAAGCTTTTGCAGCCTAAAATTGAATGACATAATGTGATAACTGGGAGTAACTTTTATGGGGCTGCCCTTTCCTGCAACGCAAAACCCTATAAGGACACAATTTTCTTTTTATTATTTTTTTAATATTTCGGATAGTTAAAAGCACCTAATCAATATACCAATTATCTTCTCTAGCTATCAAGATTATTAAAAACAAAAATAAGTAAATATATTACAAAGTTCAAAAGTTACATCACACTCATCCATAGGCTTACAACTAGCAAAAGCTAAACGTAGCAACCAAACAACATGGAAAAAAGAGTGCATGATATTGAGTTTAAAGCTATCCATATGAAACCGAGACAGAATTAATGAAATTATAGGGTAGAGCACCGAGTCATGTCCACGGCCATTTTTCGAAAATTCCGAATAAGGCTTTCAAAGATGATCAACCTCCATCAATTAAAAGTTCGTGGAATGGAAATTAGTAGGGCATGAGAAAGCATCTTGAGCAATAAATTCATTACCTATAAAGAAACTTCAATTTTTCAGTACTTGTGTAATTCTATGCATTTCTTTTGCATATGACTCCTGTTATATAATGTACTTTAGGTGCTAATAGTGCCTATTAATTTTCATTTTCCGAGGGTAACGATTTTTTTCAGCTATTGTAAAATGAAAAAAAAATAATACGAGAGTTTCGAAGTATCACGCAGGTACCAGCTGTTAGTAAGAGTATAAAATGGGTGATAATAATCAAGAAGCGTCCTACCGAATAATTGGAAACAAGCTGAACAAAAAAAAAAAAAATTTCGAATAATAATCTTATTAATTGTATCCAAAGACATAAATCTGAACGCGATCCATTATTAAACTTGACAACTTAAACATGAATGTTATATTGATCATGTAATTATACCAATCCGCATAACCTGTTTAAATTTATATTTTAAATAAATAATTGTTAGAGCATTTATAACTAACATAATACAAACGTTTAGCATTTTTCATATTGGTCAATTTATCTTTTTTTTTTTTTAAATCTTTCCAGTAAATTAAATAATAAGTTAATAAGTTTATTTACAATTATAGTTCATCTTTTTTGTATTTAATCGATCATACCATTTATAATCAATCGTGTCAGTTTATATTAATCAAGATTAAACATATCAATCTGAACACAACCCATTCATTAAAAAATATCAACTCGTAATAATTGACCCAAATCTATATTTATAATAAACTAAAACCTGCCAAGTACTTAGTGCAGAGTTTGAGTTCCATCCCCAACATTCTTTCTTTCAGAATGTGGTAAAGCACAAAAGTCAATAGTTAGTGAACTGTAGTAGGTATAACTATATTGAACTATTTTGCACTGTTTGTTATTCGTGGAAGGTCGTGACGGACTCTGAAAGAGGTGATGAAAATCATGACCAAGTCTAGTAGCTATAGGGCTCTATTTATGCTGGATTAATAATATAGTGGAATAATGGAATTAGTTTGGAGCTAGCTAGACTCATGCCATGTTTGTTACGGCGGAAAAGAGGAGGAAAGGAAGTTTGGGGAGGGATTTTGAATGGAAAATGCTAGACTCGCATATTTGGTAGGAAGGAAGAGAAGATGAAAAGAAAAATTGGGTGAAAAAAATTGTTGCGGGATCAACTAGTTTTAATCTCTTCAAAAGTAAGAAAAAAACTAAAATCCACTCTATAACTACTAAAAATTAAAATTGTTTTTTTTTATCTTTATTTTTAAACTAAAATAATATTTATAGACATATAAAATAATAATTATACAAAAAATTTTTTTCTTTCCTTATATATGATACTAAACAGCATTAATGGAAAATAAAATATTTCCTTTAATTTTCTTCTTTTTTTTTTTTTTTTTACTCCTGTTTTCTTTCCTTCTTATCAAACAGACATAAAGGAGCTGAGTTTTCCAAATCCTATGTGCTGTCAACCTAAAAGTTCAAGTACTTTTTTTTTTTTAATTTTTAATTTCAATCTAAATCGATTAGAGTCGGCAGCCAATGCCATTGCCAATCCATCCTCAAGCCTATAGGCTACCACCTAGAGCTATTGCTGTAAGGCTACACATAGTTTTCAAGCATAAAAGAGAGAGGTTCTTGGTTGGTGGAGGAAGACTTATTACTAATTAGTTCTAAATTATTTAATTATTGTTATCTATTATTAATATTATCACCATCATCGTCATCATTATAATTTATTATTATTATCATTATTATTATTTTGGATGAAGTACGAAAGTTGGTGAATGATGAAAGTTGAAACTTTCTTGTGAGATTTTCAATGACGGCCTGCATTCTACAATTCGGGCCCCTTTTGATGTAGTTTTGTCCAGAAACTTTGGTGTAAATGGGCTCAAGATTTGAAGACCAGTTCCTGAGAGGCTGGGGCTTTTTGTTAGGCAATTCCGAAAGCTTGGAGTCCATTTCAATATCAGTCCCATTCGGAAATGTACAGTAAATAACAGATTTACCTAAGCAAATGAGCCCTTTCATTAAAAAAAAAAAAAAAAAAAAAAAACCACTAAATGAGCCCATCTACAAAACAATTGAACTAAATTGAAGTCATTTATGATGTACCTAATAAATAAATTTAATAAGTAAATAATTTTATTTTACTCTTAGTATAAAAAAAAAATGAATATACTCGTAACTAAATTATTTATTTTGACAGTTTAGTAATTAATTATGCTATTTACTATTAACAACTTCCGTAAATATAATACTTTTACATCTTTCTCCCATCCAATTCCAGGAAATTTTGCAGGCTAGAAACCAAACCTCCGTTCTACCTAATGCAATTAGTTTATTTTTCCTCTCATGACCAAAAAGAAAAACGAAAGAAAAAGCTCCATCTCTCATCTCATTTATAATCTAGGTCCATTGATTAAAAAGCTGCCTTGATTTGCACCTCATGAAAAAGAAAAAAAAAAAAAAAAACTAAACTAAACCTTAATTTGCAAAACAGAGCTTAATTGACTAATACTTTATGTGTATGAAGTTCATTTATTTTGTTTTACTTTCTTGTCTTAAATTAACTACGGTAATGTTAATCTAGCTTCATATGTCTCTTTCCTTTCCCAAAAGTCATCACCACCTAAAATATGGGCTATATATGGCCGTCGATTTTAGTGAAGAACTTTGTCAAACTTGTGCGTTGTCCTCAAGTTAGTAAAATCTTTCAATATAGGTCATGTGGTTCCAATTTCCAAAACCTGTAATTAATATATATATATATATATATATAGTAAAGCTAGGGGACATCTCTGATGTCTTACACTATATGAGGTGATTCCTATTTTACTTTTCATTTAGTAAGAGGCGGGGTTCATCTTATTAATAAAAAAATAAAACAACCTTATTTTTTTTCACCCACATAATGTGGTAAGGGGCACCAGCTTTATTCATATATATATATATATATATGTATGTATATATACACACACAAATATAGCATTCCCTACACTACTAATAAACCACCTCCACCAAATCACATTCTCATTCCACTCCAAAGTCGCCAATCACCATGTCTAGTACCGATGAGAACCAAAACCCAATCCCAATCTGCACCGTTGATCCCTACGACTACCTCCAGATCGTCAGACACCCGGACGGCACCATCACACGTCTCCTCCAATTCCCCAACACCCCCGCCGCACCGGATCCCAGCAACCCCTCCCCAGTCCTCACTAAGGATGTCCCACTTAACCCGACCCGAAACACCTGGATCCGGATCTTCTTGCCTTCTCACGCCATGAAAAGCCCCACCACCAGAAAACTCCCCCTTGTTGTGTACTACCACGGCGGTGGCTTCATCATGTTAAGCGCCTCTTCTTCCATAAACCATGACTTTTGTTCCGAAATGGCGGCAGAGCTCTCCGCCGTGGTCGTCTCGGTCGAATACCGCCTCGCTCCGGAGCACCGCCTTCCAGCGGCTTACGACGACGCCGTGGAGGCGTTGCAGTGGATTAAATCCACCGACGAAGGGTGGCTGCGCGAGTTTTGTGACCCCTCCGCGTGTTTTCTGATGGGCACTAGCGCCGGTGGAAATATAGCATACCATGCAGGACTACGTGCATCTTCAGCCGTTGATGGTCACGATGCGTTGAAGATCGGAGGGCTGATATTGCACCACCCGTTCTTTGGTGGGGTCAGGAGGACGGCGTCTGAGGTGAGGTTGGTCAACGACCGGGTTTTGCCGCTGAGCAGCACGGATGTGATGTGGGAGCTGGCGTTGCCGATTGGGGTTGACCGTGATCACGAGTATTCTAATCCGACGGTCGATGATGAAGGTAATGAGAAATATGATCGGATAAGAGGGTTGGGGTGGAGGGTGTTGGTGATCGGGTGTGATGGAGACCCTCTGATTGATCGACAAGTGGAGCTTGTGGAGATGTTGAAGAAGAAAGGAGTGGAGGTAGTGGCTCAATTTCACCAAGGAGATTATCATGGAGTGGAGCTAATGGAGTTGAGCAAAGCCAAGGAACTGTTTGGTTTGGTTAAAGATTTCATTTCATAGATCAAAGTAAAAAAGTACTACTAGTGGGAATTGTACTATGAAATACTTGTAATAAATGCAATAATGTTGTTGGATGTTTAGTTGTCCTATTCGTCCACTTACTCTTGTTGATTGAACTTTTAATTAAGTTTTGTTTCTAATTAACAATCAGAAAATAAAAATAAAAATAAATATTGTCTTTACGTTTTTGTTTGGATTGCGATTTGAGGGTGGATCTGATTTTCTGTACTGATCTACATGCGGTTTAAGCCTATGATACAAGAGTGTGAAATTTGTCCTTGCCAAATGGCGTTGACCGTGACGAGGAGTAGTACGTAGTAATGCAAAGGGACGGTGGTGATTGATCGGTGAAGGGTCAATGTTGGTGGATTAATGGTTGTGGTCATGATTCATGAGCCGGGGGACCCACTTTTCGATCCGAATCAAATGGTCCCGATCATGATGATGAGGACATGCATTGGATGAGTGGATGGTGAGAGGGTGATTGATAAACTACTGAATTACATCACGGGGGTCGAGATTTTTTAATTTGGAGCCTTCCAAGGTTAATTAAGTCCTTTTCACGTGGTTCTTTAAAATATAATATTATCTTCCGTGAACGTTAAGTGATAATTGAAGGGTTGAATAATATGTTTTGTTTTGTTTTGTTTTGTTTTTTTGTTTTTTCAAACGGTTGGTCAGGAACGTGGTTGATAATAAGTTGTATTTGGGTATTATGTATAGTACTCCTGTTGTTATTGAAAGAAAATACATTTTGACAATCACCATGAAAGTACTCTATATGCTTCTATTTTCTCTTTTTTTTCATTGAGAAAGACTGTGGTACAACATAATCTTGATAAATTAATTACCTCTATTAAATAAATTTTTTTTTTTTTTGTTACTTCAATTGTAAGGTCAACAAAGTAAACTAAAAATTCATTAAATTTATAAGCTATAATACATTCTAAAAATATTCTATAAGACTCGCTATATATAAGAAGTAATAATTTCTTACCGTTAGGAAAGCTCTATAAATACATATTATCGATCATATAAGGATATCTAATTACTTTATTTAAGAATAGTTCTTGCTGTTTTCTTTCACTATTAAAGAACAAAAACGTTCGTCTATTATGGTGTCGCTATGTACTGTTATTAAGTTTTAATAATATGATGACAACTTAGTTAATTTTGATAATTAGTTTGATCATAATTAATTATTAACTATTGGAAAATATCAACAAGTAAAAACGAGAAAGAATGATTTTTTCTTGTCAATATTTGGGAAGCACTTTAATAATGTCAAGGAACGAACATTTCTCGGATGCCTTTTTAATAACGCTCAGAGAGGTTTATGTTAATATTCATCGTCTCCTTCCCGGACTTTTTCTTGAGTGGGGGGAAAAAAAACCTTACACAAATTACAAGGAATTTCCACAATTTGCTCAGTTCTAAAAAGAGAAGACAAGGCCCACTTGCAAACACACAATATTTTTAACATATATATATATATATATATATTTTTTTTTTTTTAATTTGTTCCAAGCAAAATATATATTCATCACATTCACAGCTCCTTAACACCCATAAAAAGAACGCAACAATTAAATTTCATTCTCTCCGATCATCATCATCATCAGATCAGCAACCGAGTCAACAATGTCCAATCAAACGGCACACGACGAACAACCCAATCCAATCATCGATCCCTACAAGAAACTCAATATTGTGCTCAACAACGATGGCACGATCACTAGATTGCTCAAATTCCCGGATACACCGGCTTCATCTGATCCCAACCTCGCTCCCCTAGCTCTCTCCAAAGAAATCCCACTCAACCAATCAAAATCCACCTGTCTCCGGCTATTCCTACCCCACAAAGTACTCGATCCTCCCCCTCCCTCAAAGCTCCCTCTCGTTGTTTTCTTCCATGGCGGAGGGTTCATATTACTCAGTGCAGCCTCAACTGTATTTCATGATTTCTGCGCCAACTTAGCCGCCGAACTTCCCGCCGTCGTCGTCTCAGTTGAGTACCGTCTGGCTCCGGAGCACCGTCTGCCGGCGGCGTACGACGACGCCGTGGAGGCGCTGCACTGGATCGGAACCGCCGGAGACGATTGGCTGAGAAGCTACGCCGACCTGTCGAACTGTTTTCTGATGGGCGATAGCGCCGGAGGGAATATGGCCTACCAGGTCGGGCTGCGGTCGGCCGCAGAGGTGGAGCGTCTCAGGCCGGTGAGGATCCGAGGGCTGATATTGCAGCAGCCGTTCTTTGGTGGGGTCCAGAGGAGCAGCTCCGAGTTGAGGCTGGTCAATGACTCTGTGTTTCCGCTTTGTGTTGGTGATCTGGCGTGGGAGTTGGCACTGCCGGTCGGCGTTGACCGCGATCATGAGTATTGTAATCCGACGGCGAGTGGTGGTGGGTCGAAGGCCGTGGATCTGATCGGGCAGCTGGGATGGAAGGTGTTGGTGACTGGGTGGGATGGGGACCCACTGTTTGACCGGCAAGCTGAGTTGGCGAAGATGTTGGAGGGAAAGGGAATAAGGGTGGTGGCCCACTTTGGAGTGGGGGAATATCATGCGGTTGAGATAATTGAGCCCTCTAAGGCCAAGCTACTCTTCCCGGTCATTAAGAATTTCATATATTTCTAGAGATGAGTGTTTTTTTTTTTTTTAATTCAGAAAAATTCCTAGAGATGGGAGTTGATTCTCTCATATGTAACTTTTTAAAAAAAAAAATTTACTCGTTTAACTTTTTTTTTTATATGGTTGCATTATTTTTCTTTGTTTCATATGAAATAAATATGTAACTCTTTTATTTTTCCCCGAAAGTATAGCCATCCATTTATCCATTGTCATCATCTCAATCAGCTTCAAGTAATGTTTTAATAGACTAATAGCTTTAGTCATTATGATCATCGAGTTTTTTTTTTTTTTTTTGGTCAGGGTGATCACTAAGCATGTGCTTGATTGATTAATTAGAGTTGAAAATTTTGAATTGGAGTTATTTGAGTTTTCAAAAACAAATTGACTTTTCAGGAAAAAAAAAAAGTTGAGTTTTTGGGTTTAGATTTGAATACCAAATAGATATATTAATTATCGTATATGGAGTAAAAGAATCTCATTCAAATCATTCGTCATATTCTATACAGTTCAATAATAAATTGGTAATTAATAAAATAACATTAATACGTATTATAACACCATATATATTAGTAAATAACTAAGTCTCATTATAAATAAGATCTACCTATATTAATTGCGATGTTTAATATTTTTTTAAAAAAATTATGATGTTTAAGTCTCCCAAAGCATCTTTCTAAAATTTCATTCCTAAAGTCAACAGTTGAAAAATTAGCTCCATGATAGGTACTACTCCGCCTTGACATTTTTTTTTTTAAATATTAAAAAAATCCACCATGTTGAAAGTTTCCACGAACTTTTTTTTTTTTTTTTTTTTTCTGTTCCTCTTTTTTTAATATATATATATATATATATATTTGTAAACACCCTATTTGCACACCTTTATATTAGCTAATCTATTATTAATATATTACACCGGTCAAGGACAGCCAATTATAACTTCCCCTGGTCATCTACTTAACACCAAACGTGTGCTTAACTTCCCCTGGTCATCTACTTAACACCAAACGTGTGCTTAACTTCCCCTGGTCATCCACTTATACTCTTATGATGTACATAAATATACATCATGCATACACGCATGTACAATTATCCACTAAAAAAAGTTTGACTTTCCTATATTATAATGTTTTATTTTCAAGTAGAAAAACAACTCGCTTCTATAAACACGGATACTAGTAGTAATACACCTTAAAATTCTAACCAGATGGTGTATGTATGTGTGTGTGTGTGTGTGTGTATATATATATATATATATATATATATATATATGAAAAATTAATAGCAAGCCCTAGCACTTGCGTATGCGCTTGCGGTATGTATGTGTGTGTGCGTGTGTATATATATATATATATATGTGTATATATATTCATATTCGCAGTTCCAAACAATGTAAAAGCTCTTCATCGATACTAAACACTGCAGTGACTTGTATATTTTCTGAGGACTAAGATCATCATAAAACAGTATGAAATGTCCAGCCAAACGACAAAAACAAATCCCACAAACTCAATCGATCCCTACGAGAAACTCTATCTTGTTCGCAACGACGACGGCACAATCACTCGGTTGCAGAAAATATACCCTGATGTACCGCCCACAGTATCTGATCCCGACCTCCCTGTTCTCTCCAGAGACATCTCTCTCGACCGATCCAAAACCACCTGGCTCTGACTATTCCTACCCCGCGAAGCACTCGATTCTTCCCCGCCCTTCTCAAAGCTACCTCTCATAGTTTACTTCCACGGCGGAGGGTTCGCCGTTCTCAGCGCAGCCTCAACCGTATTCAACACCTACTGCCTCAACTTGGCCGCCGGACTTCCCGCCGTCGTCGTCTCCGTTGAGTACCGCCTGGCTCCCGAGCACCGTCTTCCGGCCGCGTACGACGACGCTGTCGATGCATTTCATATATCAGATATGTGAGCATTAATGTGATGTATTATTTTCTATCTTTTTCATATTTGATAAAATTTGTATATGATGATATAGACTTTAAATATTGTCTCATTTAAGTTATTAAAAAAAAAAAAGTGCAAGTAGTGCTGTTAAGATGCAACTTTTTACATATTGTATTCTTGACGATCATTAATTTTGCTTCTCTTGTCTCCTGAATTGGGAATATTGCTAAATGAAAATATTTTTGTTTTTGAAGATTCATGGATATCATTTTAAAAAATCTCTTGTTCGACAACCTTACTTCTCCAATAAATATAACTTTTAGATATATGCATGTAATTGTTAATTGATTCATATGACTTTTGCGTGTAATATGATATTATTCAAAATTGTTTATGCTAAACATATGTATCACCAGAGAAATATGTTAATGATCTTAGTGTTAAGCACATTGTTAAACTTCTATTTTACAAGTGTCGTCTTACAAGGCGCTAAACATGAGATTTTACCTAGGATTTTGATATGACTATTCCAGACTGCAGGTTCTATAATCTTACTATCGAATATTCAACAAATCACAATCATGTATCAAATAAGATCAAAATGAAAAGAATCATTGGAGGAAAGAACCAAAAATCTGGTCTAGATATTTTAAAAATCATCGCACCGAAAATAAAATGGTGAACTAATTACTATAACTACACAGGTAAAAAGGACAATATTGTCTTTTTCACAATCTGTTGTTTGTACTGGCAGAGTTATTTAGAAAAAACAAAAAAAAAAAATTATGAAAAATATCCATGACAGCGAGTTTGAAAAGCATGCATATGAAAGAAAGTTTTGCAACAAAATTTTCATACAAATGATATTTGTAATTTTCTTATAGTTTTGTAATATATATGCTGATTTTTTCAGTACCATTAAAGAAAGAGAATACGGACTAAATTCAATAGCTTTTTTTTATTTATTTGTTCCTACTTCGAGAAAAAGAGAGAGAAGAAGGGGAAAAAAATATTGCTCGTAAAGTTGCATGGTGATTTTTCAGAGCCTAGATATACCTGGGCTTCCTATAGGACACTTCAGCCTTCTATTGATAATTGGGCCTTTAATTCTACAGCAAGGCCCAAAAGCTTAACAGCCCAACGAAATTGAGCAACACAACGTTGTATGAGACAATTGTACGTTAACATTAAAATGCTCCATGCATGCAAAATCTATTTTTCAAGCTAAATGAGATGTGACTTAATTCATATATCTCTTGTGTACTGATAACAATTCATTTTCAAACTTACGGAATTTATTCGAGTTCTGTTTGTTTATTTACAAACTCAAACATCGGAGAACAATCAACCAATAATGCCTTATGTGTTTTTTTTTTTTTTTTTCCCTCTCGCAGATCTTTTGGTGTTCGTCGACGTGTTCATATGCAATATTCTTCATCAAACCGCCACTTGATCCAGATTTTCGTGGTCTTGGTTGAAAGTATGTGGAATTTGGATTGGTCGAATATTGCGTCAACAAGTGTCACTGTTAATTTTTGTCATTTTTTTTTCTTTTTCGATAGACGGCTAAGATCAAGGCAATGCGAAAGGGGAACAAAAAGTGTATGAGAAGAAAGAAAAATATAATAGCTCCAAGATGTCGTTGTACACATATATATATAATAGGGCATGCCAAACACTTTTATCACTGAAAATGAAAGAAAACTAATTAGAAAACAACCATAACAAAAGGATATGCATGGCAGCACATCACACACCTCACAATGCATGTGGACAAAAGGCCAACCAAACAATTAAGGTACAACTCCTAAAACATATAATTTACTAATTAAAAACATATGTCACTATAATCATGTGTTGAAAAAAACAGACAAAACTAGACATGATTAATTTATATATATGTATATGTTTTCTTTCAGCTCTAATGAGGTTAAAAGCTTCATTTTCATGTATGATGGGGCTCTCCATCCATCGGCATGCACATATAGACTTAAGTCATTTTCGTGCACTCAAATCCTATCGTCTGACCAAAATACCAACAAAAGTAGAATTAAAAAAAAATCACCATTTTGCGGTTGAAATCCTTACTAATTCTTTTCAACCTACGTGGCAAACTCCACTCCAATCCAACCATCTATACGCATGTATATATATATATATATATATATACATATCTTAAGAATCTTAGCGTGTGTGTGTGTGTATATATATATGTGTTTGTGTGTGTGTGTGTGTTTATTGTTTGTTACTTGCTTCTTTTTTTATTTTTTATTTTTTTATTGTTTTGAAGAGTGTTATTTGCGAGAAGGGTATGAAAGATTTTGAGAAGTGGCATGGATATACGAGTTGTTCGTCGTCTTCTTTCAACGATCGATGACAATAAATATCACTGCCTTGTATACATCACAGTATATACTGTTGGTGGAAACGACAAGAAAATGGAAGAAATAAGATTTTGTGTGATTAATTAAACCGTAATGTGTGTTGGACATCCTGGCACGTAATTATGAAGAATGCATTAACTAAATTATCTCTTAATCATATATTAAAAAAATAAAAGAGATTAAAAAAAGGAATCAGAAGAGGTATCCCAACTCGATCTGATCATGAAATTTGTCGTCGAGCGGTTCTTATGGAATTTCAAAGGCCAGCTTGAACTATCTTAGTGTGAGCTAATCTTACAAATTAGAGAATTTTTTTTAATAACCAAAGTTACTAAATTGATTTCAATAATCAAGGTAGCTCCTCTCCCCACTATTTTTTATTTCCTGTTGTTTTTTTTTTTTAACTGGAAAATAATTGTTTTTTGCTTGTCCTTATACGAGGAAATGGCTTTTGAGAGTAATGAAAAGAAGTCATTTATTTATTTACTTTTTAAATAATAGAAGTAATTTATAAGAGCAGCAAGCACAAAAATAAGGCAGACACAAAGCTCTAACAGATAGAGCTATAAAAGGACAGATTTTCGAGCTATGATTGGAGTAAATTAAGAAGCGAGCGGTTGCTTACTCCAATTAAATTAATGAGGGAAAATAGTTTCTATTATAACTTTGTTGCTTCCATGCATATAATATAAAGTTTTGTACATGCATGTCCTCTAAACTTATCGTGTTTGGTAAATCATTCTCTAAACTAAAAATGTTGACAATTGACTCCTTTGTAAACTTCATAATTTATTGCATCAATACCATTTCATCATGTCTATTTAATTTAAATGATTTTTGACACATGATTCGGACATGATTTGCACGTAGGGGCGGATTCAGAAATATATTCCAGTGTGGTCGAACAACAAAAAATTTTTTCAGGATAAAATAAATTTTAGTGGGGGCTATGTGAGAATTTTTAATTTTAGTGGGTTTATACGATAATTATTAATTTTAGTGGGGATAAAGCAGTAAATTTATAAATATAGAATTAATTTTAGTAGGGATTATGTGAGAATTATTTGTTTTTAATGAGGGTAAAGTGTGGACTATATGAAAATTTTTTATTTTTAATGGAACAAATTGTAAAAATTTAAAAAAAAATTTGTAAGGTAAGTTTTAAAAAACAAAATATTTCAGTGGAGGCGGTAGCCTTCCCTCACCCCCACCTAGCTCTGCCACTGTTTGCACGGGTTTTGCCTCTCACTCAATGACATCATGCACCGAGCACATTTTAAATTCCTTAAAAAAAATAAAAATTATTAAAAAAGAAGGATGAGTATGCAATGTATTTGAAATTTGAGAGGCCATTTCTCAAGATTTTAAAGTTTAAAAACTGATTTACAAATTACGGATTGTTAGGGTAAACGTTAAAAAAAAAAAAAAAAAACCTAATAGAAAAGTACTATATAAGTATTTTCCGTATTACTTATTTTCATGATTTGTTTTTTCTCCTTTATGTTGTGGCCTGTGGGTGTGATTTAGTTTATAGTATTTTAATGAATTAATCAGTGACACAATTACCAATAGAAAACAAAGCAACATTTGTCCCTTCTGATTAAAGTATGTATAAAAGAAATTTTTTTTCTTTGCATCGGAAGAAGTAGTACTGAAGAACTGGACAAAGACATCTCATGTGCTTTGGTTTCATGTTGGAATTCGAAGTAAATGTTCCATGATTGAAAAGTCACCCCCAGCTACTGCTCGACTCTAGTTCAGAGAGAGGAAGAATATATAATTAAGTTACCCTTTATTTCTCATTAACATTTAAAATATAAAAGTAATGCAAAACATTAGCTTCTTAATCTCCAACTATATGTACTCAAAACCTAGTACTTAGTCGCCAATTACATTATTGCGTTTTATTATTGTACTAAATAGCTTGCATCTTGTTTGGTAGTAGGTAGGTACGCTATTAATTATTCAAATTACTTCATAAAATTCAATATACAAATAGAAAATCCAAATACGTTGGCAAAGATATAGAGTGTTCTTATGCAGAGTTTTCACATGCATCGACTTTCTTAATTTTATGTTGCAAATCAATGATTATATATATATATATATATATATATGTGTGTGTGTGTGTGTGTGTGTGTACAGATTATTGCTCTAGCTTACAAAGGATCAGGACGCTTAATCCGTAATAGAAGAACAACTTATGACAAAGAATGTACTTTAAAATGTTTTGAATTAAAATAAACTAAAGCTTATCGTATAAATACAGACTATGACCTTAATTGCTCGACGGTAATACTGATTACTTGTCGAATGCAGCCTATTTTGAGAGAGAGAGATATATATATATATATATAATTTTTTTTTTTGAGGGGGAAATAGACAAAAATTACTCGGTGCTTCCAAACTTGTATTCAATAGTGTGACTGTGATTTGCAATCTAAGGAAATTGTTCTACACCTTCCATGACGCTAATTAAGATGACTCGGCTAAAATTATTTAACCTACCAAAGCTTCTCAAAGTTAACTACACATGTATACATACATACATACATATATATATATATAGGACAAATATGTGCTGTCGCTAAACCTTTACCTAGCTTGCTACGTCATTAGGCTACCACAAAGATCCAAATAAGGATGACAAATAATCCTTTAATATATATATATATTTTAAATATATGTTAAATTGATCCAACCTCATCTTCCATGCCATATTGTAACCAATTAATTAAGGCGTGTTTAAAATATTCATATACAGGCGTACGTTAGCCCTCAAAAACAAGGGATATGGTAATTAGAACTAATTAAGAATAATTAAAGATTTTTGATAAGGTAAGATATATTTGAATGGAAGAAGGCCAAAATGAGGAGATCAATATCCGTACGGAAGTGGCACAAGACATGATATGATGAGGTTTTATGGTTAAAATTTAAAAAAAAGAAAAAAAAAGAAAAAAAAAAAAAAAAGAGGTTAGAAATGGGTTTTTGTGTGTGTGGGAGGGGAGAGGAAAAGAACAAGTAAGGGTACACAGAGGGCAGGTGGGTATCAATGAAAGAAATCCGAAAAGGTGTCGTTTTGTGGGAAAAAAAGAGAATAGTTGTGTAGTGAGACCTGCAAATATGTTTGTTCTGAGAGTTGGATTAGAAGTAGTGTGGTGCCAGAACAAACTCCAAATGGTTTCCACGTGATGCGGGCCTTTTGGAAGGGAGTACAAGAATGGGACTGTCATTGTCCTTACCTATGGCGGCTATGCGAAGGAAAATTACAAAATTCAATATTAAACATTTAAAACTAAATTAATAGATCATAAGGAAATTGTTTTAAAAAAATGGAATTCAAGAATTCTACCCGTCGGGATTGAATCTCAATCCCGATATCTCACATGACTCGATACGTCTCATTAGTGAGATCCACTTTTTTATGTGGTATCGGGATTCAAGAATCCCTTAGTTTGAAAATTAATGGTTTTGTGAAATCTTATGATAAGCAAAAACCAATTTCTTATCAAGTAGTCCATATATGTAATGAGTTGTGCCAGATAAATGGTCATTGTTTAAAATCATAGTTTAATGGTAGAATTAACATAAATTAAGATGGAGCCCCACGCCCACAAATATATCTAAATAATTATTGGGGTAAACGTCATATGATATGAGAAGCATATTATAGGTATACTAGACAGGTCAAAGAGACCAAGTGTATTTCCAATTAATTTAAATGATACAACAGATCCTTTTGACGGTGTTACAAAATAGCCCGGCAATACTCTTTAAAGTCTATTAATAGCATAAAGTAGGAGGGTGATCCAATATCTTAATCACTGACGGATTCAGAAATTTTTTTTTAATGATAGCATATATAATGAGAAAATTTTTAAAAATAATAACTTTATAGGATAAAAAGTTTAATATAAGAATAAATTAAGTATTATAGGGCACATTTGAGGGGGGAAAAAAAACTTTTAAATGAGGGTAAATTACTAAATTTTAAGAAAAAAAATAGAGATATGATTTAAATTTTCAAAAATTGAGGGGGGGCACGTGCCGGCCCTGGCCCTATTGTAAATCCGTGTCTGATCTTAATGGCATATATGAGACAATTTGATTGCTTAATTTAACTTTACTCTAATAGTGGCTTACTTAAATTAATCATTATGGTTCCTTAAAAAAAAAAACAAAATCATTACGGTAAAACTTTTACAGGAAAGCCTTCCAAATTAACCCCCAAAAAAAAAAAAAAGTGTACTCTACAATGGGACAAATATGTGAACAGTAAAATCACATTTAGTTCGCCAAGTTAACTACTCTGAACCGGCCAAAAATATTTAAAACGAAACACAAATGAGGAGTTCCTTTCAATCCAAAAATTTTGCCAACGTAAGTCCACAAATGTTCTTAGCCAAAATAGCAACCAATGACTCAACTTCAAAAGCAAACAAAAAATGGGAAATTGTTTTTGACACCAAAAACCGTGTCCCTCATCTTGAATTAATTCTGATCATGTGAACCACATCCAAGAATTTGTATGCACCTCTGTTAATCAATACTGAGAACTATGCCAAATTATCAATAATAATAATAATAATAATAATAATAAGTGAGAGAGAGATAGGCACGGATGACCATTCGACTCGCAGGATTTCGGTGAGTAAACAAAAATAGATAATTCGACAGAGTTTTGGTATTTACTTAGAAATATGTAATTTATTCTATTAAGTAAGTTATTTATATTGGATCGAAAAACTAACTGATCATTTGAACGTTAATAGAGGGATTGCTTTCCCTCTTTGGTGTTAATTGCAAGAGATAGCTCTTATTATCGCGTTAATTGTCAACAATCGGATTAAGAAAAAATGCTTAATTTACTCCTTAATCTAATAAAATTAATTTAACAGAAACCGATGAAAATTTTACAAAGATGACGAGCTAACAACGTATGGACGGGCTCCACCAGAGCCTTACATTTCCTTTATTTTTAACTTTAAAATTTTTAAATATTTTAATGTCAATAATATCACCAGAAGAATGTTGCAGCATTTAAGAACAAGCATCACGACAAATTTGGCAAGTATTCCTGAATTTCGATGTAACACAACCATCCAAATTCCAGATATAAAAAATTTAAATAAATAAAAATAAAAAAGAAGAACAAATCCAAAAGGAAATTAAAAAAAATGACGGGAAAAAAAAAATCTTTCAGACCAAAACGCTTCAAAATAGAGTTCTGTCAATCCTCAATGGATTCTAGCACCCTGTTGCTCTGAATCATCCATTTAGGTGGGCCATCTATTTATGTTGGATTCTTCTGGGAGTTCCGCAATCTTTTATAGGCCCAACAGCTCTTCATTTCTTTCTTTGTTATTTATTTCTCTCTCTTTAAGTATGTTTAAAAATAAAACTACCATTTAATTCTTGATTAAAATAGAACCCTTTAATTAAACATGAAGAAAACACCTTATTTAAAAAGATATTATTTTTAAGCCATTATTTTTTCATCAAATTTCCTGAAATTTATAATCTTGTTTTAATTCTTTTTTTTTAATTTATTTGAGAGCGGAGAATTTGAACTCTACACTTTCTAGCATTATCAGGTATAAAATTACTACTAAACTATACATGCAATCACTTTTAATTCTTAACAGACTTTCTCAGATATTCCATCCTTAGATATGCTCTAAAATAACCAATTAAGAATATTTTACATTTTCTTACAAAAATACTTTGAATGTATACATACTATTTGCTAAAAATTTGCTGTCAATAAATTATAAAACAAAAAATTATTCCATAACTCTAGGATCAACCTAAAGAGTAAATACGTTATGATTTCATTTATTTATCTATTTTTGCTTTGAGTATAATATCACATGTATTAGGACATAATAACACAGTTTACTCAAAAAAAAAAAAGACTTAATAACACAGTTAGGTTTAGAGATGGTTTATGCATAATTAACAATACAAATACTTGAGAAAAATATCTTGATGTAGATACACTAGTAAATGACAAATCTGTTCAATTTAATTTGCATAGTGATTCCGTATCTATAATTTTATCAGTACAAGATCTCATTTGATTCTTGCAAAATATGCTACGCAAATATAGTTCCCTTTTATAATTAGTTTGGTTCTGGCTATTATCATTAGTATTATTATTGAAAATTCTTTGATTAGGTATGATAAAAATACCTCATTAATAGGATATAAATTTGGACATGATATTATACTCATTTAATATTAGATTAAGAATTTCCTCTTTCTTTCTCTCTCTAATGCGTGAGGACTATGATTTCACAATCGTTTCTCTCTTGAGGCCGGATTCTAGTGGTAGCCTTTGGCTTTTCTCTGGTTTCCGGCCCAAGAGATGAAGATGGGAACTATATGGTGAGGGTCTTGATGGAGGCAAGCTCGTGACAGGATGATGGATATTGTGAGAACTAGCAAGGTGGGAATGAGACAGTTGGTGGTAGTGCATGGTCGTCACGTACTGGGAAGGTCTTCCGGTAGTTCGGCTTCAGCAACCTAATTTCTTCCAATAAATGTGATTCGTTTTATCGGCAAGAACTATTTCTATGTGATTGGTTTTTTTATTTTACGGTTCGTAAGTTTGTGTGTAATAACGGTGATGTCTTCGTCATCTTTTTTTTTTTTGTGTTTTATTTTTGTTTGTTATTTCTTAAAATGGAGGTGGTTCTCCACCTTCCGCGTTGGTTATTGATCCGTCAAATTTAAGTCTTAACGGTGTATTGGTCATACTAGAGTTACTTCTATGCGAAGTTAGGAGTGACCCTTATACTACTGAGTATTGATCCTCGATTGATTGAAAAATTCTATCAACTGTCCGGGTTTTGTCAAAAAGAGCTTTACATGTGCTCGATTTCAGTGTGCTGAGGTATAGACCCATTATCGGATCTCAAGCATACGTCTTTCCTTTTGAGTGTCATCAGATTTCACTGGTCGATCTATTCTTATTTAAAGGTTTTTGTCCTCTGTAATACGGGGTTTGTTATATTCGGTATTTTTTTTTTTATCTTCTTAATCAGAGTAATGAAATTTTTCCTTAAAAAAAAGATTAAGAGAATAATTAATTCAACCTAATTGAATTCCAAACTGTATTCTACCAATAAAAGATTTATATTCTACCTTACTGTAATTTTGCATTTTTTTTTTTTTTGTATTAGTAACCTCCCTTCCCTCTGTTCTTTCTTTTTTCCCCTCGAGGATTTCTACAATATAATATAAAAGATTGCCTCATTAATAAACTTCTATTAAATTTTTATAATAATTTAATTTGATATGATTCTATGAGATCTAATATTTTAAAATTTTCTTTGCGGGTGAGGTTTTTCTTAATAAAGTTTTTTACATTACAATATTTTTAACAATAATGCACGTTTTTTGAAAGTTAGATTTGGTAAAATCACATTTAAATGAAAATATATACAAAATGGATATATTTAATAAATATCTTAATAAATATCTAACGGTTGAATTGGATAATTTTGCACCCTTAATTTTTTTTTTTCATATCCAACCGCGAAGCTATTTATTTTTTCCTCGTTGTTTTCCTGTCCTTTTGGTTTTTAACAGGTACCAGATCCTGAAATCCACAAGGACAACAAAAGGTTACATGCTTTTTTTTTTTTTTTTTTTGGCCTTTTTTCGTTCTTTTTTTATAGGAACAGAAAGTTACTTACTTAACCAAGATATCGTGTCACTTTTTTTTTGGTCTGAATAACACATCATGTCGTTTGGAGTATTCACAAACCTTTTCTTTGATACGCAATATTTCATTTTGCCCATAACGAGAAATATATATATTAATATACTGCTATTGATAACATTTCTATATTATCAAAAGAGAAATTACAAAACTTAGCTGTTAAAGCCAGCCCTTTTTTTTTTTTTTTATAATTTGGTTCCTTATACTTCACTGTCTTTCCTTTTGTTTCATTTCATCATCATCCCCTAAAGCTAGGCTAAAGCTACTTAAAAACATTAAATATATTTTATATATTAAAGAAAAAAAAAAAAAAAAAAAACCCCCCAAAACTGCTTTTCCTCAGACTTTGCCTTTGTCTCAGTTCTTCCCTTCACTTCAACCCAGTCTTTGCCCAAAAGACCAGCAAACTCAAATCAATGCCATTCTCTCTCTCTCTCTCTCTCTCTCTCTCTCTCTCTTTTTATTTAAATTTATTCATTGGCGCTTGAGAGTCTCCATGATAAAGATCAGCAGATAATTCTGTTGTTTGAAAGGGTAGTAGTTTTTTTTTTTTTTTTTGGGGGGGTTCAACTGTTTTTCTGTTGAAGCCAGTTGGAGAAGATTTGTAGGGTCTTCATGTCAGCCCTGTAATGCTTCTGAGTGAACTCGAGAAGCATAGGCCATGTGAAATCCGGGTACACACGAGGCCACAAACTGTCCACCAATTCCCCTGGTGGACTCACCACTTTCTCCTTCCCTGGACACAAAAAGAACGCCAGTGATTTCCTCGGCATTTCACTGTTCACCACTGCCCTGTGCAAGCAACTCTTATACTTCCCATTCGACAGAGCCTATAACAAATAGAAAATATATATATATATCAGCGACCAAATATGATTGAAAATGTTTTTTCATCTACTATTATCAGTCTTTGTGTTGTTCTCGGTTGTTACCATGAAGGTGTCGCCGATGTTGACGACAAAGGTGTCGAAATTCGGGCTAATGGACCGCCATTCCTCGTCGACGAACACTTGGAGTCCACCAACTTGGTCTTGGTGGAGAATGGTGAGAGAAGTCGGGTCGCAATGAGGCCCTGTGCCTAATGTGAGATCGGGTTTTTGGCAGGGCGGGTAATAATTGAGCCTCATTATCGAATCGTTGTCTTCAAAAAATTCCTTGAAATGGGTTCTCCCTACTCCCAGGCTCATTCCCAGCAGCTCCATGATTCCTAATGACAGCTTGCTCATTGCCTCTGAGTAATCCTGATAAACCCTCCTATATATAAAAAATAAAAAAAAAAAAAGAGCAGCAATCAGTTGAGCTGTTGTTACGAACACATCTAACACAACACATGTATAACGTTTTTCTTTTCCAAAGTACCCGTATTGCTCAAAATCATCGCCCAACACGCTGCGAAAGTAGTCCAAGACGATGGTTTCCGAGGAGTTGTTGTCGTTGGCGGCGGAGTAGCTGAAAGAGAGCGTCTCCTTCCAGGGGAGTTTGGAGGAGAATCTGCTGGTGAAGCTACTGGCGTAACCGCAGTGTTCCCCTGCTTTCCTCTGAGCTCTCTGTTTCTCCACCAGCGGCCACTCGAAGAAATCATCCATGTAGCGGTGAGCGTCAGCGATCAGCCGGCGATCGACGCCGTGGTTGACCACCAGGAAGAAGCCGTGCTTCCGGCAGGCCTCGCCGACGAGCCTCGAGGCCTCGGCAGCCGCGGCAGGGTCGCCGGACAGGAAGCCGCATAGGTCGACGAGCGGGACGGGTAGCTCCGGGGCATTTTCGCAGGGCTTCTCGTCGTCTGGCCATATGAATTGTGTCGGAATGTTGGATTGGCGTCTCAGGACGGAGGCATCAAAAACTAGTGACTTTTGGTTCTCAACTTGTTTGTTTTGGTGTTTGGGTTGTTGAGGCATGGATGGAATGTTTCTGATGTTGGTGGTGGGATGGCTCGTGGTGGTGATGGTTGTTGTAGCAGTAGTGGTGATGCAATCAATCGCCATTGCATTTAAATGAAAATCGAAACTCTTTTTCTTTTGTGTTTGTTTGTCGTTTTTTTTGTGTTTTGAGGACTAAAATAATTGTGAGAGCGGGAGTTTCAAGGAGAAATGGAGGAAGAGAGTGAGAGCAGAGGAAGCAAGTGAATAGACTGAGAGAGTTGAGATGAAAGAAAAGCCAAGGCCGCTCATTGGGGAGATCAGTGAACAAAAGTTGGAATCTTTTTATAGTCGCTCCTTGCGTCTTCTCTCTCATCCAGTTTAAAAATGTTGGTTTGCTGATGAGGGCCTCTGGAAGTGAGGTATTTGCAAACAGGGGCTCGGGAAATGGGCAAAATTAGGAAAACCAGTGTGTTTTGTCTTTTCTATTGTTGCCAGGAAAGCGCTTCCCGATGGTGTTTTGGCATTTTCCTGTGGAAAGGAAATGCTATCTTCACGCACTACCATCTGGAAAAAGGTCTTAGTGCTACTACTGGACAGACAATTCTCAGTGCCTTAAGCCCACCTGAAATGGGCACCGAGCGGGACTTTTTTTGTTTCTTAATTTTTTTTTTTTTTTTTTTTTATAAATTAAATGCCTCTTAGCAGAAGTAGCTACTCGGGTGTAAATGCAATTGATGCCAAGGAAAGTTAGTGAAAAGCTTAACTAAAAACAAACGATTCCCACCAAACACTTTGTGTTTCTCTTTGTCATCAATCTTCAATTTTCACGTCCTTCAAATGCCTCTATGTTGGAAAAGCAGAACTGGTTTTTTCGTTCATTGCTCAGAAAACAAGTTTGTTTGTGTGTAAGAGAGAGAGAGAGAGAGAGAGAGAGAGAGAGAGAGAGAGAGGGAGAGGGAGAGGAAAAAAAAGAAAAGCCATATCTTATTGTCTCTATGCAGGATCAACCTGAAGTTCTTGAATTAACACTGATCTTTTGGTTATAACCCATCTCAAAAACTAGCTCAAGAAAAAAGGGTGTCTAAATTCACGTATAAACATTATCACAACTCAGTAATTTGGTAATGTATGACAAATTTATCTTAACTATGTCAGAATCCAAACTCATCTTTAATATCATATTAAATGAGTTTGGGTAATACTCATATTCAAAAGCTAACTCAAATAAAGAAGATATTGAATACATGTATAAATATCAAAACAATCCAATAACTTTACTACGATGGGACAAATTTAACTCATTAAACGGTGAAGTTTGTGTTGGTGGAGCAAAAGTATCTGTCATGAGTAGGTGTTTTCTGTAGTAGCCAATAGAAATGACTAACTACCATGATTGCAAGTCCAAACTTGTTGAGTGCAAAGAGACACAAGAGATCTCTTTTTAGGACCAAAAAGATCTTCCAACGAAATAAAATGACAAAAAAAACTAAAGAGTAGTTTTTTCATGTCATGGAAGTAGCTTATTTCAATTACCAGAAGTCCTTGCCCAATGCTCACCATCTGTACGGGTTTGGTCACAACCAGTATTTACCATCACACTAGTAAGATTTTGGACATGAAGTAGAAAATGGCAGAAGAAACTTTACAATCTTGGTGTGGCATATTTAAAAAATAAAAATAAAACCAAATTAGATGAGAATCAGGACTTGGAATCAAGTATATCAGAGAGGCAAAACACAGATTTGTTAATCAGTTCATGCTATTACACTGCAGAAACAGATTTTTACCAGAAGTATCTTCCATTTTAGACAGAATATATATTGAATAAACAAACAGGACAGAAGACATATAATTTAATTGATTTGGGCATTTGTTGCAGTTGGCTTCACAGCAAGATACAGAAGAATCAACTTTCATAATCACTAAAAAAAAAATCTTTCATAATTACTAAGAAATAGATATTTTACGAGTGTCTAATAATATCTCTTTTCAATAATTCCTTCGTACAAAAAGGCTAATTATGTCTATCCCAAAAGGAGTTTTCCAAATAAATCGTGCGATCACAATGTGCGAGATTTGAAATAAAAAAGATTGAAATGTCGGGAATGCTATGCAACAAGCCTTAACCTGATCAAGCATTGGTCATATTCATGAATCATGATATATACATTAGTGTCAAGATGTAATTATTTTTAAAGTGGGCAATTTCTCTTTCAAAGCTTATGCAAGGTTGTGTTTGGTAAGATGGAAAGAAAAGAGTAAGGAAAGAAAGTATTAATTTGAGCGCCAAAAATGAAAAGGAATATTGAATCTTTTACGATATTTGGTGTGAATTTCTTACTTAATTCGTCCCTATTTTGAGAGATTAAATTAGGGTTCTAGATTTGCAATCCCTTATCCAATTTATTCACTCCTCTTTTTACTTATACCGATCATGGTCCCAAAAAATTTTCTACTAATCCCTCACCTTTCTCCCTCTCCTCAAACTCTTTAGAATTCAAAGAAATGCCATGGAAATATGTCATATTATAATTTATAACTGATATTTTAATCTGCTGAAAATTCACAATTTTACCTTAACTAGGTGCATAATAAGTTTTTTTTTTAAAGCAAAATTTAGCTATTTATTGTTTTAGAGAAGCAGCCGGGCCTAGGAAACGAGAAAAAGAGAAAATGAGAGAGTGAGTCAGCCGAGGTTCCAGGGTCATTTTTGGGTGCGTCGTTGGACCTCCGGCCTTAAAAATTGGTCACTAGGCTCGTATCATTGTGAGTTTTTTGATGGTGGTGGCTGTGTTTGGCGGGGTGGCTTCATTGGAGCGAATCTGATGTCGTTCAGAGGATGGTTTCTAAACAGCTTGTAGGCATTTTGTGACGTTTTTCTCGTCTGGTGTTGAACTTTTTTGGGGTTTTATTTCGAACAGTGGTGAGCTTCTTGTGAAGGTGGTGGTTCTGGCTCCAGATGCTGATGGTGGTAGCGTGTATATTTTACGTTCTGCTGTTTGAATGCATCTTGTTGGCTTCGCTGCTTGTCCCCCAAAGCGTTCCTCCTACTCTGATGGTCCTCTTGTCGGCTCCACTTTTATTGAAGGCTTGCGATAGTCATGTTTTAGTCTTTAGTTTTTTATGTTTTAGTCTAATAAAGGTGTTGATATTTCCACCATATAGGTTTTAGTATTTTTATTGTAATAATGGAGATGGTCCTCCCACTATTTGAGTTTGTTTTTGGTTCGCCAGATTTAGGTTTTTGCGAGTTAGAAGTTCCACTAGATATGAGTCTTAGTGGAGATGTCTGTGACCTTGGTACTACACGTTACATGCTCTCGATGGATCAAAAGCTTCCATCAATTGTAGTGGTTTCAAAAAGAACCTTATGCGTGCTCAAATTGATATGTCGATGAATTTTTCTGATATCAGGTCTCGTCTTACATCGTTTTTCATGTGTTTTATCAGATTTTACTGATAAAACCGATTTTTATCAAGTGTTTTTGTATTATGTACTACAGAGTCATACGTATTATGTATGGTGTCTATAAGACCTTTTAATTGAATTACCTTAAAAAAAAAAGTTTATTTATCTGTTAGATATTTTAATGACTGGATTTATGAGAGGAAGTATTACTTTATATCATAAATTGTATATTTTGTAACGTAGAACAGGGAGATCCGGCCATTAAAACTTAATTTATGGATGTTAAAAGCTTCTTATTTTTTAAGGATTTTGTGGTAAGATATGTTAAAAATTATTTATAAGTACAATTCTGAACAGCAATCAAAATCATAGCATATTATAAAGAATATGACAATTTAATACAATCTAATGCCCATATGATAGTTCAGAATGTATCCTAACTAGTCAAAAGGGTATTTTTTTTCCCTAACCTATCACGAAATTTTATTATCTTCTTTACTATTCTAAAGTAGAGTATGCAAAAGAAAACCTATCGATATGGCTCTATTTTGAACTATTAGATCATTTGTATCATGTTGTATTAGTTTTGTATATCTAATCCTTCATTTTAATTTGATTTGTTTTTACCATATTTAATTTGTAAAAACATGTATTGTAGAGAAAGATGTTCTACATAAATTTTGACAGAGTAAAATGAAAGGCTTAAGAAAAAAAATGAATTGAAGAGTTTTAACAGAGTAAAAGTTGTTTATTTTGAGAGCTAATTTTAATTTTAATCCCATGAACTATGGGTCCAATAATCTTGTTTTAGTCTCTAACTCCAAAAATGTCCCAAAATCAATTTTCGAACTATTAATTTGTTCCACATTAGGTATTTAGTCCAAAATCTTCTTTAAATACGGATAGGGATTACATCGTGAAGATCAAAAATGCATCTTAAATAGGGTTATTTTTATCATTTATATCCTAGAACATTTTGTTAAATTTACATTTCAATTTTTTGAAAGCATTAAATTCTCAAAACATATGTGATCTTGATATTGGTAGATATTGTTTATTTTTTACCATATCTTGGATAAAATGACTATTATAAGACACTTTTTTTTTTTAATTTTTTACGAAATCTATTATAAGATAGATTGATAGTTCGAGAACTGATTCTAAAATATTTTAAAAATTAAAGAATTAAAATGAAATTAATTCTTGTTCTCACTGTCAAAAGCAAACTATGAACTCACCTAGAGAGTTTGACTTTGAAACTCCAGTTTCGCCTTTTGGTAGGTAACAAGGTAGAGTCAAGGTCAATTAATATTAAGTTGAGGCGACAAACATGTTAGCGCTAGTGGGTTTGGTTCGATTAAAAACGAGTTCCTCAACGCAATTTTGGCTCTTGTAATGATCACACTTAGAAAGTGAGTTCCATATATATATATATATATATATATATATGTCGGTACAATATATATGTATGTATATACCTATACACACACACACACAATTTCATTATCTGCCAAAAGGGTTGCTTGTGTTTTATTTCATTTGCACCATCATTCGCCGGTGGGCTCTTCCATTAATCAATATTCCAATTATTGATTTTTGTTATAATACGTTTTCAGTTATACAAAAGATTACAATGTAATAGGATTAAAAAAGAATGTCATGATTTGCAGTGAATTAATGGAAACATTGATGAATATTTCAATTTAACGTTTATATATATATATATATATATATATATATTTTTTTTTTTCCTTTTACCATTGCAATATATTTTTAGATTTTACTTAAAGTAGAGCCTTAAGTATATAATTAGTTTTGTTATTTTGAACCAAAATTTCCTTCCAAAAAAAAAAAAGCAATTTTCTTATGGTTTTAACCAGGATATATGCATTTTTTTTTTCCATTTTTGTCCCCCTACTCATTTAAAGAGACTCCAATATTTAACACGCCATGCATGTACTAGGTGAGATAGAACATATTAAAAAGATCAAGATCACAAGCCAGACATAAAATCTTGCCACCAAACCTGCAATATGAATTATATATGGCTGCTTACATGATAATATATATGCTGATGTACTGTCGTACAGAAGCCAAGTTAATTGAACCTCAAAAGCATCATCAGTTAGGATCCATGAACTTGCCAATCACATTTTATATATGCTCGAGTATTTAATTTTGTATTATGCTTTTATTTACATTAATAATTATATCTAAGAGTCTAGGTGAACGTGTTTTGCTAGGGTCTTTTGATTATTTGATTTTTTTTTATACGTGATCTGGGATTTGTGTTTTTATTATTAAGGAGGATTAATAGAGTTGGAAATATAGCATATTGAATTGAACTATGACTTTTTTTTTTTTTTTTTTTTTTTTTTTTTTTTTTTGCAATTGTGTATTGGTGCATTGTCAAATTAAGCCTAAAAATATGAGAAATTTGTAGTAATTTTCCCTATCATATATAAAATGATAGAGTCAGAAATTTTTTTCAGTGAGACATTTTATAAAAAGAATCAGTTTTTTTTTTTTTTTTTTTTAAAGGATGTTTACAAATTTTACTTATTGAGTGTGGGTATAACGATAATTTTCCTCTGAAAGTGAAAGGAACTGATTTTTTAAGAGAAATTTGTAGGAGTAAAATTTTTATTTTTTTTAAAATCTTGGTGGGGTGCATTTGTAATTTTTCTTACAAAATGAAGACATAACTTAAAATTTACAAAACTTTTACGACTAGAAATAATTATTACAAAATGTGAGTCCCCACTTACTTTTATATGGCTCCAGCATTATATATATATATATATATATATACATATATTGGTTATAATTTTCTTCTTCACTTTAGGGGGAATAGTCACTAGTGAAAAGTTATACCATAAGTACCAAATATTCTACGTACGGGCAGCACCAAAAATAAATAAAGAACCACTCTTCTACGACTTTTGCAACAAGAATTAAATATGTAGTGACTACATATAGTAAGCTCTAATTTAACCTGTGACTCTTCAGCAAAACAATAAAATATGTTCATATATATAGATATATATATTTATTTAACCAGCGACTTTTATAGCTAGGCAAAGATCCACGGACCAGACATATATAGAAGATTATACATCGGATCCACATGTACAAAACATACGAAGGATGGCTTAACCAATAAAAGGAAATATGATAAAAGAATTAAAAAAAAATATTGAGACAACTTAATTTAGCTTAAGTGTGCTAGTTTAGTGCTTTAAATTTTTTTTTTAAAATATAAATGGGGAAAGGAACAAAGTCCCCCACTCAAATTTCTTAAAAAGATTAAAAATAATAATAAAACTAAAGAAATTCAGAATCTCGTCTTAAGACACACATCACAAAAGATAAAAATAATATGAAACAACCCTTCAAATAAGCCATATTAACATCGCCATATATTGGATATATATATATATATAGAATTTCTTTTTTCTTTTGAATACAAAGTTAATATGAACTTTTCTTTTTAGAATTCGCGATCGTATTCCTCTTCAAATTATTAAGTTTTATCAACTTATTTCAAGACTTTAAAATCACAATCTTCATTTTTTTTATGAGCACGTATATAATTATCAAGCTGCTCACCCGGCATGACATTCATAGGGTTCAAAACCTCTACAACATTACTGACATTTCAAGAAAATGGAAAATTACTTTAATATTTCTTGTTGCGTTGTTGTCTTGATTTAATGAGAGTGAATGTTCCTTTTGCTTGATAATGGAGTACGACTTTTACACATATAATCATACGTATAATCTGATCATTGGACCAAGCTTAGAAAACCAGCTAAATTTCCCACCGATCAGTTACAATTAGTCGAGACTAGCTAATAAAAAATAGATAAAAAAAAATAATATTGCAAAATATTTCTGTACTTTGCAAGACCCGGCAGTGTTTTTGTTTGAAGCGTCCCTTTAATAAAATCCTATACCTTTAGCTTTTTCTATTTTTCATTATGTTTCCTTATCCATATATTATTACACTAGAAAGGTACTTGAGAAAGAGAATTTGGTAATCTCTTGGATATAGTTGGAAAAGTTAAAACAAGTTGTTGAAGGAGGGGAAAAATTGAAATGGTTTCGCATTATTTTTTCCAAGTAAAATATCGATAGCTAGAGGTAAACTGCAAAAAAAAAAAAAAAATAATAATAATAATAAAAATAAATAAATAAATAAATAACCAAGTAATTAGACTTAGATGTCAATTTAATCATAATGTCCTGATACATTTAACAATTCTTTTCCAAGTAATTAAACTGCTGATATACATTAATCTTACCCAAAGAAAAAAGAAAAGAAAAGAAAAAGAAAATGATGATTGTCAAGTGTAAAGTATTCTTTACATGCCAGATGTTTTCGTTATGTATTTGAAAAAAAAAAAAAAAAAAAAAAAAAAAAAGAGACAAAGGAGTATACTATATTTCCCAATATCCAATTTGTGTTACTATAAACAATATTGAAAAATTTAAGAATAAAATAATTTTCCTTTTTTAATAATTACAAAAAAAAAAAAAAGTTTCAATACAAAACGGATACAGGATCGCCAGCTGTCAAAAGGCAAATCATATGCATGTACAGGGATTTTTTTTTTTTTTTTTTTTTTTTGGGTGGGTGCAAAGAGAGAATGGAAGTATGTGTTGGAGCACTGAGATCACATCAGAACCTTTGAAGAATTTAGCAAACAACAACAACAACAACAACAATATTTTGTTTAACTCGTTTGTCAAGTTGACTTGCATGATTGGATGTCTTATTAATTAGCCATAGCTTTCTCTTTTAAAATGCTTGTATATATCTCACACTTCTACTTCTATCATATAAGTGGGATATAGACACACACACATTTATAGATATATATATATATATATATATATGTGTGTGTGTGTGTGTGTGTGTGCCGGCCGTCTTATAAAGCGAACAAAATACAACTAATATGGTTGTCCCAAATCACATTCGAACTCCTACATACAACATCACTAAACAATACACTCCCAAGTCCCAACACCACAACTTGGACAAATGGCTGTATATAGTGCTTTATATGTTCAAACATCAACTAGTTAATTACGACCAATGATCAAGTCTCAAGTTACATACATATATATATATATACATATAGATATATATGCATATATATGTGAATATCAACTCATTTTCATGATCTCCATTATGTTCCATTTTGATTAGTGGAAAGTCAAATGAATGGTACTTTACTGTAGAATCTCTTACCATGTGTACTGTCCTTAATAGATGGAAAATCTATTGAAGATTCCGCATATAATTACAAAATTGTCAATTTGAAAGCATACCATAAAGATCATTCTTTGACGTCCTTCAAGTATATCCATAAGGTATATGGCTATATGGCGTAGTGTTTGTTACAATTGTGTAGATACGATAAATTATATTAAATATGTATATCAAATATATATAATATATTAGCTAGATTATATTCTGCTTAATTTTCTTTTCCTCATGTTTTCTTTCTAGTAGCTTATTAAGCCTCCAAATGGCAAGCAGAGATTCATAATATATGGAGCCACAAACCTTTTTTTTTTTTTTTTTCGAAATAAACATTTGTAGACTAGTTGGACCGAAAATACCAATTTTTATCCACTAATTATGTGACAGTTATTTAGCCGTTAGATTGTATGTTAGTGTGTTAATTGTTCTAAATCCGAAACAACAACTTCGGCGTCAAATCAGTTTATCCACAAAATTGATAAATAAGTTGACGTCTTTAGAATCATAATGTACTAAACAATTTGCAAAGTCAACTGATAATAAAATTACCAAGTTGCACGGTTGATGATTTGGTCGCCTACATAGAATGAGTGTGCTCCAAAATTCGGGTACAAACGGCACAAATATGTTTATATACATACACACATATGTATTTATGTATAGCTGCAAGAGCCAAACGAGACACATGATCTATACACTTAAACACAATTAATTAAATTACACTTAAACAATAATTAGTTATATATATATATATATACATACATATACATATATATAAACAGCAAGCTAGCTGTCTGCGTGTGAGAGAGAGTTGAAAGATGTGGTTTGAAGAAAAAAGAAGAAGAAATCTTTTCTTTTAATTTCTTTAGTGCTGAGATCATGTGGTAATACTAAGTTATACACTTTGAAAAAATGTTAAATCGGTTAAAAGCGGTTTAATTAGAAGTTAAGGGAAATTGGGAAAAAATTATGTCCTCTCAATGGGAATTGGTTGGAGAAAAATCATACCCGAAATTACATTCAAAATTTAGACAAATAGATTTAGCTGCAAAAAGATACTCTTTTAACAAATCTCATACCACTAAAGTTTGATCAATTTGATCATGATTGTAAGTATGGTCTACTCATAAGAAAGTTTAAAATAAAAAAAAAAAGGTCTTTTTGCACCTTAAATCTGATAGAAGTTAAATAAAAAGAAGGTTATTAACATAACATTAGAAATGTATGAGAGGATTGTAATATTTGTGAAAACACAAGGTGAAATTTCGATTAAACACAAAGAAACTTCAAGTGCATGTCTCGGCAAAAAAGATTAAACACACACATATTATCTACTGTTTAATATTAGAAGAAATAAATGAATATTATATTGCACCATTTTAAACTTTTTGTATGGTGTTTTCTGTAAAACTTGAATTTACCGTTCAAACTTACTTTTTAAACATGTAATATGCATTTGGAATACAGGTTTGAGATAGAATTTTTAGGTTGAAATTGGTTGACTTTTCAAAAACTAATTATAATTTTTGTTGATTTTTTCAGAAAAAGAATCTAAAAACTTAGGTAAAAAACTAGTCATAATTTCTATTGATTTTTCAAAAAAAGAACCTAAAAACTTAGGTTTTGGACCTGTCAACTAAATGGCTTGTAATCTAAATGGACCCCTATATCAACATCATTTACTCCTCTTGTTTCTTCTCATTGGCATATTTGTCACAATTTGTACACATATTTGGTATTTCACCAAACCAACAGATAGTTTTTTGGTGCTAAAATTGGATCATCAGATAGTACACTACTTCTACAATTGCTAAAATGAACAATTATTGTACTTAAGAAGCCAGATAATTAGTAATTTGGTTCACCATCTACATTTATCTCGAAACCACATAGCGCGTATGCACATGGGAAAACACGCACTTGATCATCACGTCGCATCGATATATATATATGTATATTTATATTTGTATATATGTGTATATATAATACTTTGCTACCAATTACATTTCCAGTTTTAAAAGAGAAACAAAACAGTGCCCGCTTTGTATTACATATTTTGTCTGACAATTTATAAGTGTGTTCGAAAGAGAGCACTGCTGACAATCTTGTTCATTTTTTATTTTTATTTAATCTGAGTCTTGAAGTGTCTTTTTAATTTCCAAACATCTGTCCCAAATAGGTTTTAAAAACTTCCTAAAATTCAAACATTCCCATATCCCAAATTCCTCGCTAGAAGACAGATGACAGTAGGTGGGCGAAAGAGAAAGCAAAGGAAAAATTCAAGACATGAAGGTCCATCACTGAGGCAACTAACATGATGGTGGAGTTGTCACAATGTCATGCAGCTAGCTAGCTAAAAAGTTTGCGGCATATTAATACGGGCACAAGCGATATTAATTCTAATCTTAATTTTTTCATATCAATTTATATATATGATATATATATATATATGTGAATTGTCAATTATTTTACTAGTACGTGTTTAAGTAATTATTATGTTAATTAATGATAAAAATATTGCATATATATCGGTTAAAAAATGAGAACTTACTATCACTTAGTCAATTAAAAAATAAATAAAAACACAATGTTAGAGTAGTGTCCTAATATTATTGTGTAGATATAATTGAAGTTCATGTAGAGCAAATATAAATATATATATCCCATGAAACTGAAAGACCCAACAAGGTTGAATCAATTGAACAAACTGCACTAAACAACGTCACGCTTAGGACAAATACAGTTCCATCCTCTTATTATCCACTACAAAAAATATTTTAAAAAAAAAAAAGAAAAAATAATTTAATAAAATATTTAATTTATTAATGTTTGGGTTGCTTTTCCTCTCATTGTCTGTTTTGATCATTATAATTTGAGCCATATGCATGGTGGGTCTGATTAGGGGGATTTAGATCCGAGTAGTTATGAATGGGGGGCAAACACAATCTGGACTTGATTTTGGTTTTGGATCTTCAAAGAATAGGCCCGCCCTTGGTGGCAATAATAACATAAATATATATATATATATTTATCACTTGCAGTTATTCTAATTAATTTGTTCTCTCTCTCTCTCTCTCTCTCTTTCTCAAATGCTAGTACTGAATCTGGCCAATTTAGGTTTCATCCAACACACAAAAAAATAGTCCAAATTTTTACTAGATTTGGGAAACTCCTATGGAGGCCCTTCTTATCAACTTCTACTTCGACAAATGGAGCCCAATTCCTGTCACCTCAATTCATGCCCACCCATATTAGTTCTTCCCCTTCTTCTCTCTTTGTTATTGG
The DNA here is from genome assembly GCA_038430175.1 of Ficus hirta. Classification (NCBI taxonomy): domain Eukaryota; kingdom Viridiplantae; phylum Streptophyta; class Magnoliopsida; order Rosales; family Moraceae; genus Ficus; species Ficus hirta. The sequence continues at coordinate 3,508,807 of CM076594.1, read as the reverse complement.
TTACCTTTGTTTAATAATATATACATATATATATAAATATATTATAATACTATTTGCATGTTTGGAATTGGCTTTGGCCTTTACAGAACTCCTAAAAGTCCATCATGACTCACTCAATGCTATTATCATGTTTAATTTCTCTATATTAAAGAGACACAACTGAAACTAACTATATATATATATATATATATTTATTAGAAAAATAGATTGCGGCCTGCAAATAATTAATATATTTAATTGGTGGTTTGGGACTTGCCTATGATATGCTATACCTTAAAATTATGCAAGGTCTAAGTAGTATAAACACCTCGTTTAATGAAACATGCATACATTACTATTCTTGCATTGAAATATTGCAATATATAAATTGTAGATCATCATTTAGCATATAATATATATATATATATATATGTATGGACATATATGGCAATATTATTAATGGGGCCGCCAACAAATCATGCTCCGAACTAACTAAATGCAACTAAGAGTGTGTCGCATCCTAAGAAGAGAGAGAGAGAGAGAGAGAGAGAGTAAAGTCATTGAGAATGTGGTTTGATGTTGCATGAACAGGCTAGAAGGACAAAATGCACCGTCCCATGTCGAGTTCGTGCAATGCCATTAATAATAATAATATGTCATGACTTGGGGGGATTTTGAATTTTTGAGACAAGTCTAGGTCATGTTAGTAGAAACCCAGTCCCCCTCTTTTCTTTTCTTCCCCCACCCCCCATTATAAATTTCTTCTTCTTTTTTTTTTTTTTTTTTTTTTTGGTACTTTAAAGTGAGATGGGTGTCTTGTCTATGTTGTATACTCAGAAACCATTTTACTCGGTCGGCAATCTTCCATTGGATGATCTTTTTTCTCTTTCATTATGTGGAACTAATATATGCTATATATCACATATATATATATATGTATATATGTGTATATATCATGTGCATGTATATAATGTGCTTCGCGAAAATGACCATGACAAAAATATCTAATTGATTATTGCTTCATCTTATTATTTTGCTTCTTAGTTTAAGCTTAATTATCTATAGAGGCATCTCTGCAACTTGTCAAAACGTTTTCCCTCTAAATGATTTTGTGAATAGATAATGTCGTTTTTGGAACATGGCCAAGTTAATTTTTTAAATGCCGAAATACATTTTTGCAGTTTAATTATCTTGCTCATGTATTAACTCCGAAAGTCTACTTTAATCCCAAGTTTCAGATACATAGAGAAAGCAAATGATAAATAATAGCCCATATCCTCAGTTGCCATCTCGGTAGTACTAACTCTTTTTGCATCCATCGGGAGGTTTTTTAAGTTCGTAAGCATAAATCTATTTTGGTATCTGGTATGAAACACTAGGCTATGTGATGTGCCGTGTTAGAACTCTATATTTTATTGATTTAAAATAGTATAATGTTACGAATATTTATATATATAGGATGCTGTTAAAAGGGATGTTAATCTAATCATAATGTCTATATAATTAGTGTATCTATTGATTCCTATTATTATTTTTTAATAAAAAAATATTTATGTTTAGAATATCCATATCTCAATATAGCAAATAAAAATTAAAAGTTGATACAATACGGACTGTGTTAAAAAAAAAAATCTATATATTTTACTATATTGTATAATTTAACCTAAAGATCATATCTTATTTAGGTGAATTATACCATTCCTTCTTTTATATTTTCTCTCCTTCCTACTAAACACACCCCAAGAATATGGAGAAAAAGTGAGAAAATATTACAGAAAAACGTAAAAGTACTTTCAGAACTTTCTTGTATTTGGTTGTTGAAGAAAAGGAAAGAGAATAATTTTAACTATATATATGGTCTTGTGTTTGGTTGTTGAAGAAAAGGAAAGAGAATAATTTTAACTATATATATGGTGCATACATATGCTGCCTGTAATATTGTTTATCTATACATGCAAGTACACTTATCCATATAAATTTACACACGTAAACATCTACATGCACTTAGAAACACATGTACGCGCGTGTATATATTTTTATGTACAGATGCAAAGTGAAGTAAAATAGTTTGATGGAAATTGCTATTTATTACTGATATTTTCTTAAAAGTACAATTTCTCATTGGAAAACATGTTGCCCATTGCAAACAACATATGGATTCTCGTAAGAACGCTGTCGTTGCGTGGTGAACATTTTTGCTGTCGTTTTTCAAACGACAAGTAGTTGTTATACTAAAGTTTGGTGTGACAGACTATCCCTCAAGTGGGAGCACAACGTGAGATTCTTCAATTAGCTTTTCACTTATGTTTATGCTTGGAAAACCTTATACCTTTCTTTCTTTTTTGGAAGGGAAAAAGCAAATTATCGTTTTAGTTTTATTATTTGTTGATAAGTGCACGAAAATGCACTTTTGTTCATTTAATTTATTAAATAATTTAAATTTTAATTGAGTATTTCCATTATTTTAATTCAAAATATTTTACTTTAGAAATATTTAATTTTAATTTATTTTATTTAATAATCTATTTATTCTGGATTTATCTCATTTTCCTTTAATTCCCTTTTTCTTTCCTTTTCCTCTTTTTCTTTCTTTTCTTCTCTCTTCTTTCCTTCCGCAGGTGTGCTACACCAGCAAACTTCCTCCCGTGTGCGAGAGATTTGGGCCGCGTGATTCTTGGGCCAAGTTTTCCTCCTTTCCTCCATCAGGCTCGCTTGAATTGCGGCCCGTGTCTTCAGCTCCAGCCAGACCAGCGCAGCTCTCGCCCCAGCTGGCCTCCTGCATGCAATCAACTCGTTGACTAATCTTTGCGGCTGATTTTTGGGGCAAATATCTCTCAAACTTGTTGGACCTCAGGCCCATATAAGTCTAGGCTTTTGGCAAGCTGAAGGAGTCATTTTTCCCTTAGTCTTTAGAGTGTTTCTTTTTGTATTTTCTTTTCTTCTTGCATTATTTATCTCATGTTTTCTTTCTAGAATTTCGTGACATGAATAGCAAGTTAGACAAGACACTCAAGTGAGACTAGTGATAAATTTATACGTCGAGTGATCTAATTTGAGTTTGATTTTCATTTTGTTTTGTAAGTCTATATGTTTTAGTGGATTAAATCTCTCCATCTTATTTTTATATTTTCACTCAAAATATTTTGTATCAATCTTTTATATAAATTCAATCATGCTTTATTTATGTAATATTGTCATATTTTATTTTGACAAGATTTGTTTTACGAGTTGTCTTTTACTGTAATTTGCTAAAAATAATATTTTGTCGATTTTGGATAACTTGTAACGATAAATCCGTTTAGTTCAAAATTGATATTTAATCCACTAAAACACTTTTGTTATTTTTATTGATCTTTAATTCCATATTTTCCGGTTGCTTGTTTGGGATGTGAAACTTGTAATTGAGTTATAAATTGAAGATTTGATTCAAATTGGAAAACGATGCATATGAAGGATTCACGACGCCTTGCCTCATTTATTATTGAATTTTTTCTCTACCTAAATCTTATTTTTTTTTTCATATTTTGTTTATTTTCTTTGTAACAAAGATTCATCAAAAATATCTTCATTTTTTATTATTATATTTCCTTATCTTTTTAACGTTCATGTTCACTAATATTGTTTGTTTTTCTTATCGCTCTTCCATCACGATTTTTTGTTAATCCTTCGATGTCGATCGTTCATCTGAATAAACAATCGTCTTTTTATTTTTTAAATATGAAAAAGGTACTAAATAGTGTTTTTAAGAAAATAATTAAAGTAAATAACAAAGTTTTAAATATATATGAAGGTATCAAATGGAGCAAGGAAATGTCTTTATTTTTTTAAATATATAATATACAAATATAATAAATAATATTCTTCTTTAAAAATTAAGAAAAAGAAGAGATATAAATATGTTTAATTAAAGTTAAATAGGTCTTATATTGTGGGAGTTTGATATGATTTGGAGACTTTGATTATATTTTTGGAGTTTGGATTTCTTTTGAAATTTTAGTTTGTTATCATGAGACATTAATCATTAAGTTACTATTTTATATTTAATTTGATAGTATTTATTTTGAGTTTTAAAAATGTTACTAGAATTCTTTTTAAGTTCTTAACAAGCAAGGCATAGGAAAAGGTCCCTTAGTGGGATACCCCGATCCCGATCCCGACCCCGACCCCGACCCCGATTCCGACTCCAACTCCAACCCCATCTTATGTAAGGTAGGTATAGAGAGCAAAAGGGGATGGGGGAAACATACCTATCCATGTCTCTGCTCTAACATCATCCCTGATGAAGATGTGGTTGTTTTCTTTAGTTTTGCAGTTTTCACGTTTTCAAGTTTTCAAGGTGTGTCGATCTTAGGTTCATCTCGTTTTCTTGAGATGTTTCATAAAAATTCTATTGTCTACAAGTATACTGTCGTTTTCTTCAATTTGGTGGAAACTGTGTTTTTTGAAATGGTGTCGTTTTTCAATGTATTTGTCGTTTTGTGGTCCTATAGTTATATTGTGTCTTTTAAGGTTTCGGTTTTTTTAAACGCTATCAACACGAGTAATGAGCCAACTTCGTACTTTTATAGGAATTACCGTGGGCTTAGTGGTTACTCAACACCTCTCAAATTCATGTTATCGGCATAATAGTTTATAGGTTGGATTTAAATGTATTAATGAAGTCTTCCAAACATGGAGACAGTAAAGAGAAAAGAGCATCGAATCAATGACGAGATCAAGTGTAGAGCCCGACTTAACAGGAAGAAGAGGCAGTGAAATTTGTTTTCTACATCGTTAACAAAGATGAAAATATCGTTATCCACGGGTACTCTAATTTTATGAAAAATTTCCGAGAAACTATCCATATAATTGAAAATACCAACAATATATATATATATATATATATATATATATAAATTAAAGAAATTTACTTTTAACCATGTCTTTAATATTTAGGATAGTATAAATATTAAAAAGATACATAAATATAAAATTCTTAAATGAAAAACGTTATATATTGTCTCAATATCATAGGAAGTTATGTGAAGTCAAAACAAGGTTGGTATGCCATTTGATTCAAATATAATTAGTGTCATGATGATATGTTATTTGAATCATATTGAATATAAATTTTGAACATGTCACGTATAAGTTTGTTGATCTATCCTGTTATATTTCTATGAATTAGAATTATTAATTCTCCCAATTGTTTGCCCAAGATGGTGGTGGTATGCTCGGATATGAATTATTGAACGTTCTATATCCATCATAATCCTTAAAATCATGGTTATATACAAGGATAATATGAATACGAGGAGTCTCATCTCAAATTCATAGATTGCAAACTTATGGAAAGATTCACTTAATTTGACATTAGTAATTTGTATTTTTTATTTTTATTTTTCTTTGTTTCTTTTTGGTTTTTAAACAAAATGATTTTTTGTGGAAAAAATATATATATAAAGATAAAAATGAAGTATTTTAATCAAAAAATGATAAAATGACAACTAATAGTAAATTTATTGTTGATCTAAATTCCCAAAATTTTTATTGTTACTTTTTCCGAAAAAAAATTTTCCAAAACATTATAAAAATTACACGGCACATTTACCAAAATCGAAATTTAAAATGATATTCATCGACGTTTATTGATATTTTGAACTGATATTTTAACATAAAAAATATTAAATACAAAAGATATTTTGACACCTCGATAGAAATCTTAGAAATATGTAGGATATTTTTGTCCATAATGATTAGAAGTTGGCCTCTTAGGCACAAGCGACAAATCACATAATCAACTACTTGATCAGTAAAAGTCCGTTATATTTTAGTGAGCACATGCCTTTACTAGTTCTAGTTTAGAGTCAATATTGCCATTTGCTTCTATTTAAATACTTCGAATTGAAGCTTGACCTGTTATATTATTGGGCAAGGCCCCGTTCTTCTTTCTGTAACCGATGTGGAATGAAACCTTTCTCCACCTTTAACACAACTTTGGTGAGTCTCACCAAGTCGTTGGGTGCGAGTTTTTTTTTTTTTTTTTTTTTTTTCCATGTGTATTGAAACCCTAATATGTAACCTTCAAATGCATGCACAGCCGCCTTTGAACTTGCAAGAATATTAATTTTATCCGAGACAATGTTTAATTTGATTGATGTGATTACCTTATTCATCATACCTACATGATTTTATTAGTCCCAATATTTTGCACCAGTATATTGCCCCATAAAAGTGACAACAAATTTCGTTTGCAGTACACACTGACATTATAATTTGCTAAAAATCTCGTCCTTTGATAATAATGTCGTTTTTTGTACGGTACCGACATCCGAGTGTCGTTTTCGTTTTTAGGCAATGACAGCGTAAGAGAAGCCTTGCTCGTGGGAAACTATCAGCCTAGAAATACAGGTTTCGTGATCGGGTATTCCAGTTCTTAGGCTAGTATGTTTATAACGCGAAACAAAAGAAAAAAGACATACATTTCTTGAGCGGAGAAACTGATATTCTCATTTACATATTCACACGTTCTACGCAGCCAGGCTTGTTATTCCTCAACCAGATTATTACCTAACGTACGACCAAAAATGAACTAAAAGAATAGAATATGCATAATAATAAGTTATTAACTCAAAACAAGGTTTTGAGGGAGGAGACGGTAAGTGCTGGCAAATTTTGCGTCCCGCATAACGTCGGGTCAAGCGAAAGTGATCATATCTACCTGTGCTTTTATGTGATGACTGTTGGCTTCTCTCTTCCAGTGAAGTCCTTCAGCTTTGATACGGATAACGCCAAATCTAAACCATGACAAATTGAGGAAAAAAGAGTCGGGTAAGTAGTTTTCACAAGGCTTTTACTGAAGAAGCGAGAAAAAAACTGACCTATTAAAGGTTTCAAGGCTGTTTGAGCATCAACATCATGTTTAGAGGCATCTGGTTCAAATTGTTCGATATAAACTCGGATGGTTGCACCAGCTGAACCAGTTCCCTATACACAACACTTAAGTTACTACTCGAAAATCAATCCTGAAGTTTAAGAACAACAACGTTTAAGAACCAGGTACAGAGAGCGATCGGAGTGAGAGAGGAAAGGTTCAACATACTGATAAACGAAATATGATTCTTGACCCATCAGTGAAAACAAACCGAACACCTTGTTTTGATGCCACACTACCGTCGACCTGGATATATGCGTGAAATGAGTTAAAAAGGCAAGTAAATTCAGGCGTAATCTTATTGCTACTTCGCAAGATGAGCAACTTACAGGATCAGTGTACGTAAAGTCATCCGCAACTTGGAGTATGTAGTTTCCTGAGACATGACAATTTTTAGTATCCCACACAGCCTATGACGATGACGCCATGAAAAAGGAAAAGATATGAACTTACCAAACTTGTCGCCTGGCTTACTTTTGGAGATCAGATCCCTGAGGTAATCAATCATCTTATTGGCACCTTCAGATTCACATTCCTGGATAATGACTTAGAATGTTAAAGAGCTGCACTTCTACCGACAAACTGGCTACTCGGTATAGGACATTGATTCAAAAATATAAAATAAAAAATAAACAAAATAACCATGATGATGCTGACCTCATAGTCGTAACGAGAAAAGAAATTTCTTCCATATGTTGCCCAATGTTCCTTCACAACATCGGCAACGGAGACCAACTTCTCCCCTGGTTTCTTGTCTTTGTTTCGGTATGCAATGATTGATAGCCAAGCTAACACAGCCCTGTAATTTGGAAATACTAGGTATTTGACAATTCACAGTAGGAGAGAGCACAGAGATATAACAGGAACAACAGAGAGTTTAATTTAATTTAACTTATTTTATTTTTCATGTTTCCATGCCAAATTAGCACGCCAGACTAAGAGTTTGAATTCAAAATTAGGTTCAGATCATTTGTAGAATAAGTTTCGGTTCTTGATATCATATTGATCATACTAAACTGTCACGGGACAAAAAGATAGTAAAATAGTCTGCCGCTGCTTTTTCATTAAAGAATACAAATGGGGGAAATTACCAAATGCCATCCTTCTCACGGATGTGGTCGGAACCCGTTCCGAAACTCTCTTCTCCACATATTGATAACTTCCCTGCATCCATAAGGTTCCCAAAGAATTTCCAACCGGTGGGGACCTGGTCCAGCATAAGGTTCATTGTTTAAGGAATAACTATGTCATAAAAGTAAAAACCCTTCATTTAGAGCATCATGCTTCTTACAATATCATTAATATAATAGATAAAAGAGAGACAAACCTCAAAGAAAGGGAGACTCAATTTTTCAGCAACTTGATCGAGCGCACCACTAGTTGGCATAGAACGGGCTAAACCCTACAAAAATTTGGAAATCAAGTCAAGTCATTTTCTTCTAACTCTACGGCTAAAAAGTGTGAAAGTTAATTACTTCGGAAAGAGGGGCGCAATTTTACACCTTTGGGCCACTTTGAAAATATGGGATTGCTTCTTGGGCATTGGCAGCAATAATTGCAACAGAGTCTGAAGGAGTAACAAAAAAGCTTGAACCCAAAATCATGTTTCTGTCACCATCACCTGTTTAAAAATTTATAAGTCAAGACTCTCAATACACTGTACAGCCAACAAATCAGGATAAATCTAATTGCCATGTTTTAAAAAAAAAAAAAAGTGTGTTCTAATAAAGATTATGAACGGTATCAGTGAAAACTGAACAACAAAGACATGATACAATGATTCATCGCAATTTCCAGATTCTATGTTAAGAAACATACCATCACTTGCAGCACCGAAATCAGGTCCATTTTCACTATACAAAATGTTGACCAAATCCTTAGCATAGCTGTATGAAAATAAGTCGGAATAAGAAACTCTATAAAATATTAACATGTAGAATATTAGCATTTGAACAAGATATAAAGCTTACGTCAGATTAGGATCTGGGTGACCATGTCCAAAATCCTCTAGAGGCACTCCATTTGAAATTGAATCCTGAGCGACACCCGAACCATCACACATCAATATCTACCATAAAAAACAATTGAATAATAAACTTTCAGTTCGTTCCATCTAAGTAATTACTTACCAGATTGGCTCCAAGCTTATCCACAAAGATTGGCTTTGCATATGCACCAGTAACAGCATGCATGGCATCAAATATAAACCTAAAAAATCAAACAATTCAACACAGTAAAACTCCTAATTATACTAGACATCATAAATTCAAGCATTGTAACGAACAAACTAAAACCATTAAAAAAAAAAAGGAAAAAAAAAAATTGAAGCCCGTAAATGTAGCCGGGAAACCAGCACCAGTAAACAAATGCCAGTTTAGTAGGGAACAGATGAATCATACCTAAAATCGGGCCTTGACAAGAGACTTTTGATAAGCTGGAAATCGAATACACTCTGCACAGAATACCATAAAATATTGATTTCCAATCTACATTCATAGTCATCTAAAAAATTGTAAAAATGCATATGATTTGTTTCACACCTCCAAAAGTTCCAAGTAGTCAGAAACGGGGTCTACTACTTCAACGGTGAAGTCTCCAAACTTTGTAACTCCAAGACTAGATAGATCTACATCAGCAATGTCTGCCGTCTTTATTTCAGAGATCTGCATGGAAATCATTCAACCCAAATTTTATCAAACAGCAGAGTAAAATCATCATACGTGGACAAATCTAAGGCTGTGCTGCTTAACGACTTCGAGCTCTTATTTCCACAAAAAGGATTAAAAAAGGGACTAAGGAATGCATAATGAAGCTTATGTAAACCAGATGCTTACAGATAGAGTGTTTCCGTAGATTTTGTCGGTGATGGATTCAGGTGCAGGTTGACCACTGCTGTAATTAAACTGGAAAAAAATGCTAAGTTTAGTTGACTGCATTGCATGAACTTGTTGCAATTTTGATCAAGAAACTAAATTCTACTACAATATTGGCCGGGGATATTATGTAATTGGATTCTATAAGATCCAATAAATACGCCATGGAAAAGTGTATTTCCAAGTTACATCATAGTATGCAAAGTTTATGTTTTCAGATAAATTCACCTTAATACCCCAATCGTAATCAGGCCCACCGGGATTATGGCTTGCACTCATAATAAAACCGCCGTCAGCCTGTGAACAGAAACATCGATTGTTAGAAAGAAAATAAAAGGAAAATTACCGATAATTTCATATAATGTGACTCAATGCCGAAACATGAGATAGACAGAAAAAGATCACAAGCTCACTTTCCTCTTCCGGATCACAGCAGAAACAGCTGGTGTTGACAAAATACCTTCCCTGCATTCATAATTTCATCCTAGTTTTAATAACTCAGCCCCAATAAACACAACCTTAAAAACTAATTTTTCTTGGTCAAAACATCCTTTTAATAATGTCATGAGAACTCTTATCCAAAAAGGACACTTACTTGCCAACCAAAATTTTCCCAACACCATTACCCGCAGCAATTTTAATAATGATCTGAAAAAATAAAAATAAAAAATAAAAAATGTTGAGAGACACATGAAATCCATATTTACCACATAAAATCTAAAATATTGTGTGACACTTAATAAACTTGATATATATGTATGTATATATACATATATATATATATATATATTAACCTGTGCAGCTTCACGGTTAAAGTAACGGCCGTCACCGCCTAGAACCAGTACCCCATTCTTGTAATCCTCTGGAGGCAACGAATTAAACAGTGCCTATACACAACACCAAATTCAAAACAAATTTTGAGAACAAAATTGGAATTAATAAAAATTTTATCAACCCAAAGAACTTAAAAGAAGGAAGGCAAAAAAAAAAAAAAAAAAAAAAAAAAAACCATACCTGAATCCAATTTGCAAGGTAGTTTTCTTGCTTAAAAACTTTCACCTACAAAACACGTGAATGAAATGAGCCCCAAAAAAATATATTTAAAAAAAATGTCAAAAACAGAGGGGAAAAAAAAAGATAAAAAGAAAGAAATCTACTTTCTTTCGGAGACCGCTAGTTCCAGTTTTCTGGCCTTCAATCGGCTTGGTGGGAATGGATTTAATCTGGAACACAATAAAGCCAATAGGTCAAAACCAAAAATAAAAATAAATAAACAAAAAATTGAAAGCAAAAATACAGAGAATTTGGATAAACAGAGAATAAAAATAAATAAATAAATAAACTTAAGCTCGACCTGGATTCCTTGCGGTTGTGCGAAGGTGGTTGGAGAAGAAGAAGATGATGATGAGGAGGAAGAAGAGGCTTCAGTGGAGAGAGAGTGTGAGGTCCTGAGGCGGAGTTGCGGGCCAGTGAGGAGAGGAAAGAGAGCGACGTGTGAAGAAGACGACGACGACGACGACGACGACAGTGAGAGTTGTGTCGTTTTGGGAGTGAAGGAGGAGGAGAGAAGGCTGTGAAGGCGGAGAGAGAGAGCCATTGATGAGATAGAGAGAGAATCAGAGTGGAGTGTGGAGTGTGGACTAGGAGAAGATCGTATAATCTAAAAGCAGCCACATGTTATGTACGTTTTGTGGAAAACAATATAAAATAATGCGCTCCAATTGTCCTAAATTCTTTAAAACGATGATTTGATTTTTATTTTATATTTTTTAATAAAAAAAAAAATCTTAGGGCCCGTTTGGGTGATGAGTTCAAATTCATCACCATTAATTTAATTTTTATCTTTTCTGAAAAAGTCAACCAAAATTACTATTTAAACTTACAAATCTTAACTCAAACTCATACACCAAACGGGCCCTTAAACTATTAAAATATTAATCATTATAATTATTTCTGTCTAAATTCGTTAAATTTTTAATAAAATGAGTTATGTGTAATGATGTAATATATTTTATAAGGTATTTTAATAATCTAACAATAATTAATTTAGGGGGTGTTTGGTGTGTAAGTTTGAGTTAAGATTTGTAAGTTTAAATAGTAATTTTGGTTGACTTTTTCAGAAAAGATAAAAAATTTTTGAGGAAAAAGACAAAAATTGAGTTGATGGTGATGAGTTTTAACTCATCACCCAAACACTCATAAAAATTAAAAAAACTCATACAAAAATTAAAAAAATCATTCAAAAAAACTAAAAATTTCACATATATCTCTCTCTACGCTGAACCTAAATTGCTCCCTCCCTCCCCCCCCCCCCCCCCCCCCCGGAACCCAGTCCCTCTCGCGGGACGACCTCAGGCTGGCGCCCTCCCCCCCCCCCCCCCTAAAAATAATTTTGATATGGGGTGGCGCGACGAACTCGGCTATTATAGGGACGGCTACGGCTGGGTTTTTAATGATTAAGAGAGTGTTTGGGTGATGAGTTCAAATTCATCACCATCAACTTAATTTTTATCTTTTTCCTCAAAAGTTTTTTATCTTTTCTGAAAAAGTCAACCAAAATTACTATTTAAACTTACAAATCTTAACTCAAACTTACACACCAAACACCCCCTAAAATAGTAGTGATAAAAGTAAGTTCTAGTTCTTTGAGGAAAAAAAGTCATTAGAGATCATTCTATTGAAATAGAGAGAGATAATTAGGGATAACTTGAAAATTTTGAATTCATCCAAAAAAAAAAAAAAAAACTGAAACTAAAGCATCATATAAGGTAATTAATTTGACATACTGGGAATCTATTAGTAAAAAAATGGTCGGATTTCTAAATGGTGAAATAAGTCAAACAATTTTCTAAAAAAAAAAAAAAAATGTCAGACAATTATATATCCCAAAAAAAGAAAATAAATAGTCCGTCTAGTTTAGCCAGTACTCTTACCGTTCCGATAATTTACTCTAAAAAATACATTTTCTTTAGGCCCAAATATTTTAGCCATTTTTTAACTTTCCTCCCCAAAAGGAAAGGCAATTGTATGTACTTATTTTCAAAATAGGTGAAAATAATGGATAAATATGTGATAAAGTCCTTTTTTATATACCCTATCGATAGAACTTATTTTTAAATCATTTAAATATAATCAAATGGTTGTGGTATGATTGTTATAATGTACCTTATCTCATAATAATATTAACAAAAAATAAGAAAGAAATTTAAAGAAATTAAATAAAAAAGGCGTCCAGATCCCCCACCCTACTACCACCACCGGCCAATCCCTCCCACCGCAAGATCCCAGCTGGTAGATCCCCTCCCCCACACCATGACCCAGGCGCTGGCCAGAAATCCCCAACCCCCTCCAACCCCCCACACCTGGGACAAGCCCCTCCCTCCTTAGAACGCCCTCGAACACCTCTTCCCCCACCAGACTAGACGACAAACCTCTCCCCTGCCGATGCCAGCGATGGACCACCCCCAGCCCAGCCGACGTTGAGCCCCCCCACCCGTCAGCTAGATCCTGCCCCACCTGTGACCCAAACCCTCAACCCCTCCCTCCCCCCCCCCCCCCCCATCCCCCCCCCCCCCCCCCCCCCCCCCACCACCACCACCACAAGCCCTTCCCTTCCCGAAGCCCACAACCCAGGCAACAAAACCACCCCCACCGACGTCAAGTCCTTAGCGAGCATCCCACCCGCTAGCCAAATCCCACCCCACCCACTACCCAGGCAGTCCACGACACGCCACCCTCCAGACGATGAGCCCCTCCCCTCCCAACCTCAGTGATGGGCCATTCCCCAGCCCTGTCGGTGTCGAGACCCCGAAAAGCCGCCTCCCAACTTTCCACCGATGATGATGGTTAGGTTTTTTTCCTTTTTTTTTTTTAATTTATTTTGTTTTTAAAATTATTTATTTAATTTCTTAGTCAATCTATTATGAGGTAAGGTACATTATAGTTACCATGCACAGACAATCTTTTAGCTGTTTAATTACATTTGAACGATTTAAAAATGAGCTTTATCGATAGGATATATAAAAAAGAATGTACCACAGTCTTTCTTGAAAATAATAATAATAATAAAATGTTTGGCCCAATTTTTCCAAAGTTTTTTGCTGACAATTGCTCTCTTTTTATAGAATAATTATTTAATCATTAAATTAAATGATGATTAAATGTATGATTTTTAATCATTAATTTTTTAATCATATAAAATAATTTAATGTTTAATTGTATGAATGATGAGTTTTCACATAAAAAATTTTGTGAGAGGAATACAAAACTTCTTCCAGTCATAAATCGAAAAATTAACCTAATAAAAGTTTAAAACAATAGTTCTCACCCGTAATGCAATATAAAAGATAAAAATGAGTTAAAAACACTAATAATATGATTGCAAACATAACCATGATTAATTAAATATCTAATACACCATCCTTAATTCAAAAAAAAAAAAAAGTACACTAACAGTAATCGAATGAAAAAGAGAAAATTACTCATTTGACAGCGTCATCGAGTTCCCTCCCTCCTACACAATACACCATCTTCGAGTCCCCTCTTTTTGCGTAAAAAATCATGTTTTTATGTACGGATCCAATTTAAATAATATCAGAAACATCAAATTCAATCATAACTTTTTAAGTATTAACTTATGTATCATTATTTTATTAGTAAATATAATAAATTGATGCGGTAATATTTTAAACACTTATCAATAAAAAAAAAACGATAACTCATGTCACATAAATTGATACTCAAATTTAAGATTACAGTAGAATATAGTAGAAGTCCCTAATACTATTCCTACAATTTACTTTAGAGTTTCAATAGAGTGGTAGACTACCATCGGTAACTCAGTAGTAAGATTATTTTAGGTATCACGACAGGTTACTGTTGTTAACATGATAGGCTACCGCTTGCACAAAGGTTGACGATAGAGTATCTCCGTATGAAAGTCCATTAAGCCTTAAAGTAACCCGGGCACCACTTATGAATACCATGGTTCATCCATGCCACTTAAATCTTCTCAAGTGGTATATGCTCGAATATACCACCCCTTCAAAAGGGATATTCCTCTAACTCATCCGACAAAATTTGTCTCAAAACCCAAATCATTTTATAGAAATTATACTCTATGTTAAGTTTGAAAGAGTGGTGGCAAAATTTCTAAAATGTTTTAGGAATAACATATTTTTTTAAATTTATTTTACATGAATGGTCAATTTTACTCTTAATTAGCTGATCTTTTAACTGAAAAAATTACATAAATGTTTTCTTGTTCTCTCTTTTTTTAACTTACAGGTTTAATTTATATTTGCTTTCGGAGTTAAAAGTCCCTTTTTTTTTTTTTTCTTTGGTAACCATTTCAGAATTTGCACAATGAAGTGCATTTACAAAATAGTAAAAAAAAGATATGCGATTATGAATTTATGATAATCAAACATCAAGAAAGAATGACAAATGGACACATTAATAATGATCTCAAATAACAGAACAACATGATTTTAAAACACTCACTGTACAATAGCATGACTATATGATTTAAAAAAATGAAAATGAAAATGAAAATTGGTTTTATTACTTTTTTAAATTTTGGAATGCTCGAAGTAGTATTATTAATTTTTTTTTTTTTTCCAAGGGGTTATTTTCATAAACAACTTTTGAATGATACGCTCAATTCATAGCGATCCTGACTTTTGATTTTAAATATCATATTGATCATCTGGCCGTCAAATCCAGCTTAATGGTGTCCATATAATGATGTGGGTTGAAGAAGCCATTATTTTATTCACGTTGTGACACCAAACAAGCAGCACGGGAAGCTCATGTGATGCAAAAGCAAAGGAGAATATTGATCTTCATGCGAGTACTTCCTTTTTGAGTGAATCCTTAGATCTACCGTCAAGAACCTCCGCAAACCCAGCCCCCCCCCATTGTCACTCACGAGCCCCCTCGGTCATGGCCAAATATGGCACAACATAATTCTTGGTTTGCTTGTAGAAAAGAGAGATCAAGACTAAAGTTTGGATTAAATAATGACTTAATTACTTTTGGGGGTTTTTTTTTTTTTTTTTTTTTGAACTTAATAAGGAATATATATTTAGGATTTGTAGAGTTGGGTGGAGTAGAAGAGGTGGAGGAAGTGCAAGAGGAGCGGAGATTGGTGGGCAGTGATCAAATGGTGGGAGTGGTGTCTTGAAGGAGGTTGTGGAAGATGAGTTGGGCTTTTAGATTCGGCGCATGTGGGTCGGCGATGTGCTGGAGGTTAATTCATATTATTGTTTGTGTGGGATTTTGGCTTGGGTTTTTACACGAGAGAGAGCGTGGACGAAGGCGGGAAGAGGGGAGAGATTTTTCGTTTTCGTTTTTTTTTTTTTTTTTTTTGTTTTGTTTTTTGAAAAATGGTCAATAAATATGTTAGAGGTATAGTTTAGTCTTTTCATAATGAATTCAGACTATTAAACAGAAAAATGTGATTTTTTTTTAATGTCAATTAGTAAAAAGGATCAAGTAAAACATTATTTTAATAAGTTCAGGGACCAAACAATTTTTAAAAAAAAGTTTAGGGACCAAACGGTACCTTTGTGAAGAGTTTAGGGATGTAGTAATTTACCCTTAAATATATCCTTCGTGCTTTTAACAACGGCACAAAAACAATCATTATCACTCAAATTTTTAAAAATAGAAAAACTACACTTATTTATTTTTTTACATGTCACTAAAATATTATTTAGCTAAAATAAATAAACATGGTAAAGAATTAAAAATATTACTAAATAAAAAGAATGAAGTAAAATAAAACCTTTTTTTTAATTATTTTTTATTTTTTTATAATTTCTATCTTTCTCCTTTCCCCTCTCCCTGCCTTAGTGTGGAGGCAACTAGTGAAAACCAATTTGGAACCCATCGATTCCCTATGAAAGACACCTCCACATATTCGGTTTCCATAGTCGAATCATCAATGCATGATTGCTTGATGCTCTCTTTCTTCCTTCTCTCTCGTTGTTTGCCTAATAGAAGGCTACGCTTCACGCATCTGTTGCTGTAAGACAAGCTCGCCCCTATGGGGTGATCGCTCCCGCTCATGCCAATTTAGCCTGAGATTAACACCAACAAGACAAAACTACGTCACACCAGCTAAGCATAAGGGTCGCTCCCTCGTACAGATCTCGCCTCAATTGCTTGTGATGAGAAATTGTCTTTCATCATCTCTAGTAGTGAGAGACACGCCATTTAATTATAAGGTCGTTAAAATTTATCTCACACAACAGGGTCAACACGAACAAAAGATTAAAGTTGTTTTTTTTTTTTCCTTACAATTTCAGACTACATGTTTAGCTAGAATTAATGTTGAAATAAATACGCTTATCTGGTTATTCCAATTTGATGCAAAATGCATGACAAATTGCTAATAAAGGTTGTTATGAGATTACATTCATATAATTGATGTGGATTAGTATCTTAAATGATATCGCATAGTATTCTCTCTCTCTCTCTTTTTTTTTTTTTAATTTAGGATAGAGGATTCGAACTCTATATATTATAATGAAGTCATATATGAAATTATTACTAAATTATATCTACAATTACAGTATTATAAGATTTTTAGTGGAAAGGAAAGTCTCGTAATAATGTAAAATATGAAAGGCGCACGTATGGTTATTCCAATTTTGCTGTAACTATAAGGAATCTCTACTGGGTCATATAGGTGCACCTAGCTAGTAGGCTTCTATTTTATTTTAGGTATTTTTTTTTAATGGAATGGTAGCCTTTCAATTTAAATTTGATAATGACTCGAAAATAAATTATGGGGGGGGGGGGGGGGGGGGGGGAGGAGTAACAGATATCAACTTAAGAAAACTCATTAGATAAGTATCTATATATATATATATATATGGAGAGAAATTGTCCCTTTAATATCTGCAGCACACATGTATACTTAAGATTCTAGGTGTAAACACATGTAGATTGTTTATTTATTTCTTTTTAAACACGTGTAGATTGTATTCACTCTAATTATAGTATTAATGAATAATACTAATAAAGGGATA
This sequence comes from Ficus hirta, assembly GCA_038430175.1. Classification (NCBI taxonomy): domain Eukaryota; kingdom Viridiplantae; phylum Streptophyta; class Magnoliopsida; order Rosales; family Moraceae; genus Ficus; species Ficus hirta. Next base: position 3,491,006 of record CM076594.1, on the reverse strand, counting down.
TATAGCAGTAATGTTAACTACTACCTATTTAATAAAAGATACGTCTCAAATGTAATTTACTTTTTATCAATTGTAGTGTTTTAACGTTGATGGTTTTTCTAAGCTTGACCCTAAACATTTTTTCTTTGCTAATAGTTGGATCCTTTCCTCTCAAGTCAGAAACCTGTTGTTGACTTATAACTTATAGTATTTTCTTGTTTTTCTAGTAGCTTGATCCTTTCTTCCTTTTTTTATTTTTTTGTTTTTTTATTTAAAAAAATAATGTTATAAATTTTACTCTTTTTTTTTTTTTTTTTTTATCCAAAAGACTCAGACACAAGTAAATAATATATATGCGGTTACATATACATCTCATCACATACATGACACAACATGGATGTCTTGTCAGTTGGCCTCATTAGATGGCCAAAAATCAAAGGAATGGTTGTCTTTACCGCAGTTGTACTATATATAATATATAATATATAATATATAATGTATAATATATAAATATGTATATATATATATATTATCAAAAATGAACTTCATTAAAGAAAGACAACCATCACAACAGCAAGAAAATGAAAAGGTCCAAAACCATATAAGCAGAGCCAAACAGAGGTTAAAACAAGCAAAACTAAAATATATAGCGCATCGTTGAACAATGTTATGTTACCATTTGTCTTACGAGCAAGATTGTGAGCAACAATATTGTTGCCGACACGGATTATAATCCCAATTTCACTTCAATAATGAAGGAGTATACATTAAGGGAGTATACTCAATACAGATAGTCTATATCAACCATTTTCATATTTTATTCGTAATTTTAATATGTCTTTCAAAAATATTATCTTTGTAATGACATTGCTACAATCTTTCAGTTTTAATTTACAAGGTGATAATTTTTTAAATATTTATCACTAAATTAATGACAGCCAATCACATGCTATGGAATGATATTAAAATGTTCATGTCTGTCTACTTCTTTTCATACTTTGACAAATTTTCACATTCAATAAGAATTGGAAAGCTTTACTACCAAAAAAAAAAAAAAAAAAAGAAAACACAATACAATTATTAAGGATTGATTTGTTTCTTGCAGAAATATATTGAGAATGAACTAAAATGTTAGTGTGCATACAAAAATAATTAGCACAAAAAGAACGTACACACACACACACACATCTATATACATATATAGATACACTTTTATCAAAGGCAAGTATGATGATATTTCTGTTAGCATTCCCAAGCCGTATAAACTCTTATGAGATTTTGTTCTTTATTTTCCACCTGCTAGTGCCATATAACAAGTAAAAATGATCAAGAAGATCAGATATTGTTACTCAGAGATCATAAAAAAGAAGAAGGATTAATTTTACGAATATTCTCTAGACTATGTATCCTATTTCATTTTACTCCCTAAATTTTTAAAACCATTCATTATACCCCTTAAGTATATAAAACCAATTAATTCACCTCTTCCATCCACTTATGTTTATTAATTTGACGATTTTACTGATGTGTCATGTAATTAAAGGTTAATAAATAAATTTAAAATAAAACCCTAATCAGTAGAAAATATTAATCAAAAACTGATAATTCTTGATAGAAAATAATATAAAAATAAACAATCTTAAAGTTAAAAAAATGTTCGACGAGAACTTCGACCTATCCACCATGGAAGACCTCATGAAGCTCTTCAAGGTCGAGGCCTACAAATCTTGTGCCGCCATGGAGCTCCAACACGAGCAAGAAGCCAAGGAGGCCAAGATCGCTTTGCACGAAGCCGAGAATCACCTCGATTCCGCCATGGGAGCCCCCATGGAGGTTCTACCGATTCGAAGAGGAAATGGAGCAAATGGGCATGGAAGCCACCATGGGTCTTCGAGATCCAGCGATTCGATTACGCCATGGAACCTATCCCATGCATTCGAGTCCCACTAATTCGATTTCTCCATGGAAGCTGCCATGTATTTAAATATAGTCTTGAAATCTTTATCCCTCCCTCTCTCTCTCTCTCTCTCTCTAACATACATAAACAAAACACCCAAACCAAAGCCAGATTGCCAAAGCAGCAAAGCTCCTAGAGCCCTCCTCCCACTCAAAGACCCTTCTCAAAGCTTTAGATCGTAGACTCCATTGATGACCTTAAACTTGCAGAGAAGAAGAAAAAAAAAAAGACAAATTCAAAGAGATGAAAATAGAGAAAGAGGAGAGATAGAGTTTGTGCCTTTTTTTTTTTTAATGTGTTTTTAAATTTTTATATGATTTTATATTAAGGATTATTAATTTTATAATTAATTACTTTAATAATAGAGTTTTCTTTTAAAAATCATTTATTAATCCTTAATATACAGGTCACGTCAGTGGTACCATTAAATTGGTAAGATGTAGACAGAATAAGTAAAATAAATGGTTTTAAGTATTTTAAGGTATATAATGAATAATTTTTAAAGTGTAAGAGACGAAATGAAATAAGATATATAATCTAACGAGTATTTATGAAATTAATCCGAAGAAGAATAATAATTTTTTTTCATGATATCCAAAGCAAAAGCCAAAAAAGAGGACTAGCGAGAGAGAGCGAGAGAGTGAGAGAGAGAGAGAGAGATATATTCTATATGGGGACCGGGCTCGGAGACAAATTGCATGCATAATTTTTTATCCTGTGTACTATATGGTCCAACGCGTGTCGGCGTGTTATTGGCCGAGAGTACAAGTAGCTATCATAAAGTGACTGATTCTCTTCGTGTAACTGTAGCTAAGTGACACGTGTCGGGCTTTTGAAAAGTGACAGAGACCGTACCACATTCAATCTTGTTTGGCTTTAGGGCCTTGACAAAACACTCCACTAGCCACAGTGTTGGAGTTATCATCATTTATAATAGCCCCTTTGAAAAGATACAAAACCCAACACAACAGTCCCTGTCTCACGCACTCTTAGTACATCTATGCTACTGTTTCCTTCCTCCACCCAAAAAAAAAAAAAAAAAAAATTACTTCATTATTATTTTAATTAAGTCCACAAAATGTGAAGACTTAATATTAGATTACTTATTATCTTATCGGTGTGATTTGTAGACTCACTCAATGATCAATGAGATGGGGGTATGCGGACATCATCGTTCTTATTTTTCTTTTAATAATCAAAAAACAAAAATAGAGCCTTTAAATGATTCAGGAACAAAATCATTTATCATCCTATTAGTGATCCTAGTTATTACTTATCATTTACGTACTAGAACGAGCGGAGTGAAAATGCTACTAATCACTACAACGAATTGGGGTTTTCTTGTTATCCGGGAAAAAAAAAATCTAACATTATCTCTTTATATATATATATGTATAAGTAAGGTGTTATATATATATTTTTTGATTAATAGTAAGGTGTTATATATGTACTATGTATAAATACACCAACATTCATATAAAACAATACTTGCAATGAACCTAAAAATAATGACGGGTAATGTTAACATCATTAATGTGGGATATTTTTGTTGATAAATATTTTGTATACTTACAATCTCAAATAATATACTATACATGTTAAGGATCATGTAAAACTAAGCCTCCGTTTGTTTCGTTAGTTGAAAATGAAAATTTTAAGTTGGAGTTAATTGACTTTTTAAAAATTAATTATAATTTTTGTTGACTTTTTAAAAATGACAAAAATTAAGATGAAAAAATTAAGTTCCAATTGAATCACCAAATAAAAGCTAAATATAAATCAATTAGTAATAAAATAAAAAAAATGTTTATCGGATATATATACGACCTTCTTATATTTATATATATCTTGTATAATATAGAAATATTGTTGGAAAGACAAATATAAACAGAACGGAACAGTACAGTACTCGTTTGCTTTATTATGTTGGGTTCTTCCATTGAAGACCCTAATAATAAAAAGCTGGGCATAAATAGCGGTGACAAATAATTGTACAAGAGGAGGGAGAGAGAGAGAGAGAGAGAGAGAGAGAGAGAGAGAGAGAGAGAGAGGGGGAAAGAGATCTAGAGAGAGAGAGAGAGATAGGAAAAGAGATCTAGAGAGAAAGAGAGAGATCAGAAAGATGGGAAGAGGAAGAGTGGTGTTGGAAAGAATAGAGAACAAGATCAACAGGCAAGTGAGTTTCTCGAAGAGGAGAAATGGTTTGCTGAAGAAAGCTTACGAGCTCTCTGTCTTATGCGATGCTGAAGTTGGTCTCATCATCTTCTCAAGCCGTGGAAAGCTTTATGAGTTTGGAAGCACCGAGTAATATACACACATACACTTCTATACATATACATATATATATATATATATATATTTATATCTATATTTAAATGCCTGGTTTTTTTCATGTTTTGTTTCTCATTTGGGGGGGGGGGGGGGGGTGTGGATTTGGATCTGTACTTACGAAATCTTCTTTTTTACTAATTCGGTTTCATTACACCCACAAATACCCCAAAACATTAATTAATAAGATCAGTAGTACTAGTGGGAGAATTTCAAGGTTGCCATATTAAGAGGTGAACTTGATTTGCCTTTAAGCTAATTTTGCTTTGCTTACTCTTTATATAGCAAAAAAAGGAAAAAAAAAAAAAAAAACAAAACAAAACAAAACAAAAACAAAAACAAAAAAAAAAAAACAAAAAACAAAACCCAACCCTGCAAATAAAGCTGGTCACTGGATGCGCGGAGGAAGACAAGATACTGACGGCCCATGGCAGCTTAACTCATTTTCATTCCTTTTTCTTTTTTCTTTTTATTTTTTTGACAGATGTTCAAAACCTAGGGTTTTGATTTTTGTTTTTGTTTTTGTTTTTTGTTTTGTTTTTTGTTTTTTTTTTTTCACTTTATTTGGGTTAATTTAGGGTTTCTCTCTTTTTCTCTCTCTACCATTTTGAACACCAAGAGTTTTCATGATATATCCTCAAGTTAGTCAAAGATTACTTTTGTTGTACCCCGAATTTCCTCTCTGAAGATATATTCCTTTTCCAAATTTCAGTTCTTAAATTTTTAAAATGTCTTTTAATTGGAAGGATTATGTAAATAGATTTATAAGTGGATCTCTTTTGTAGTACCCTAAATTTCTTCTCTAAAGATATTCCTTTCCAGATTTCAGTTCTTAAGTTCTTAAAATGTAGTTAAATTAAAAGGATAAATCAAATTGATTTATTAGTGCTCGTCCAGCTTCTCTAATTAATTTTGTGAAAAAATTAGTGTTTTCTTTTTCTATTTTAAGAAGAAGAATCATTCTTATACTCACTCTAGCTTAAAAACTTTGCAGCTGACTTTTCAAAACATCTTTTATTTCTTTATTTCTAACCTACTGATCATGTTTAGTTCATGAAGTTTTAATGTTATTGTTTAATACATCTGACCTAAGCTTGTGTTTACGAAATGATTATTTTTACATTAAGCTTTTTTGATCCAAGTGTTTATTTAGTTATAAATACATTTATTACTTATGGGTAATATTCTTCATTCTACATTCTTAAAAAAAAAAAAAAAAACACTTTTCTTGGATCTTTTGTCTTCTTTTGGTACCATCCACACAAAGAGAAAGAAACAATATTTTATATTGTATTTTTTCCTATTTTATTTAGCTATGTGTTTATTGTTAAAAATCTTCCTTAATAAATACTAAATATCGTAGTACACTATATATATGTTAAAGAATGTTAATTTTTTTAGTTTAAAAAAAAATCAGTAACGATAATACCATCCAGCATAATTAAATGGCTATATTTATTGCGATTCGGATGTTTCTTAGCTATTACTCCACGCATTGATCTGCAATCGTTCCTTGTTCTCAATTTACATTGAAAAAATAAAAATAATCTTATAACTTATTAATTAAGTAGTTCCTCAATAAGAATTTTCTAATAATTAGATAAGCATAGTTTATAGTTTATTTGTAATTGCCATAAGCGAAGCCTCTTCATATAGGTGTAACTACATGCACTTATCTCTTTCACAAAAAATTAATAGATAGGAAAGAGATGAGATGGAAAACAACTTATAGTTTTGATTTAATTACTAGATTTGATTTTCAGGAAATAGGTAGCAAAACATAATTCTTGAAATTCTGAAAAATATTGTTCTAAATCTCTCAGAAAAATAGTCTAGGCAATATTATAATTGTTCTCTATTCTTTAAGACAAAAAAACACAAAGTGCATACCAAATTACATGTGATTCAATTTGTAATTAATTAACTCGGCCCCTAATTAATAAATTACGTAGTAATAACAATGTTGCACTCATTTAGTCCTTATTGTAATAGTTTTTTTTTTTTTTTTTTAAATCAACATCTTTCTAGTTTGCTGTATTATAAGAATGAAGTGTATTCGTTTATAACCAGCTTTTATTTGGGCAAAAAATATCAGCGTGAATTTGATTCTGGAGCGCTACCGCCAGTCTTGTTACTCCTCCCAAGACAACAATATTAATGTTGGAGATGATCAAGCCCAGGTTTGGTTTATTAGTTACCACTTCCATTTTCATGTCGAATTTGAATTACATTTATATTTTTGAATTGAGTTGTGTTTTATGTTTATTCCAAGTATACGACCCTCCGTTTTTTTAATCTAATTCAAATATGTACTTTCTGAGATTGGATTTAACATACAAATATTCATACCTTTTTCGGTCGAGCACTCCATTGTCACCTCAAAATGTTAAAAATACCCTTAAATAGAAAGAAACAAAAAACCTCTAAATCTTAAAGAAAACTTAATTAGGCCGGTTGTGTATATATATTAAAAAAATATTTATATATTTAATTGTTTTCTTCTTCAAAGGTAATTTAAGTATTTTAGGTCAAAATCAAATGTTTCATCGAGAAAAAGGTATTGTCATACAAAATACACTTAAAAATATAAAGTATACTTTCTAATAAAAATAAGGTATAAATATAAAGCATAGAAAGATAAATAGTCCTTTGCAAATGAATATACCATCACTACAAACCTTCAAACCATAAATATAAAGCATAGAAAGATAAATAGTCCTTTGCAAATGAATATACCATCACTACAAACCTTCAAACCATACCTTTTTTTTTAACGAATTTTTTCTTGACGACTTTTTTTTTTAATGAATTTTTTCTTGACGACAACATTGGCCTATGGTCTATAGATTATAAGGTGAATATCATTGGTCTACATTGTTGTTTCTGCACCGTGCCTATATATGTAGAAGTGCAGTTGAGCTAGGAGTACTACCACCTCATTTTTAGCATATGTTCCTCTGTCTCTGCATTTTGTTGTCATATCAATATATTATTCATAGAATTATATATATAACTCTCGAGTCGTACTTATTTTCATAATAAGTATACATCAGATCACTAAATGCTCACATCACAACAAAGTGAAATTATCATTTGAGAGCCCAAATGTAATTTTTCACTTAATTTCTACTCTTCGGACTAAGTTTCAAAAAAAAAAATTTTATTTACTTGATGACATATATGTCTAAAACATCTGTAATTTGAATCTCGATTTATGTTACCATTATTTATTTAAAAGAAAAAAATGTCAGTTAATCTTTTTACAAATATATATACCATGCTATATGATTGACCTCAACCAGTGGTTAACTTATAAGAAGAACTTTTCTCATATACATATATATATATATATATATATATATTATATGATTCATATTTTCTTCTATTGTTCAAGCAGGACTTAGTCCGGGAGATTCCAAAACTGAAGCTCAAATATGAGTCTCTTCAGCGGCAAGAGAGGTGTTTATATATCTGAAATATTATCTCCTTCAATAATTGCATATATATATACACACACACCCACACACGTCTGAGAATTTCTATATCAATAAATAAATTATGTACACAAGTAGTGCAGATAGTAGTAAGATATATTTCTCGCGTTGCCACAGGAAAACTTTTTATCAATGTTTATATGATATATATTTACTTTAATTTCTAATGTTACCACGACCATTAGCTGCTATATATATATATATATATATATATATTTTTTTTTATGTAATCTGGACATATATATATTATAATACATGGTTGACTTACATATTTCAAGGCATTTTCTGGGAGAAAATCTGGAGGAGCTTAATCTGAAAGAATTGCAAAATCTTGAGAAACAGCTTGACAAAACTCTCTCACATGCAAGACAGCGGAAGGTATATCTATAGTATTTGTATATATGTGTGTATGTGTATATGTATATGTAGTACCTGATGCTATGTATATTTCTGCACCACACTTACTGAAACATAAATGCAGATAATAGATTACCAAAATACTGTGATAATTATAATCAGGAATTATCTAAAAGGAAAGAAAAATGGCCTAAAATAATTGTCAGTTATTTACTATAATCAAAATTGACTATAGTTTTAGTTAAACTACTAAATGTGTTGGCCTTTTTTTTCCTATAATGGTTGAGTTGCGTACTAAGTAAATGAATAGAATCCTCGACATACAACTCAGAAAAACAAGAGAGAAATAGAGTAATACAGAAAAAGAAGAGAAATAGAGGTTGCATTTAAGAATTTGTGGAAAAAAAAAAAACCCCCTTCGAAGATGAAGCTGATGCAACTTGGCAATAATTCAACGAACTGTTATACCTTCCAAGGGGGTTTCATCAATTCCCATATATAAATCTGACCATTCCTTTATAAGTAGGGATTTCAAGGAGACGACTAGTTGGGATAGGGTGATCTTCTCATCAACCTGTCCCATGAAAAAATCACTTCATATCTTTGCTTTATTAGCTCGTTTAAATTGGTGAGAATAAGACGAGTTTTCCCCTCACATATTTACTCTTAGATACCCCATTTATCTTATTAGTTATTTTCATTGTATAACAAATAAATAAATAAATAAATAAATAAACCTGTATAAGTCATATTAAGTTAAAATAAAAGAAAATCATAGCTTTCAATATTTCATATAGTAAATATAACAAAGTTTTATATTGAAAACTATATTGCATTATAACATGTGTGCACAATATTTAATATGACTTTAGTGGGACGGGTGACGGAGAGTAGGATCGGACCCGTAAACCCATCCCCCTACTAACTCTTACTCGTAATCGACTAACTCTACTTCACCACTGACACGAGTAACAAAACTGTCAAGTTCCTATCATAACCCCCCTCCAAAAACAATCACCTTGTACCCTTAACGTCCATGTTAAGAAATCACAGCTGAATGACTGCACCTCGTTATTGCCATCGTTGAATGGGGTAGCGAATCTTGAAAAGCCGAACTCAGCACTGATGAACCCAGAAGCAACGGGTCTTGTGACGTGGACATGTTTACTCCGACGATTTTGGCACCCCTAGTATAAGAGATACGCGGTTTCAAGTATTTGAATCTCAAGGCAAGACCAATAATTTGAAAATGTATTTTGCAAGTACGATCCACGGATACAGATTACCTTCTGAAAAATATTTGCATCCCTAGTCACTTCGCTTCCAATGTCCATACATCCCCTCCATCTTCTCCGAATTAGATTGTGTTGTGCCCAAGAAAGTACTGCTCTGATATCACTTGATGTAGTCCTCAACACATGAATAAGAAAAACAAGAGACGTAGACAATTCATTGAAGAACTTCTAGTAAGAAACCCTAGAAGATGAATGTGATACGACCTAGCTAGCAATAATTCGAGGAACTGCACCTATGCCTCCAAACAAATCTGACAGATCATAAGCTATTAATCCTCTTATTTGTAATCTTAAATTTCTACTAACTACTAATTAACTCTCATTCCTTTATAACAAACTTTCCCTCACCACTTTTGCACAACTAACTAAACTATCAAGTTCCTATGTCATGCATTAAGCATTTACTTGATGGTGTTTTTATGTTGAAATGGACACGTTCAGATCTAGATTTTGTTTACCTCTATTGTGTGGTGATTGTATGCATACCCGGTCAAGGTGACCTTATTAAAGAGAACATTCGGGATATAAAAGCCTGTTGTAATCTCGTCGTTAGTTGTCAAATCTAATGGAGGCTTCATTCCGATGGATCAACCATAATTTGATGGCAAAATGAGGCCTCAACAGAGATGATAGATGGGATCGGAACTTCTACTCTGACTATATATAGTTGCGAGGGATTTCCAGTCATCTATCCTTTTTCTTTCCTTAGCGAGTGAAACTATCTATGGCATTAACAGTTCTCATTCATCTATGCGTAGTTTTTTTTAGATCTTTTTGGTATTCCTTTATATGAATAGTTATTGTTAATGATTTTATTGCCGCATTTACTAATCTAAGAAGATTCAATACATATTGGGCTATATATAGAGCACTGATAAGCTAGTCACACTTCCAAGATTACAAATATATAACTGATCAAACTGTTTCCTACTTGCAAATTCAGGCACATATGACGGCAGAACGATTGGAAGAACTGCGGAAAAAGGTGAGAATACAGATCTCTACCATCAATCTCAAGCCCAACATATATATATATGTGTGTGTGTGTGTGTACTTATATATATGATTCAATAGCTTCGCTTCATGATCTCTCAAAACTCATGAGTTAATGGCTTTATTGCCTAAACCGCAGAGCTGATCTGGTTTGAACTAGCACACACATAAATGTCAAAGATCAATGTATGTCAATATATATATATATATATATATATATTGTCAAAGAAATAATGCTAAGAGCATACCAAATTTTGGATACCGATAAAATTTATATTTTTCTATTTGAGTTAGGTTGTGCATATCTTGTTTAACTAATTAGAGTAGACAATGTGTTGTCTCAACACGTGATATCTAATATCTGGTAAACAAGTTCGTATTGTTCATAATGAAAAAGACTTAACAAGATCTTCTAACTTTTTTTTATACTAGTTAACTATCGCATTTGCGCTCATATATATATATATATTTTTTTTGGGCATAAATTGACAGGAACGCGATCTTGAGGAACAGCATAATCAGCTCAAGTCTAAGGTTGATCTTTCTCTAGTTGATTAATGCTGATGGTCATCTGGAATAGTTACACGTGACTGTGTGTGTGTGTGTATATGTTTCATATTTGTTCATTATAATAATATATGTACAATATTGTATAATATTTTCTGCTGTGTTTGGAAATTCTCTAGCTGAAAGAAGAAGAAGAAAGAATTGCTAGGTCAATTGAAGGTCAAGAGGATCTTAATATGGTACTAGCTGGCAGCAACAGGTTTAAATCGCACCCAATACAACCAAATCAAGTTGATGCTGCTCTTGTCATGGACCAAGCTGGGTTAGTGATATTTTCTCCTCAATGACATTACTACATAATATATTGATAATATCTAATCATTCAAGCTCGCTAGTTTCCATATTGTGAAATTTGTTTTGTTTGTTGTCATAATTTTACAATCATTTCAATTTGGACTCAAGACATTCTAATTAACCAGCATTTATAATTGACGTCATAAATAAAAATTTCGAAAAAGTAGATAATTAAAAAATTGGAGGAAAAGAGAGATGAAAGAAATTGGAGGAGAGGATTTTAGAATGGAAAAGAGAATTTTGAATTGTGTGGTTGAGAATGAATTGGGAATAAATATATAAATTCACAGGATTCATCAATATTTATTACCTTCCAATCTTTGCGTAAAGGACAAAAAATATTGACAAAACAAATAGGGTAGATCAAATAATTATTTTAATCCCAATAATAATTACACCTCATATCTTCTCATTTTGTGTGTGTAAGGGTGTTATTATAAAATAAATTAGATTAGATATATTTTTCACACAAAAAAGCTCCATTCTTTTTTTTTTGTCCTTTAGTGGGCTTAGTATTTACGGCAATTGTAGTGATTTCTTTTTCTCTTCATGTTAAAAAAACTATATTTTTTTTAGATGCTATGGGATTAAAACTTATCTTTATATATATATATATATAAATATTTTTCCTTCTCCTTGTTTTTTAATTTTCTGTCCCTCTTGTAAAACATAATTATGCACCTTAATTACGATTTCATATATATATATATATATATATATATATATAGTGATTACATGCTTTTATGAGTTGCAGGTATTATAGGTCTATCACCCAAGAAAATGCAATCGACATTCATGAAGCAAGGACCATAGCGAATGGGATTAACTGCCGCAACCAGGATTGGCTTATCTGAAGTTTCACATGTTATATATATATATATATATATATATACACACACATGTGGAAGCGTGTAACATGTAATATATTGTTATTGGTGCAAACATCATACTTTGTTTCATGTACGTTATTTGTTTCTCTTGTTAAGTGTGTGACTGCTGTGTTAATAATTGATGATACATTTGCTGAACCATTTTGAGTATGTACCTATCTGCTTATACAACATATATAACATACATATTCACTTCTAGAAGGTTGCTGATATTGCTATCTGATTGCAAGGAGCATCTTTTTTTATTTTTATTTTTTAAACAAGTGATTTCTTAAAGAAAAAGGACCAGTTAGAATATTTTGATTGCTGTTTTTGCCCCTTTTTTTCCCATTTAATCTATAAAAAAAAACTATAATATTCCCTCCATTGACGTTTTAAAACGTTTTTCTTTCTAAAGATTTGGTATTTGAATAATAAAAATGCAATTTCCCAAGCGAACCCACGGCACGCATGGTGACACGAAGCTTCATGAAGATGGGCTTCTCATGCCAGTGAATACTGCACCATGCAACTAACGTTCAATTATTATTATTATTTTTTTTCAATGAAACCGAATATCTTTTTTTTTTTTTAGTTTAAAAAAAGGAGAAAATTAAAAGAGATATAATAGCATCTAATCTAAATCTAAAACCCAAAAATAAAAAATAAATAAAAAAAAAAGCACTGCATCATATATAATGATAATGATTCTTTTAACACCCCAAAAGACCAAAAGCTAGGTATTGTTCATTTTTCTTTATTCCTTCTTTCCTTTTTACCTATATAAACGGATCAGTTTTGGCCGGCGATAAACCAAATTAGATTAGGCATGTCACGTATGGATATGACACATATTCATGGGAATCGGGATTACTCAAATTCCATCTCCACTTATTGTAAAATAAAAGCAAAGGAAAAAAGAAGAAGAAGAAGAAGAAGAAGAGAGAAGCTACACATGCGACGAAAGTTTTGAAGTGGAACTCGTACTGTTAAGAATAATAGTTTGTGTTGGGGAAGAAAAGAAGAGGAATCTAGTTCATCTTTGATGGGACTGTGAGCAATGTGTTTGTGTCTATGGTTCCAATTTGGAATAATTGGATCATGTCACGTCAAAGGGGGGAAAAAAAAAAAGGGACACAATTTTACATCTTTGTTATCATCTTTTTCACCGCATAGTCACAACTTCTTTTCTTTGTCACAATTTGGACGATGGAAATCGATACGTTTAACGTCTATCAAATCATAAAGAATAATAGTTTATCAAAAAAAAAAAAAACCATAAAGATTTATAACGAGAATGTAATGAGATTGGCCAAAATAAAGAAAGAAAATAAATGAATTATAACAAAAATGAGTATTATGATTATCATTTTAGATTTATTCGTCTATAAGAAAGTAGAAAGGGAAATTAACATGGTTGCAGATATAATCTAATTTTATTAAAAGGTGCAGAGTTTAAATCCCTTTCTCCTAAATTAAAAAAAATAAAAAAAGGGAAATCAATAATTTAATTATGTTTTCCTACCTAGTGTTAATATTTCATGAATAAAAATCTGATCAATATAATTATCAAAACATCCTTTATAAAATTAAATAATTTTATAATATTACTGACTTTAATGTGAACTTATTAAGAGTATATTAGAGAAATCAATATTCATTCACTTGAATCAAGAATCAATATCAATGGGGAAAAATTAGTATTATATATCTTTTCTTAATTATCCTTGTATTATCGGGCTCTAGTATCCCTTATTTTTTTTTTCGATTAATGTAGCATAAATTAATTAAGAGATTCTTATATGAGACTCAAATCGTCGTTCCTAATTTTTATAAAAAAAAAAAAAAAAAAGACTAGTCAAAACTAGTTATAGATTTGATGGGTTTGAGTTGAGAGATTGCCGATTATTAAAGAAAGATTCAAAAACTCCAAAAAGTTTAAAGATTTTTCTTAAAAATAGTAATAATAATAATAATAATAATAAAATTAAAAAAGGTTTAAGGCACTATTACTAAGAGAGATCTAATAACGTTTCATATGGTATTTATCGGTGTGACCAGTCATATACCTCTTGAGTAACATAACCTACATGAACTGATAAATTCTTATATATGGTGATCATGATGTGAATGTGTGTTTGTGTGTGTATATATAGGTTAACTTATTTGACTACACAACATATACGATTCATAGATCTAAAAATTCTTTTTATCAAGTACGATTAAGAAATATTAGTTGCTTGATAGAATAGAAATATAATGTTCAAAGAAAAAATGAGATAAAAATTATAAAACAATGCAAAAGATTTTGTTAACAAATGGACAAGTAGTTCCGTTCAGTTGGGACCACAAGTTTAAAGCTACATAGAAAAAACGATTCGTCTCTAGGACCACTTGGACTGTTCAAGACTAGAGGGACAAAGCAATGTAATTGAACACCTTTATTTATTTATTTATTTATTTTTTTTTAAGTTGAGAGGACATGTACTAATATCAAGGTTGATGGGGACATTCCAATTAAATTGGTACCTCCCATATCAAACCTATCATATAACCAGTCTGAAGGACGAATGACGTAGGCACTAAGGCCTACACAGGGACTTATACTCCGTTTAGCGTTTGAATTTATCTCAAATTAAAATGTATTTTTTTATCTTAATTTTTATAATTAATAAAATTTATAACTAATTTTTAAAAAGTCAACCAACTCTAACTTAAAAATTTCATCTTCAATTAACTTACCAAACGGAGGCTTACTTTTTCTTAAATTATAGTTTTATATTTGTATTTGATCAAAAATTATACATAACAGCCCTTAAAAAAAATAAAAACTTTATTGATTTCATTCAAAAATAAGAACATGTAATTATTAGCCCCATCACACTCTTGGATTTGTAATTGCCAAGTCTACCACGTTATATGATTAAAGAAAGAAAAATAACAATGAAGTTAAATCAGGTCGTACTCGCCAATCAGTGAGCAAAATATCAAGAAAAAGAGAGCATATATAAGAAAACAAAAACAAAATTAGAGTACGCAAAAGCAGCCGCTGATAATCACTATACAAAGGGAAAAGAAAGTTATAATGACAATATATATATATATATATATATATGGACATCTAAAGTCAGATCCAGTCCTTCCAGGAGCCCAATGTGTTCAACATCATACGCAAAAGCAATATAAACAAATGATTTAGAACAGATTTTACAGAATCCTCTAATTAAATTCCACCCCAGATTGCCAAGCAAGGACTATTATTTTTTATTGCTCTATCGACAATGATTTTTACCCGATGCAGGCCAATCAATGAGCACTATTTTTAGGAACCATAATAGGACGGGGAGAAGAAACTTCAGCCACCCCATCCCTGACTAACGGGGGTTAATTAAGGTGGGTATTTGTTTCAATCATTTTATCAAATGAGACATATTTCATTTAGATGATTTTTTCAAATATGTGTTTAGTTTTTTCACATCTCAAATACTTCATTTAAATTGTCCATTTTAAAATGAAGTCTAAATGAAAATAAACCTAATCTCAAATATATATCCTATTTGGAACAATGTTATACAGTGCCTAGATGTTCATTTAGAATAATTTATCATATTGAGTTGTAAATGGTTTTTCAGCTAAACACTAACTCCAAAATTTTCTCATTTCAAATGATAATTTTCAATAACTATTCAAACATAAATCTAAATGTTTCCATCCAAATGTAATTTTTTAATGTTATATCAAAACGTTTATTTAAATGAGACCAATCCAAATATTTTCATCCCAAATATTTCCATCCAAATGTTAAAATCTAGATAGCCCCAAAACGCACTCTTAATTTGACCGTCACACGTACCCCAATCCTTATACACACACACTACATCCGCATAGGGGCGGGTATCAACAAAGCCCCCCGTTCGTGCACGTGAGAATGCCATCTATAGCCATTGAATTGTGATAATTTGAAACCGCACTAAAATATACTATTATAGTCGATTACTGCAAATTTTACTTATTTCAAAGATGTCTTAAATTCTACCTACTTAGACTTGGCGTCCAATTTCACAACAATAAAAAAAAAAAATGTTTTAAATTTCATTTTCTGTCCACGGTTTAAAGAGTGGAAAAAAGAGCAAAGAACTGGTTTTTAATGTAGTACGTAGCTACTCGACAGCTAAAACCCAGTTGGCTAACCACCGACTTGGTGTCTTAGCTTTTCTTCATTATCTTAATTTGCTAATTAATCAACTATTACTTTTCACATCACATGACAGCAAACCTTGAAAAAAAATTGATCAAATATCATATATACATTTTTAATTTTTCGTATAAGCGTTTCAACCAAACGACAAGGCACAAACGAGTATTCCCAGGTTTTTTTTTTTTTTTTTTCAAGTGACTTTTGGATTCATTGTACCACATATAAAATATTTGAAAGGATTACTTCGCTGAAGAACACTTCATTATTCTAATTGATTTTTTTTTTTTCATCTTGCCTTGGGGAAGAAAATGAAAAAATTTCAATAAATTTTAGTGAGATGATAATACAGTTACAACTTACAAGATATAGGAATTGTATTTGGTTTTAATAAATGAGACTTATGACTCTCACTTATTAAAAAGAAATGAAATACTTTTAAGTTTGAATTTGAGAGTTTCTAATTAAATCCCTTCCCTTTTATGTGTTAAATTAGCCCTTGCAGGATAAACAAATACAGGACAATATACCGAGTTTTTTTTTCATGTTATTTAGAGAAAAAAAAACGTTTACATATTATTTTTTTTTGTTAAATAATGTGAGAAATAATTTGTTAATCTTCCACAAAAGAATTTTTTTTTTTTAATCAAAGACTTACCATTTGAGAAATGACAACTCACTTTTATCCCATTACTTCTTAGTAGAGATGTTAAAAGGGATGATCTAGTTTAGTTCTTCTCATTTATTTTGAGTTTTTTGGTACTTCGTATTGTGTCTATACCGATTTTAATAATTGTGTTAGGCGGTGTTGTGCTTATTTTCTTCCATAATTTATAGCGTCAAGTCAATTTACGATCCGTTTACAAACTTGTTGTGTTTAACATCATTGTTTCTTATTCATGCTCTTATCCTAATGATAACAGAAAATTATACAATAGAATACAATGATTCAAAAAAAAAAAAACATATATATATCATTAAAAATAAATTCCGACATTAAAAATATTATCTAATAAAAACTCAAATGAGATAAAATCTTAGTAAGAAAAAAACATCATAAATCTCAAATAAAAATTATAAAACAAATCAACAAAAATAGCAACATTGTCATGCCGAATATCGTACCCTTACTCATACTCGTGTCAAGCTCTTAACATGTTTCATACTCAAAAATCATGTCAAACATGACATATTAATTATAATACGTTAACTGATCTATTTAATAATCGCACTCACTTTTTATCATACAATACTCGTGTCAGCCTATTAAGTCCAGACCATTTTGACATCTCTACTTCTTACTTAAAAATTTAATAGATAACTCAAGGTCTTTATTTTTCCAAACTTGAATTAAATTTCAGTTTATAGAAAATTCATAAATTAGATAACGAATCATTTTAATTGAATCCAATTTCCCTTTTCCTTAAAAAAAATAAAAATAAAATTACCTTTCTGAAAATTCCTAAAAAAGAACTTTTCCTTTAGGATAATAAAAGAATAATGGTAACATGTATCTAAAAACTTGATAAAATCTAGCTGTTTAAATATATATGAATTAACCTTCCTTAAAAAAATATTTATGTTAATTAACCTTTCTAAAAATATATATGTATAAATTAACCAAAGATTATTCTTTTGCAAGATTCTTACTTAAATTACGATTATTTATTACTTTATTTTGAAAATGACATATAGTGAAAAAATTATCACATAAAAAAAAAAAAAAAAGAAGAAGAAGAAGAAGAACTGAAGAAGAAGAAGAAAGAAAGAAAGAAAGAAAATCTCCCTTTTTTTTCTTTTTCTATTATTTGGAAAAGTAAAATAGAAAAAAAAAAAAAAAAAAAAACGGGTAAAAAGACTAAAATGGGCGTGGAGGATAGAGGATTATAAAAAGTGGAAAAAACACGGATGGCCGATGAATTGTGTTGTTTAGTCACCCACTTTCCTTTCGAACGAAGAGAAGAAGATTGTTCGAAGATTTTTCAACCCACCACCCTTCTACCTTCTTTCTTTCCTTCTTCTCCTCCTCCTCCTCAAGCGCCCACCCCTGACCTTCTGTCTCTCTCTCTCTCTCTCTCTCTCTCTCTCTACCCCTTTCTCTCTCCTCTCTACAATTCTCATTGCACCGCGGTGCTCTCGTCTTTATCATTCAAATGGCTACAATTTCCACATCAGGTTTGTCTGTCTTTCTTTTAAGCTCTCTTTCACTGTTTATTGCATTCACATGCGTAATAATCGTCTTTTATCATTCATGATGGATTCTCGCGAGATTTCTATTCTTTTTCAGAGAATTGGCATCTGGGTTCTAGCTGGTTTTTGACTCCAAGATCGTTTCTTTCTTCTTCCTTATTTTCTTGTTGTATTTTTATGAATTGTTTTGCCTTTTCCGTATTGTTTGATGAATCATTTTCTTTTGTAACAGATCTTTCTCATCCGTTTTGTGACATGTGTATAAATTTTATGTTGATTTTGGATTCACAATCGTAGCAGCGGCTAATAAATCTGAAAAGTGTAAATATTAGATTTATGTAATACGAATTTATATGATATGATTGTTCTTTTCCGCTTTCTGGGAAGTGATTTTGAATCTTATTTTGTTGTAAAAGCGTTTCTTCTAATAGAGCAACCTTTTCTGGTTCAATTACTTGAGCAGTTTTTTAGGCTAGTTTAAAATTTATATGCATATATATATATATATGTATATATATATTTTTTTTTGTGAAATCTTATTACAAGTTTAATGTTTGGAGAGATACTGAATGTGGTAATGATTAATGGGTTCTTCTTCTTTTGTTTAAATAATTACTTTAACTTTGGAAATATCGAATGTCACATAATATGTTGGTCTTCTGGGAAAAATGGGTTGTTGTGCCCTCATGGTGGTGGCCACCTGCCAGTTACCCAAAAACAGGACAAGCTAAATTTACACAAAAAGTCTCAGGAAATCAAGTTTTGTTTGTTTGTTTGTTTGTTTGTCATATGATGTCTCTTTTCTTTTCCTCAGATAGAAATGGAGTTCCAGAAAAGAACAATTCACTGGTTGTTTGCTTTGGGGAAATGTTGATTGATTTTGTGCCAACTGTTGCTGGAGTGTCACTTGCTGAAGCACCCGCTTTCAAGAAAGCTCCAGGTGGTGCTCCTGCTAATGTCGCCGTTGGCATCTCAAGACTAGGTGGTTCGTCTGCTTTTATTGGAAAGGTACACTACAATCTTTTTCCTTCTTCTTTTGTCAAATGATACCGTATTAGATGAGGTTCAATTTAGTCATCCTTTTAGTCCATGTGTGGCAAAGAACTTCATGTGAACTTTTTAATCGCAAACATGCGTTGATATTTGATTGTAACATAAGATTTTATTTTATTTTTTCCAAGCCCTCCGGTTCGCCCTTACCCTATTGAAATTTTAGATACCAGTTTTAGTATTACACGTTTATGGAAAATTACTTCCATCGTGGGTGTTTTTACTATACCTCCTTTTACGTAATTTATATAATGCAAAAAACAAAAAATATATATGTGATAGTGATGTTACCTGCTTTCATAATCAAGTGGCTTCCTGTCGGCATATCATGCCCGTCGTTGCATAATCTCAATCATTGGGTTTTTCTATATGTTGGAAACAAATTGTGTTTTTGTAACTATGTGTGATTATCATATGTTCTCTGCCTTATGTGTCATAGGTGGGCGATGATGAATTTGGGCGCATGTTATCTAACATTTTAAAGGAGAACAATGTAAACAATTCAGGCGTGCGATTTGATAACACCGCAAGAACTGCATTGGCATTTGTTACACTCAGAGCTGATGGTGAGCGCGAGTTTTTATTTTTCCGAAATCCAAGTGCTGATATGCTTCTCCGCGAAGCAGAACTGGACACTGATCTTATTAAGCAGGTTTGTGTAAACTTTCCCCCCCCCCCCCCCCCCTACTTTTAACATCAAAAGCAAGATGCAACTCTCTGTCATAGCCCATTTGGTTGACATTACACACGTACAAACGAAATTCATTGCAGGCAAAGATCTTCCACTATGGTTCAATTAGTTTGATTGAGGAACCATGCAGATCAGCGCAACTTGCTGCTATGGCCACTGCCAAAAAGAAGGGTTCCTTCCTCTCTTATGATCCAAACTTAAGATTGCCATTGTGGCCGTCACCTGACGCTGCTCGGAAGGGCATAATGAGTGTCTGGGACCAGGCTGATTTAATTAAGGTATCATATCTGCCAATGTGATGTTTATAAAATTTAAAATGATTTTTCGATATCTATACCTATGCAAAACCAGCACGAACACACACACAAAAGAGACTTGATTGTACATACAATCTGAAACAGCTTGATTCTCTTATAAAATTTGCAGGTAAGTGAGGACGAAATCACATTCCTCACTGGGGGCGATGATCCTTGTGACGATAATGTGGTGTTGAACAAGCTTTTTCATCCTAATCTTAAGCTCTTGGTTGTAACTGAAGGGTCAGAGGGTTGCAGATATTACACTAAGGTAATCGTATCAATTTAATTTCTTATGTATAATCGTTGCTTTGTCTGATGTTTCTTTACTTGAATCCTTGATTTCTGTTACTAATCGTTTTCCGGTTATGCTTTCGGGACACAAGAATCATGTATCAGTGAAGATTGACTTATTAATCAAACATTTGAATTTGATGCCAACCAAAATTATGTACAGGCGTTCAAGGGCCGGGTCGCTGGCGTTAAAGTTAAACCTGTAGACACGACAGGAGCGGGCGATGCATTTGTGAGTGGGATACTGTACAGCTTGGCTTCTGACCTAAATCTATTTCAGGTCCTCATTTCACTTGCTTGATAATTCCTTTACCTATACTTGACAGATTTTTCGTTCACAACTAGCATGGAAATTCACCATGTCCGGAGACTAGAATTTCTTTAGCCCAGGTTATGAACATTTCTTGATCAATCTCCATAAATTGTGTTTTGGCAGGACGAAAAGCGCCTACGAGAAGCTCTTTTTTTCGCCAATGCCTGCGGTGCCATCACGGTAACGGAAAGAGGAGCCATCCCTGCACTGCCCACAAGAGATGCTGTCCTCCGGTTCGTACCAAAAGTTTCTGCTTGATACGTAGTAAAAGCAGATACTGCAGTCTAAAAGACATGTATTTTTGCTTGTACCGAAGTTCAAAAAACCTTTGTAATCGTAGTTTCCTTAATCTGAGCAGTCAATTTAGCATTTGCTCCTTGTTTTTTGTTTTTTGTTTTTTTTTTTTTCCTGTTATAAAAATTTCCATTTTTGCCCAACAAGAGCACGTGTTTTTTCTCACACTTGCACTTGGGAAACTGCTTTTTCCATCTTAGTTGGAGATTTATTTTGTTGTAATGAAATAAATTGGTTTTCTGTTTAGTGTCTCAGTAATATTGGTTTATAAATGTGGAAAAACCTCCTTCAAAATTGATCCTTTGCAAAAGAAGTTTCATCCACTGCTTTAAAAGAAAATTCTATTTGCAACTCATTGGATGGAACTCATCCTTCCAAGATTGGCTTCTAAAAGAAAGGAACTCATCCTTCCAAGATTGGCTTCTAAAAGAAAGGAACTCAATAATTTATATACATATCTTATAATGTTTTCATGTGAGACAGTTGATATCTAACAAAATTCACGTCCACTAATAGGGCTTTTGGGACTTTTGGCGCCTTTTAACCTCTATACTTATATTGAGTTAGTCAGCAGTCTATTAAATTTTTAAGTTTAACAATTTACCTCTTAAATTAAAAAAAAAAAAATGTGACAAAGTGCTCTCAATTTGATGAAAGATGATATATTTAAAATGAAAACACCATTATTCATGTGACATGAGGTGTTTGTCATCCTTTCAAACAATTTGTTTCCAACCATTGTGGAATCAAGATCTCTTGTTCCAAATTTCTTGTCTCAATGACTGTCCCCCTAATAGTGTAGTGTTATATCATTTGAATTTAAAAATTTAACCATAAAAAAAAGCTAGATACAACAAATTATTAAACAAATTGATGAGTTGTTAAAACATTATTAAAATGACAACCATCGATACAGGAAAATAAAACAGCTGATCTTGACTCATTCATGTGACATACAAAAGCGTTTTTCTCTAGATATTAATGACCATTGTCGATTTAAGAATACTATGCAACGTTTTATTAACGTTCATTAGATAACTTATTAAAAATAAATTTTTTGTTTATTGAATTACTAAAATTAACTTACATTATTATTATTATTATTATATATACAAGAAAAAAATCATAAGATATAGAGTTTAATTCTCTATCCTTAAATTATTATTTTTTTAAAGTAGGACTATAACTTTAATTTTATTCAAACTAACGGTGGTAATTAATTTAGGGAGAAAAAAAAAAAAAAAAAAAAGAAATATCACCATCAACGTTCCTTCCCTTATTTGCTGCACCACTTTCGGGTCGCTTCACGTGCTGATCATGTGCAGATCATGTCGCTTCACGTACACACTCAAACTAGATTAATGGACTGTTGGCGACCACCGTTTTTGGAACTTTCAAGTCTAGCCGCCGCACCGGTCCCACGGAGTTAAAATTCCAAAAACGACGACAAAAATTACAAACGACAATGAACTTTAAAAACCAACAACTGTTTGAACAGCAAAAAAATTAAGCTCCATTTGAATCATCTGTCTATTTTTGAAAAGAAAAATTTTAAGAAACAACTACTAAAGAAAAAAAAAAACCAAAATTACAAGACAAATGGCTGAAAACAAAGAAAAAAAAAAACGAAATGCCACAGAAAATCTTCAAACACCACAAAATAGGAAAACGACAAGAAGAAATTTTTAAGGTAATTTCATACTTAACTTTATTATAAATATAGAATTCGAATTCTTCAATATTCAAGTTCAAAAACAAGAAGAAGAAGCAGAAAGAGAAAAAGAAAGGAAAAAAAAAAAAAAAAAAAAGCTTACCTATCAAAAAAACTTGAAAAACAAGAATACAAGACAAAGGGCTAAAAGTATTCTAAATGTGGGAGGTCTACGATTTTGCTCATATCTCTTTTTATTTATGTTCTTTTTATATCATTTTAATAATGTTTGAATTTTATGATATTTATATAATCTATTAATGACTGTAATACTATATTATCAAGAAATAGAATTTTTTATTAATACATAATGATGTCATTAGATGGACATATTGTTGATTTCAAAAACTGATATTGGCGAAAAACTAACAAAAGTATAGAACTGTAAATGACAAAAATTTCTCAAACTTTATGTTATTTTATAGCTATATTAATTTAATATATAAAAGAGATAAAAAGTGAGAATTGTACTATCGTCCGATTAAGTCGACTTTATCAAAATAAACTTTCGAACTCACGAACAATCCTATCTTTCAAGACCACGTTCTTCGATACCTTACCTCCATCGCATGATTGAACAAATGCGTGGGTGTTCTTATTGAGGGATTGATTCACTTACTTAATTTTTGATGTATTTGTTTTGGCTCTTAACACATGAGAAAAACAAATAGTGTAAATAAGAACTCTTTTCTCTTTAGATTTCTTATTTTACTAAAATTATCTACAACCAAAAAATTTTGAACCAAAAGTTCTTATTTTACCTTGATATAAATCTTATTTATAAAGCAAGATAAATTACCCAAAAATTACATCTTGAATTTTAAATATTTCCAATATTTAAAATTAAGATTATTACAAAATTGAAAAGGTATTATATTATATTCTCAATAGAATATAATTATATATTTATTTATTTATTACACGCACATACAGTGCGTGCGTCTTTCCTTCAGCCGAAGGAAAATGCTGTTTCCCTCTTTTTTTCTTTTCTTTTTTTAAATTTAAATTACGTAATATACATCTATAAAATATCAAATATAAATATAAATATAGATATACATATATATGTAAAATCCGGAAAGAAAAAAACGATTTTCCTTCTTTCCCCATTCTGAAATATATATATGTATATATATTATAAATATTTAATTTAAAATCAAATTTTAAATATAAATATTTATAATCTCATAAATAGGAAACTAGTAAATATCAGTCCGCACACTGATGGTCCCACCCACTAGTAGTAAACACATACACAGTGGGTCACACTCATTGTATTATCCAATTTCAATATTTAAATAATTTTTATTATTTAAATAACATAATTAATTATTAATTAATTGTTTGGAAAACAAATAAATATTTATAACAATAAAATAATAAAAGTAGATACTATCTTTTATATTTTATATTTACACATTTAGTAAGCTAAAAATGTAATATATCAAATACACTTGTTTAATTGTTGATGAATCTATAATTTGAAGCTCCAATAAATTTGATAACTAATCAAATTTATTGGAGCTTGATTAATCAAAGAGTTTGATTAATTTATCAACTTTATTAATCCCAGAGTTACTTCATTAAAAACTTGGAACTGCACTTTTGAAATTATATATATAAAATCACTCAAAGAATAGAGCCGTCCATTTGATATAACCATTCCATATAGATCGATCTTCCATACATAATTCATAATTATAGCAAGGTGAAATCCGTTAACCTCTCAAATTACATCTTGATCATTGAGTATCAGTGATTCTCTTACGAATGATAAATTGATGAAGTTAATCATAAATTAAACGTTCATACCATTCAAGCACCGAATCAACATGCAAGGGAACTATTTATCTGCTTCTTAAATAAGAGGGAACGGATTCCATCTTGTAATATTAACATTCTCGGCTACTTACTTCGTTATATCTCCAAAATACAAGGAATAAAATTAGATAATCAAATCTGCATCGAGTAAATCAAATTCATGATTCTATAGATAGGAGTTTGCTAGTAACTCAGGATTGAAATCATTCTATATATGACCATTGGTTGACGTGATTAGAATCCTCTATACTTAACGGAATTATCTGCAATTCATATTACATCATGTCCCTGTCCTACATAATTACATTATATATAGTGCACTCATTAAATGTTTCACTATATTAATGATTCGGATAAGACCGTTCAATTCTTAATGGTAATGACATACACTAGTGATATTCAATTAAATATTCTATAATTTAGTCGATTAATCAATTAAATAATTGATTATTTATCTTTTAATTTCCATCTCTTAATATTATCCTCTAATATATAACTTTTTAATGTACAATTTAGATCACGTAGATAAATATAAATTTTAATGATATTTATTAAATACCAAATATACATCCATATACAATTATAATAAAATAAAATATTTATTAGTATAAATCACAACAAAATTATAGTATCTTATGCTTTATAGATATCAATCTCAAAAACATAAATAGAACGGCAATAAAACGATATGAGTTGATTTCAAGAGACCCTGTCACATTCCCGAGGAATGGTAAATTACAGAAACGACAATAAAATTTGAAAAAGGAAAACAAACTTCTGAAAACAAGAAGCGACAAATTTATTTATATGAAATAGAACCGACAAAATTTTGAATATCACAAATTTCTAGAAACGACAGCCATAGAATAATAAATATGACGATAAAATAAAAACGACATGAACACGGAAAACGACAAAAATATTGAAATTTGGATGCCCCACACTAGCACCGCACGGAACTATTCAAATCTAACGACGGTAAAATTTGGAAACGACAATGAAAATTCAAACCAACAACAATTCTGAAAACGACGACTGCAGTGATATAAATTTAAAAAAAAATATACCAAACCGAAAATATCACACACTGACACTCAAGGGAAATGTATTAAAGACATTTCATAAGTACTCTAATTCTGGCAACCCGTGTGGACGAATCAGTTAAGAACTAAAAACAAATTAACAAACGACGACAGAAGAGAAACGACAACTAAAATAAAAACGACAACAACATTAGCAACGAAAGAATCGTGGACAATAATGGAGAAACGACAACAAAGCTAGAACGACAATAAATTAAAACGAATAATTGAACGATATCAAAAGCAAAAGCCACAACAACCGACAAAGAAAACAACCAAAAAAACAACAAGGAAAAGTAAAAGTTAACAACTGGGAAACGACAACAAAAGTAAAAGGAACCAACAAAAAAACGACAAAAAAGATTACATATGCATAAAAGAGTTAAACAACAACCAGACATCGACAACAAAATTAAAAACTACAAAATTTGGAAAACAACGACATAATGTAAGAACTATCAACTGAGAACAGGCAACTAATGTAAAATAATAATTAAAAACGACAACTGGAGGAAACACGCAAAAAACTGAGAAAACGACAGCAAATATAGAATGGCAATAAACAATAAACAGAAAGTGTAGAAAAGGATAGCTAAAAAACGACGTCAAGATTATGAAAAAAGTTCATACAGCAACAAATTTCAAAAACAGTTTGGCAAACTTGAAAAATGGATTAAAAAAAAACTACCTTTAAAAAATAAAGAAGGAAAAGCACAAAAGAAATCATATTCAACCAATATATATATATATAAATTTTTTACTATTAGATCTCTTATCTATATTACGTAATATAAGATATATGAATATTCATTCTTAAAATTTACAAAACTATTGTCAATAATAAATCAGACCGTTGAAAAATTCATCTATGCTTTTAATCTTTAACAAGTAAAATATATTTTGTTATAAGAGAAAATATTAAAAGAAACTAAAAATTAGATAAATAGATAGTTTTTAAACACTTATTTAAATAAATAATTGATTTTAATTAAAAACTAACTGTTAATCAATGATTGACTATAGACAATAAAAGATTAATTATAGTTAATTAATAATCAATCATAATCAATTAATAAAATCTATATTAATATTAATTATTTGTTAATTATTAATAATTAATCAATTATTAATTGATTGTACCATCATTATTATATTTTTATAAAATTTCAGTTATTTATTAAAAAAAACTTCTTAAGAAAAAGTTTATTTATAAAAAAAAAAAAAAAATTACACTGTGGCAAGATGATGCTCCACGTTTACGCTAGGGGCCCACCACCCACGTTTCTTCTTGAAATGAAAGCGAAACGAGGGACGAGAGCAGAGCAAGAAGACGATCTGTAAAAACGAAAGAAAATGGAGGAGGTTAGAAGAATAATCCGTTTGTTTCAGATTCGGAATCAGAAACAATTATCCTTAATATAAACAAAAATCCCATTTCCATTTCCATTTTCATTTTCCCTCAGCAATGGCTTCGAATCCACCGCCAAATCCTTCACTGCTTCCCGAGATCGGACCCGATGGCCTCCCTCGCGAAGCCCCTGTCATTGCCTACACCGAGAAGGTCTCTTTCTCTCCTCTCTCTCTCTCTCTCTCTCTCTCTCTCTCTCTTGTTTGTTTTCTGGTTTTTATGAGCTTAATTTGTTGCTTTTATGGCAGATAATCGAGGAAGAGCAACTTCAATTAAGAAAGTACGTTTCTTCGTTTTTTCCCTCACTCTTTTCACATTTTCTTTAATTTTTATTCAGATCCATCACTGTTTCCTCCTCTGATTTGTTATGCGCGCAAAATGTGTTTATGAGGAATTGATTTACTGTTTATCTGATGCTATTGCATCTGGTTGCTCAATGATTTTGTTTAAATGTTTGGGGTCTAGAGAAGAAAAACATAAATTATTGTACTTAACGATGCAAGTATTAAGTTTACAAACATAATTAAACACGTTTTTGCACAGAGTATCTGAACTAAGATCATTATAACGGATAAATAGGTGTGCTTAAATAAGTTAAAAAGAGATACGGTATTATACGGTTTTTAATCTTCGTTTCTTCTTCACGTTCTGTTAAATTATCGTACTTTTCATGAAATCTACATCATGGTCCATTGAATTATTATATATATATTTTTTCTTAACTTGAAATGATTGATGTTTTAAATCGCGCCCTACCCACAATGTATTTTTTTTTTTTTATACCCTATGCCACAAAATTATCGTAATTTAAAATGTGGATAGCAATATTCAGTTACATGTTTTGCGATAATATTATGAACTCCTTTGTGCATTACTTGAAATTAGAGTTCCTCAAGTGTGGATTCCTTGTTGTTTGAGTTCATGTTTCTTTCTTATTACGGTACTTGGTAAATTTTAGTTATTCACAATGCAAAAGATGATATATTTCAGATACATTGAAGAAAATTATTCTAAAATACGAGATGTTGAACGCGAGCTAGGGAATCTTACAATGGAAATGAAACTCACAGCTGGGCCGAAGAAGGCGGGTTGGTGCACAATCATCAGTTGTTGTTCTCGCATTCTCGTTTATGTGTATGGTTGACTGATTTTTTTTTTCTCCCCTCTTAAGCACTTGAACATTTAAGAAAAAAAATAGAGATGCAAACAGAAAGAATTCGTTTGGCCAAGCTGAAGGAAGATCAAGCACAGAAGGTGAGTCCCTCTTAATTATTAGTTTAATCTCTCATATTTGTTTGCATGTCTCTTTTTACATGTATCTGCACTTGGACCTTCCTATATGCTTTAGTTTTCGTATGCCTATATGGATATCTATCTATATATGCAACCGTGCAAGTTTATGACCTTCTTTTGGCCTTTTTCCAATGAATTTGTTATAGTTTTTTTCCCTTTGTTATCTCATATATATCGTGTTTGATGTAATTCAGGCATGGGAAGCAGCAACAAAGGCTGTGAAGGATGAGGAAGACATAAAGCAGAAGCTTTGTGAAGATCTAAACCATCTGGTACGTAACTTATATCGGTCAAATGTGGTTGAGTATACAGCTTTAACAAATTGATTCTGACACTGTTTCTAATTAGGTTCAAGAAAGCAGCAACACTCAGTTTTCTAGACTAGAGGAGTTAAAAAGACGATTGGAAGCTTTGAACCCAAGTAGAGCATCAACGAATGTTGTTCCTCAGGTAAGTTCTGTTTCCATACCTGACCACACATTTGTAACACAATTAATATCTTGGATAACTCCCTGGCTCAGCTCTTTGCTTGCCTTATTTCATTTGCTTTAAAGTTAGCGGTGAAATAGGCATTTACAATTCGGGATCCTTTTTGTCTGTGTTTATATAAGATACTGCTCCCATCCTTTTCTTTCTAGGAAACGGTTATGTCTCATACAATTTTGGGGTTCAGATCAGATGTGATATCTAAGTAGTTTTTGTAGTTACGTCATTCTCTATACAAGATACACCATGAAAATGCAGTGGGGAAAAAAAAAAAAAAAAGTCAGGTATAGCTTTCATATGATGTTGGATAGTCATTCGGATTTTTAATTTGATATGGTAAGAGTTAGTACCGTCTCTATCGTAATCTATGAACAAGCAAAGAGGGAAGAAGCATTTCTGTATGGAAATAGAACTTGAGCAGTGAAAGGAACGAGTGAATTGATAATAATAATGTTATGAGAGTGTGAGTTCTGTTATTGTGAACAGAGGTTACTGTGAAAGAAAATGCTAGTCTTGTCCCTTGTAACTGTTTGATACAATTCATAAATGCAGATTGTTTGTATTTGAAATTATGTCCAGGATGGGAAATCAACCGGAGCTTCTCAGACAACCATGGCTCCAGATGCTTCCTCAGCAGCTACAAATTCAACAGAAGCAGGTGGTGGGGTCAGCAAAAATGTCCCAAATGAAGGAAATGGTGGAAACGTTCCAGCGACGAATGGGCTCGGCCAACAGACTTCAGTTGAGGTAGAAGGACGAGGAAAGAAGAAAAGTCAGTTCCACGGCAGGGGAAAAGGAATTGGGGCTGTGCCCAAAGGCAGAGGATCTCCTGCTCCTGGCTGGACAGGGGCCGGGTTCGATGTTGATGGTAGAACTTGAAAGTCGATCAATTTGGATTTTGTCCTTGAAGCGCCAGCACTAGTAAAGTAAATCTTTTTTTTTTTTTTTTTTAACTTGATTATTGGACGCAAGTTCAGTCATTATATTTTTACCCCATAGTTGTTCATAAAGAAGTGGACATTGAAAGACAAGAATAGTGATATGATAACCTCATTGTTTGTTGCTTCAAATCTCTGGTTCTTGGCCATATAATGTTGTAATTTTGTAAACCAAAAATCAAGAATTAGTAGTGATTTCTGTTTCCCTCATCATTGTCAAAGCCTCTGTATCTGAATTTTGGTTGGTTTGCTTGGTCGGCTCGTGGCCTGCCATCCCGGCCCGCACATGACTGGCAGGTTGGGCTAGGGTTTTTATGGCCTGGTGCCTAGTTTCTTTTCAAATAGTTAGTTATATTCCATTTAAAGCATACGGGCTAGCCCATTGGCTTGCCAAGATATAGTATCAGATTAGGCTGACGTTTGTTTTTATCCGGATGGGTGCGACCCACTTTTCCCTCTTTATGGGGGCCACCGGATATTTGGGTAATTATCAGAGAAGATAAAATCTGGCATGCACATACATACATCTGTATATATATGTATATTATATATATATATATATATTTATCTGCATTCTGATGTATAAATATTGAATAGCTATACACGAGAATAGGAATCTAGTAACTGCACTGGTGATCTGGTCCATGCATTAGATTTTACAATCACAGCGGGGTTGGTCAAGCTCAAACCCCTTATTTAATTTTTTTTTTTTTTGCATTAAGAGCTTTCTGGGAAGTTAGGCCAACTCAGAAAATTATTTAGACCCTACCATATATGCAGCTGGTAGTAGTTGTTAAGACTTCATCTCTTACAACTATTATAACTAGCTGGCCTCTAATTTAATTATGTTACATCAATCTAGCTGTTAAATGTACTACGCATGGAACCACGTTCATCTTCTTGAAGGCTTTAGGTACACTCGATTTGAATATGAGATTGAAATAAGTTGTAGTTGGACCTCCCTATTAAAGATTGACGTACCTTTTTTTTGTTTTTTTTTGTTTTTGTTTTTCCTTATTTTATTGTTATTGAGGTGGTGGGGTATAGATGTGTTTCGTCATCCCATACATGAGAAACTAGTGGGATCTGCTAGTTTAAGATGATTGGAGGTGGACTAACAAACATTAGTTTTTATATTCTAACGTTTCCCTTCATGTGCATGAAAGATAATGGACATATGTGCAGATAAAAATTGATTAGAAAATTGAATACAAATATTTAGAAAAGAGCTCGAAACATATTAAATGTCCAACACGTGAAATCAATATTAAAGTGGTTATTTAGAAAGTCCAATGCAAATTTCAGAAATAGTCCGAAATATATTAAAGTTTCAACACAATATAAAAATGGTACTTAAATAGTGCAATTGCATGGATTAGAACTTAGTACCATAGACGTAGGGAAGCAAGGCCGGAGGGGCCTCGACCTTTATTTCCCTCTTATTTATCTATGTTTATATATGAGTATATATAGAATATTGCATAAAGTCCCCCTTAAAAATGAAAAATCTAATCCATATCCGTTAAAATTTACTTATGTATTTATTAGCCTCTTCTAACAAAACTTCTTGGCTTCGTCACTATTTTGTATCTCTCGCTCTGATATCATATTAATAACTTATCAATTTATTCCAAAAGTTTAAAATTAACAAGAGATAGACTCACAATAATTTTTATATTATAATACGATCGAATCAACAACTTTTCAGTCAGAGAGTGCTTCCCAAACTCCCTCCTTGTGTCGTTAGACTAAGGGTGTCTTAGGTAGATTGGTTAGTGGCTTTTAACAAGTCAATTCACTCAATTGTTTTATCAATTTAATAAAAATTACAAATGAAGCTTGGAAAAGCGCTTAATTCCTGTATTAATTCTCCATGTATTTTAATCCGTTAGTTCACATTCAACCCCTCTAGAAAGGAAGAGGAAAAAAAAAAAAAAAGACTTTATAATAAGCAAATAAAATGTACCTCCCCATCTTATTCTAACCTTTAATGCACACACCTGCTGGTCATTCATTCATAAATTTTGCTGTACTACTATTTGTGGGAAGTGATGAAGAAGCAAGAAAACGGAAACATGACGGAGCTAATTCAGACATAGTACTGGCAAAGAAGCAGACATGAGGATTTGATGCTCACCAACAAAACAGTACTTCTGATATCTACACATTTAAAACTTTTCTTTTCTTTTTTTTTTTTTTTTTTTTGTTTCCTTGTACATTTTTCAATAGTTCACTTCAATCCAAGTTTTGAGTCACCTATAAAGATTCTAAATGGTGAAACTTGAAACCCAAAACAAGCAAGGATCAAATATATAGTACTATTGATCACGATCCACACACACACACACACACACACACACACACACACACACACACAGAGTCCCTTGATGGCCATCAATTGGGCATGTCAACAATTCTTCCGGGAGGACTAACACGTTAAGTTATAAACAGCGTAACAAGATATTTATTTAACATACCATTAATATTAAAAATATATAATGATAGTCTCAGATTTGTGTTACCCTTTTCGAACTATATTAAATTAACATGCGTTAGATTGTGAACATGATCCTCACAAAAGTGTGTGTATATATATATGTATATAATGTTTTGTATGTAATAGATGAATACATCTGACAATTATAATTTTTTATTTAAAAATTTATAAGAATTAATTGATTTTTTTAATATAAATAAAGGGGAGGAACTAAAGCCTCAACTTAAATTTATTAAAAGAGAAAATAAAAGCAAAATATAGAAAATCGGATCCATCTTTAATGACAAAACAAAACATAAATAAAAATAAAAGAAACAACCTTTCATATAAGGCAAATGAACCTAAACTAAACTTGAACTCATCTTTACATATCATGAAGCCCTTTTCTTTTTGAACACGAAGTTCATAGGTACTTGAAACCGCAATATCCACTTCTTCCCCTCCCCCCCCATCTTGTCATTTATGGAGTTCTAAATCTCTCCAACATTCATATGTGAAGAGAGCTCAAAAAGATGTTGAAGCTTGTTTTTATGTTGTAACTTTTTATTTAGAATTTTGTAACATGATAATATTTAGAAATTGATACAAACGACAAATATGACTGAAATATATTACATTAGAATCACATGATTTATAAAATATCCTACAGAAAAAGTTACCAAGCATTGGTTTATAAGAGTATAGTAACACATTCCTATATATATATACACATATATATAGGACCATAAGCTCAAAGTCTAACTTACCACTAACAGATCTCGTTGTCATTAATTGAACCCCTCATTCGCTAGTCAACCCTTCTCATATTATTATCTTAATCATTGAGGCTCATAAATTAAACAAACCCCACGTCGACCTCACAAATCCACATGCACCTTCTTTCGTTAATTTGAATTTCCCGCTAGCTCGCTAGATCGATCTGCTAGCTAAGCTGGGAGGGGCACATTTTTAATACACACGTACATGTGTTAGAGCCTTTAGGCCATTCAATGCAATTACTATACACATACATATATTCATGTACATGTGTGTGTGTGTGTATATATATATATATTATTTTCATTGAATAATATGAAAGATTATTGTTGAAAATGATAAATGGGAATTATTATTCCTGGTCAGGGGCTAGCTCTAAACGGCTTTGCCCTTCTAGCAGATATCTCACAACTTTACTCGCATTATGTCACATGCCATCATCTTTGTCACCTGATCATGCATGATTTGACCCTTAATTTCTTTCGGATTCAATTTTCCTGGGGTCTCAGATATTATATAATATAGTACTTTTGATCAGTTGTTCTTTTCTTTATAAAAAAAAATATGGTAAAGAATTTAGGAATCTTTGCAGTTATGTCTCTATACTCTTGGATATTTTCATTTTTGGCCTTCTGTCTGTAATTATATATATTTCTCAATATTTATTTTATTTGAGGCTTAAATTGTGCAGAAGAGGGGGAAAAGAGAATAGTATTTCTGATACAAATGGCAGTATAATAACATTTTAAAAAAAAATTATTTTCCTTTATGTAAAGGCCAAACTGAAAAGACATTACCGTATTGTCTTTCTGTTTTCTTATTCAATGTTTAATAATTATGCTATCTTCAAACTTTGGTTCAAATTTTTTAAACGCATGTGCATATCGTGACAAACTTTTTCTTAAGAATGACCATCGCAAAACTTTCCATCACAGTAAATCTAAATTCAAAAGCTAGGAAAAAAAAAATAAAGTAGGACTTGTTTTATACATAATTTCTGCAGTATACGCATTGGAATTCAGTTCCATAAGTAGTACTACGAAGTACTTCAGCTGTGCACATATAATACACAGAGCATACCCCTCTATATTATATTAACAATATATACATATATGATATATGTACATATTTAGCCCTTTGTAATTATTTACAACTTTAGGCCGGCTTTTGAATGCACGTCCAATTTCTCGGGTATGCACAAAACCATCTTTTTAGTTATTGTCTTATTATTATTCATCATTTTTTTTTTTCAAAAGCTCGGACTCCCATAATATAAGAACCAAATCCCCCATATGATTCTCCTAGGATATACCTTTTTTTAATGCTTAATATAAAAAAAGAACAACATTAGTGGTTATCCTTGGTAACAGTGTTCCAAACTTTCATTGCTCTATCATGTTCTCTTAAAATAAATTAATAGTTTCCAACATGATTTATCTTTTCTTATTTCAAATCTTTCTAAACGGTAACTTGCACTCATAGAAATACACAAAATTTAGCTAACTTAATTATACTTTACTTTTCTTTTGTTATTTGAAATCTTTCTAAACGGTAACTTGCAGTCATATACATACAAATAAAGACAACATTTAAATGCTTATACATCGAAGATAAAAATGTGTAGATATCATTTTTTATTTTTCTTTCCATAATCCATTCACGTAATGTAGGCTGGCAAGTGAAACATGATCAATTTCAATACAGATTATATATATATATATATATATATATTTGATAAGCATCACATAGATACGTTACTTGTAAAAAGCGAGCATTATAATATGACCTTAAAGTTGTTTTTGAAGTTTATAAAGTGGAAAAAAGTAACAGATAAGACGAGCATACTAAAGCACGATCCATGAAAGAAAGTCGAATAATGTACAGAACAAAAAGAGAGAGAGAGAGAGAGAGAGAGATAAGAAGAGAGAGAAAGAAGTGATGAGAAGTGGATTCCTCTGCCATCGTTGTCTTTTGAGAACAGAAGAGGGCGCGAGGGTTGTCGGGGAGTCAAGTCCTACGTGTCAACCCCAACTAAGACCACCCTCTTTACAAGTCCCAATTCACGTGGGCCCACCACCCCCACCCCCACCCCCACCCCACAAGCGAATAGCATCTCATCACGTGAATAATATATGAGATGGTGATCATGTGATGCTGACCCTCTCCCAAGAGCAATCAACAGTCAATAGTCAAACAGTCCAAAGGGAGGAGATCCATTCTTCTCTTGTCGTGCAATCCATCTGTCTCGTAAAATTACATATGTATTCTTCTGTAAGGGTCAAAAAACAACATCAACATTCCAAAACGACGCCGCTTAGCTCCAACTCCAATTAGTACGTAAAAACTACTAGTAGTACACTACTACTCCCAAGTCCCAACCAAAATCAGAGCCGTTTCATGTACAAGCGTGTCCACAATGTCCCTCTCTATCTCCATCACCAAAGCTTCTCCTTCTTCCTCAAACGCAATTTCTCCTTCGATCTTCATTTGACGAGGCAGATCTTTATCAATTAACGCGTCGATATCTTCGAGAACCTGACAATCTGTGCATGGAAATCTCTGAATCCTTGAACATAATCTGTCTATCAATTCCGACCCTTGCATGCCAATATAATTGCTATTGACATTATTACACGTACTACTAAATTTGGTGTTAATCCATGGCTTCAAGTTGATATAAGGCCTCAAGATATCGACCAAGATTTCATCCACAACGTCGAACAACAACTTTCTGTTGCACCGGAGACGAAACTGGCTCTCGGAGAGATTAATGTTGTTGTTGTTGGTGATGTTGTTGACGTACGAGGAAATTTCGAGACGGTGAAAAATGGAGGGGTCTAGCGGGTGGGAGGGGGAGAACCAATTGGTGAAGGACACGTGGGAAGTGTTGGCTATGCCAGTACGGGCTAGTATTCTGGTGATGTAGTGGCGGAGGAGTAAATGTTGGTCTGTCGACCCACCGCGAGCGGTGGCGATGGTGGTGTCGTTTGTTACGTGGACGATGTCGATTGTGATGTCTCGTGTGTGGAGCACGTGGGAGGATGGTTCTGGGTGGTGGTACTTTTGGCTCTGAGAACTAGATAACTGTGACGAACGTTTCGGTTCTTGGGCGTCATCAGGTACCTCTGCAGCTGGCTGCTTTCCCAAAAAAAAAAAAAAAAAAACATAACGTAACCAAATATATATCATAAGCTATTGCCCTCACACAAATTCTGTAAATTATTTGAATGAAAAAAATTTTAACTGATGATTAATCTGATAATTCTGAATTGACATATTCTCATCAAATTTCATTAAACCATCGTATTTTTCTTAATCTTATGATTCTCATATAATCTGACCGTTTAATTTTAATATTAAAAAAAAAGTAAAAAACAATGCATAGACATGAAAAGAAAAGGGGTGAAGGGAATGATATGAACCTGTTTGTGAGAGGAGACATGTTTGTTGGATGATGGAGGCGAATTCGGGGATTTCTTGACGGGAAGGAGAGTAGGGACGACGTTGAGTTTGAGGAGATTGTTGGACAAGGGAGTTTTCTTGCATTTCTTGTCAGGAATATTGGTTCTGCAGTTGGCTGTTGAGGGACGAACAAATGTCTCCTCCTGCATTTTCTGCAGCCTCCTACCAAACGTCCCACCACCACCACCACCACCACCGCCACCGCCACCGCCATCGCCACCGCTAACGCCACTTTTCTGATTGTTTCTGCTGATCTTCTGCTGCTCTTGCAATGCCTGCACTTTACCCTTTGTGTTTGCCTTCGCCCCTGAAACTTTGACCGTCTGACCCTTAACATTGACCGTTGAAACGTCAAAGCTTTGCTGATCTTTGGGGCTCGTGGATAATAACGGTGTTGTTGTACTAGTACAGGTACTAGTCTTGGTTACCGTGAATCTGTTCAGTCTCGGAGAGCATGAAGCGGAAGTAGTTGATATTGACGACGACGTTTTTTGCTTTCCTGACCGGTTTGCTTGCTCTTCAAGTTTCGATAAACCTTTTGAGACTATTCTCTTGGCGGATTTGAGCTGCTGGTTATAGACAAGAACTTCATGGTTTTCTGATCTGTTTCTAACGGTGTTTGTGATGTCCAACCCAACTTTTCTGCTCACACTCTCCTTAACCTGCTTCACAATCTGCCTAGCGTAATGGCCGGGGCTTCTGCTACTCTGATCATGTTCCTCTACTCTCGACTGCTTCCTTCTCAGCTTTGAGAAGTCCAAATCGGCCAGATATTCGGCGTTCTCTTTGTTGATCTGTAGCGAAAGGCGGTGGTGTTGAAGATCGACGTCTGATCTTCTGGCGGAGGAGATTCTCGGGGTCTCTGGGAGTGAGCGAGTGCCTGATGAGGTCATGTCATTGTCCAAGAGATGCCCGGCTTTGTTATTGAGGTGCCAGCGAGAACGGAGAGGCTGCGTCTGGGCCTGCGACCGCGAGAGGTAATCGTGTTTTTGTGCTGCGTGGATGGCGGTAGTTGGCGAAGTACTGCTCAAATTTGTTGGTGAGTTTGTCTCCGGAAGAAGCTCAAGACCCATTAGTCTCGCCACCAAGCTTGGCGTCTTGGTCCCCGGCGAGTTGCTGCTTGTGTCCGAGGAAAAATCATTGGGCGATACTCCTGATCTTGAACTTGTTGTTTTGATTTGAATGCCCATCTGGATTTTCATACACCAATCTCATTAATAAAAAATGGAAACTCCAAAAAAAAAAAAAAAGGACAGTTTATCAGCGATATATTAAACAAAACTTACTGGGATGTTTAAGTTTAAACTTTCTTGATCTTCTTCTTCTATTATGGAGGAAAGCGAAGTTCCCT
Source organism: Ficus hirta (assembly GCA_038430175.1). Lineage (NCBI taxonomy): Eukaryota > Viridiplantae > Streptophyta > Magnoliopsida > Rosales > Moraceae > Ficus > Ficus hirta. The sequence goes on along the minus strand of CM076594.1, from coordinate 3,452,745 downwards.
CCTCAGATTTCAAGCTGTTCCTTGGTGCCTCAACCCCTGGATTAGTATTTAATCAACAATAAAACCTCATTAGTCAAATTAGTTTTCAAGAATTAAGGAAGATTAAGTTAAAATGAGTTCAGAGGTTAAAGAATTTAGTGTACCTTTTGGAATGTTGGCGTCTTCTGGGATCTGAAAAGAAGAAGTGGTACTTTTAGTACTAGCTGTGGGCTTGAAATTACTAGAAGCTGCAGGCTGTGGCTGGTTCAAACCAGTAGACTGAAAATGATGGAAATCGAACAACTGAAATACAGCACACATGCAACCAGCTGATGTTGAAGATGTGGTCATGTCTCCATCCACAATACCACTTCTCTTCGAGGATTTTCCACCCCAATACCACTCTTTGCCCATATCTTATATATATGTGTGTGTGGGTTTATATATCTCTCTCTATGTATTTCTTTTCAAGTTTTCAACACACAGACAAAATAAAGTTGATCTATATGTATAAAGACGATGAAGTTTTTAGGGATTGGAAGAGTTTTTGAGGAAGAAAAGAGAGGCAAGAGGATTTCAAATTTTCGTTCTCTTGGTCATGGAGAAGAAGAAGAAGAAGAAGAAGAAGAAGCGAGAAAAGCGGATCCACCAAGCGGAAAACACAGCCTTTTGATTTTAGAGAATTAAGTACAACGACATTGTCTTCTTTCGTTATTGAGTGTGTGTGTGTATATATATATACTTACATCAAACATATATATAATTCTATTTTTTTTTTTTTACAGTTCGCACTCACTCCCAAGTTTTACCGGACCAAAAACCAGAACCAATTCTGCTTACCCTTTTATCATCTCATTTGTCATTGGGAATTGAACCTTGTAAATAAGAAATTATGGATTAGCTGACGATATGACCACGCAACTCTCTCACTTGACACATACTGATAATTAAATTCTTTTTTTTTTTTTTTTTAAATATCTGAACTAGCTCAATTTACAATGCGATTCCCCACGCCAGAGAGGCCCTGAGGTTTCTTTTTTCTTTTTTTTTTTTCACACACATACGAGGTGGTTTACTGGGGATCTGCAATCTTATCCAACTCTTCTATTTTCTCGTTATTTATTGATCTTTTATTTAACACTATCGGTAAAAATCAATAACACAAATTGTTTTAATTATTAATTAAACCATTAATAATTCAATTTAACAGCTAAAATAAATAAAATTCCTAACCATGATAATACAAAATAGGAAGTACTAATTTAAAAATCCCAAATTTTTTTTTTAACTATGTAATGTATATCACTATATTACTAGCTACCCTCATAATTGTCTTGGGCCGTGAGGAAGTTGCTCCGAACAAACAGAACAAAAAAGGACTATGCAATGATGGGTCCAAGGTCTTTGGATTGGGTTCAATAATTGAGTAGCATATTCACTTCAAAAACCAGATCTCCAAATTTTTTTTTTAAAATTAACTAATCAAAATTATCTTACATAATTTTCATTTAAGTAGTTAAGCTTGTAGATGAATTATATACAACAAAACTTTTGACAATGATACCAAAGGAACAAACTTGTCACTTCCTATATGAATTTTTTTTTTTTTTTTTTTGGTATTTGCTCATGATGTGATCACTTGTGAAGCTACCCAAATGGTGGTGAAGGATAAGTCAGGCATATTTTTCAGGGCACAGTGGGAAAGTTCCAAAGAATTTCAGGAGGGGAGAGCTAGCTGAATACAATTGTTGGTGAGGTCCAAACTTCAAATAGTGCAGATTAATAATAGTAATGGAGATGGTACTATATCACTATCACTATTATGTAGATGACATGTTTGCTTCTACCTTAAAGCTCTTTTCCCCAATTTTTCTTTTTCAGTGCAATAGTTTTAGAGCTTGATTTAACATCTATTATTCCAACAGGAATTTTACCTATTCAACTCTAAAACTCTTAAATTTATATTTTACTTTCTCTGTCTTGAATTTTCATGAAATTCAAATTTCAAAAGTTCGTAACTTTTTTATTTGAAGTTAAAATGAGATGATCCTTATATGTAAATGCTCACTCCAACTAGAGAAACGAAGTAAGATCTATGTTGAATTTTTTTTCTCGAAAATATTTCAAATTTTTATAATATTCCTTATATCACATTTTGTTTCTAATTTATACTTCAACCAAACACATCTTTCAATTCTAACTTATAAAACTTCAACTATAATCATTGTTTCAATCAGATACTTGAATGAGTTTGAGTTGAAATTTTTAAGTTTCAATAGTAAATTTTTTTGAATTTTCAGAAAAGACAAAAAACTTTTTGAGAAAAAGATAAAAATTTTTTAAGAAAAAGACAAAAAAAAAATTGAAAATATTGATTTGAGCTTGTGAACCAAACAAGTTCTTAGTATTTATTTGACTTATATAGGAAAAAAGGAAAAATAAATAAAAAGACCCGAATTAAATTTGAAAAAAATGATCAAATTGAGATGGTGGGGCCTAAATTGAAGGGAGGGGTGTTAGGAGCTATGTGCATCATGTGATGGTACGCCTGTATGTGCAGGATTTCAGACAGAGGATGGTAAAGCCTACCAGTACAAAACGACACTGCCATGGGGCCCCCCAAAAAAAAAAAAAAAATTTCTAAAATAAAATCCTACTTGACTGTCGTTTTTTTAGGTCCAAACTTTGCAGCTCCTCCTATGGGCCTATATATATATATATAGAGCTTTACACTCTTTTAGGGACCACAGCCTATGGTCCTTGTATTGTCATGATTCCTTAAATGTTTCTATTCTTTCTTTGAAATGACATTTAGGTTTTGAAGTATTTGGTATTTTGTTGGCCAATGCCACTCCTAAAAATATCAGATCACAAAAATAAAGGGGAAAAAAAAAGTGTACCCACCTGAGGTGCAATGATGTTTTCGTTTATAAAGGGGAAATAAAGAAATAGAGGAGATAATTAGAAGTAAGTATCTATCCATCAGAGTTAAAAACATTTTAATTAGGTCTATTATAGTAATAAGTTTCTGGTAAGTAATAAGTTTCTGGTAAGAGTCAATTTAATTAGGATGTGTCAGGATGCCTTTTATGTCAGTTGATCTGTTTTCTCATTTATAAAAAGAAAAAAATTAATAAGCACTTTGGATGATATTAGTAAGCTAGGGATTAATATTAGCAAAATCTTGATGCACATAGATTTACAATTGAGAGGAAACATATTTAAAAAGAATTCAGAAAGCAATGTCCTTCAGGAACATAATATTTAGGCAACAATGCAAGGTGGCAAAATCTCAGTTTATCACCGGTAAAAAGAAACCTCAAAAGAGACGTCATATGGACATTTTCAAGCCAATATGTATCTTCTTTTCTTAAAATTAAAAAAAAAAAAAAACTTCTATCATTTTAAGGTTTGGTGAGCACATGTGATGAAAGTAAAAAAAAATATAACACCTTTTACAACTTTTTTTTTTTTAATTTAAATTTAGCTAAGTACGACCCTTTTCAAAAAAAAAAAAAAAAAAACCTTACCTTTGCCTAATATTTTATGTATAAAAACTTTACAATAAAGAACTGAAGAGCATCTTCAGATTCAGTTTTTTTGTTGGGAGATTCCCCCAACACAATATTCTTAAAACCATTTCTCTACACTCCAAATTGAATCTTTCAGATAGAGTATGGAGTGTTTGTGGCATGTATATAATAGTGAAGAGAGAGAGAGAGAGTGATACAGAGAGAGAGAGAGAGAGAGAGACATTTCAAATTCAAAGTAGTCCTAATTTCCTTGTCGTGGGGTCATTAATATATTAATGATAAATACGACACTATATTTCAGTGCCTACCCTATGATTTATTGAGAAGAAAGAGAAAGAACAGGACTTGAAATTAAAAGAAGCTACTATTGGGCATGAGAAAAAAATAAAAAAGATAATAATAGAGAGGTCCCATTTGTTTTTTATAATTCAATCATTTTCTCATTGTATAGGTCCAATGATGAAGAGAATCATATAATTGAGAACGAGAGGCCCATCGGCAATTCATTTGCTGTTTGGTTGGAATTTGTCTGGTCCACGTGACATTTACCTTTTATCGATCCATTTTGCAAGATGCAGAGAACCCAAATTTTTTTTCTCTTCTCTCTTTTTATTTTATTTTATTTTATTTTTTATAATTTTAATTTTAATTTTATTCTTTGGCCAAATCTTATCGAGAAAATAAAAAAAGGATTTGGTTCCTCATCAGACACATCTTGATGATCAATCAATATCTGCCGTCGTAATTTCAGAAACACACAGTTTTGAAGGTTGTGGGACCCGATTTCCTGGATTTTGCTTCAAAATAATAGTGTTTCATTAATTGTCTAATCTTCATTTGAAGAGGGGAAGCAACCAAAAAAAAAAAAAAAAAAAAAAAAATTTCTTTCTGAATTCTCTTCTTGGGGTCATGAAGTTATGGAAAAATGGTGAACAGAGCATGTTTTTGGGGCTTTTTTTGAGAGAATATTTCCATTGATCTTATAGCCCGTTTGGTATTACATCTTAAACTCATATTTTTCATCTCAGTTTCTATCTTTTTCTGAAAAATCAACAAAAATTATAATTAGTTTTTAAAAAGTCAACAAACTCAAACTTAAAAATTTCAACTCAAACCGTTTTATCAAACGGACCCTTAATATATATTTATTATAATTATTATAATAATAATTATTATTTCTTATTTAATGAGGTTTATGACTTCCACTGATTAAAAAGAAATGAAAATATTATTAAATTTTGAACATGAAAATTTCTACCCAAACCCCTCCCATCCCACTCGCAGCTAAGCTCCAACAGTTGAACTACTATGTGTGAACAAAGTAACGAATAATAATCTGATGCTATTGCATGGGTCAATTGCCATTTATTACAAAGACATTTTAGTTTTTAGAATTCACAGACACAAACACATCAACAGTTGACACTAATAGAGGTTGGGGAAAACGGATTGTCTACCCGACCCGATACGGCATTGCAGTCCGATGGCCCGACCTGGTTCCTTATATTTCGTAATAAAGTCTGCCCACCATGTTTAGAGCGGGTCGAACCATCGGACAAAAAATCAGATTATGGATGATCCGTTTGATCAAGTCCACATTTACATCTCACGTGATCTTCAAAGTACAAACTATTTATCTATATACTTTGTTTGGTTTCAATAGATCATGAACAACCAGCTTGAGTATTAATCAGCGAATTACTTTCAACAGTTCGGTCTCCACCCGATCTAAAAATTTTATGTCGTTGTCGTACCTGAAAGATTACGTCGTTTTCATTTATATATGTGTGTGTGTGTGTGTGTATTTTTCCCCCTCATGTTATTTGAATAATGTCGTTTATTCCCTTCCTAATAGACGCTGCCCCAGCACTTCCTCAAGCTTAAGTCAACGTAGCAGCAACTAAGATATATATATGCCGGGCTGCACAATAGGTAGGTTAATTAGATACCCGGAAAAAAAAAAAAAAAAAAACACTAATCGGTGATTATTGTTTTAACATACGTACCAGGTTTTTGGAAAATTGAAAGTTATTGTAGTTTGAATTTATAGATGAAAATGAAGTTGGCTGCGGTGCGTAGGAAAGGAACCAGGTCTTGGATATCTTATATTGGTTGATTCTCCGATATATATAATAACCCGATCAAGTTGTTAATTAAAAAAAAAAAAAAAAAACCAATTGAAACGTGCACAATTTGGTACATCTTTTTTTTTTTTTTTTTTCAAATTATATTTGGAATGCGTCTCATTAAAATATTTTCTTAGTATACCATATTGAAATATTAATGTCAAATGTGCCCCTATTTAAGTAAATTTTTTTTTTGGTTGCAATTCTCTAAATTTTTTTCCCTAATGTGGCCTTACATATACTTATTAACTGACTTAACCATATTTATCTTATAGCCCTCTAAATATTATTTCCTAATATGCACCCTTATTTAATTTTCTATTTAATTTCCTCCCCTAATATAATCTGAAATACTAATTAACTAAAATTTTAAATAAAGTATTTTTAAACAAATTTTAGACCTCTTTTTTTTGTTTATTGGATTCATTTAATTTTAGGAATATCTTTAATGTTTTGTTTTGTTTTTAGTAAACTAATGTTGACAAAGATGAGATTTCAAAGAGTGCAAGGGTGTCTAGGAAACGTTCCCCTCAAATAAAAAATTTTAGGCAAAATTTTCTTAAATGTCAAAATTTCCCTAAAAAGATGTTTTCCATCAAAATTGTATTATATATATATATATATATATTTTGCCTTTAACTTTGGCCCATATTTTGCTTTGCTTTCCTCCCTCTTTTACTTTGTTTATCTACACTCATTTTCATTAATTTCTCAAAAGCTTTGCTTGTGAATAAAAAAAATAAAGAAATCTTTTAAAAATAAAATTATCTATGAAGTTAAAAAAAAATCAACAAATTATATAAATACACTAATCCCTTGAACAAGGTTTTCAAGAAAGGTTAATTACTACGATTGGAAAAAAAAAAAAGAAAAAAAAAAGAAGGTTCCTTGAAAGTCATGAACTATTGAATACTAACTACTAAGCTAGGTTTTAGATTTTATTGGGATCCAAGGATGGTTTTGATTGAAAATAGGTACTATAGGAAGTTGAGAATTTTATACACGATTGCTCTCATGTAGACATTTATACTTACTAAACTTGAGCTCATATAGTTCTTGCGATATAAGTTTGTGAGATTGAATGAGGATGTTGACTAATTACGAGATTCTAATTAATATGCCATAACTAGCACAAATGTCATTTAGAAAGTTAGAAAATTTTTATGTATAAAAATGTAGACATAGGGGAAGTTAATTTTCTGTTTTTTGTACTAGTTTCAAGAATAAAATACGAGTTTCTTAGATATTCGCTAAGAATTTAATTACTCTAAGAGTTTAATTACAAAATCTTTAATGATTGTAATGTAAATAAATTTTTATTATTGACCTTCATTTATGTTGGGACAAGTCTTTAAGAACTAACACTTTTAGAGACTAACTAATGAATAAGCCTACGGAAGACCTGCTAGTTTAGAGGGGTGCTATTTTAACAATATGAACTACATAGAAATGAAGTTACGAATAATAATCTGATACTCTACATGCATCAATTCCCATTCATTACAAAGACATACATGTATTAGAATTCATAAGCACATGCATGAATGTAATTATCAATATTTGAGACTCAATAAAAGTGATCTACATACTACATATATATTTATATACTTGTTTGGTTTAAAGAGACTACGAAGAACCAGATTGAGTTATCAGCAGCGAATTACTTGTCGGCAGTCCAATGAACAGCTCGGTATCCACCTGATCATCTGAAGTAGAACTGTCGTTACTTTGACTGCAGGAGGTCACAGCTTCTTTCTCTTGGATCAATGGCTGCAAATTCGGCAGATTTTCTCCTGTAGTTTTCTGCAAAAAACGTTGTGCATATATAAATGTGAATTCAGATCTTATGATGCTTGATATTGCTGGCTAGAGCAAAACAGATAGTATTGTTCACAATTAGAAGAAGAAGGGGAAAAAAAAAAAAAAAAAACCCACTGTAGAACAAGTTGAAGAATATACGATGACAAAGCCGATTTTGTTTATTCTTTCTTATATTTCCTTTCTTTTTCTTGTTGTCATTTTATGATAAATCACTGCTCATTTTATGCTTCAAACTGAAAAAATAAAAATAAAAAAAAGTACAAACAAACTCAATCTAAAAGCTTCCTAATTTCCATCAAACATATAACAAGCATTTCAACTTTTTATTTAACTAGTCCGGAGAAATGTCACCATGCTATGTTCCTGTCTCAAGGCAAGTCTGCTATCTTTGCGTGATTGTCTGTCTAATTTACTTGGTCTTTCTTTCCTTGACAAGAGAACTTAAATAGCCTTACCTTATTCAGGTCTAGATACACTATTTCAGTTTCTGAGGCCACACCTAATAAGCCAGCGGAGGAGAATCAGAGCTTGAGGGAAACCCTCATTGCTCGATCAAACACAAACGCATAATCACACTGCATTGCTTTTTCTCCAATGAGGGAAGCAGGCTTTTTCGCCCAGATGAAGGAAAAACCTCAAGAGTGGAAGAAAGGAGTCAGGAAGCGACATTATTCTCTCTTTCTTCTTGATTTATTGCTGCTATGTGAAACTTGGTTCCAGATTTCTCTCCTTTCTTTAGTTCTATAATATATATGTAGCAACTAGCAATACCAGTGAAGTGAATTCTTGAATTACAAACAATGATTTGGAAATAGGTTTTGCTGTAGAAAATCTTTTTTGGGCCTAAAACCTAAAATGCCACAAGCAGAAATGATATTTCTTCTTTTCCAGGGGGAAATGCAGGCAAAAGCAGAAACAAGAAACAAAATAAAGGACTTCAAATTCACCTTGACATTTTCACGTAACCTTGCATTCTCTTCTAAGAGAATCCCTTCCTGATTTCAGGAGACAAAAAAAACTAATTAATTAAAGAAAAACGAAGTTCAGCTAAAAAGCTAACCTTGAAGCACATATTGAATACAAATGGAGCAAAAATACCTTCATTTTTAGTTGCTCCATCTTCTCATTGAATAGTCGATCCTGGGAAATAGGCGATTCAAGTAATTTAATGAGCTTTCATCATCATCATGCATACACACACACACACACACACACAGAGTGATACATATACATTTATGTATGTATGTATATATTGGCTAAAAGCAATAGCTATAGGGATCAACAGAAGTGTCATAATAAAATGTACATGAATTTCTATTAGTATGAGAGAAATCTTTGGGAAAAGTCCTAATTTTAACTTGGTTCATAAGATTACTATATAATAGATATATACCTTTCTTGCTTTGATAATGCATAGGCTTTGCTCCAACTGCCTATTTATCCCTTGGAGTTCCTCGTAAGAACAAGAACTTATGTCACGCCCCAAAAGCTTCCTAATAACAATGCAAGAACTGAAGTTCAGTGAAGAATATTACAACTGATCCATGCATGTAACAACATCTCCAATAGTACACAATACCACATTTCTATGGAATGTAAAAATTTAATTCAGATAAAGATCATTTACAGTGCTAGCGCTAATATTAATGGCGATGCTTGTATTTGACACAAAAAGATGTAAACTGACGTATTTAGTTGTTCTGTTTTGTGCTTTAATGAATAATGCTATATTTCAAATGCAACATCTATTTGTTATTATAAATTTCTAGTATTTTTATTTTAAGAAAATATAAGTTTCTGGTCTTTGGATTTTGTAAAAGGAAAATTTTAATTTTTTAAGTAAACTAAAAACGACAATGTTATAATTATGAACCGAAAAAGATCAATGCATAAAGTTATCAACCAGTAGCATTCAATCAAATGCCACAATTCGGAAAATGCTTGGTGCTAAAGTTGGCTTTGAAGATAACATATTCCAAATTGAAATTAAGTATGAGAATGATTTTCTTACCAAAAAGTCAAATCTTAACGTTGGCACAGAAATTTGGCATTAAATTTTAATAATTGAACGAAATTTGGTAAAATTAAGAAAATTGCCGTCTTCAGTCAATCTAATTAATTATTGATCGAACATGATTAATTAGTGATTGGCTAATATTAATATGTATTGTTATTTACAAAAAATGTAATGTTTAAGGATTGATTAATGGATAATCATTGATTGACTGTGATAAATTATTGATTGACTATGGTTTGATTAACGATCATTTTGTTAAATAAAAACAATTTAAGCCATTTGTTTAAATTAATGTTTAAAATCGGCCTATTTATCTAATTTTTCCCTAAATGGAGGACCAAATAAAGAAAACGTTTATTTCGGAATACCATTACTAATTATTATTTAATATGTCGACTTTTCACTTACTAACTACAACAACGCCTTTTTTTTTTTTTTTTTTTACGTTTTTTATTAAATAAAATATTTTTCCAGGTCTAAATCTTGAGATTTATGATTTTATATATACCATTTAAAATGACATTATGTATTGGAATATATAAAAAAAAGATATATCAAGTATTCTCTTTTTCTAGTTTTTAAAATCAAATATAACATGGACATTAATATAAAAAGTGATCTAGTATTAAAATCGACAAATATTAAGCATCAAAGTATAGGCCACGAATACCGCTTAGAAATTTCAAGGAGCTCAATCTTCTTGGCCATCTTTGCAGTTTCAAGCTTCAGTTGCTGCATCCAAATCCATACGTCTTAATCATTATCAGGGTAAAAAAAGAATTTGAGTTGCAGGCTAAAGTTAGCTTATATATACGCAGTTGCTCTGTTCACCATAATATATATGTGTGTGTTTGTGTGTGTGTGTTTTCACTTTTCAGAGTCAATCTCCTAGTGGTGTTTTCCCATGATATTCAAGAAAATTTACCAAAATATATAGTGATTTCCTCAATTATAGCAGTTAATTGTTATAAATTGTGTTATACTATACACATAGCCAAGTCCATTTGATGACCCTCAAAGAAACTAATTATTGCATATATATGAGTCAATAAAACATATTCACTAAATTATAATGAAGTTCTGTATATATAGATACATACAAAAATATATATAGTAAACATTAGTAGTATAAACAAAATTTCGCTTGATTAAATATCAGAAGTATGAAATATCATATCATTCCACGACGGAGTTTCTAACCTGCAAATATTGGTTGGCTTCAGTGTCGTCAGTTTGCTTATTATCCTTTGCTTGTTCACGGTATCGTTTGATGATTTTTTGCATTCTGAAATTAGCACCGAAAACATATTACGTTAACATTCAACCAAGTATTTTTACTTTTAGTTTTACTAGTTCGTTAGAAATGATGGGAAGACATTCAAATTCTACAAAAAAGAAACAAAATTCATCAAATTGAGGAATCGTTTTGGCTGTCCATGTTTTTCAATATGGCAATATATAAAACATACGTAGGAAAAAGATAACTAACTAAAATGTGCAAACTGCAATGCAAGATAGAATACTTTGTTTTGGGGTTCACATTGATTATGCCTTCTTTTTTCCTTCTCTAGGTTTTTCTCATTGGGTCTTACTAGCTAGATTAGTTATTTAGGAAAGCCTTCTCTAGTTTTTTGTTGGAGTACCCCCTGACCGGTTTTCCCTCTTAGAGTGTGTTTGGTAGGAGAGAGAAGGAAGGAGAGAGACTAAGGACTAGTGAAAGGATTTTGACATTTATGGTTATTTAGTAGGAGAAAAAAGAAGAAGAAATGGATAAAGGGAGGGACTCCAAATCCTTCAAAACACTTCAATTTTGATATATCTTTAAACTGAAGAGATTACTAGAGGAATTTTATATCAAACATCATGAGAGAAAGGACTACTCCCTCCTTCCACATTTTCCTTACCAAGGTATTCTTCTTAGATGAGGGAAATAAAAAAGGAGGGAGAAGTTCTTTCTCTTATGATGTATGAAAATTGGAATGTTCTGAAGGATTTGCAGTTACTATCCTAATCCATTCCTACCTCTTTTCTCTTCTACCTAACAACGATGAATGATAAATCCCTCTCCTTCCTTCCACTTTTCTCTCTTACCACACTCTTAAGGTTGGGATTGGGATTTTTTTTCCCTTTTTGTTCCATTCCTGCACTTTCACTCAATTAAGCAGTTTCATGAACTATTTGTTTTTGTTTTTGTTTTTTTAAATTTTATTATTAATTAAAATTTTCAGTTGGGGGCTTGAAAGAAGAAAGATTCTTGTGAAGGTGACAACCAAATTTGGGATGCTCTTTTAATCTAGACTGCAGTTGCACTCTCTCTCTCTCTCTCTCTCTCGGTTTTGTTTTTAATTTCTTAAAACCAACCACATGTCGACTACATTGTGTACATAATCAATGAGAAACAAAAGAAACGAAACCAATGAGAAAGTTGCTTAAAGTTTAGAGTTGAGACATCCTATTTTTAACTTTTTAGATAAAAAGAACACAGACGACTGGCATATTAAAAGAAAATAACTCATCACAAAGTCTATAGTTGGCAGTGCTATGACATTAATCCCACACAAAACCTTCTATCACTCAACATTAAACTAAAATTAAAAAAAAAAAAGGAAGGATGAGGCTTTATTTGAAGCATACGAGTAAATAAAGGAACGATAAAAAGCGGTTAATGATCAGAAATAAGAAAAAAAAATATAAACAAATTTTACTTTGACCAAAATTTCTTGTTGCCCCCTAAACTCACATTTACATGTTGTCTTATTCAATAGTGCTCTTCTTTAAATTTTGGAGATATTTAGTGCTACATAGCACCCTCTGAAAATTAGTTGGGTTATTTTGAGTGAATTAGTATACTTTCCACATTGTCATTCTCCATCATTCTTTCAATAAAGCCGATTTCAAACTAGGTAGAAATTATTCTTCCATTTCAAAGAGACTTGTTCAATTTGAAATTATGTCGCATTCTTAAAATAGTTCACTTAGTAATCATGTCATACTTTAAGGGATGTTGGATCATAAGTTCAAACTCATAGTCAAACAATAAATTTAATTCTTTATGAGAGAAAACATGATTAAAAAAGTTTGAGAAGTGTTATAAACCTGGGTGTCAAACGGGAGCTAAATAGTTTCAAAACATAAAGGTGCTTCTAATACATATATTGTAACAATGCAAAGTATCAAACAAGATGCTCATTATTAATGTTATGTATATTTGGATAGAGATGAAAATAGAAAGAAAGAAGGAGTAAAATATTAAAGTGAGGAGTGATGATGGTCAACGTGGTTTTTCTGCTAGGAGATGGTGAACATGGTTATTCAATATAATATTTGTTTCGTCAAATATTTTCTCTATAAAGTTAGAAGGACTAGAAAATGGGGGATCTTATGGATTTATAACTTCTTTTCTTCCCAATTTCTTCTCAACAAATGATCCTACACTCCATTGTCTTTCTCAACGTCCCTCCAATTTCTTTCCTCCCTTTTCCACTTTACAAAACATAGGCCACAAGCCTTTTCTTCCTTCGGAGTTCCATAAAAGTTCTTTAATGTTGTAAAGCTTGAGTTTTCTTTCCTATTTTCCTGATTAAGTTTTTGTTTAAGACTAGGGATTTTTTGGGTTTAAGGAGAAAATCAACTATACAATCCCGCCCAAAACTGGTTTTACAACTTTGCCCCCTCACATGACTATAATATGTGATATTTAATGTCCAAAATCTTACTTTAGGGCGGCATGGGGATTAGTTGAGACCTTCAATAGTTGGGGAGAACCAAACTTATAAATGTCAGTTTGGGGAATTTTGAAATTTGTCTAAAAAGGACTAGGGTTTCCAAATGAAAAAAGGAATATATATATATATATATATATATATATATATATATATTTGTAATGCCCCTTGATTAGTTAAAGACATCGGTGACATATCAGAATTAATCACTTTCGGTCATTGAACCAAACCATCTAAGAAATCGGTGGCTCAGCGGTAGGAGGAGGGTTATGGACTCTAAAACCGAACTGACCGAGTATAATCTTTTCAATATACCTATGTATATATATAATAACTTGTACAAAGAATTGGAAACATAATTCTTGGGGACCTAACACAAAAATTGAAAACCAATTCACAAAAAAAAAAAAAAATAAAATAAAATAAATAAATAAAAGTGCTTCTTGAACTGCCTGATTGTTAAATTGTTTGGTTACTGTCTCCTAAAACCATTGGAAACTATACTCAGAACGGTGCTCAGTCTCGTCCTCTGAAAACCGACAGATTTTGATCAGAAAATCGAACCGCCACCCCAATTGATGTCTAATGTACTGCCCTATTTAATTCTTACTTTAGTAGAAACTACATCAACAGTAATCGTAATAAACACTACAGGGTTGCTATAGTACACTTCACTTGATTTTTAATCAACACAGAATCACATAAATGGTTAATATACTTTTCCTTGCTACTAGTGTAGCTTCTAATAGAAAGAACCTCCAATATCTACATATGCAAAGAAGGTGACACATCATTGTATAAATGCTACCAAAAGATAAAAGTACTATAATTAATCACGATCCAAAATTTGTACCCCCATACTTATCAAAAAAGAAAAAAAAGAACCTCCATAACCGCACCTTACAGCCGGATTAATTGTCTAATATATGGATTTCTTTGTCGAAATTCATTTCATATATATACATACATATCTATATACATATAAATACAGACATAGACAACCACACGTATTTATCACTTATGTATGTCGCTCACTAGCTAGAGTTTTGGTAATCTCCTATATCATATAACAAATATCATCTATATATATAGCAGTTAGGCACTCAGTCCTCAGATAATAGATAAACAAGGCCAATCTCAATCTCATTACTCGCTTCAATGAGTTGGGAACAATGAAATCAAAATATAATTACCACGCTCGCTTGGTTGAAAATGAGACTGTTCCTTGATAGGAGTGCATATGATAATACTACGGGAAACACCCTAAGGCACAAATTGATAATCAAATTATGGTTTATATATTCTAATCAAACGTTCGTTTCAAGGAATTAAATATACACAAGATTTTTCTCTTGCTCTTTAACATATATATATATATATGGTTTTAGTAAAACTTCGATTGTACTAATCAAAAACTAACCAACTTCATATGTGTCTACATATTATAATTTGACTTGCATTAATGTCACTGTTCATTTTAAATGATGCATATGGTTAATTTGTAAGCAAATGCTGAAAGTTGCAAATAGACTCCACATAACAAACTCTAACTGATTTTAACAATCGACATAATTAGAAAGTTTAATTTCACCTATTCTCTTAGATATTTGATAGTCAAAGTTCCATAAAATCTCAGCCATTATAATTAATAAGAAGAGATTTGGTTCCTAAATCCTAAATACTAATAACTAGCTAACATAAAGAACTCAGCGTTTGTACTGGTTAAAGCCAAACAATTTATAAATATCTCCCAATAATATTTATCAAAATGGGCGATAATGAGGACTTCCTTCAAGGTTCGCAATCAATATCAAAACGTGTACGCCTAGATACCGAAAGAGGATTTGAAAAATTTTTTAAAAAAAAATCCAATCAATAATAATAATAAAAAGCAAGTACATGGAAACAGTCAAGCGTGAAGCGATTATGTATATATATATAGGGCAGAAATGGTCATCAAGAAAACTAGTAATTAAAGAAGTACTAGGTGAAGGAATGAGGACTAAGTCAGCATCAAAAGGGGATATATTATACCATATTCTATTATATAGTGCAATTACGGAATCATCTGATTACAACTTGAAGAGAAATACATATAGAGAGAGAGAGAGAAAATATTTGAAGATATTTTTCAAAGAAGAACAAACCCAAAAGCAATAACTTCAGGTACAATATCCAACAGCTGTGCTCTAGTTAGAGACATCGATCGGTACTAAAAGGAGAAGGGAAAGACCAAAATTCGTACTCCTTACTCTGATTAAGAAAGGTATAATTATGTTTGTGTAAAAGATTTATACAATAGATTATATATAACATTTATGTGTATACGTGTATATGTGTAAGCATGATCGGTAGTACATTAACCCATACCTTATTGCAAACAACAGGCATACATCAAAGCAATTATATTTCTTTTTTCCATGGAGCAAAAAAATTGGTAGAAAGAATTTTATGTTTTACATGCCAGGAAGCAACACCTGAAATGTAAATATTACTGAAAAAAAAAAAACATTGGTTTTGTTCAATCATTCCTTAAAAAGAAAGAAAAAAAAAAGGGGGAACATACTCGATGCTTGAGAACTGATAGAGCCTGCCTTTCTGAGAGAAGACGATCACAGCAACTGGGACATCGCAGAGAACTGAGAGCTCGCGAGCCTTCTTCAACAACCCATTTCGTCTCTTAGAGAACGTCACTTGCCTGTTTGTCGCATTCTCGATTCTTCGCATCTCAATTTTTCCTCTCACCATTTATGCCCTCCTAGAACAAAATCAGAAAAATGGGTATTTCTTTATATTTTAGTTTCATTCAACTTTAACCATAAATTTAAGCATAAAAAATCAACATAAAATAATGTGAAAAAAAATCTCATAATAACAGAAATGGTATTAAATAGGTGTACAAGGTTTCAGTCGAAATACCTAGAAGAAAAAAATCGAGCTAACTAGAGAGCTCTGAAGAAGTAAATTTTGTAAGAACAGTGACGACCAAAAATATCACAAAACAAAAGTACAATAAAGCTATATAATTTCTCTCTTTCTTTGTTTTTTTTAATAAATTTTTTTACCATATTTGCTAAGAAACCTCATAAGATTTAAAGAGAAAAAAACCCCAAAAAAAGACACCAACATTTATTCCGAGACAAGAAAGTAAACCGGGGGGGGGGGGGGGGGGGGGGGGGGGGGCGGGGGGGGGAGGGAATCACAGAAAAACTTTACTAAATCGAAATGAGATTACCAAACTGAGTTCGTATTTGAAGAACAAGATGAAGAAGTACATACAAAAATGGGAAAATTGGGATTTGTCAGAAACCCTAGCTAAGAGTATCTCACAGAGCGTGGAATGGAAGGAGGAACTTTTCTTGAAATGTAAATATGTCTTTATTCTTCAACCACATGAGTCTTCCATTTTTCCTTTCCTTATTCATCTATAGTTCTCTCCCAACTTGCCAATTAGTCTCCTTTTGTCTATCCCTGTAAAGGGGTCTTGCCCCGCACCAAAAAAAGAAACGACGATAAGTGGAAAGGAAAATTAAAAAAAAAAAAGGCCAAAATAAAATACAAAGAAACCAACAAAAGGAAAATCTTAGGGTTCGTTTGGTGTTTGGGTTGAGTTTGAGATGACATGAAATTTTTAAGTTTGAGTTAGTTGACTTTTTAAAAATTAGTTATAAATTTTATTGACTTTTCAGAAAAAGACAAAAATTATGAAAAAATATAATTTAGTTAGAGTTAAACTTTGTTACCAAACGTAGACTTACACTACTAGTGGCTTTTAATTAACCTCCGTGCTGGTCTTTATTTGGTAAGACAAACGTGTGTAAGGAGGAGAAAAACAAATGCAGTAAAAAAATATATTTTAATAGACTAAACAACATCGTTTCAATTATTTTATTCAACAAAGTGATTAAATTATGGTACTAATAAAAAGTGATTAAAATATGGACAATCTTCTATTTGAAAAGTCATATAAGGAGCTCAAAAAGGCATAAACAGAGGAAGTAATATGGTGAAGAATTAAGCTGTGCTTTCCAAAGAAGATAAACAAAATAAAATAAAAAGTTCTTTTTTTAATGAATAAATAAAATAAAAAAGTTGTGTTGGCTGCAACATGTCAGCAATCATCGTACAATTACTTGCGTGAATGACTTGCATCATTTCTTGTTTGCAACATAAATGGTGACCCTAGACCAATGAGAGACCATGGCTCAACTTTTGTGGTAGGTGAGTCAGCTTGTACAAATATTTTCTTCGTCTTTTTTTGTTTTGTTTTTGTTTTTGTTTTTTTAACAGGGTAAATTGTCTACAATCAAACAAAACATACAAATCTATATCAATGCAAATAACCGTATGGTATATGAAATAAAACTCTCAATTATATCACATTTATCAGTAAAATCTTTTAAAACTCAAGAAAAAGATATACATTGAGAACCGACAATGAAAAAGTGTCGACACATTAATAATTAAGCACCATAATGCTTCTTTTGATAATACTTCTGAAAACGGTATAATCATCTGATAGATTGAAAGTTTTCAACCTTTAACAGTATGGCTACCACCAACTCCTCATATAAACAAGCCGAATGAAACCAAAACACTGGTAAGGTATATATCTGGTTAACCATAATCAAACTCAAAAGGTTAAGAGACCACCTCCAGTATTAGTAACGTAAAGAACAAACACCAAAACAAAATCCATAGTTCACTCGACAAAAATATCTTCGTTATTCCACACGGATAAAAACCAAGAAACAAAAACAAAAATCCATCAACTTGGTAGAAATCCAGTGTAACGACCCCTCACGGATCATTATATTGACTTCTATTTTCAATATTCGTCTCTTATAAAATTGCGGAAAATAATAAGTTAGAAATTAAAATCTTGACTTATTGGAAAACTTTATTTAAGTACTTTTAGAAAATTCTAGAAATTCTTTTTTTTTTTTAAACTTTATCAATATGACCTTCATAATTAAAATAATTTTTTAAAAACCATTTTATGAAATAAAATTTAAGTCCATATGAATCATCCAATCAAATAATAATAAACTAAATTCTCAAAACTTTATTTGAAATTAAAAAAAGTCCATGCCAAGATCATTCCTCCCGTTTTCCTGTCACACATCGTCCCGCTTCTGCTTCAAGCTCCTCAAATACTACATCTTATCATTTCCTTTATCTGCTACACGAATTAACTTTAATAGCGAAGGTTTAGTAAGACACTTAAATCTCACAAACATAAATAAATATTTTTTTTCGTCATCAATATAAATATCATTTAAAAACTTTTTAACTTTTAAAATCATCATATATTGGGCCCGACGTTGTACCATCATAGCGCGCTAGTCACGGAAGGAGTGGGGTAGTAAATCCCAAACCAACGGTGACAAAAAGTCCGCTCACCGGACAATATCATCATCATCATCATCATCAAAGATGTACAACATCATTTTAAAACATAAAAATACATATACATACATATCACTACTACAAAAGTTGGATTACACGACGGAGATTACACGACGATTTTATAACACCGTCGTGTAAACAGAGTTTTACATGACGGTTGAAACAAAACTGTCGTGTAAACTTCAGATTACACGACGGTGTAAATAGCTGTCGTGTAATCTCAGTGTAATCCAAGGATTACACGACGGTTCTCACGCAACCGTCGTATAATTTTCAAGATTACACGACGGTCCCCTGGGACCGTCGTGTAATCCCGGAAACAAATGGCGATTACACGACGGTCCCCCTGGAACCGTCGTGTAATCCGCAGTTGATTACATGACGGTTCTTGAAAAAACCGTCGTGTAATGTAATATTTCTCAAAAAAAAAATTTTTTGTTGATATAAATAGATTACACGACGGTTTAGAGTCAGAACCGTCGTGTAATATTCAATATTACACGACGGTTTTATTGAAAACCGTCGTGTAATGTGGCCAAATTTGTCGTGTATTTCTTGTTTCGGCGACGGTTTTTAACCGTCGTGTAATATTGAGATACGACGACGGTTTTATTGAACTGTCATGGTATCTTCCACGACACTGGATTACACGACGGTTGTGTAACCATCGTATAAACTTTACACGACGGTAAATAACCGTCGTGTAATCCACAATTTTTACTAATGTATATATATACTTTTCATCAAAGCGTCATCATAGGAGAAGTATTAATTAAGAACATCATAATATCATCATCAACATCAAAACATATACTTCTCAAATATTTGATTCATGTTGCAGGTGAGAGTGTACTTACGTAAACGACTTACTTAACCTTTTTAAATTTTCCAATGGTGGCGCGCGATTCAGGTCTCGGATGCTCGCCTTTAGAACCGTTCATGTAATGAATAATAAATATAATAAAATTAATAAAAGATCATAACAATTCATCAAACACATCCATCGTATTATAACAACACCTAATATGCCTATTTCATTATTCAATAACATCAAAACAAAAAAATCGAATAATTTCACAAAATTACAAAACTTTACAAAAACTGACAGCTAGACCTTTGTCCCTTTAAAAATTCATAAAAATTCGTACAGAAATCCAAATGCTCTGAAACCAATTGTAAAAAAAAAAATTAGACATCCAAATATTTCTAACAGTACCTAATTCGTTAAAAACAAAAACCTTTTGTACCCTTAAAAATAGTTTTGATTCTGATCATCAAAATTTTACAGAAACTGCCAGCCGGACCTCTGCCCCTTCAAAAATTCATAAAACTTTGTACAGGGCTCCAAATGTTTTGAAACCAATTATAAACAAAAGTAGACATCCAGATCATTCTAATGGTACCTAAATTGTTAAAAATAGATACCGTTTGTAGTCTAGAAAATAGTTATGAAATCTGATCACTAAAATTTTATAGAATATAGTAGCCGGACCTTTATCTATTTGAAAAATCATAAAACTTCACACAGGCATCCAAATAATCTTAAGCTGGTTTTAAATAAAAGTAGACATCTAGAGCTTTTCATAAATATCAAATACATTAAAAACGGAGTCCATTTGCATCCTAAAAAATAGTTTGGAATACTGATCATAAAATCTGGAAATTCCATAAATTGTAAAATCCAAATTTTATATATAAAAAAATACATCAAAAATATAAAATCATCACCAAAATGTGCATGATTCACACATACAAAATAAAGCCTTAAGGCATATTTTGAACCCATAAAATATTTAATTCATCATTTCAACAAAATCAAGAATCAAGAGATGAAAAATTTGAAACCCTAAAATTCTCTAATCAACAAAATCATTATTCCAATAAAAAAAAACCTAACACATTCTTAAATAATAAAACATCATCAATCAATCATATAATCTCTCTCAAATATACTTTCATGCCTCCCCCTCTTATCATCTTTCAATCAACATAAAACAATCATCAAGAAAATTATTCAATCCCTCATTCATGAAATCCCAAAACACATATGAAAGAATGAACAAATTATTTGTTATTTCGGCTTCAAGAATAGAGAAATAATAAGGGATTAAGAGGTTAGGTATGTTGGCTATTCAATGGAGTTTTCTTGTGTCTTGAACGTGAGAGAATGAAACTTGGGAAGAGAAAGAGAGAGAGCGAGATGGAGAATAGTGTTAGATAGATGGAGAGAGTGAGAGTTGAAAATAATTTCATTGACTCATCAAACTTATAAAATTAAGGAGATTGATTTGGGATTCAATTTTTGGTCCTTAGGGTGTGAAAACATGTGGGAGGAAAAGGAAAGAGCTAGGTCAACTTTTAAATTTTTTTACCTACAATCGTACTTAGTAAACTGGTTGGTGAATAGCAGGTATCCAGAGAATATACTGGTCATAATTTCTTACTCCGATATCGGATTTGCACAAATGAGTAGGCATTCCAAAGCTTATAAAAAGCTCTATAAGTTTATCTAAATCATAGAAATAATTTCGGACATTTAAAGGTTCATAATTGAGTTGGAAATTAACATCATGTAACATAGGCCATTTGTTGAAAAAGGAAAGATTAAGGAAAACTTATAATTTTCCTTATATACTAAATTCCATACGTTATAATATAAAACAAATCATATCATGATCATATCATTGTTAATCAAATAATCATATTAAAAAATAATATTACATAAAACTTTTAATCAAATGGCATGAACTTGTTCTTGCACATCGAGACATTGTCGCATTCACCTGTGAAAAATAACTTAACTAATATCAGAAATAACTAAACATATTTTTGTCACATCTTCTATGTTAATTTCTAACGTCAGGTTAGTAATTTATGATTAATTAAAGTTGGGGCGTTACACCCAGTAACCGGATCTAATTGCTTAGTCATAGAAACTTTGTGAGATAGAGCACCAAGAGAACATAAATGACGGACCTCCACCATGTCACCGGTGCATGATCTCCACCCGTTGTTGTGTATGACTGTTGATCCCAAGATGCCCCTGAAAATGCGGAGCCTTGGTCCACATGGTCTAGGACCCTTACCTCACCGACTCCATTTTGCGCCTCACAGTGACGAGCACATGTGAGGCCTTCCTCCACCGTTGATCGCTCAATCGTAATCTCACCTCCAGCATGCATCGATGGGGAGATGGAAGCCTTAGGGAAGCCAAGGTCCTATTGCGTCCTCCCTTCTTTCCAATCACTAAATTCTTCGGTTGTTACCTTGATTTGGCCTCTAGGGCCCTTGCTAAGAAACTCCCCGTGGCCCATCCCTAGGGTCGAGAGACCATGAGGCAAATGGGAGTTGCAGTCGGTCTCCAGCTTCTGTGGAGGGAAACCCATCCCTAGCTCCCATGTAGGAATAGAGAGAGAAAGGGAAAGGGAGAGAGTCAGTATTTGTTTTTCTTCAATTATAATGCTTTGGAAATAAATAAATAAAAAAAAATATACTTTTACCCTATGAATAGATACATATAATTTGTACGGATGATTCCGGAATTATACAAGTTATGATACTTTAGTTTCTTTTCTTTATTGTTTTAATTATTTTACCCTTGAAGTCTTGATTTACCTGAAATGTTGATCCAATTAGTAACATATGTCAAAATTTTGACAGAATTCGTCATGTGCCGCCCACTTAACCATAGTTTTGCCTAGAATTTCCTAATATACCCTTACAATAATTAAGTTTTTAAATAATCAAATGTAAATATCAATTAAAAACCTCAAGATGTGAGCACAAATTGATCCTCAAGAATGACTTTGGTATGAAATTCCTTCCAAGTACTAGAGGAGAACTTAATAATTTTCTCTATTGTTATCGATGGTTTAAAAATTAATTATCATGGCCTAAAAGTCCTATTTTGTAGTAACATGTTGAGGTGTTTTAGTTGGCATTGCAATAACTCCTTGGAGACTTTTGTCTTTCCTCCCACCGTATAAAAATTGCCTATCTAAGACTTCGTTTGGTAAGTTACTTAGAGATGAAAGTTTTAAGTTGGAGTTGGTTGACTTTTTAAAAACTAGTTATAAATTTTGTTGACTTTTCAGAAAAAAGACAAAAAATGAGATGAAAAAGTACAGTTTAGTTTGAGTTAAATTTGAATACGAAACGGAGGCTAAGAGTTTTTACCCTGAGATTTTCACCCACCTATAAGATAATGGCTTACAAAATTGTCCATTTTATTCAAAATAATACATATAAGTAATTATTTGTTGCACATGTACTAATCTTAAATTTATCTTTTGAATCATAATAGATAAATCCATGTCCAAGTCATTGATCAATTTTGACCAGAAAATGAACATCATTATCAATTGGGTCTCTTCTGCTACACATTTTCAAATACAGAAAAAAAAATATCAAAATTAAAAATTCATGGTGCACAATTAATTCTCTAATAAGTTTAGGGGCCTTACCAGTGCAAAAAAGCCATTTAAAAAAGGCTATATTTTTAGGAATAATAAAAAAAAAATCCAAGTTGAGGCGGTGTGCCGAGACTGGATCTTGCGATGATAAAGGACGCTGGAGTTGGGGCTTGTGGATGACACATCTCGCTGGTAAGGCTTGCAGTTGCAATGGAGTTTCAATCAGGTTTCTTTAGTATTTTGTTTTTTTAGTTAAATTTTATTAACTTAGGTAAATATTATTTTTTTAAAACATAACTATGAATTTTTTTTTAGATTTAAGAAAAAAAACTACCATATAAGTTGGAGTATTACATTAACAAATGTTCATTTCTCACTATTAATTAAGGTAAAAGGTCTTTGCTCTATTGACAAATAATTGTCAAATTAAATAAAGATTAATTGTGATTTATTACCGAATTTAAATAAAATGGTGCAAGAAGAATTACTCTATTTCTTCAACGATTTTCAACATAGGCCAGTGTTCAAAAAGAAAAAAAAGAAAAAAAAAAAGTTTAGGCCCAAATTTTGCTTAATGACACCGCATTTGAATAATATTGAGTAATTTCGAGGATTCTAAAAAAATTCAAGATAAATTCAATGCTTTGCAGTATAAATATAATCAAGATGATATCGACCATCTTTTCTTTTTTTTTTTTTTTTTTTCTAAACTTGTGGGTGAGAGAATTCAAGCTCTAAACTCATGGTGGAGTTAGGTGTGGAATTACTAAGCGTGGATATCCTTGAGGCATCAAGATTTCACATGTCTAATATGAGAAAGTACGCCACATATTTGACCATATTGAAACTGGATCTGCCAAGTGCCAAAATTACTGACGAGTTCCATAATAACGCTATATAAACATAATTTGACACATAATATACCAGAATATATCCTCATTTGTTGACAATAAGAAAAAGATCCCAAAATCTTCACTATAACGAGGAGAATACAACTCTCTACAAGTTAAAAATAATAAGATCATTTCTCATTTTAGGAATTTCTTTACAACATTAAATTACGGATAAGGATCTCATTCAACCTATCGATTCTCATTTATTGCAAAGACATGTTAATTAGAATTAATAAGCACAACTTAGCTTCTATTTGGTAAGTTAGTTGGAGTTGAAATTTTTAGTTGGAGTTAACTGACTTTTCAAAAATTAATTATAAATTTTGTTGACTTTTCAGGAAAAGATATAAATTGAAATGAAAAAGCACAGTTTAATTGGAGTTAAACTAACTTACTAAACGGAACATTAAATTTCAATGTTAGACACAAAATTAAAGTGATCTGCATACTATATATATATATATATATATATATATATATATACTTGTTTGGCTTAAAGAGATCATGAAGAACCAGATTGAGTAATCAGCAGCGAATTACTTGTCGGCAGTCCAATGAACAGCTCGGTATCCACCTGATCTTCCGAAGTAGTACTGTCGCCACTTTGACTGCAATAGGTTACAGCTTCTTTCTCTTGGATCAATGGCTGCAAATGCGGCAGATTTGCTCCTGTAGTTTTCTACCAAAAACGTTGTGCATGTATAAATGTGAATCAGATCTTATAATGTTTGATACTGCTGGCTAGAGCTAAACAGATAGTAAAACGTGTAATATTGTTCTCAATTAGAAGAAAAAAAAGCCAATATATATATATATATATAGAACAAGTTGAAGAATAGATGATGATAAAGCCGATTTTGCATCTTTCTTTCTTATATTTCCTTTCTTTTTCTTGTTGTCATCGATAAATTCCAATCATTTTATGCTTCAAACTGAAAGAAAAACCTCAATAATTTCAATCAAATATATCACAAGCATTTCAACTTTTACCTAACTAGTCCGGAGAAATGTCACCATGCTATGTTTCTGTCTCAAGCCAAGTCTGCTATCTTTGCGTCATTGTCTGTCTAATATACTTGGTCTTTCTTTCCTTGACAAAAGAACTTGAATAGCCTTACAAGTAATTCAGTGTCTGAGGCCACTAAGAGTTCTATAAACTGAAGAGAGTTTTCTTCCCTCCCTAACACAACTGCATAACCACACTGCATTGCTTTTACTCCAATGGGGGAAGTAGGGGATAGCCTACAGAGTAAAGGAAAAACCTTAAGAGAGTGGGGGTAGGCCGGAAAAAAGGAGTCACGAAGCGACATTACGTTGAAGGATCTAGTGGGGTTTGGCCTAAATAGTCAGCTAGTGACATTACATTGAAGGATCTAGAAGGTGGTTGAAGGCGCTTTCCTTATTCACTCTTTTTTCGTGATTTATTGCCACTATGTGAAACTTGGTTCTAAATTTCTTTTGCTCTATTATATATTCAAATACACGTATACATTTGAGGGCCGTTTCAAATATAGGTTGAAGTTAAAGTTTTGGAAATGTGTATTAGTAATGTGTGTTTAATTGAAATGTGAATTGAAAATAAACTGCGATAGTTGCATATAGTGAAAAAATTCATAATGTGTTGAGAAAAATATAGACAATATAGATCGTGTTTCATTCCTCTCGTCGATGTGAGCTTTTAGAAATGAGAATCACCTCATTTCGACTTGAAATTGTACGATTTGTACCATAAGAAAGTGGAGTTCGAGTTTTTGAAAACCAACCTAAAAAAAAAAATTTGGAACCATTATTCCAAACGAGCCCTAAATTTACGTCTGGGCAAGCACCAATACTAGTGAAGTGAAATCCTTGAATACAAAGAATGATTTGGAAGTTGGTTTTTATGTTGAAAATCTTTTTTGGGCCTAAAACCTAAAATGCAACAAGATCAGAAGATCTGAAGTAGAAGAAATAAGAAAAACAAGAAATGATAATTCTTCTTTTCCAGGGGAAATGGAGGCAAAAGCAGAAACAAGAAACAAATTAAAGGACTTGAAAGTCACCTGGAAATTTTCACATAACCTTGCATTCTCTTCCAAGAGAATCGCTTCCTGAATATTTCAGCAAAAAAAGAAATAAGTAATTAAAGCTAACAAAGTTCAGCTAAAAAGCTAACCTTGAACCACATATTGAATACAAATGGAACAAAAATACCTTCATTTTTAGTTGCTCCATCTTCTCATTGAATAGTCGATCCTGGTAAATAGGCGATTCAAGTTATTTAATGAGCTTCATCATCATCATGCATGCACATACACACAGAGATAAATATACATTTATATATGTATGTGTATATTAGCTAAAAGCAATAGCTATAGGGATCAACAGAAGTGTCATAATAAAATGTACATGAACTTCTGTTAGTATGAGAGAAATCTTTGGGAAAAGTCCTAATTTTAACTTGGTTCATAAGATTACTAAATAATATATATATATATATATATATATATATATACCTTTCTTGCTCTGATAATGCATAGGCTTTGCTCCAACTGCCTATTTATCCCTTGGAGTTCCTCGTAAGAACAAGAACTTATGTCACGCCCCAAAAGCTTCCTAATAATAATGCAAGAACAGAAGTTCGGTGAAGAATATTACAACTGATCCATGCATGTAACAACATCTCCAATATTACACAATACCACATTTCTATGGAATGTAAAAATTTAATTCAGATAAAGATCATTTACAGTGCTAGCTCTAATATTAATGGCAATGCTTATATTTGACACAAAAACATGTACAATGACGTATTTAGTTGTTTTGTTTTGTGCTCTAATAAATAATGCTATATTTTAAATGCAACATCTATTTGTTATCATAAATTTTTAGTCTTTTTATAATAAGAAAATGCAAGTTTCTACTCTTTGGAACTTGTAAAAGGAAAGTTTTGATTTTTTTTTAAATAAACTAAAAATGGCATTGCTACAGTTAGTAACTGAAAAAAACCAACATTTAAAGTTATCAACACATAAAGTTATAGTTAATAACTGAAAAAAACCGACACATAAAGTTATCAACCAATAGCAACAAAATGCCACAATTCGGCATATGCTTGATGCCAAAGTTGGCTTTGAAGATAACATATGCCAAATTGACATTAAGTATGAGAATGTTTTTCTTACCAAAAAGTCAAATCTTTACATTGGCATAAAAATTTGGCATTACATATGTGATCGAAATTTTGTAAAATTAGAAAAATTATCAATTTCAGTCAATCTAGTCAATTACTAATTGAACATGATTTGTCAGTATTGACTAATATTACTATATATTTTTTACATATTGGTTATGGTTAATCATTAGTTGACTGTAGTAAATTATTGATTGATTATGGTTAATTATTGATTAACGGCTATTTTACTTAATAAAAGAAATTTCGCCATTTGTTTAAATGAGTATTTAAAAACGGCCTATTAGTTTAGAATATGATTTCTAATTATTAATTATTTTGTTGGCTTTTCACTTAATAACTACAAAAAATGGCATTTTCTAAGTTTTTTTAAATAAAAAAATTTTGGTAGGTCTAAATCTTAAGATTTATGACTATATACATAACATTAAATGAAATTATATGTTGGAGTACAAAAAACAAAATATATCAAGTATTCTATTTTTCTTGTTTTTAAAATCATTTAATCAAACATGGACATTAATATTCAAAAGTGATCTAGTGTTAAAATGGACAGATATTAAGCATCAAAGTATAGGCCACGAATACCGCTTAGAAACTTCAAGGAGCTCAATCTTCTTGGCCATCTTTTCAGTTTCAAGCTTCAGTTGCTGCATCCAAATCCATGTCTTAATCATTATCAGCGTAAAAAAGAACTTGAATTACAGGCTAAAGTTGGCATATATATAAAGTTGCTCTATGCATCATATACATATACATATGTGTGTGTGTGTGTGTGTGTGTGTGTGTCTGTGTTTTCACTATTCAGAGTCAACCTCCTAGTGCTGTTTCTGTCATGATATGCAAGAAAATTTACCAAAATATATAGTGATTTCCTCATTTATAGCAGATAATTGTTATAAATTCTGTTATACTCTCTTGTAGTTCATATACATATAGCCAAGTCCGTTCGATCACCCTCAAGAGCAAAGAAACTAATTATTGCATATACGAGTCAATAAAACATATTCACTAAATTATAATGAAGTTTATTATCACAAACAATAATTATATAACGCAATTATATATGTAAAGTAATTATATAGTGACCACTTAATGAGTACTTTAGTGGCATAAACAAAACTACGATTGATAAATCTCAGAAATATGAAATATCATATTATTCCAAGATGAAGTGTCTAACCCGCAAATATTGGTCGGCTTCAGTGTTGTCAGTTTGCTTATTATCCTTTACTTGTGCATGGTATCGTTCGATGATTTTTTGCATTCTGAATTAGCACAGAAAATATATTACGTTAACATTCAACCAAGTATTTTTACTTTTAGTTTTACTAGTTCGTTAGAAATGATGCGAAGACATTCAAATTCTACAAAATAGAAACAAAATTCATCAAATTGAGGAATCGTTTTGGCTGTCCATATTTTACTCCATCGCAATATATAATACATACGTAGGAGAAAGATAACCAACTAAAATGTGCAAACTGCAATGCAAGATAGAATGCTTTTTAGTACTGAACTGATCATGTCTTTTTCCTAATCTCACCCCCACATGATCAGTCCACATACTTCAATTAAAAGCATACAAATTGAGGCTAATTCAAAAACAGGGACTCTTCTTTTCCGGCCTAGTGCTTTAGAGTTTTGTTTGGCTCACATAGATCATGCACTCTTTTTCCTTCTCTAGATTTTTCCTGTTTAACACTCATGGTTATTTGGTAAGAGATAAAAGATGAAGGAAAAGAGTAGGGAAGAAACTCCAAACACTTCAGCTTTGATCGCTTCTAAACTAGAGAGATAATTAGAGGGATTTCAAACAAACATCGTAAGAGAAATGGTTACTCCATCTTTTCCCATAATAAAGGAGGGAGAAGTTCTTTCACTTATGGTGTTTGGTATGCAATCATTCTAACAATCTCTCCAATTTTGGAGAAGATGAAAATTTGAATATGTTTTGAAGCACTTGGAATCACTCTCTAAATCCATTTCTTCCCCTTTTCTCTCCTACCAAACAACCATGAATGTCAAAATCTTCTACTAAACCATCCATCACTCTCCTTCCTTCCATGCACTTTTCTCTTCTACCACACTCTTAATGCGATTGAGATTTTTTTCTTGTTGCTACATTCCTGCACTTTCACACATTTGTGCAGTTTCACAAACTCTTTTTTTTTTTTTTCCTTTTATAACAAAATAAATTTTTGAGTTAGGGGATTGAAAGAAGATAGGCCCTCGTGAGGGTGCCAATCTTATTCGAGATACTCTTTTTTAACCGAGACATTAATTGTACTCTCTCTCTTTCAGGGTTTTAACAAAAAACACCCACATGTCAACTCCATTATGCACATAAGCTTCCATTTGGTTTGACATCTCCAACTCAAATTTTTCATATCAGTTTTTATCTTTTTTCTGAAAAGTCAACAAAACTTGTAACTAATTATTGAGAAGTCAATCAACTTCAACTTAAAAATTTCATCTCCAACCGGCAAACCAAACTCACCCTTAATAATCCTTATGCCCCATACACTCTCTATCCAATGCGTATAATGATAAATACACCATAAATTAATTCCAAAATGTCAAGTATATTCAATTCTTTCTAGCCAGCCACTTCCTCTATCGAATATTGAGACGACATGAACTGATAATATATCTTTGAAATGTTTGAAACAAAAGAAAAGAAATCAATGAGAAAGTTGCTTAAAGTTGAGAGTTGAGACTTTCTATTTCTTTTACGTTTTAGATAAAAAGAAAGCAGACAACTGTGGCACTAAAAGAAAATAACACACTCCAAAATCTAAACTGGCACTGCTAAAACCTTTATCCCGCACTAAACCTGCTGTGTATCACTCCACATTAAACACAAAAATAGAAATAAAAAAAAAATAAGAGGAAGGACGAGACTTAATTTGAAGCATAAGAGTGAAAAAAGGAAGGATAAAAAGAGAATGATCAGATATGAGCACCCACTAAAAAATAGTTGGGTTATGTTGAGTGAAATTATATTTCCACATTGTCATTCTCCATCATTCCTTTAATAAAGCCTTTTCAAACTACCCAGAAATTATTCTTCCATTTCATATAGACTTTTTCAATCCGAAATTATAGGTTGCATTCTTAAATTAGTTCACTTGATAATCATGTCACACTTTAAGGGGGTATTTGGATTATAAGTTCAAACTCATAATTCTAATGACAAATTTAAATTTTTATAAGAGAAAACACTCTAGAAAAATGTTTGAAAAATGGGTTAAACTTGGGTGTCCAACGGAGTTAAATAGTTTCAAAATATAGAGGTGCTTCTTCTCGACAAACGACCCTATTCTCCCTTCTCTTTTTCAACGTCCCTCCAATTTATTTCCCTACTTTTCCACTTGACCAAACATAGGCTACAAATCGGAGTCCCATAAGAGTTCTTTAATGTTGTAAAGCTTGAGTTTTCTTTCCAGTTTTTGCTGATTAAGTATTTGTATAAGACTAGGGATTTTTTGGGCTTAAGGAGGAAATTAGCCCCTACAATGCCGCCCAAAACTGGTCTTACAATTTTTCCCCATCACATTGACTAAAATGTGATGTATAATGTTCAAAAACCTACATTAGGGGGACCAGATGAGACTTTTCACAGTTGGGGAGAACGAAACTTATAAATGTAAGTTTGGGGCAACTTAAATTTTAGATCAATGTTCAGGGGGGATTTCGAATTTAGTTTTAGATCAATGTCCTAAAAAAAACTAAAAAAAGTTACATGTAATTCCCCTTGATTAGTTAAAGACGTCGGTGGCACATCAAAACCAATCACTTTTTGTCATTGGTTATGGACTCTATCTGGAACCAAACCAACCAAGTATAGCATTTTCAATTTACCTATATTTATATTCTATAATAACTTGTATAAAGAATTTGAAACACAATTTTTTGGGATCTAACACAAAAATTGAAAACAAATGCATACAATAGTAAATAAATAAATAAAAGTGCTTCTTGAACTGCCTGATTGTTAAATTGTTTGGTTACTGTCTCCTAAAACTATTGGAAACTATACTCAGCTTGGTGCTCAATCTCGTCTTCTGAAAACCAACAGCTTTCGAACAGAAAATCGAACCGATCCACCCTGGTTAATGACTAATGTACAGCCCTATTTAATTCTTACTTACTTAATTAGTAGAAACTACATCAACAGTAATCCTAATAAAGTACACCCTTAGAACTAGATTAGCATCAAAAGAAAATACATGATTTATGTTATATATATAGTGCAATTACGGAATCATCTGAATACAAAAGGATTAATTAGCATGAAGAGAAATATACAAATATATATATATATATATATATATAGTGGGGGAGAGAGAGAAAGAGAGAAAATCTTTGAAGATATATTTCAAAGAAGATCAAATCCCAAAAGCAATTACTTCAGGTACAATATCCAACTGCTGTGCTCTAGCTTTAATGATATGGGTACTAGAAGAGAAGGGAAAGGCCAAAATTCGTACTTCTATAACTCTGATTATGAAAGGTGTGTGTGTTTATACATATATACATAATATATATATATATATATATATAAGATCTATACAATAGATTTTATATAACATATATGTGTATATGTGTAAGCATCATCAATTGTGCATTAACCCATACCTTACTGCAACCACCAAGCATACAGAAAATTGCAATTATATTTCTTTTTTCCATGTGACAAAAAAATTGGTAGAAAGAAGTTTATGTATTACATGCCACGAAGCAACAATTGTAATGTAAATATTACTGAAAAAAAACACATGGGTTTTGTTAAATCATTCCTTAAAAAGAAGGAAAAAAAAGGAGGGGAGGGGGGGGGGGGGGGGGGGGGGGGGACATACTTGGAGCTAGAGAACTGATAGAGCCTGCCTTTCTGAGAGAAGATGATAACAGCAACCTGGACATCGCAGAGAACTGAGAGCTCGCGAGCCTTCTTCAACAACCCATTTCTTCTCTTCGAAAATGTCACTTGCCTGCTTGTCGCATTCTCGATTCTTCTCATCTCTATTTTCCCTCTCACCATTTTTTATATATGCCCTCCTACATCAATACATACAGAAAATGGGATTTTTTTTTTTTTTTTAGTTCCATTCAATATTAACCCTATATTAAAGCATAAAATATTGAAGAAAAACATTTCAAAATAACAAAATGGTATAAGACATGTGTACAAGGTTTCCATTGAAATACCTAGAAGAAAACTTGCAATAATATTATTCTGGTGTAGGCAGATTTCAAGCTAATATAGAGCTCTGAAAACGTACGATCAAACTTAGTAAGAACAATGAGGACCAAAAATCTGGCCAAAAAAAAAGAATTTATAATAAAGTTATGTAATTTCTTTAAAAAAATGTATATATGCTAAGGAACTTCGGAAGGATTTAAAGAGCAAAACCCCCCCAGAAAAAAAAGATATCAAAATTTTTTTCCGAAACAAAAAAGTAAAGAGAAAAGAATCACAAAAAAGAAAAAACTTTACTAAATCAAATGAAGATCAAGTACATACAAAAATGGGAAATGGGGATTTCTCAGAAAGGAGGATCTCACAGAGCATGGAATGGAAGGAGGAGACTTTTCTTGAAATGTAATATGTCTTTATTCTTCAACCACATGAGTCTTCCATTTTTCCTTTAGTACTTCTCTCGCAACTTGCCAATTATATATTCTGTGTCCATCCTGTCAAGTGGTCTTGCCCTCACCAAAAAAAGACACGACAATAAGTGTTGGGGGGGGGGGGGGGGGTGGGTTGGGTGGGGGGGGGGGGGGGAATAAACTATAAACAAAGAAGAAGAAGAAGAAGGGAATAAAATATGATTAAAACAAAAAATAAATAAAGAGGAGGGTGTTTGGTAAAAAGTTTAGTTTAAATTAAATTATATTTTTTTTATCATTGTTTTTGTTTTTTTCTCAAAAAATTTTTGTTTTTTTCCTAAAAAGTTTTTTGTCTTTTCTGAAAAGTCAACATAATTTACTATTTAAACTTAAAAATCTTAACTCAAACTTACACACCAAACACCCCCGAAATTTTGCATTAATATTGGCTCTTAATTAACCTCGGTGCTGCTCTTGATTTGGTTAAAGTATAACGTGTGCAAGGACAACGGAGAAAAAACCTGCCTGCGTGGATGAGTTCACACGGGAATCAATCTTAATGATCTCATTAACAGAAAGGTCCGAGGTGTGAATCTCCTGTCAATTTATAGGAGTTATAAATCATATCTATATGATATATCAAATAGAAAATAACGTGATCACCATCAGATTATTTATTTAGCCAAAAAAAAAAAGGATGACAGAGAAAACAAATAAATGAAATTGAACAAGCTTCTTCAAGTCAAATTTTCATCTTAGGTTTTTTTTTTTCTTTTTTTAAAAAATTAATAAAATTTATAATTAATTTTTAAAAAATTAATTTATTTTAATTTATT
This sequence comes from Ficus hirta, assembly GCA_038430175.1. Taxonomy (NCBI): domain Eukaryota; kingdom Viridiplantae; phylum Streptophyta; class Magnoliopsida; order Rosales; family Moraceae; genus Ficus; species Ficus hirta. The sequence goes on along the minus strand of CM076594.1, from coordinate 3,419,212 downwards.
TTTTTTTCAAACTTGCTCATCAAACGCAATCTAAGAAATAAATTGATTTTTTAATGAAAAAATAAATTAATTTTTTTTGTGATTTTTTTAAATGAAGAAAAAAATTGATTTTTTTTATATGTAAATACCTGTACACCTCTTATCTTAATTAATCTATTACTAATTTTTTACGTCCCTCTATGATAATCTTAGACTTATAATTCTTAGGTTTCGTTTGGTGAGTTATCTCATCTTAAATTAAAATATATTTTTTAATTTTAATTTTAATTTTTTTCTGAAAAAATTTTTATTTTTTTTCTAAAAAAATTTTTATCTTTTTTAAAAAATTAATAAAATTTTTTAACTCAAATTTAAAATTTTCAACTCAAACTTATTCACCAAACGGATCCTTAACCCCCAAATCTCTCTTCTCTCTCTCTTCCCCTCGCCATTAGGTTTGCTCGGATGGCTTGAAGAAATAAATTGATTAAAGTACGGAGATAATCTTCTTTTTTAAAAGTCGTACGGAACTTAAAAAGGCATAAAGAGAGAGTAATATGTTGAAGAAGTGTTTTCCAAAAAAAAAAAAAAAGTGTTGTGCTGTATGCATCATGTCAAAATCATCGTACACTGACTTGCATGACCTCAAACAGAAACGCTGTTGTCAGCAAACAGAAACGCTGACCTCAAACCAATGGGACCGACCTCGTCACGTGGCTCACCTTGTGTGGCGGGTCAGCTTGTACTATGTTTCTTTTCCTTCTTAACATGTAACTACTGTTTGTTTGATAAATTGATTGAAAATAAAATTTTTAAATTAGTGTCAATCAATTTTTAAAAATTTAATTATAAATTTTTTAATTTTTAAAAAAAAAAAAATAAATTAAAAAAATATTATTTAATTAAAATTAAATTTAAATATCAAATGAATATGTAATTTGACCGAAAGCACTCAAATTACTTTTAAAAAGAAAAACTAAAATTAAGTAGTATTTACCTCTGCAAACCATGCATTTTGTTTTTTTAGAAAGTATTTGTGGATTTTGAAGTTCTTTATTTTTTAGGGTCCGTTTGGTGAAATGGTTTGAGTTGGAAATTTTAAGTTTAAATAGTAATTTTTGTTGACTTTTCAGAAAAGACAAAAAACTTTTTCAGAAAAAGACAAAAACTGAGATGAAAATTTTGAGTTTGAATTGGTGAAGTAAACGAGGCCTTATACCATTATAATTTATTAATATATATATATATATTATTTTCCCTGGGGACAAAAAATTCATACAAACGAAGTTTGTATATGTTTACATGTCACGATATGATGCGATTTCTCAAAAATGAACATATGGGTTTTGTGAATCATTCCTTAAAAAGAAAATTAAAAAAAAAAAAAAGGGAAAAGGGGGGAACATATTCGGAGCTAGAGAACTGATAGAGCCTGCCTTTCTGAGAGAAGATGATAACAGCAACCTGGACATCGCAGAGAACTGAGAGCTCGCGAGCCTTCTTCAACAACCCATTTCTTCTCTTCGAAAATGTCACTTGTCTGTTTGTCGCATTCTCGATTCTTCTCATCTCTACTCTCCCTCTCACCATTTTGTATATGCCCTCCAAGAACAAAATAAGAAAAATGGGTATTTTTTTAATTTTAATTTTTTTGTTTCATTCTACTTTAACCATAAATTTAAGCGTTAAAAATCAGCATAAAATAATGTGAAAAAAATCTCATAATAACAGAAATGGTATAAAATAGGTGTACAAGGTTTCAGTCGAAATACCTAGAAGAAAAAATCAAGCTAACTAGAGAGCTCTGAGGACGTAAATTTTGTAAGAACAGTGACGACCAAAAATATCACAAAACAAAAGTACAGTAAAGCTATATAATTTCTCTCTTTCTTTGTTTTTTTTTTTTTACCATATTTGTTAAGAAACCTCGTAAGATTTAAAGAGAAAAAACCCCAAAAAAAGATACCAAAATTGATTCCGAAACAAGAAAGTAAAGGAAGGGGGGGGGGGGGGGGGGGGGGGGGGGAGAATCACAGAATAGCTTTACTAAATCGAACTGAGATGACCAAACTTAGTTCGTATTTGAAGATAAAGAAGCACATACAAAAATAGGAAATGGGGATTTATCAGAAACCCTAGCTAAGAGGATCTCACAGAGCGTGGAATGGAAGGAGGAGACTTTTCTTGAAATGTAAATATGTCTTTATTCTTCAACCACACGAGTCTTCCATTTTTCCTTTCCTTACTCATCTATGGTTCTCTCGCAACTTGCCAATTATTCTCTTTGTCATTCTCTGTCAGGGGTATGCCCCGCCCCAAAAAAAGAAACGACAACAAGTGGACAGGAAAAAGAAAAAAAGGGGGGCAAAATAAAATATAAAGAAACCAAAAAAAGGAAAATCTTACAATACTAATGGCTCTTAGTTAACCTCGGTGCTGGTCTTTATTGGGTAAAACAAACGTGTGTAAGGAGGGAAAAAAAACAAATGCAGTAATAAAAACTGATTAAATTATTCTATTCAACTATGTGATTAAATTTTGGTACTAATAAAAAGTGATAAAAATATGTAGATAATCCACATTATAAAAAAAATAATGGAGATAATCTTCTTTTTGAAAAGTCATACGGTGCTTAAAAAGGCATAAACAGAGGAAGTAATATGGAAAAGAATTAAGTTGTGCTTTCCAAAGAAGAAAAACAAAATAAAATAAAAAAAAGTTTTTTTTATGAATAAAAAAAAAAAAAAAAAGTTGTGTTGGGTGCAACATATCAACAATCATCGTACAATGAGTTGCGTGAAAGACCAATAAGTCAGTGACAGCATCGGCTCTTGTTTGCAAGATAAATGGTGACCATAGACCAATGAGAGACCATGGCTCACATTTTGTGGCAGGTGAGTCAGCTTGTACAACTGTTTTCTTCGTTCGTTTTTTTTTTTTTTTTTTTTTTAACAGAGTAAATTGTCTTCAATCACATAAAATATACAAATATCAATAGATGACCTTGTGGTATATGAAATAAAACATTCAATTGATATCGGATTTATCAGTAAAATCTTATAAAGTTCAAGGAAAATACGTATACTGAAAACCGATAATGATAAAGTGTCTTGATACACTAACAATCAAGCATGCATAATGTTCATTTTGAAAAACTTCAACAATCAATGCAATCATCCGATAGATTGAAAGTCTGCAATCTGTAACATTGAGGCTACAACCAACTCCACATAGACGCAAGCTCAATGGAACCAAAATACTGCTAAGGCACATATCTGGTTAACCACAATCAAACTCAAAAGGTTAAAAGACCACCTCTAGTACTAGCAACATAAAGAACAAACACCAAAACAAAATCCAATCGACTCGACCAAAACATCTTCATTATTCCACCAAAAAAAAAAAAACCAAGAAACGAAAACAAAAATCCATCAACTTGGTAGAAACCCATAACCAAATCTAATTGCACATTCGTAGAAACTTGGTGAGACAGAGCACCAATAGAACATAGATGACGGACCTCCACCATGTCACTGGTGCATGACCTCCACCATTTCACCAGTGTACACCTGTTGTTGTGTATGACTGTTGAACCCAAGATGCACCCAGAAAGGTGGAACCTCGCTCCACATGGTTTAGGATCCTCACCTTGCCAACTCCCCTTCACGCTCACACTAACGAGCACATGTGAGTTCCTTCCTCCACCGTCAATTGCCCAATCGTAATCTTGCCTCCAGCATGCCTCAATGAGGAGATTGAAGCCTCAGGGAAGCCAAGTGCATGCCTCATAGATCAATTTTGATAAAAAAAAAAAAAAAAAAAAAAATGAGCATCATATCAATTGGATGTCTTTTGCTACACAATTTCAAGTACAAGGAAAAATTATCAAAAATAAAAATTGAGGGTGCAAAATTGTAATTTTCTAGTAAGTCCAGGGAGCGCACTAGTGCAAAAAAGCCTTAAAATCCAATTGAGAGGGTGTGCCAGGGGTGGATCTTGCCGAGGGTAAGGTCACTGGAGGTGGGGCTTGTAGATGACAGATCTCACTGCCGGGGGTTGCAGGTGCAATGGACTTTCAATCATGTTTCTTCAGTATTTTGTCTTTTTTTAGTTAAATTTTATCATGTTAGTTACATTTTATTTTTAAAAAAATAACTATAAATTATTTTTGGATTTAAAGAAAAACTACTATATAAACTGGAGCATTACATTAACAATGCACACTCATTTCTCACTGTTAGTTAAGGTAAAAAGTATTTGCTTTATCGATAGAGCAAAAGTGCATGTTGTATCATAAATCTCACCGAATTAAAATAAAGATAAATTGTGATTTATTACGGAATTTATAAATATATTAGGTGTAAATAGAGTAACTCTATTTCTTTAACGATTTTTAACATAGGGCAGTGTTTAAAAAGGGAAAAAAAAATTAAGGCCCAAGTTTTGCTAAATGACACCCCATTTGAATAACATTGAGTTTTTTTTTTTTTTTAAATGAATAATATTGAGTAATTTTGAGGATTAAAAAAAATAAAGATAAATTCAACGCTGCGCATGCACAGTATAAATATAATGAAAATGGTATCATATCCTATAGTCTTCGATAATGGAACACAAATGTACAAATGCTCGATTCATATATCAGATGTGTACACGTGTCTAATATGAGCAAGTAAGCCACATATTTGCCAATATTGGAACTGGATCTGCCTAGTGTCAAAAATGCTGACAAGTTCTGTAATGTTGCTATGAACAATATATAACACATAATATACGGAAATATATCCCCTTCTCCTTTTTTATTTTTTTAATTTACACGTGACACACATAATCTCAGAGATAAATCTATCACAAAGAACTTCAGTAGAAGGAATTTAGTGGACTCCAACAATAAGAAAAATATCTCAATCTTCACTGTAATGAGGAGAAAACAACTCTCTACAAGTTATTAAAAAAAAAAAAAAACAAGATCGTTTATAATTTTTGAAATTTCTTTACGACATTAATTATGAACAAGGATCTCATACTGCATCGATTCTCATTTATTGCAAAGACGTGTTTCCTAGAATCCATAAGCGCAACTTATCAACAGTTGACACTCAAAAAAGTGATCTACAAACTATATACATATATATATATATATGTATATATATACTTTGTTTGGTTTCAAGAGATCATGATGATCAATCAGCTTGAGTAATCAGCAGCGAATAATTACTTCTCGGCGGTCCGATGAACAGCTCGGTCTCCACCTGATCTGAAGTCGTAATGTTGCTGCTTGGACGGCAGTAGGCTACAGCTTGTTTCTCTTGGATTAATGGCTGCCAATATGCAAGCTTTGCTCCAGTAGTACTCTACCAAAAACGGTATAGGTGTGTGTGTGTGTGTGTGTGTGTGTGTGTGTGTGTGTGCATATATGTGTGTGGATTCAGATCTTATGAATAGATAGTAAGACGTGCAACATTTTTCTCAATAAGAAGAAGTTGAAGAATGTATGATGACAAAGCTGATTTTGGTTATTCTTTGTTATATTTTCCATATTTTTTTTTCCTTGTTTTCATGGATATATTCTGCTTATTAGGCTGCAAACGGAAAAAGAAAACTCTGCTTGCGCTCAGAGCACCGGTTGGAGTTAAGTTTTTCTAGATTGAACTTGTTTGACTGTTCAAAAACTATTTAAAATTTTTTTAACTATTCAGAGAAAAAAAAACAAAAATGAGTTTGGAAATTTTGGTTCCAACTAGTGTTCCAAACCAATCTAATAGAAAGCGGAGGAGCTGGACTCAACTACTTAACTAGTCCGGGGGAATGTCCCTATGCTATGTTGTGTCTCCAGATAAGTATGCTATCTTCGCCTCATTGCCTGTCTAATTTACTTGGTGTTTCTTTCCTTGCAAAGAGAACTGAAATAGCCTTGCCTTATTTGGGGCTAGATACACTAATTCAGTTTCTGAGGCCGCCGGAAGGTTCTATAAATTGAAGAGAGTTTTCTTTCCCCCTAAGGCCCTAACAACCCCCCGGAGGAGAATCAGATCTGGAGGGGAGGCCCTCGTGCGCTGCTCGATCAAGCACAACTGCAATTCACTGCTTTTTCTGCAATGGATATTGGAGAAGTAGGGGAGCCCACAGAATGAAGGGAAAGCCTTAAGAGAGCGGGGGTTAGTTTGGAAGAAAGGAGGAAGTGACTTTAGGTTGAAGGATCTTGAAGGTGGTTTATTTATTTCTACCATATGTGAAACTTGGTTCTAATTTCTTTCCTTTCTTTAGTTTTACTTTATTTTTTAAAATTTACGCTGGCAAGTGGCAATACTAGTTAAGTGAATTCCAAAAATTCAAAAAATGATTTGGAAATTGGTTTTGCTGAAGAAATTTTTTTGATCGTAAAACCTAAAATATTGCAACAAGAGAAAATCCGAAGCAGCAGAAATAGAACAAACAAGAGATGATAATATTATTTCCAGGGTGAAAAAGATGCAAAAGTAGAAACAAGAAACAAAAAGATTTCAAAAGTTACCTGCAAATTTTTGCATAACTTTGCATGCTCTTCTAAGAGTCTCCCTTCCTGATTTCAGGAAAACAAAAACAAAAAAAAAAAGGCTAACGAAGATCAGCTAGAAAGCCAAGCTTGCAGCGTATATTGAATACAAAATGGAAGAAAAGTACCTTCATTTTTAGTTGCTCTGTCTGCTCATTGAATAATTGCTCCTGGGAGAGTAATTTAATGAGCTTTCATCATCATCATGTGTGTATATACATATTATATGTATAGTAGCTAAAAGCAACAGCTGTAGGGATCAACAAAAATATTCTGAAGTGCACACCTTATATTAATTTGAGAGAAACCATCTTTGTGGAAAAAGTCTTTTTAAATTTAGTTCATAAGATTTCATAAAATATATATATATATACACACACACACACACACACACCTTTCTTGCTCTGATATTGCGTAGGCTTTGCTCCAACTGCCTAACCATCCCTTGAAGTTCCTCGTAAGAACAAGAACTTATGTCACGTCCCAAAAGCTTCCTAATAACAATGCAAGATACGAAGTTCAAAGAAGAATGTTACTACTGATCCAAGAAAGAACGTCTCCAATATTACAATACCACATTACAATGGAATGTAAAAATTTCATTCATATAAGATAATCTACAATGCTAATTCTAATGTTCATGTCAATGTTATATTTGACACAAAAAGATGTGAAATGACATATTTAGTTCTGTTTTGTGTTCCAATGAGTAATGCTATTTTAAATGCTCAATCTAGTTGTCATCATAAATTTCTACTCTTTGGAATTTGTAACAAACTAAACATGACAATGTCCCAAAAAAAAAAAAACTCAACACAAATGTCATCAACCAATAGCAACGATGTGCCAAATTGACATTAAGCTCCCATTGGACTCCATTTTAAACTCATTTTTTTTTAAAAAAAATTTCTATTGTGTATTCTCTCATAAAAATTTAAAGTTGTTGTTTAAATTGTGAGTTTAAATTTATGATCCAAACAGATCCTTATTTGAAAGTCTTTCTTATCAAAATGCCAAATCTTAGCATTGGCATAGAGATCTGACATCATATTGGAGATACTCAAACGTTATTCTCCCATAAAAGGCTTTATATATGATGTCAAATTCTACAAATACTAGGTACTAAATTAGCTCAAACTAGAGAATATGTTGAATTTCGTCATATAATTATTTATTAGTAAATATGCTGACTTTTCATTTAAAAATTATAACAATACTATTAATTTTAGGCTTTTTAAAAAAATATCTTTGCAATTTTTAAACTTAAGATTTATGACTATATATATAACATTAACTTAAAATTTATGACTATATATAGCATCTAAATTCACATTGTGTATTGCAGTACTAAAACAAAAAATGAAATACAGCTAGTCTATTTTTTCTAATTTTTAATTTCAATTGTATAATGGACACATTCAAAAGTCTAGGGTTAAAATGAAAATTATTAAGCATAAAAGTATAGGCCACCGATACCGCTTAGAAACTTCAAGGAGCTCAATTTTCTTGACCATGTTTGCAGTTTCAAGCTTCAGATGCTGCATTCAAATCCATATTTATCAATCATTATCAGGGAAAAGGGACTTGAGTTACAGGCTAAAGTTTACATATAAACACTTTTACTCTATTCTTCAAATTATTGGGTTTTCAGAGTCAACCTTCTAGTGGTATTTTTGTCGTGATACTCAAGAAACATAACCAAGTCAAGTCAAGAGAAAAGAAACTTATTATTGCGGCATTCGACTTATCAAGTTTCCATTGAAATAGGATCCACACAAGAAAAAAGTACTTCTTATTCGTTGGTTATTAGGGGCATCCCGAAAAATGTGAGGGTCGAAATATGTTTTTCAAATTAAGTTTTAAATTAGTGGATGCTACCAAAGGGAGTAGTGGTGCCATAAGCATAAAGAAAGAGACTCATGGAATGACATAAACAAATAAAGCTTTTGCACATTTTTCACATGTATGGATCAATAAAACATTATTCACGAGAGTAAGTTACAAAAAAAAAAAAAAAAGTTATCAAGTCAATGGTGATATAACACACATATATATGATTCCAAAATAGTTAAGACTACTAAATCAATACTTTAGTAGCATAAACATATTTATGCTTGAATAAAACTCAGAGAAAAGAAATACAATATTCCAAGATGGAGTTTCTAACCTGTATATATTGTTCGGCTTCAGTGTTGTCGATTTGGTTATTATCCTTTGCTTGCTCACGGTATCGTTCAATGATTTTTTGCATTCTGAAGCATCCAAAACATATTACGTGTACATAATTCAACTATTTTACTTTTAACTGTAGTAGTTCATTAGCAATGGTGAGAAGACATTCAAATTCTACAAACTAGAAACAAAAGCATCCAAGATGAGGCTAATTCAAAAATACGAGAGAACCCTTCTTATCTGGCCGAGGGCTTAGCATTTTGTTTTGGGGTTAAATCGATCGTGCACCCTTTTTTTTTTTTTTTTTCTGATCTCTAGATTTTTTCCATTGGGTTTTACTGGTCTAGATTTTTAAGGAGGCCTTCTCTAGTTTTCTGTTGGAGTAGATCTTGTGGACCCCTAGTCGGTTTCCCCCCTTCGTGTTTGGATGTTTTTGTTTTTGTTGCTTTGAATCGCACACTATCACTCAATATTTGAGCAGTTTCATAAACTCTTTAAATTTTTCATTTCATTATTTAATAAACTTTTGAGTTAGGGATGGAGGAAAGAGGATGTCAACCTTGTTGAAATGTGCTCTGTTAAGACCTAGTCATTAGTTACACTCCCTCTCAATCAGAAGAAAAAAAAAACACCTACATGTCCACTCCATCGAGTACAAAATCAATAATCCTTATGCCCCTACATTCAATCCAATGTGGAAAAATGATGAATGCACCATAAATTGACCCCAAATATTAAGTATATTCAATTCTTATAAATTTAATTCTTTCTAGCGAGTTGCTCGATCGAATTGAGACGACATGTATTGATATTAATTTATCTTTGAAAGGTTGAAACAAAAGAGAAAGGAAATCAATGAGAAAGCTGCTTAAAGTTGAGACTTGAGACTTCCTTTATATATTTTTTGAAATACAAAGAAAGCAGACAACCGACATTAAAAAGGAAATAACACATCCCAACGTGCAAGACCCCAAGGCACAAATTGATAATCAAATAATGGTTTAGTACTCCACTACAAAAAACCCAACGTCTTCTTACAATACTTTTAATCACAATATTTTTATGCGACTAAATATCATTTTTAGTCACAACCTTGTGACTAATATGCAATTAGTCAGAAATTTTTGTTCTCACTAAAACTTTTAGCTAAGAGGTTTTTACTCGTGGAAAAAGTTTTAGTCGCACCATGACTAAAAACCTTATGACTAAAAGTTTTAGACTTTAGTCGCGACAAAAATTTATGACTAACTGCATATTAATCACAATCCTGTGACTAAAAATGACATTAATTAGTCTCACAAAAATATTGTGACTAAAAGTGTCATGGAAAAATTTTGACTACAAATTTTTTTAGTACTCCTGGTGCAAGTTGTTTAAGGCCCAAGTAACGCGTGTTTCACAATGAGATTTTTCTCCATCAAAGGTTCATGTATTTTCGTCAAATGTTCGTTTCAAGAATCCTGTATATATATATATATATATATCTATGTATATATATATCTATGTATATGCACAGGATTTTGCTCTTGCTCTTGAACATATATAAAAACTACTTTTTATGAAAGCAATCTTTAGAGCACTAAAACTAAAACTTATATTTAGGCTTCTTGCGCAGAAGTAAATGCATATATTTATGTAAAACATATATATATATACTCGTTAATATATTACATGGAGGCATTTCAACAGTTTCCAAAATCTCCAGATAGAATAAAACTTCGGTTGCACTAATTAACAACTAGCCAACTCTATATATTCTACACATTGTAATTTGATCTACATTCGTTTTGAGTGAGATATAAGTTTCAGCATTCATACGGTTAATTTGCAGGCAAATGCTGAAAGTTATATATGCAGACTCCACATAACAAAGTACTCTGATTGGCATTATAACAAACGGCAAAATCAGAAAGTTTGTTTTTTTTTTTTCCCCTCTTAGATATTGGATAGCCAAAGTTCCATAAAATCTCAGCCATTACTATTAATAAGAAGTATAATTCTTATGTTTAAATTATTATTTGGTTCTTAAATCCAGAATACAAATATAGAATTTATTTTTTGTTGGTTAAAACCAACTATTTATATATCTCCTAATAATTATCACCATTTTTGACCTCATCGGCCATGATGGGGACTTCCTTTTACATTATCAATGAATATCATCAATACGTGTACGTCTAGATAACGAAAATGGATCAGAAAAATCTCCAATCGATAAAACACTTTAAAAAAAAGTACATAAAAACAGTCAAGTGAAGTAATTATATACGAATACTAGTTATGGAAGAAGTACTAGGAGGACGAAGGACATCCCCCAGCATCAAAAGGAAAATATAATCTGATTAAAAAAGGATATAAATTAGTACTTGAAAAGAAATCAAAAGATCAGAAAGAGAGATAAAATTTTTGAAGATATTTTAATCCAAGAACATCAACCCAAAAGCAATTACTTCAGGGACAATCCGAAAGCTAGACGCTAGCTTCCTTTCACTAAAGCTAGACGCTAACTTTAGTGAAAGAAAGGAACGGAGGAGAGATCAGTTAAAGGATTTTGACATTCGTGGTTATTTGGTATGAGAGGGAATTCATAATTGTTTGATATGAGAGGGAAAAAGAATGGAGGGGACGGGGAGGAAGAGATTTTGGAGAAACTCCAAATCCATCAAAGCTCGGAATTTCATATCATACATCATAAGAGAAAAAACACCACCCTTGTTTCTCATTTCGCTCACCTATAGCCGATCTATCACTTTCTCCTCCCTATTTTCTCTCCTTGGTACCAAACATATACCTTTAGTGATATCAGTAGTACCCCAAATGGGAAATTTGGTCGTCTTGAACCTCTCTTTGCTATAAAAATATATATGTATATGTATGTATGTATGTATATTAAGCATCTCCACCATGATCAGTAGTGCATTAACCCATACCTTATTGCAAACACTAAGCTCAGAAAATTGCAATTATCTTTTTTATTTTCTATGGGACAAAAAATTCGTACAACTAAGTTTATGTTTTACATATGTTACGAGGCAACACATATAATGTAATTCCTCAAAAAAGAAAACATGGGATTTGCGAATCATTCCTTTAAATTTTTAATTTTTATTTTTAAAGACGATAAAAAAAAATAAAAAAAAAAGGAGGGGGTGGGGGACATACTCGGTGCTTGAGAACTCATAGAGCCTGCCTTTCTGTGAGAAGACGATCACAGCAACCTGGACATCGCAGAGAACCGAGAGCTCGCCAGCCTTCTTTAACAACCCATTTCTTCTCTTCGAAAATGTCACTTGCCTGTTTGTCGAATTTTCGATTCTTTTCATCTCAACTTTCCCTCTCACCATAATGTTCCCTTCTAGGTCAAAATCAAACCGAATTATCATTATTATTTTTTTTAAAGTTTCCTTCAACTTTAACCATAAATTTAAGCATAAAATAATGAAGGAAAAAGAATCTCAAAATAGCAGAAATGGTATGAAAAGGTGTACAAGTTTTCAGTCGAAATACCTAGAAGAAAACTTGCAATGATATTATTCTGGTGTAGGCAGATTTGAAGCTAATTGTACAGTTCTGAAAACGTATGATCAAATTCTGTAAGAACAATGAGGACCAAAAATATCACAAAACAAAAGTGTACAATGTAGAGCTCATATCCAAAAAGAAATTTTTTTTTTTTTTTTTTTTTTTGGTACCATCTATGCTAAGAAACCTCAGAAGGATTTAAAGAGCAGAAACCCACAAAAAAAAAATATATATCAAAATTTTCCGAAACAATAAAGAAAAGGAAAATAGAGATATATATATATATATATATATGCACAGAGAAAAACTTTACCAAGTCAAAATGAGATAATATGAGCAAACTGAGTTTGTATTTGCAGAACAAGATGAAGTAAATACAAAATGGGAAAATGAGGATTTCTCAGAAACCCTAAGTAGAGGATCTCACTGAGCGTGGAATGCAAGGAGGGGACTTTTCTTCAAATGTAAATATATCTTCTTTCTTCAACCGCAGAGTTTTTCATTTTTTCTTTCCTTATTCATGTCTAGCTCGGCTCCTTGGAAATTATTCTGTTTCTCTATCAACGTCTATCGTCAAATTGGTGAGTTATCAGTCATTAAGACGAAACATGGACAAAATAATTAGACAGGAAAAAAGGGAAAATAAAATACAAAGAAAAAATAAAAAGGAAATCTTGCACTACTAATGGCTCCTAATTAACCTCGTTGTTTATCTTGATTTGGTAAAACTAACGGGTGTAAGGAGGGAGAAAATCAAATGCAGTGAAAAAAAAAAAAAAACTCTCTGAGAGAGTAAACAATACCGTTTTAATTATTTTATTGAACTAAATGATTAAAATACGGAACTAAAAAAAGTGACTAAAGTACGTAGATAATCTTCTTTTTTAAAAGTCATACGGAGCTAAAATTAAAGGCATAAACAGAGGAAGAAATATGGTGAAGAATATATGCATTCAGAAGAAGAAAAAGGAAAAAAAAAAAAAAAGTTTTGTGTGCAACATGTCAAAATCATCGTACAGTGTTTGCGTGAAAGACCCATTGGTGTAGGGTTACCTTTTATGTTTTGTGTGCAACATGTCAAAATCATCGTACAGTGTTTGCGTGAAAGACCCATTGGTGTAGGGTCACCTTTTATGTTTTGTGTGCAACATGTCAAAATCATCGTACAGTGTTTGCGTGAAAGACCAATAAGTCAGTGACAGCACATCGGTTGTTGTCAGCAGACAGAAAACATAAAAGGTGACCCTACACCAATGGGAGACGACCGCGTCACGTGACTCACAACCTTTTGTGTCGAGTCAGCTTGTACTATGTTTTCTTCAATTTTAATGCTTTGCCAATAAGGATCTGTTGGAGAAAAAAATTTGAACATCAAGGATATGTAAGAGAAGGTATTGGAGATGTTTAGTTTTGAAGATTTTTGAATTGGAACTTTGAAAATATGTGTTCGGTTGAAAAAAATAATAATAATAAAACAATATAAAAATTTAAAATATATTCAGAAAAAATATATATATTAATATTGATCTTGTTTTATTTTTTTTTTAATTCTATGTATTTAAAAAAAATCATCTCATTTGGATTTAAAAAGATAAAGCTATGGACTTTTAAAGTTTAATAGTGTGTTTGGTTTGTCGTTTGGAGATGAAATTTTTAAGTTAAAGTTAATTGACTTTTCAAAAATTAGTTATAATTTTTGTTAATTTTTCAGACAAAGACAAAAACTGAAAGGATGTAGGTTTGAGTTAAGGGGGGAAAAAATAAGAAAAAATATGAATCATAATAAAGGAAAATTATGTTAAATATAATAAAAAGATAAAATGGGTACTACAAGTAGTTGTTTTTTTTTAATAGACATTTACGTAATATTATTTAAAAATAGATATATTTTAAAATGAGACTCTAAAAATAGATTTTTTATGTAATTATTTCTTAATTTTGTGTTTAGTTCCTTTTGTTAGCTCACAAAATCCTCAATAACGTCTTTAGACAACAGGGAAAAATTTTAGGAAATTGGTACAAGGAGAAATGCACAAAAGATCAGTCGGGTAGGGCGGGCCGGTCTGCACCAAACACCGCCTACATAGGGTATTCATACGACTTGTCCATGTGATTTTCATTAATCTGACGTTGAACGATGAAGTTATTGTGATTGAAATTAGTAGTTTTGGGCATTTCTAACTTTGAAAGGTGATTGCGAACTACTTCGATGGAAATGGCATCAACTCAGCATGTCGTTCAACTTAACTCGTCGAGAGCTTTGCAATGGCACCTGCTGTGTTAAAAATGGAGGTTGAAATAGTTATTGGAGGTGGTGCCCATTTATGGAGGATAAAAAGATTTTTAACTTTTTTAATTTTTTAAAAAATTTAAATATTTTAGGCTAAACTGTTTTGTACCGACAACAATGTTATTTTTGCGCTATCACATGCAAAGACCATCTAAATTTTAACAAACGTGAGTAAAAAGACTGAAGACGGTGTCAAAAATAATAAGCTCAAGAGGTTGATTGTCATGAAAAATGAATAAATAAAAAATTAACGACTAAAATGTCAAATTCGAAAAATTCTATGAGTGATTGTACCAAAAACCTTTTTTTTTTTTTTTTGTTTGGAACACTAGTTGGAATCAAAAATTTTCAACTCATTTTTGTTTTTCTCTAAAAAGTCAATGAATATTTGGACTTGTTTTTAAAAAGTCAAATAATTTTAATCCAAAAAACTTAATTCTAGTCAGTACATCAAACATAAGCTAAATGTTTAATATCATACACTCGTATAAAAAGCCAAAGTGGATACATAATGTAATCCTTCACCAACAGATTATGATCAATCGAGCCCTCATCCATGATGAAAAAGTACCTTCTCCAACAACAGATTATCCCAAAAGATAACTACATAAAAGTACACAAATGTACAAATGCTCAATTCATAGATCAGACTCATACGTGTGTCTAATATGAGCAATAAGTACCCCACATATCTACCAATATCCAAAATTGCTGATGAGTATAAATCTAGCTACAAGTTAAAAACAATCAGATCAGTTCTTATTTTGGAATTTCTTTCCAAGATATGTTATTACAACAATATGAATCACTAAAAAATGAACTTATGAATAATGATTTTATATTATTGCATCGATTCCCATTTATTGCAAAGACGTGTTTCTTTATTAGATGCGCAACTCATCAATATTTGACACTAATTTAAAGTGAGCTGCGTACAATCCATACATACACTTGCTTGGTTTTCAAGAGATCATGAACAATCAGCTCGAGTAATCAGCAGCGAATTACTTCTTGGCGGCCCGATAGACAGCTCGGTCTCCACCTGATCTGAAGTTGTACTGTTGCTGCTTTGACTGTGGTAGGTTACTGCTTCCTTCTCTTGGATTAATGGCTACCAATATAGCAGTTTTGCTCAAGTAGTACTCTATCGAAAATGTTAAATATTTCTATATATATATATATGCTAGAGCTAAACAGAGGCATAATGTTCTTGATTAGAAGAAAGAAAACCAGTAGAATATATTAAAGAATAATATATTATGACAAACCTTTTTTTTTTTTTTTTTTTTGGTTTTCTTTCTCTGGTTGTCATTTATCTATTCTGCTTATTTACGCTTCAAACTTAAAAAGAGAACTCGATCTTATTGAGAGCGGAGGAGCCAGACTCAACTACTTAACTAGACCGGAGCAATGTCCCTATGCTTCCCGTCTCGAGACAAGTCTGCTATCATTGCCTCATTGTCTGCCTTTACTTTGTTTTTTTTTTTTTTTTTTTTTTTTTTTTTCTTTGACAAGAAAACTGAAAGAGCCTTACCTTAATCGGGGATAGATACACTAATGTTTATGAGGCCACTAAAGGTTCTATAAATTGCAGAGAATTTTCTTTTCCCCTAGCAATCCCCCGGAGGAGAATCAGAGCTTGGGGGAGGCTCTGGTGCCGTTGCTCGATCAGCACAACCACACAACTGCAATTCACTGCTTTTTCTTCAAAGCGGGAGCGGAGTGAGGGAAAAGCCTTAAGAGAGCGGGGGTTAGGCCGGAAGAAAGGAATCGGGGAAGTGACTTTGCATTGAAGGATATATCTTGAAGGTGGTTGAGTTAGCGCTACTATGTGAAACTTGGTTCTAAATTTCTTTCCTTTCTTTAGTTATATTTTACTTTTTAAAAATTTACGCTGGCAAGTGGCAAAACTAGTCAAGTGAAATCCTCGAATACAAACATTGATTTTGAAGTTGGTTTTACCGCAGAAAATCTTTTCCAATCGTAAAGCCTAAAATGCCACAAGAGAATATCCGAAACAGCAAATAAATAAGACAAACGAGAGATGATAATATTCTTACCAGGGTGAAAAAGATGCAAAAGTAGAAACAATAAACAAAAAGACTTCGAAAGTTACCTGCAAATTTTCACACAACTTTGCATTCTCTTCTAATAGAATCCCTTCCTGATTTCAGGAAAAAAGACTAATTAATTACACCTAAGCGTGAAGCACATATTGATACAAAATGGAACAAAAATACCTTCATTTTTAGTTGCTGTATCCGCTCATTGAATAGTTGCTCCTGGGAGATAGGCGATTCAAATATTTTATTGAGCTTTCATCATCATCATCATCATCATTATGTGTGTGTGTGTGTGTGGTTGTGTCTATATATATATATAGAAGCTAAGAGCAACAGCTATAGGGGTTAACAAAATGTTTCTGATAAAATGCACACCTTATAATTTGAGAGAAACCAGCTTTGTGAAAAAGATTTATCCCTTGGAGTTCCTCCTAAGAACAAGAACTTATGTCACGCCCCAAAAGCTTCCTAATAACAATGTAAGATCCAAAGTTCAGTGAAGAATATTACAACTGATCCAAGTAAGAACGTCTCCAATATTACAATACCACATTTCTATGGAATGTAAAAGTTTCATTCAGATTAAGATTATCTACAATGCGAATGCTAATATTAATGCAAATTATACGTTTACACAAAAACATGTAAAATGACATGTAGTTATTTTGTTTTGTGTGTCAATGAATAATGCTATTTTAGTCTATTCGTTATCATAAATTTGTGGTCTGTAGAACTTGCAAAAGTAAAGTTTTTAATTTTAAATACACCAAACATGACAATGTTGTAATTATCAAATGAAAAAAATCAACACATAAAGTTATCAACCAATAGCAACCAAATGTCAAAATTTGACATATGCTTGGTGCGAGAGTTGAATCAAATATAACGTATGCCAAATTGACATTATCCTCTTGTTTGGCACCTCATTTTAAATAAACCTTCAAAACTTTTTTCTACAGTATTTTTTTCCCACAAAAATTCAAATTTATTGTTTAAATTGTGAATTTGAACCTATAATCCAAACGGACCTTAAGTATTAAAATGGCTTTCTTATAACTGAAATTAACACCAAATCTTAGCTTTGGCACAAAGATTTGACTTTTTTTTTTTTTTTAAGCATTTAACATTACATGGGAGATACTAAAAAGTTATGCTTCCATAAAATGCTTTATTAATGTCAAATTGTGCAAATACTAGATAATAAACTTAGCACCGAATTGAGAATTTGTTAAGTTTCGGCGTAAAATTACTTATTAGTTAATATGTTGATTTTCACCTAATAACTACAACAATGCTATTTTTAAGGCTTTTTTTAAATAATAAAAAAAATAAGATGCAAGTTTTAAAACTTAAGATTTTATATAACATTAGAAATAACATTGTATATTGCAGCATAAAACACAAAATATACCAGGTATTCTATTGTTCATGAAATTTTAATATCAAATATAACATGGAAACATTCAAAAGTCGGGGGTTAAAATAACAAATATTAAGCATCAAAGCATACACCACCAATACCTGTTCGAAACTTCAAGGAGCTCAATTTTCTCGGCCATGTTTGCAGTTTCAAGCTTCAGATGCTGCATTCAAATTCATATTTCTTAATCATTATCAGGGAAAAATAACTTGATTCCCACATTTATAGCATTTAATTGTTATACTCTCTTAATCATTATCAGGGAAAAATAACTTGATTCCCACATTTATAGCATTTAATTGTTATACTCTCTAGTAGTAGCCAGGTCCATTCGATGATCCTCATGAAGAGCAAAGAACCTAATTATGGCATATGAATAAGTCAATAAAACATATCACTTCAAAGGTATTTAACACACACATACACATATACAAAGATGATGCCAAATCGGTATTTTAATAGCATAAACAAATTTACGCTTGAATAAAACACAGAGATTTGAGATTAATACTATATTCCAAGATGGAGCTTCTAACCTCTATCTGTTGTTCGGCTTCAGTGTTGTCGATTTGCTTATTATCCTTTGCTTGTTCACAGTATCGTCCGATGATTTTTTGCATTCTGAAGCATCCAAAACATACTATGTGAACATTCAACTATTTTACTTTTAATTGTAGTAGTTCATTAGCAATGGTGAGAAGACATTCAAATTCTAAAAACTAGAAACAAAAGCATCCAAAATGAGGCTAATTCAAAAGTATCAAAGAGTCCTTCTTATCTGGCCGAGCGTTTTAGTGATTTGTTTGGGGTTTACTGATTTAGGTTTTTAAGGAGGTCTTATGTAGTTTTTTGTTGGAGTAGATCTTGTGGAACCCTAACTGGTTTTCCCTCTTAGTGTTGGGATGTTTTTCTTTTGATAAATGTTATGGGTACCAACTCTATTCTCAACTTTTAAGTACTAACTTATATGCCATATGAGTTGTTGTTTTTGTATCGTTAAGTATTTAAAGTATTGTCACATCAATTGATTACATTTACTGATAAAAATATTACACTTAAGTCGGTACTCAAAAAGTTGGGATTGGAGTAGGTGTCCTTAGAACTACTCTTTTCTTTTTGTTGCTTTGGATTCATGAACTTTCACTAATTTGAACAGTTTCATTAAGTACTCTTTGCATTTTGCATTCAATTATTCTAATAGAATTTTGAGTTGGGGTTTGATGGAGAAAAGAGTTCTTGGGAGGACGCCAACTAGTTGGAATGCTCATTTAAGACCTTGAAATCAGTTACACTCTCTGAAAAAAAAAAAAAAAAAAAGCTCTCACATGTCCACTCCATTGTGAACGTACCTAATCAATTATCCTTATGCTTCTACCTTCTCTATCCAAATGTGTAGAATGATAAATGAACCAAAAATTGATTCCAACTATAAAGTATATTCAATTCTCTCTAGCCAGTTGCTCGATCGAATATTGAGACAACATGAATTGATTATATATCTTTGAAATGGTTGAAACAAAAGAAAAGAAATAAATGAGAAAGTTGCTTAAAGTTGAGACTAATTGAGACCTTTCTTTTATTTTCAATAAAAATTATTAGCAGACACATTATAAAGGAAATAACACATTCCAACGTGAAGGACTCAAGGCACAAATTCATAATCAAATAATTGTTTAGTAGTACTCCTTGTTTCAGTATAAATTGTTTAAGGCCAAAGTAACGCATGTTTCACAGTGAGATTTTTCTCCATAAAAAGGTTCATGTATTTTCATCAAATGTTCGTTTCAAGGGATTGTATATATACACATGATTTTTCTCTTGCTCTTGAACACACACACATATATATATACATATATATCGATTTTTCTCCAATCGATAAAACAGTAAAAGGCAAGTACATAATAACAGTCAAGCGTAAGCAAGTGAATATAAGGAATATAAGTAATTGAAAAAAAACTAGCTAGGAGGAGGAAGAACTAGATCCCCCAGCAATATCCAAATGGGATATTATAATCTGGTTTAAAAAAAAAAAAGGACTAATTAGTACTTTAAGAGAAATCAAGAGATCAGAGAAGAGAGATTTAACTTTGAAGATACCAAAAGCAATTACTTCAGGTACAATCCAACAGCTAGGCGCTAGCTGGTATCAGTAGTACGAAGGGAATGGCTAAAATACCCCAGATGATATATTTTGTTGTCTTAAATCTCTCTCTCTCTCTCTTTCCATTGATTATTTAATGGTATATATATGAAAATGTATATATACATATATATTAAAACAGATGGACAAAGGGTGATTTCTCGAATCTAAGTAGACTGTATGCATGTATTAAACGTCTCAACCATGATCAGTGCATTAACCCATACCTAATTGCAGACACCAAGCGCACCAAAATGTTATTGCAATTATATATATATATATATATATATTATTTTCCCAGGGGACAAAAAATTCATACAAACGAAGTTTGTATATGTTTACATGTCACGATATGATGCGATTTCTCAAAAATGAACATATGGGTTTTGTGAATCATTCCTTAAAAAGAAAATTAAAAAAAAAAAAAAAAGGGAAAAGTGGGGAACATACTCGGAGCTAGAGAACTGATAGAGCCTGCCTTTCTGAGAGAAGATGATAACAGCAACCTGGACATCGCAGAGAACTGAGAGCTCGCGAGCCTTCTTCAACAACCCATTTCTTCTCTTCGAAAATGTCACTTGCCTGCTTGTCGAATTCTCGATTCTTCTCATCTCTATTTTCCCTCTCACCATTTTTTATATATGCCCTCCTACATCAATACATACAGAAAATGGGAATTTTTTTTTTTTTTTTTTAGTTCCATTCAATATTAACCCTATATTAAAGCATAAAATAATGAAGAAAAACATTTCAAAATAACAAAATGGTATAAGACATGTGTACAAGGTTTCCATTGAAATACCTAGAAGAAAACTTGCAATAATATTATTCTGGTGTAGGCAGATTTCAAGCTAATATAGAGCTCTGAAAACGTACGATCAAACTTAGTAAGAACAATGAGGACCAAAAATCTGGCCAAAAAAAAAAGAATTTATAATAAAGTTATGTAATTTCTTTAAAAAAATGTATATATGCTAAGGAACTTCGGAAGGATTTAAAGAGCAAAACCCCCCCAGAAAAAAAAGATATCAAAATTTTTTTTCCGAAACAAAAAAGTAAAGAGAAAAGAATCACAAAAAAGAAAAAACTTTACTAAATCAAATGAAGATCAAGTACATACAAAAATGGGAAATGGGGATTTCTCAGAAAGGAGGATCTCACAGAGCATGGAATGGAAGGAGGAGACTTTTCTTGAAATGTAATATGTCTTTATTCTTCAACCACATGAGTCTTCCATTTTTCCTTTAGTACTTCTCTCGCAACTTGCCAATTATATAATTCTGTGTCCATCCTGTCAAGTGGTCTTGCCCTCACCAAAAAAAGACACGACAATAAGTGAGGGGGGGGGGGGGGGGGTGGGGGGGAATAAACAAAGAAGAAGAAGAAGAATAAAATATGATTAAAACAAAAAATAAATAAAGAGGAGGGTGTTTGGTAAAAAGTTTAGTTTAAACTAAACTGTACTTTTTTTTATCATTGTTTTTGTTTTTTTCTCAAAAATTTTTTGTCTTTTTCCTAAAAAGTTTTTTGTCTTTTCTGAAAAGTCAACATAATTTACTATTTAAACTTAAAAATCTTAACTCAAACTTACACACCAAACACCCCCGAAATTTTGCATTAATATTGGCTCTTAATTAACCTCGGTGCTGCTCTTGATTTGGTTAAAGTATAACGTGTGCAAGGACGACGGAGAAAAAACCTGCCTGCGTGGATGAGTTCACACGGGAATCAATCTTAATGATCTCATTAACAGAAAGGTCCGAGGTGCGAATCTCCTGTCAATTTATGGGAGCTATAAATCATATCTATATGATATATCAAATAAAAAATAACGTGATCACCATCAGATTATTTATTTAGCAAAAAAAAAAAAAGGATGACAGAGAAAACAAATAAATGAAATTGAACAAGCTTCTTCAAGTCAAATTTTCATCTTAGGTTTTTTTTCTTTCTTTTTTTAAAAAATTAATAAAATTTATAATTAATTTTTAAAAAATTAATTTTTTTAAATTTTTTTTTTCAAGCTTACTCATCAAACGCAATCTAAGAAATAAATTGATTTTTTAATGAAAAGATAAATTAATTTTTTTTGTGATTTTTTTAAATGAAGAAAAAAATTGATTTTTTTTATATGTAAATACTTGCACACCTCTTATCTTAATTAATCTATTACTAATTTTTTACGTCCCTCTATGATAATCTTAGACTTATAATTCTTAGGTTTCGTTTAGTGAGTTATCTCATCTTAAATTAAAATGTATTTTTTGATTTTTATTTTTATTTTTTTCTAAAAAAGTTTTTATTTTTTTTCTAAAAAATTTTTTATCTTTTTTAAAAAATTAATAAAATTTTTTAACTCAAATTTAAAATTTTCAACTCAAACTTATTCAACAAACGGATCCTTAACCCCCAAATCTCTCTTCTCTCTCTCTTCCCCTCGCCATTAGGTTTGCTCGGATGGCTTGAAGAAATAAATTGATTAAAGTACGGAGATAATCTTCTTTTTTAAAAGTCGTACGGAACTTAAAAAGCCATAAAGAGAGAGTAATATGTTGAAGAAGTGTTTTCCAAAAAAAAAAAAAAAAGTGTTGTGCTGTATGCATCATGTCAAAATCATCGTACACTGACTTGCATGACCTCAAACAGAAACGCTGACCTCCAACCAATGGGACTGACCTCGTCACGTGGCTCACCTTGTGTGGCGGGTCAGCTTGTACTATGTTTCTTTTCCTTCTTAACATGTAACTACTGTTTGTTTGATAAATTGATTGAAAATAAAATATTTAAATTAGTGTCAATCAATTTTTAAAAATTTAATTATAAATTTTTTAATTTTTTAAAAAGAAATAAATTAAAAAAATATTATTTAATTAAAGTTAAATTTAAATATCAAATGAATATGTAATTTGACCGAAAGCACTCAAATTACTTTTAAAAAGAAAAACTAAAATTAAGTAGTATTTACCTTTGCAAACCATGCATTTTGTTTTTTTAGAAAGTATTTGTGGATTTTGAAGTTCTTTATTTTTTATACCATTATAATTTATTAATATATATATCTATATTTTTTTTCTTAATTAGCACTTATTTTGATCTAAAAAATAACGTAAATGTCCTTAAAATTGAACTTAGAAAGTAATTTAACAAAATTTGAATTGAGGATAGTTGGACATTTTAAGGTCTACTTAAAGATTTGAAAGAGAAAACATATAGATTTGATATATTAAATATAATAAAATAATAAAAATACATTATCTTAAAATGTATGGTATATTTTTTGAATAAAAGTAAAAAACATGATATAAAAGGTGAATAATCTAATATTTAGTTTTGTTTTTAAAGGGTAACTTGGATATGTTTAGGTCAAAATTAAATGTTTACCTATAAAAGGTATAGATTTGTATATTAATTAAAATTTAAAGGTATTAAAAATGAAAAACTTCAAAATACAAGTTATACTTTCTAAATAAAAACAAAATATAAGGTATGAAAATGTAAATAACCCTTTAATGACTTTCACAACTTTAGCAAATAATAATAATAATAATAATATTAATAGTCACTTATCCTACAACATATTAATATTTTGAATCAAAATAGACAAAATATATTGTAAATAAAGTTTTTTTTTTTTTAGATTAAGTGACGAAACTTTAAGATAAAATAATTTAGAAGATAAACTGAACTTGTTTTTAAGTTGATTTTTATGTGGTCTTAGTTTTAATCATAACAGATAAATCCATGTGCAAGTCATATCTCAATTTTGACAGGAAAATGCCGAGCATTATTATACAGATTTTCAAGTTCTAGGGTAAATTTTTAAAAATAATATATCAGGGTAAAAAATGTAATTGACCAATAAATTTAAGGGGTGCTAGTGCAAAAAAAATCCTTAAAAGTAATTATTATTAAAAAAAAAAAAAAAAAAAAAAGCTACCTTTGAAGGAAAAAATTCAAGTAAAATTTTTGATACTTTGATCCTTATTTTTAAGGGAGAAAGAAGTAAATAATGACAACAATAGTGTCTTTTTAAAACATTTGGAGCGACTTACGTTAATAGTAATTTTATTAGATAAATAATCTATTTTTTTAGAAGTAAACTAATTATTTGCTTAATAAATTTGCTATTTACTATTATGTACTTCTAATATTTTAAAATCTTATTACTTATTTCATTTAATTTCGTTAAAAATATTATTTATTATAGTTTTCATATTTTAATCTATAACTACATTATAAATATGAAGATCCCTAAAAATACTATTTAAAAACTTTGTTAAATTATTTTGTCTTTTTGTAATGATGTCTTTTCTTCTTTTTTTTTTTAACTTTTTCTTGATTTATCTGTTTTTTTCTTTATTAACTTTTTTAAATGTCTTTTTTTTATTCTCTTATTTTTATCCTAAAATATCATTGAAAATTTTGAACATTTATGTTTATAAAATAGACATTCAATGATTTTAATATGTATACACTTCACATTTCACACATGATTTTAACTAGTCCAAGCAAAAATCTCACCAACCGTGGATCTTGCCGAGGGTAGGGCAAATGGAGGTGGGACTTGTGGATGACAAATCTTACCAGTGGGCCTAATTAGGTGCGGTGGGAGTTTCAATAAATTTCTTCGCATTTTATATTTTTTAGGTAAATTTTATTTTTTTTTAAACAAATTAAATATAAATTATTTTTAGGTTTAAGGACAAACTACCATATAAATAAGTTAAAAAACATTATCCTAATATTGCATCATCATCTCCCACCATTAGATAATGATGTTAAAGTAAAAAGTACTCGCTCTATTGGTAAAGTGTAAATGTACAAATCCTAATATAAATTTTGTCAAAAAAAAAAAAAAAGAAAAGAAGATAAATTGTGACTTAATATACAGTAATGAGTGCAAATAAAATTACTCTATTTCTTTCACAATTTTCAACATAGGCCCAATAATAAAAAAATAAAAATAAAAATAAAAAGAGAGAGAGAGAGAGAAAAAAATACCTAAATAATTATATTTTTCACCTATTAATTAACATGACACAAATTTTTTATTCTTGACCAACAGACATAAATTTTAGTTAACTTTAGTTCAATTTTATGTCATATTAGTGTAGTGTTAATTTTTGTATCATATTTATGTAATGATCTCTAAATTTATGTCGTTCAAGTGCTTTTCTCAACAAAAAAGAGAGAGAGAGAGACCACATTTTACTTAATGATACCCCACTTGAATATTGAATATTTTGAGGATTTATATTAAAGAAAAAAAACATTTGATTTAGAAAACGGATAATGGAGCTTCATATTTATGTCATGAACATAAAAAAATAAAATAAAATAACTAGATCATCACTAATATTATACTTGATGTCACAAGAACCAATGACGATCAAGATCTAATGGTTTCGCATGTCTGTAGTCGTTGGAGAGTCATTATATAGATCATTATTTTTATTATTTATAATCTATCATGTTATTTTTTCTTTTCAACAAATAGTCAATCGTCTCTGATTCCGGTTGTCAAATAGTAAATTTTTTATAACATAATAGATTATTTTTTTCTTTTGTAACATAGGTGGCAGGCCGTCTACCTTGTCAAAAAGTATAAATTTTTTATTAAGCCTCCGTTTGATAAGTCATCTTAAACTTAAATTTTTCATCTCAATTTATCTTTTTTTTAAAAAGTCAACAAAAATTATAACTAGTTTTTAAAAAGTCAACCAACTCAAATTTAAAAATTTCAATTCAAATTGTAACACCAAACGGAGCTTAACTATCAGATTATTTTTCATTTTTAATATAGATGACTTTTAATCTTCGACTTTAGTTGTCAAAGAATTATCTGTTAGATTAGTTTGAAAATCTAATCAATTTTTTTTTTTTTCCAAATTGTTTTCCATTTTCAATCTAGATATATAGACATCTTCGTCTTCAGTCACGGAGAAAAAGTTAGTAGATTATCATTCTATTTTCAACACAAACAACCGAATGTCTCTGATTTTGATTGTTGGAGAATGTTCCGGTAGGTAGATATCTATAATCTATCTAAATAATTTCAAAATCACTAGATTATAAAAAACAACCAAATAAAATTTTATTGAAAAAATTATTTAAAAAATACTTTAAAAAAATCTCAAGTCCGAAAAGTATAAATTCACTGTACGGATTACAACTTCTTGTCCTCAATTTCACTTCAATCAAACAACATAATAAGAAGATAACTAGTTGAAAATTTGCAACTCATTATTCGTCTTTTCATCTTTTGGGCGTTTTGCTATTTTGCCAAGTTCAATTGCAACAACATGCCTTAATTAAAGAATTGTTAATTCAATTTTCTTAAAGGGAAAAAAAAAAAGTACTGATTATTTCTAGATAAATTCAATACCGCTAAGTAAGTACCATGGATATAATTAAAATGATATCGAAGCATCTTGATATCCTTAAGTCTTCAATATAAAGTGTAAACTAAAATAAAAAAAGGTGGTATTTTCTTTTTTACTCGTGAAAAAAATTTAAATAAAAGAACACTGGACCTGTCAAGTTCTAAAATTGCTGACGAGTTATGTTGTTAAGACATAACATAAAAGGAAAAAAGTCATAAATTTTTCATGAATTTTGTTATTAGTGTTAATATATATGTCTCCTGAATTATAAAATATACTCATTGTGCTCCCTGAATTTTAACATGTGTGTCAAGTTATCCTATTTGTTAGTTTCCATTTGTTTTTTCGTTATCTTTTGATGCGAATCCCACCAAGAATAACGAGACCCGACAACGAAAAGGTACTCAAGAATGTTCTACGATCAGGTTTGGATGGGAGACCTTGACCCGTTGCTTCAATAAAAATAAGAACCTTGGTATATTTGACCTCAACCCATTGTTTAATGTAAAACAAGAACCTCGGTATAAGAAAGACGTCACAAACAGTGGTGAAAATTCATTTGATAAGTCGATAGTGAATGCCACGGAATATTCCGATAAGTTCGAATGGTTCGTCAAAGAACCAAAGAGAAAATACTCTCACATTTCTGAATAATTACTTGTCTTCTTTCTTCTCCATAGGTACCTATTTATATAAGTTGAATTATTGTAAAGAACGTTCCTAAAATAACTTAATTACATGCCATCTTAATTATGGTTAAAATCTAATAATGATAGTTCTTACTTGCTAAAATAGAAAAAGGGAAACAATCTGAAAATTAAATGGCTGTAAATACCAAAAAATAGAAAAGAAAAGTTGACTAATGAGCTAGCAAAATAAAGGATGAATGATGGTTGAATATTCAATAATAATAAAGAAAAGGAAACTGAATATTTTTTAGTTTCTCTTTCTTGATTCACACGCTTATTGCATGGATTTGCATGGCTGATCTTCTTGATCCGAATTGACCTTGATGATGTGGACCGATCTTTGTCGTCCCTCATTAATGAGCACACCCAAATCATCTTGCTGAAACTTCCGGATTAAATTGTTGAGTTTGATTTGCATCATTTTTAATATCAAAATGCCCTCTGAACTTTATTTTTGTGTCAAAATACCCCCATAAGCTTTGTATTTGTGTCAAAATACCCCCTGGTCTTCAATATTTGTATCAAACAACCCCCTGATCTTTAATATTTGTATCAAAATGCCTCATTTATCTTATTTTAATTATCTAACATTGTATAATTACCAAATAATTATTAACTTTTTTAGAATAGGTAAAAAATATATTTTTTTTATTTTAATAAAGTAGTACGCATCTTTTTTTTAACACATTTTTTTATTTTATTTATTTTAATTTAAGTTTATTTGGGTTATGAGTTTACTTATGCTTAATCATAGTTGGTAGGACTCAGAAGCAGGATTTGGCTTTTAAATACACTGTTTACTTGGGTTACTTAATTTGAAATCATAATTTTAACGAATTTCATTCATGTGTTTGCTTCCTAGTTATATTTTTTTAATTTAAAAAATGATTGGTTTGCATATTTTGATACAATATTGTAAGTCATAATTAAACAAAAAATTGTAATAGGGGGCATCTATTGACACCCCTCTATCTGTTTTCCCCACTCCTTTCTTAAATTATCCACCAATTAAAAATTTAGATGTTCATTATTACTCGTTACACCCCTATTATTATTATTTTTAAAATTGCTACAATTTAATTATACCCTTCATCTTTTTTATACTCACCAACAAATAAATAATTGCTATTTTTTTAAACAATAACTTATTATTATTATTAGTATTCTTCTTCTTCTTATATATTGTAATTTTGTCTTTTCTGAGATAATTATTTTTTGTAATAACTATTTTCACAAGAAAATTACGAACAACAACTTACAAACAATACATGTATATAACAACAATATTAATATTCATACATGTATACATATCTACGACAGAAAAAATAAATATAAAACCACGACTATTTTAGTTTCATGAAATCTTATGTCAAAAAAAAATTATTGAATTTCTTAAAAAAAAAAAAAAAGATGTCAAAAAATAAGAAAAACAGTAAATGAGAAAAAACAAGTGTTTTAAAAAAATGTGGTTATTTGTTGGTTTGTGGGTGCAAAAAAGATTAAGTGTAGGGATTATTGTGAAATAATAAGAAGGGTATAATAAGTAAAAAAGGATATTTAGAGTTTCATTAGTGGATAATTTAAGAAAGGGGATGGGAAAAGTAAATTGAGGAGTGTTAATAGACGCTCCCATTAAAATATTAGAACAATAAAATAATGAACATTAATTGTATAGTTATTTTTATTTAATAAAATCAAAATGAATATAAAGTGGATAAAAAAAGATATATTTTCTTTTAATAAAAAAATAATTTTTTTTTACATATTCTAAAAAATTTAGGTAATTATACAATATTAAATAATTAAAATAAGATAGATGAGGCAGTTTGATACAAATATTAAAAATCAGGAGGTATTTTGATATAAATAATAAAGATTGGGAGGCACTTTGACACAGATAAAAATCAGGTGACATTTTGACACAAAAACAAAGTTCATGAGACATTTTAACATTAAAGATAATGAAAAAATTAACGGCAACTAACTGAGAGAGTAATTTGACACACATGTTAAAGTTCATGGAACACAATAGATATATTTCATAGTTTAGAGGGCATATTGATACTAGTGACAAAGTTCAAGAGGAATTTATGACATTTTCCAATATAAGAAAATATATCCCCTTCCCTTGACAATGAGAAAATTAAACGATCCCAATCTTTGAAATAATAAGGAGAATACAATCATCTACAAGTTAAAACAAACAAGTCGATTCTCATTTTTTTGGAATTTGTTTACAAAAACAATCTGATAAATTATATCTATATGAACCACATACGAATGAACTTATGATGAAAAATAATCTCATACTGCATCGATTCCCCGTTTATTGCAGAGACGTGTTTCCTAGAAACGCAACTTATCAGTATTTAAGACTAATTTAATAGAGATGTACGTACAAACTATACCAATACTCGTCTGGTTTCAAGAGATCATGATGAACAATCAGCTTGACTAATCAGCAGCGAATAATTACTTCTCGGCGGTCCGATGTACAGCTCAGTTTCCACCTGATCTGAAGTTGTAATGTTGCTACTCTTACTGCAGTAGGTTACAGCTTCTTTCTCTTGGATTAATGGCTGCCAATACACCAGCTTTGCTCCAGTAATACTCTATAAAAAAAATGTTATATATTTATATATACACACATGCATTTAGATCTTGATTAGAAAAAATAAAACCAGTAGGACATGCTGAAGAGTATAAGATGGCGAACCCGATTTTGCTTTTTCTTTCTATTATTTACTCTTTTTTTTTTTTTGTTATCTATCTGTTCCGCTTATTTACGCATCGAACTGAAAATGAAAACTCAACCACAAGCATTTGATCCAGTTTCGGAATTTATTTGTTCTCTGGAAACTCATAAACCTAGCTAAAACACCACATAATGAAGCAGCAGAAAAAAGGCAAAACCAGAGATATTAATTCTTTCTAGGGGGAAAATAGAGATATAAACCAAAAAACAAGAAACATATGAGCTTGAAATTCACCTTTTCACGTAACTTTGCACGCTCTTCCAAGAGAATCCTTTCCTGATTTGAGGAAAAAAGAACATTACTAAAACTAGTGAAGTTCAGCTAAACAGTTAAGCTTGAATGAAGCACATGTTGATCAATACAAATGGCACATAAATACCTTCATTTTTAGTTGCTCCATCTGCTCGTTGAATAGTTGCTCCTGGGAAATAGGCGATCCAAGTAATTTAATAAGCTTTCATCATCATCATGTGAGTGTGTGTGTGTATATATATATATAATAGGGATCCAACTCCTGTGTCCCCTTAATCTTGTCTCATTCATGTTCCTCCAATAATATCATAACATGTCAATTAAAGATACATATTTAATTATAATATCATAATAAATCAATTAAAAAATTATTAAATCCGAATGTCAGCGGAGCCAGCCTTTTGTTTAAGTGGGGGCATATATTAAAAGATAAAATTTTAAAAGATTATATAGGAAAATTAATTTTCAGTGAGGATAAAATGAGAGAAATAAAAATATTAAAGATAAGAATGAAAAAAAAAATTCAATAGGATAGAAACCCTCACTCGATTATGGATGGCTCCGCCCCTACATAAAAACTAAAAGCAACAGCTATAGGGATCAACAAATGTTCTGATAAATGTACACTTTATATTAATTTAAGAGAAGCCAGCTTTGTGGAAAAGTTCTTTTTTTTTTCTTTTTTCTTTTTACAAGATATAATAAATACACACACACACACATGTACCTTTCTTGCTCTGATATTGCGTAGGCTTTGCTCCAACTGCCTAACCATCCCTTGGAGTTCCTCGTAAGAACAAGAATTTATATCACGCCCCAAAAGCTTCCTAAGAACAATGCAAGATTCGAAGTTCAGTGAAGAACATTACAACACCACATTTCAATTGAATGTAAAAGTTTCATTTAGGTAAAAATCATCTACAATGCAAGTGCTTGTTATGCTATATTTGGCGCAAAAAAAGACGTAAAATGGTGTATTTAGTTGTTTTGTTCTGTGCTCTAATTAAACAATGCTATTTCAAATGTTATATATCTATTTGTTATCATAAATTTCTAGTCTTCGGAACTGGTAAAAAGAAAGCAACTCATGAAGTCATCAACCAGCAATTGCCAAAATTTGGCATATGCTCGGTTGCCAAAGTTGGCATCAAATTTAACAGGTCATACTGACATTTAAGTAATACATTGCATTAGAGAATAACTTTCTTACCAAAATGCCAAATGTTGGCATTGGCATAGAGATTTGGAATTGCATTGGATAGTGTAAAAATACTCTCCAAGAATTGCTCTGTACTTGGTACTAAATTTAGCACCAAGTACACTATATATCAAATTTAAGGAAATGATTACTTATTAGTTAATTAATGTGTTGGCTTTTTCACTTAATTAATAACAACAACAATGCCATTTTTTAAGTTTAAAATAAAAGAAAAAAAAATTCTTTTGCAAGGATTAAAGCTTAAGATTTATGATAAAATATCCATAAAAAATATTTATGATAAAATACATATATGGTATTTTTAAAAAAAAATTCTGTATTGAAGTACAAAACTACACTACTTTTCCATTTTTAACACCACAAATAACATAACATTAGCATTTACTTTGAAAAGTCTCGGGTTAATATTAAGCATGAAGAGTATAGGCCACCAATGTACCGCTTAGAAACTTCAAGGAGCTCAATCTTCTTGGCCATGGTAGCAGTTTCAAGCTTCAGTTCCTGCATCCAAATCCATACTTTTTTAATAATTATCAGGGAAAAGTAATTTCAGTTACAAAGCTATAGTTATCATATATATACATATAGATATATTCACACACACGCATGTATATATATATATCCATATAGATATAGATTCCAATATGTACATGTGAGTCAATATATAAAACATTTTTCACTAACAGTAAAGTGCAAAACAATTCATTCTCACGTCATTGGGTATAAATAACACATACATAAGTACATATATAGATACAGATATTGATCATATGGTTCCAAAATAATGAACCCTAGTATTTTAGTAGCATACACGGGTTTACGCTTTAATAAAACTAAGAGATATGAAATATCATATTCCAAGATAGAGTTTCTAACCTGCATTTGGTATTCCGCTTCTATGTTGTTTGCTTTCTCATCCTTTGCTTGTTTACGGTATCGGTCGATGATTTTTTGCATTCTGAAGCATCCAAAACATATCACGTTAATATTCAACTATTTGACTTTCGATGTTTGTAGTAGTTTGTTAGCAATGATGGGAAGTCATTCATATTCCACAAAATAGAAACATAATTTATTACTTGAGGAATTTTTGTGAGTGTTTCGTCTCCATTGGAAATATTGAATATTATTAAGTTCAAGGAATCTAATAAATGTTAACTTTACAGAGGAAAGCAAAGGCGAAAGAGTCACAGCAGGTAAACAAGAACTAAGGGAATAAATGAGGGGATTAGTGGAAGGATTTTGGGATACTAAAAACAAAGCTTTTTCCAACTAAAAGAATTTCTTCCACTTCAAGAGACTTTTAATGAAATTTCTTGGCATTCTCAAAATGGTTCACATGGTAATCCAAAATATCATGCCATACTCTAAATAGTTTGCAAATACTAAACATGTTTTCGAACTCGCATTGTAGTAAAGCAAATAATCAAACAAGATGTTCATAACAAGCTTTTTCTTCTTCCGTCCCAGTTTCATCAGAGTTCTTCAACCTAGAAGAGCTTCTTTTTCTTTCTTTTTTTTAGCTGATTAAGTTTTTGGTTAATATTAGGGATTTTTTGGGTCTTCAAAAAGGAGAGGAGGAGAGAATCAACTGTTAGTTTACCTATTCTCTCAAAAGCTTAAACTTTTAGGAGTTGGGCTAATAATAGTTTTATATTTCAATACTCCCCCTCACGTGCAGGTCAGACAATGGGCAAACGTACAGACAAATATTAATTTGAAAGTCCAACACAAATTATAAGAAGGCCGAAACATATTAAGGCCCAACACACAATGATCATAAAGGGGTTATATAAAGAGTGCAATTGTAAGGGTTCGAACTCAGGTCCTCCCGCTCTGATACCATGTTAGTTTACCAATTCTCCCAAAAGCTTAAGCTTTTAGGAGTTGGGCCATCAATAGTTTTGTATTTCAACATCAACCTTTGCAATCCCGTCCAAAACTGGACGCCCTCACATGACTAGGATGCAATAGAGAACGTCTAAAATCTAACAAAAAAAGTGAGACGTTGGGAATACGAAACTTTCAAATGCGAGTTCGTTCGCAACTTAAATTTTAAATCAAAGTTTAGGGAAATTTTTTTTAAATTTGTCCTAAAAAATGTTCCTAAAAAAGTAAGGTTTCCAAATGAAAAGGGCAAATTATAGAAGGCGGACTAAGATGGTAGATTATAAGCTTATTAATATCCAGCTAGATTAAGAAGCTTAATCCTTGTAACTTGCTCAAAATTATGTTAAGATGGAAAAGAAAATGAACAGAAAGAGGAAGAATCCATGTTTTCTTTTTTACGGGGTAAAGGAAACTGCGGAGCTTTCTCCATAACACCCGCATAAATATATCTCAAATTTAAAAATAAAAAAAAGCCTTGAAAGTTAGGGTTGAAGTTCTAATTTAAAAAGGTATCTGATGAACAAGGAAATCATAAATGGAAACGTAAAATTATTATAAAAAAATATAGAGAAACTTTAGTGCACGGTTGGTTTGATGGAATGGCCATTGGAATTGAATGGCAACACCTAAAATCCAGTCATTCTTATGTTTGCTCGGACAAAATACACTAAGAATAACTATTCTTATGGAAATGGAATTGCTTTTCTACCAAAATGGTTGAGAACCAATGGAATGATCATTCTATTCAAACATCTATATTAATTAAAATTCTCTCTCTAAATTATCCCTCACAGTATTCTAATATTTACTTTAAATACCCTTGCACTATCCTAAAATCATTAATTCGAAATGGTTAAATTAATGGATGTGTATTTTTGTCAAAACAACTATGTTACATTCCATCTCGATGACTAAACCAAACATAAAATTTGTTATTCCAATGTTCAACCAAACATTATAATTAAAAACAATCATTCAATCTATTCCTATTCTTATTCTTATTCTATCGTAATATTCCTACTCCTGTTCCTATTCCATACTATCAAACCAAAGGTACCTTTAAATCTTACAAGTAGAAACTACATCAATCTACAATCCATCTTAACATTCTTACCGATAGGATTGTTTTACACTTCATTAGATTTTACCCTCTGACAGGATGTAATATCAGAGAGAATAGTATTAGAAACACCAACTCTAATATCAAATTTTGAATACCAACTCGTATGATGGTTAGTTGCCATCTTTTTTATTAGTAGATACAATCAATTAAGTTCCAATAGTCTAAACACTGTCAATAAAAAAAGGACAACTCAAATAATACATATATATTGATACTCCGATTGTTAGTTAACATGGTCACCACAAAATTATATATCAGATCTATATACATTTCCTTGGTCACTAGTACTTGCATTCTGATGACAAGAATCTCCGATATCTATATGACAACAAGGTGACACGTCATAGTATAATATGTTTGAAACCATAGAAGGAATACCACCGATAATACCATGAAAACATAGAAGGAGAAGAGAGAACTAAGAAAAATTGTATTCTCTGAAATGTAAATCGTCAAAAGTATAAGAGGGCGTTATTTATAAATGAAAAATGCAAATTAAAAAAGAGAAACTAAACTAATGAGAGATACTTACTACCATGGATTAATAGTCAACTACACAATTAGAGAAAAGGAAATTCCTTAATCAATGCTAACATGTTAATTAATTACCATTAGTTGTTTAATGTTAATCATGATCCAACTTTTAACCGCAACTTGCATCCGTATCACTATGGATTTCTTTCTCGAAATTCATTTGAAAAAGACAGATCGTCACCTAATCCTTATCCTAATTAAAGCTTAGAAGTATCAAATTTCTTCCGCAAATGATTTCAGCAGGTTAATATATATGCACAGGATTCCAGCAGGTCCTCAAGCCGCCCTCGAGCCCCCACCCCCACATACATACATATGTACTTACACACACGCATACGTACATTGTCACTAGAGTTAAAGTAATCTCCTAGTACCATCTATATATATATATATATGTAGCTGTTAGTACTCAGATAATTGAAACAAGACTAGTTGAAAATGAGAGAGTCTGTCAATAGGAATTATGCTCCGCGGGCACCTACTTTATTAATTAAAAAAAAAAAAAACTCCAAAATTTTGATTCTGGGACTTAAGACCTTAAACACTTAGCCCAAACGGGGTTGTCGATATATAGGAAAACATAATACAACGACGTGAAATACCCCAAGTCACAAGTTGATAATCAAATAATATTGGTTTAATATTTCTTGGTTTTGGTGCAAGTCGTTTAAGGTCATGCATTGCATGGTAGCTCGAATTCAAGCACATGCATGAAGGTCCATGCCTAAAAAAGTGAAGTAAATGTAACAAAGACATGTTTTTTACAGGGTGATTTCTCTAGTATATCATAACTATATACATTTATATATATGTATATATATCTCTTAATTGAGATGTAAGAAGCCTTTAGAAGTAACATTAGCAGAACAACTCTCTACATGTTCGTACGAGATGCTAAAACAGAAGTTAAAACATTGTTTTTAACATACGATGCTCGATAACCAAAGTTCCATAAAATCACAGCCACTTCCCATAATAAACACCATAGACAATTTGTATGAAGTAGGAAATCTTATGTTAGAAATAAGTATATGTTTCCTAATCACTACAGAATTTAGTTACCATTTTAATCACTGTTTAAATACTGTTTTTGGATAGTATTTAAAAAATAATAAATAGTGTTTTCCCTTACTTTTTTTTTTCTTGAATTTATTTTTTCAAACCTGTAATCTAATCGGACTATCAATGTTTGTTCAAACCACCTAATTTATCTCCAAGTAATTTGGTTGGTTAGCTCAAACCAACATTTTCAAACTTTTTTTTGTTTTTTTCCCAAAAAGTTTTTATCTTTTTCCCAAAAAGTTTTTTGTCTTTTCTGAAAATTCAAAAAAATTTACTATTGAAACTTAAAAATTTCAACTCAAACTCATTCACCAAACAAACATACGTCTAGATACCGAAGGAGGAAAAAAGAAAGTCTGGAATGAAATGAAAGAACATAAAAACAGTCATGCGTATTAGTGGTCATCAAGAGGACTAGTAATCGCAGTACTATAGGAGGACTAAGCACTGGATTCCCAGCGTCAAAAGAGCGTACAACCTGATTATAATCCTTAATTAGTACATGAAAAGAAAAAGAAAAGAGAGAGAGAGTGAGCGAGAGAGAGATTTTTGAAGATATTATTTTCCCAAGATCAACCCAAAAGCAACTTCAGGTACAATCCAACAGCTAGGCGCTAGCTGAAATCAGTCGTACTCTTGAGAAGGGAATGGCTAAAATACCCCAGATGGTATTTTTGGTTGTTTTAAATCTCTCTCTCTCGTATCCTAATTAACTCTGATTATTAGTGGTATATATGAAAGCAATAAATATAGTTTTATATATATATATATATAATCAGATGGACAAAGGGTCATTTATAGAATCTAAACAGTATTGCAGATCAGCTAGCCACAACTCATACAAAATATCATATATATATATATATATATATAAATGTGTACACGTATAACATATATATCTCCACCATGATAAACAGTGCATTAACCCATACCTTATTGCAAACACCAAGCACAGCAAATTGCAACTATATTTCTTTTTTCCAAGGGACAAGAAATTCTTAGAACGAAATTTATGTTTGTTTATTTTATTGTTAATATTTGACGAAAAAGTTTATTGTTTTCATTTCACGATGTAATAAGCGATTACTCAAAAAAGAAAACACGGATTAAAAAAATAAAATAAAATAAAAAAGAGGAAAATAAAAAAAAAATGGAACATACTCAGAGCTAGAGAACTGATAGAGCCTGCCTTTCTGAGAGAAGATGATAACAGCAACCTGGGCATCGCAGAGAACTGAGAGCTCGCGAGCCTTCTTCAACAGCCCATTTCTTCTCTTCGAAAATGTCACTTGTCTGTTTGTCGCATTCTCGATTCTTCTCATCTCTACTTTCCCTCTCACCATTTTGTATATGCCCTCCTACATCAATATCAAACAGAAAATGGGGTTTTTTTTTTTTTTATTTATTGGAAGTTTCATCCAACTTTTTCAACCTAAATTTAAGCATTAAAAATCGGCATAAAATTAAATAATGTAAAAATCTAACAAGAAACAAAATTGGTAAAAAGAAAAAGGAAAAAAAAAAAGGAAAATACCTTTGCTAGAAAGAAAACTTGCGGTGATTTTCTGGTGTAGACAGATTTCAAGTTAGCTCTCGAGCTCTGAGTTAAGAAGTACGACCAAATTTTGTAAGAACAAAAATATCGCAAAACAAAGGTACAATAAATCTGTAATTTTTTAAACTATTTTTGGTAAGAAATCTTAGAAGGATTTGAAGAGCAAAAACCCCAAAAAAAAGTATAACAAAAAATTAAATAAAAATTTCATAAAAATAAACTAAAGCATTAAAATGAGATGACAAAACTGAGTTTGTATTTGCAGAAAAAGGATGAAGAACAACATACAAAAATTGTGAATTAATGAGGGGATTTTCACAGAAGCCCTAGCTAAGAGGATCTCACAGAGCGTGGAATGGAAGGAGAAGACTTTTCCCGAAATGTATATAATCTTGTATTCTTCAACCACAAAGAGTCTTCCATTTTCCTCCTTTCCTTATTCATCTATAGTTCTCTCGCAACTTGCCAATTATTCCCTTTGTCTATCCCTGTCAAGGGGTCTTGACCCACACCAAAAAAAAAAAAAATTGAAAAGGAAAGACAAAGTGGAAAGAAAAAATTAATAAAAAGGGAAAATTAAAATGCAAATAAACAAAAAAGGAAACATTTACGTTAATAGTTCCTAATCTCGTTGCTTATCTTGACTTGGTAAAACTGAGAAAAAGACACATGTAAATACGGAGAGAAAGACAAAATTCAGTTAAAAATAAAAATAAAAAACTAAAAAATATTTTTTTAAAGGGTAAAAAAATATATATTTTAATAAACTCTAAAGTCTAAACAATGTCCTTATTATTATTTTATTTTAAAGACAGAAAAGTGATTAAAATATGTAGAAAAATCTACTTCTCTTTTTTAAAATGTCATCCTCATGAGGAGCTTAAAATGGCATAAACTAAAAATGAGAATAAAGTTTTGCTTTCCGAAAAAGAAGGAAAAAAAAAATTAAAGTTGTTGTTGTGTTCGACATTTCAACAATCATCGTACAATGACTTGCTGAATGACCAATAAGTCAGTGACAGCACATCAGCAATTAAAATGCTGACACTAGACATTTAGACCAATGGGGGGGCGACCGTGTCACGTGGCTCCTCTTGTGTGGCGAGTCATCTTGTTGTACTATTTTTTTGGTGGAAATAAATAATTTTAAAACAATCAAATCCAATCACAATTGGAGGGTTGGTGGTGGCGAGATAATGGTTTCATATCTTTCTGTTTGATTTGATATTTTTAACTTAATTTTTTCATTTTAATATTTATCTTTTTATAAAAATTGAATAAAAAAATATAATTAATTTTTAAAAAATTAATTAATTTTAATTTAAAAATTTTATTTCTAATCGGTATACTAAACGTACCCATGTTGGTGCATTAGTTTAGTTCCAACCTACCATGAGTAACAAAACTTTCTTTCCTTTTTTTTTTTTTCGGTTGTAAGAAAGGGGATTGGCGGTGGTGTCATCACGTCCCTGTCCTAATGATCATTGGATAAGTGCACTAGTTGTACCGATGGAATAACAAGTAATTTGACCCTAAGTTTTCACATCTAGCAGGCCTCAACCTTTAAGAGCATACATCACATGGACTTTCTTGTTAAAAGTTAGACTGTGTATGTGTCATATCTCGAATTTGAGATATAATAAAAGCGAAGTCTCTAATTATTCTTTCAATAAAATTGTTCCCTTTTTTTTTTTAATAGAATGCCCCTTATTAATTTTAGTGGACACTAATTATGTAATCAATAATGCGAGTACAGGTATAGTTTACTAGTAACTTCATACCTAATTGTATCATAAGGCGCAGAGTTTACGTTCTTAATCCTCAAGTTCAAAAAAAAAAATTATGTAACAAATAAAAGACATCAATAATATTAAGCATCATTCCTTAATAAAAAATAAGTTCTACGAAATGAAACACATATATGGAGCCTATACCTTTTATTAGTGGTGACATTTTAACATTTTTCTTATATATTTGTAAGATTAGGCCAAATTAATGTGATCAGTTCAATTTTTATCTTTTTTTTTTTTTTTATAGAATATCAACAAAGAGAGACCATAGGTGAAACAGTAAAAAATTTTAGAAAAATGTGATATGTAAAATTAAAAATTAGAAATCAACATAAGATATGATGTATAAATCAGAGAACTATTTATAAAATAAAACACTTGTCCTTATGAAAAATTATAGTTTGTATAGTTATGAAAACCTCTATAGCGGATGTCACCCCACTAGCTACAGGTTTCAAGTGGATACCCTTCATTGAGAATGGCTAAAAGCAAGTGTTTAACGACCAGCTTTCATTGAGAGATGTTGATAGGTATTTATAATATACCACTTGTCAAATGGTTGTCAAATTGCCAAAATAATTGACGTGAGATTCAATAGATGGCTTTGTGTTTCTATAAATACGCCTTACTTCATATGGTATTGTATATACCAAGAACGATTATGAATGTCCGTAGAAAAGAAGGAAAAGACATTGAAGAAAGAGAGACGTGTAAGATAGAGAGAAAGAAAAAGTAAACTTGTGTTTGCTTCACCGGTTTGAGATAAAATTTTTAAGTTGTAGTTAATTGACTTTTTAAAAATTAATTATAATTTTTTGTACTTTAAAAAAAAAAAACTGAAATGAAAAAAAAATATAATTTAATTAAAATTGAGTTGAAATGTCAAACGAAACATAAGTTAAAATTAATAATGAGAGAATTTTCTCTCTATTTTGATTTCGCTTCTCTATTATTTATTTGTCTTGCTTTTATAATAATTCTATATTTTAACCCCGATTCATAGCATATATATATATACACACACACATTAATCTTGTGACGAATTTAGAAATGTAAATGACAGGTAAAGAAGCAAGAAAGAGGAAAGCCTCGAACTGTTAGCATGGAATAATGGAAGATTTTCCTGTCTCCATCTCTTCTTTTTTTCTACCCTTTGAGTAGGTGATGCTGTAAGTTTTTTTTTTTTTTTTTTTTTTTTTTAGCTATATAAATACTATGAGCATCCACTTTATTAATTCAAAATTAAACTTCTTATATTTTCAACATGAGACCGAAGACTCTAAATCCCCTTTTTACTCACCGAGTTAGTTTGAACAGACTAGATAATGGCACAAGGTCTTCGTTAACAAAGAAACAACCAAAAACCAAGGATTCAAAAAGCAATAAAAAAAAAAAAGACCAACCGAAAAACGAGAAGGATACGGATAGAAGAGTGCCAAACAAAACTAGGGAAATAGGAACCCCGGACAAAATCCAAACATCATAATAGCTGGTGTTTATAACTTGCTTGTTTTTCCCATAAAAAAAAAGTCACAAGATTCTCAATGAAATCGAATTCTTGAGTCCTGTCTTTTGCGGCAAAGTTGGGCTACAATGAAAGTGGGCCAACTCGATCCAGATTACAAAACTGGGCTAGAATAGCCCAAATGGGCCACCAGTTCATTGAACTGAAAGAGCAGACAGAGGAAGGAAAGAGCGAAAGTCTGGGATTTTCATGGCGGAGACTGGAACGAAGAGGAAGCGATTGGGGGAGAAAGGAGGAGCTATTTTCCCGAAAACGACATCAAATTGGCCAGCGATCAAACCAAAACAAAATCTCCACATCACTCGTCTCAAAGATACCGATCTTTTCACGGTATGAATCTGAAATACATCCCCCCCCCCCACAATATTTCTCTCCTCTGTAATTGGTTTGCTTTTTTTTTTTTTAATAAATATTTTATCTGGCCAAAATCGAAAGACCAGCTCATGAATCAGAAACCCGTTTACTTGATTTCAACTGGGTAAATTTCAGTTTCTCGTAATTCAATCATTTTTTATTTTATTTTATTTTTTGTATTGAATTCTTCAAGTTGAAGATGTTCAGGTTGAGAATTTCTTCACACCAGCTGAGTCAAAGGCGTTCGTCAAAGCTTCAGAAGCTATTGGTTTTGCTCACCAAGGGAGTCTAGGCCCAGTTAAAGGCGAGGCTTACAGAGATAATGATAGAATCTCAGTGAACGACCCTGCGCTTGCAGATTCCGTTTGGGCTTCTGGTCTTAACCAATTGTTTTCTGACATTAAAATTCGAGGAAAAGCTGCTGTTGGGTTGAACCCCAACCTTAGATTTTACAGGTACTACATTGGATTCGGAGGATTTTATGGTGGATCTTCTGATTGACCCTTTTGGAAATGTTGCTCCTTTTTAGTTCTGCGTAAAGAAAGATGTTACATTTAACATGTTAAAACGAGAGTATAAAATATTATACAAAAATTTATAATGTTTTAGTTCGATGTGTTATACCCCTTATTTTTATACTTTAGTGTGTCGGATAGAATCTTGTGAACGACCAAAGACAAATCTTTTGTAGTTGTTGTTCATTTGGAGTGTGATGAGTTTTCAGATACAAGGTTGGTCAGCGCTTTGGTAGGCATATTGATGAAAGTGTTCATCTTGGGGATGGAAAGCGCACTCATTACACGTTGTTAATATATTTAAGTGGGGGAGTTTCGAAAGGTAAAAACGACTTGAAGGGCTCCAAAGACTCTTCTCTAGAGCCTCTAGTAGGAGGAGAGACAGTTTTCTACGGCTCGAGGAATAATGTTGTAGCCGAGGTGAATTTGCTTACATTTTTCTTCCTAGTCCTTCTTTCTCTTTTAGACTTCTATTAATCCCTTGATCATTTGCCTGTTCTACATTGTACAATACTTTGGAAGCTTCTTTTGCCCTTTTGTATTAGCTATTTTACCGCTCAAGTCTCAACTAGTGGAATCTGATTTTACAGTTTATGTGACGACATGAAATCTGTAGGTGGCTCCGACAGAAGGAATGGCTCTTCTGCACATTCATGGGGACAAATGTATGTTGCATGAAGCACGGAACGTTGGTAAAGGTGTCAAGTATGTTTTTCGCTCAGATGTGGCATTTGCTTGATTAGTTTGTTATCTTTGTCATCGTTGATTAGATCATTGGATAGATATTGTTGGTTGTTGTTGACAGTGGAATATAAACCTCAAACGTTTACCAGCCCTGATTCTTGTGACATGATTCTTGTGACGTATTTTGATATTTTTGTCTATTATTGGTGTCTCATCTGCTTGCCAGTTACTAATACGTTCTTATCGTTTATTTTGAAATTTGAATGGAATCATCTCTAAAAACACTTTGGTTTTAAATGCTAAGTACTCTTCTAGTACTAAATTTAAAAAATGCTTTGTAT
This sequence comes from Ficus hirta, assembly GCA_038430175.1. Taxonomy (NCBI): domain Eukaryota; kingdom Viridiplantae; phylum Streptophyta; class Magnoliopsida; order Rosales; family Moraceae; genus Ficus; species Ficus hirta. The sequence continues at coordinate 3,376,419 of CM076594.1, read as the reverse complement.
TAAATTGAGACTTTGGTCTCAGCTGATGTTCCGTTGAACGAAAAATGTATGTGCATGGATCATTTTTAGACTATATTTGACGTGTCCGGGGGCTATATGATAGATTCCATGTCGATATTATCAAGGGCAAAAAAAATTAAGAGAGAAAAGTATTATTCCATATTCTTACTAAAGTGTACTTAAGCTTGTCTTTTAGACGGTGAACCAAAAGGAGAAGCCAAAGAGTGTAAAACAAGCCTTTAAGAGGGGATTCATGAAAATAGGGCTTAACTACTCCCACAACCTTGTCCAATAACAGCCTCAATTCTTCTCAATCTAGTAGCGACGCATAAAACTATTACCTGCCAAGGCTGCTTTAGGTACTGAAGATGCCTTGTCTTAATTGTTGTTTGCTAACGTTTCTCCGAGCACAGTGTAAATCACGAGTGGTGACCACACCACATGAACTCCATCTTCCCAAGTAACGGACGCTGAGAGTATTGGCACCTGACTTATCTTTGGTCCGTTTACCTTCACAATGAACGATTTCTTCTCTCACGTTGAATGAGAGAACTGATGGCTGCGCCTTAATGTCGACGAAATCGGGCTTTTCAATGCGAACATGGTAGGTTGAATTTGGCAAGCCAACGTTTGTGACCGTCCTAAAGAAACTCGTGTAAATCTCATGGCCATCTTCCACAGCTACTGCGAAAGAGGGGTAGTTCAGATCCCATCCCCTGCCATGTGTGGTGGTTCTGCAGACACTTTTGTCACGGCTGATTTTTCTCAACGTGGTGGTGTTGTAGCCTTGCTTGCATTGGAATCCGATGTAATCTTTCTCTGTTTCGTCGTAAACTAGGCCAGGTAACACTGCCTTGGCCGGGTTGAGGAGGCCGGAGCCATGAGCAAATTCTCTGTCGAGTTTGTTCATCGTTGGGTCCATGACATTTGCTGCATAAGAGATAGAAGTGGAAACCAGTTTAATACAAAAACGAGAGGAATTCGAAAAAGCTCTTTTTGTCAAACACTTTTTGAATAATCAAACTAAAAAAAAAAACTAACTATTAAGCTTTTCTGAAATGCTTAAACTACAGCAAAACTCTGTTTGGACCAACAAATCTTGTACCTCGGAATAATTAACCAAAGTAGAATGAGAAAGTGACAGTAACTGCGTATGAGGACAAGAAACTGAAAAACTAGACATTAGGGATCAACATAAAACGAAAATTAAAGAAACGACAAGGATTTGGAAAACGACATTAATATCAGAAACGACAACAAAGCCAAATGACAATTGCATCATCAGAAAACGTCACTTACTGTGAAAATGACAACCAACAGATGAATTGAACTACATCAACAGAAAATCCAGCAAGTCAGCAACCTCAAAAAACGACATTACCTAGAGAAACAATAATTTCCTAAAACATGGCATCACATGAAAAACGACAATGACATCAACGTTAAAGCAACCGCCTTTCACCGTAAAACAACATCTAACAGCGACATCAGCAGGAAAACGACTACAACGTAAAGTACAATACATATGAACCTTCAAAAAAAAAAAAAAAAGGAGAGCAAATGTAAAATGAACCACAACTAAGAACGTCACAAATTCAATAAATAAACGACAACCAGAGAGAGACATCAACATAAGAAGCAGGTCAGCAATCTAAAAACGACATTATAGAGAGAGTGAGAGAGAGTTCAGTAAACTAACTAAAACTTTTAATTTAAATACCAGTGGCCATGAGTGCAGATTTGATAGCAGCAGCAGACCAGCTTGGATGAGCAGCCTTGACATGAGCTGCGGCTCCCGTCACGTGAGGCGCAGCCATTGATGTTCCCGAGTTTATGTAGTACGAGACGCTCCCTTTGTCTGTGTAGTCCAATGACGGCGCCGCCACCGGCGACCACGCACCAAGTATTCCTACACCAGGTGCTGTGATATCAGGCTAACAACAATTGTTACACATATGTATTTGTCAGAACATTATAAATATTGTAATTTAAAAAGATCAGAACTTGTTACAGACAAGCACACATGCATAGATATACCTTGTCATCACACTTCGGAGGCCGTATTGGCTGCGACATGGTCGCCGCGGTTGTTGCATTGGTCGTCTACATAGAGAGGAAAGGTTTGAGAAATCGCCGGCGTTGATGATAGGTTTTGCAATGAATTCCTTTTCATAGGTTATTTAATTTGCTAATGAGAATGGCACCAAATTAACGTTTGCCGCTATTATTTCTTGTTTTTTCCTCAATGTAAACGTTTATGACTATTGTTTTTAATATCCGGATACAATGACTGTTACTTCTCGATATGAATATTTGTATATGAAATTACTTGTAGCTAATTTTTATGTTCTCTAATCACTTTACCTGAAAAAACTGATAATTGCCTACTGTCCAAAAAAAAAAATGTTATAAAAAAGCCTCATTAGCAAAATAAACTTCATCTTCTATGAGAATGGGATTTTTGCAATAGAATATGAAAATATATATATTATTAATTTTTATCTCTCAAATCTATATAAGAATTATCGATTTTACTTAGTTTTTTCATAATTATTTATTTCTGCAACATTATAATAATTTATTTAATGTGACTTTGATTAGATTAGATAAGTGTATTAGGGCAACTAGCTAGTTCTAGAAACACCTAACTTTTTAATCACACATGAAAAAACAAAGTAGTTACTTTTTTTTTTTTTTTTTTGGTAAGAGATTACAGAAAACTTGTGCCAAGAACAACTTTTTCTTTTTTCCGTTGCAGCAACAATCATTAAAAATAATAATAAAAAAAAAAAAAAAACACACACACACACACACAAAGCATGCATGCCATTATAAAATTTCGAAGGGAAACTTATAAAGCATCTATGGTAACCATTCATTATGCCAAAAAACACACGTAAAAAACCAAACCATGATCAACGTGGTAAATCAAGTTCTTGGCGCTCAGAAACCAAAAACCACCTTTTGAAAAATTAAAAATAAAAATAAAGAAACGACATCATCCAGCATCAGCTCAGTCCAGTAAAAGATGTCGTTTCTTGGACCCATGAACGACGAAACTGGCTTCGTCGTCCGCGTCCTTCTCTGGAAGGGATCGACGTCAAGCGCCGACGGGATGATGGTGTAGACGACAATCGGCGTCCTCACCTCATGCACGCCGTCTTTCCAAGTGATCGACGCCGAGATTATCGGCATCTGTCTGATATTCGGTCCATCGATCTGCACCTTGACTCATTTCTTCTCTCCCAAGGCTTCAAACGACAGAACGCTCGGTTCCACCTTCACCCTCAGACTCTCCGGGGCGGCGGCGGCGGCGTTGGTGGTGGAGTTTGGTTTTCCAAAGTTCGTGACAGTTCTTTTGAAGTTTCCCCAGATCTTTTCGTCGTCTTTAATGGCCAACGAGAATGATGGGTAGTTGAGATCCCATCCCCTGCCTTGTTTCCCGCCCCTGCAGGCGTTGTGGTCGTCGGTGATGGCTCTCACTGTGGTGGAATTGTAGCCTTGTTTGCACAAGAACTTGACGTAGTCTTTCTCCGACGCGTCGAAGACTAGACCCATGTCGACCGCCTTCACGGGGTTGAGGAGGCCGGAGCCGTACGCGATCTCTCTGTCGTCATCTTGCTTTGGGTCCATGACAGTTGCTGGTTCAAGTGCTTGTTGGTGAGAAAGATTCAGTTTTTAGTTTAGTTCAGGCTAGCAGATAAGGTGTTTGTGAAAAGTCCTGAGTGAACCAGTGGTCATGAGTGCGGATTTGATTGCTGCTGGGGACCAATGTGGGTGAACGGACTTGACGTGGGCTGCGGCTCCGGTGCGTGTGGGCAAGACATGGACGTTCCGGAGTAGATGTAGAACTTGGATCTTCTGGTGTCCTTTTTGTGAACGGAAGGAGACGCCATGGGAGACCAGGCAGCAAGGATGTTGACTCCCGGTGCACTGAGATCAGGCTGGTAAGTTTTATGGCCAAGATATAGATTAGTATATAAGCTAAGCTATGAATATTTTCGGAGTAATTGATATATATATTGCGATGAATATGGTCGGAAACGAGAATATTGTACCTTGAGAATATCTGGATTGATTCTGTTGGGACCTCTGGATGAAAAAGGAGCTGCATAAGGTGCCATGGTATCCTTCCAAATCTCAGTAGCGAGAATGGTTGCCTCTGGATTTCAGTGAAGTCACTGTTGCCAGTATTACAATTGAAATGAAATTATTTTTGAGCAATAAGATTTTTTTTTCTTTTTTTTTTTTTGGAGGAATGGGTTTAGTTACTGTACTTGGAAGTTCTTATGTACTCCAATACTTTGTTAATGTCTTCTCTACTGATCATTGTGGCTGGCAGTGGTAGAGGGAAGGCAATATCATTGAGGATCTGACCAGGCATAATAGTGCCCACCCCATCAGCCATGATAACACCAGCACCGCTTGAGCGGGATTCGCAAAGAACAATTTTCCCTTTTACTTTGCCTGAATCCAAGTCTCCAGACAAAACACTGTCGCGATTTTAAGGAGATTGAGTTGGCCGAAAAGTTCGTTGTGTCTCCTCCCCAAATCAATGGAAAGGAAGTTCCATTGAGGCCAAAGTTGTTGATAACAGGTCCCTGTTGTGATTCATCAAAGTATTACTAATGGAATGAAGAGACTTAGAAACTAATACGCAGGTAAGACCAAGGTACGATGTAAGAAAGAAATTCTCTTACCGTAAATGTCTTTCCATTTCCAAGAACTAACCGAGACACAAATTTCCTGTCCAAACTGGTAGCTGCTACCATGAACAGCCAAGGTGAGGGGTTACTCACAACCCCACGTTCTGGTCCATGATTCCCTGCAGAAACTGAAGTCAATATTCCATTCTTCATTGCGAGGAATGATCCGATTGCTACAGGGTCTTTCCAATATGGTGAGGCTGATGCCAACCCAAGAGAAGCCGATATGATATGGACTCCATCAGCAATCACGTCGTCAAAAGCCGCAAGGATGTCGATAGAACTGCACCTGAAAGACCAACAGACTTTGTACACAGCTATTCTTGCACTGGGGCTTCCACCCATTGCTAATCCTTTGGCTAGGCCGTAGTAACTTGCTCCAGCCACCACTCTGCCTGCTGCGGTAGAAGCTGTGTGAGTCCCATGGCCCGTCAAATCCCTTGGGGAGTCAATGTCCATGGTGTTGTGGAAATTCATGCTATTGTAGAACCGTGCTCCAATGATCTTGCTGCCAAAATGTGGAGAATTTTCAGAACTAGCAAAAGATACAAACATGAAAGAATGGAACGGAGAAATCGGAGATACTCTCACTTGTCACAAGTGAAACTCTCGTTAGATTGGAAAATTCCTTTCCATTCCTTAGGTGGAGGTCCCAAGCCTTTATCGCTGAAGCTATCTGATTCTGGCCAGACTCCTGAAAAATAGCCAAAAAGTTCACAAATTGATATTGACTTGTAAAGACTCAAGAGTAAGCCATCAGATCTCATTTACACACTGACCTGAATCTAGAAAACCAATAATTACGTCTTCTCCTTGAAGATCAAACCGATCGTTGTCAGAAGGAAGTCCCAAGAAATCCCATGACCTTGTTGTGTGAAGCTGCAGTGGAGTGTCGGGAAAAACCGAGACCACCTCATCCATCTCTGCAAAAAACAAGTGAACAATTAGGATGTTTAATGTATCCTCCTTTTGACTCCAATTGCATAGGAACACGAAAACTCTCACCCGCTAGACGATCAACTTCTTCATACGAGAGTTTAGCTGCAAACCCATTAAAACTCCTTCCATAACTGTAGATTAATGATTCCTTTGCTGCAGCAGCACTGCACTTAACTTGGAAAAATTAGTTTACCATCTCCAAATACCGATTAATATGATGCTCCGTTACAAATTCAAGTATTCTATATGTCAACAATTTTTAGAGAAAATTAGTATGTCTCTCTAACCTTCCAAGAACGCTTTCTAGCATCGAATGGTGCATGGAGTGAACCGCTGAACCCGCGAATATTTCTCCCTTTGGTTTATCTCCCATGTATACAACATGAATCTGCATGCATTTGAGATTCAACACTCAGCTTGGTAAGTTCAAGAGCAATTTGATATATAATATATATATCCCTTTTCCTAATGGGAACGAGGAAGATGTTTTTGCTTAATTTTTGTTACCTTCTTTTCTTGTGCATGGGAATGCACGAGAAAAATTGCAACCGATAAAAAGTAGAAAAGAGTGCAAAGATGTGGCCTAGCCATTTTGCAATGTTGGCTTCTTCAATAGGACCACAGAGAGTTACAAAATCTGGTGAGTCATGTACTTGTTAAGCTTATTTATAGTAGTTTTTTTTTTTTTTTCCTTTTCTTTTTCTTTTTTTGGGAGTTTTGCAAAGATTTCAGGCTATTGTTTTATAGCCTCCAAAGGTTTCTCATTTCTCTTTACGAATTTTTTTAAGTTCTTGTCCTTTTGTCTGTTATTAAATTAAAAAATAAAAAAAATAAAAAAGCTCGAATTGTATGCCGCATACCTTAAGTAGCTACTCTTTTTCTTTCTTCTTTTTTTTATTTTTTATTTTTTACATTTTTTATTTTTTAAATTTTTGTGTGTGTCTTTTGTCACATGTGTGTGTAAGAAAAAGAGACTTCGGGATCGCTGGCATATTTCGTCCTTCAATAGTTTGATGTCCTTTTAATTAAGTTTTCTTTGATTAGATTATTTGTTTGTTGCTTAACATTTATTTATATGTTGCTAATATTAATTACTGGACCACTGAAAGCATAGGTTTTTATTTTTATTTTTATTTTTTGTTCCTTTCCTCTTTCATTATAGGAATTTATTTAGAGGAATGATACGATAGGGTCATATGACACCTTTACTTTCTCGAACTATATATTGATCTATTAGGCATAATTAAGTACTAATGTGATACTATTTGGTACTCAAAGATCACCATTTGTCTTTCAAACAGAAAAAAAAAAAAAAAAAAAGAATTAATTCTTCAGGCCATACCAAAGGAGACATTTGAGAAATAAGAATTTTCCTCTACTTAAAAACATTACTTGGAGGAAAACATAAATGTAACAAAATTGTTAGAATCATATGGTGGTAGGATGTTGTTTTTTTTTTTTTAACGGCAAATTTTGCTAACTCTTCGTCATCTAGTTAATATTAATCCGATGTGATCTGATAATTTAGAATTGTATCTTATTGGTAGAATTTTTTTTTTCATATCCCCTAAAATATTTTCTACAAAATAAATTGTAAAAACGTAGAGAAAGGGTTTTGTGAATTTAACAATATCGAAAGAAAAAAGTTGGCAGTGAAATAAGCTTTAAACTGGATTCATTTACAAACTTTCAATAGCTAGAAAGGTTATCTTGCTAACTTCAAAAGATGGAGTTTTCTAAACATCCTAATGGAAGAAACAGTTCGAAACTGCTAAATTTTTATCAAGTTATATAAAATTACCGTATTTTTTTTAATATATAATCCAATATTTTACTATGATTTGTTCCTACTATAATGTCCCTCCTTCTCCCTTAAACTATGTCTTATTAGTAAGGTAATTTTTATATCCTACCACAGAATTATATTATTAAAAAAATCAAGTAAAACGAAACACAACTTAAAAGATGAAAGGCTCAAATTTTACCGAGGCAGTAATATGTCTTTATTAGGTAATTATAAACACAAACGACATCAATCAAATTAAGGCGTGGACGACACCCCGTTTTAATAAAATGCCAATCTTATAAGACACCCCGTTTTGCTTAGAAAACACTTTTTAGTACTATTTCATCTAGATGACAATGAAACACCACCAATCTTATTTTATATGAAAATGAATTTTCTTGTACATTGTCATTAATAAACAAACAACGCAATTAAGGGAAAACTTTTCCTTATTACTCTCTCTTTCTCGCACACACACACAAACTCTCACCTCATGCATGCATAGACATGTACATATTTATATATCTGTGTAATGTGTGTGTATATATAAATTCTAGTTCAGTACTCGGCATTTTATTCTCACTTCTCCATCTTCAATTACGCCAACATTTCCAAGCTTGGCCATAGAAGCCGCGAATTCTCTGAAGAAAAGATTTTGATCCTTGGCAAACGACTCAACAATCCACCTAGTCCTGTTATCACCAACCAAGGCTTGGTCCGATCCAAACACGCCTTTTCCCGCCAATAATCGGTTAAAATAGTTGTTGTCGAAAGTCGAAGAAGTCGAGTCCAAAAAGTCTCCAGCATTTTTGTCCTTGTTTGGTTTGGGGCATTTCTTTCTCAGCTCTTGAGCCAACACAATGTTCATGCTTGGATCGATGTCATGCAATGCGCTAAAGTTACGCAGGCGAGATTCGAACGAGGAACAATGTGAAAAACCGAGCGTGTGTCCCCCCGATAGAGCTACCAAATCTTTGAGTCCTAATCCTCTATTGCCAAAGCTTTGGATGAGTTGGGACACATTGAATGTTGGAGCTGGTAAATTGATGGTTTCGGAAGCTTTCGACACCCTTCCATCTTTCCTTCCTTTTAGGACGTTCCAATATGGACCTCCTGACTATGGAATTGACAACAAAGGCGGAATCAGATATTGGTTTTTCACTGAGGGCACTCTCAAAAATACATGTATATATATAGAGATAGCTTTTCATTGAATAAAGATACTAATTTTAAATGTTAATGTTTATAAATTATGCATAAATGTTGAGAGTAGATCGCTTACAATTGTGACTACATCTCTAGCAGCAATGGCAACTATATCAGCACAAGTAACAGTTTTGGGACATGTTGCTTCTAACTTAGCCTTGGCATCGTCGATGACGTAGAATGATGCTAGTGAGATATTGGGAGGGCCGTCTTTCTCCGCTTGATTCCCTACGGTCGAGTCTAGTAAGACCGATGCATCACATCCCTAAAACCGATCAAACTGAGATGATAAGTTGATCATCATATAAAAAATAAATAAATAAATAAATAGAAAGATCACTTGGATGGATGTGTTTATATGAGCGGCAAGGCAGACCCTAATGAAACAATCATGGAAGAACAGCCTCAGGAGACGAGGCGGGACTTTGGGATCATGGATTGAGGCGCTATAAACCGTCTCCAGAATGATCTTCTCAGCTTGTGGACACGTTTGGCTGTAATAATTTGCATTTAGAGACGCTTTTGATTGTCGAACTATAATAGTAAACACGAGCAGAACAGTAAGGCAGGGAACGGTTTTTGGCGAAAAGTTAGCCATTTGATCAAGAAGGCGAAAAGCGAATACAACAAGAACAAGATCAGGATGATGATCAGCTGATGAGTTTCATCTAAAGTTATATGTATTATATAGTGAATTCTAGTGACCAATTAACACTTCAATTCTTGTATTTCGTATGCATTTTTCGTGTAGTACGCTTTTTAAGTTTTTTTTTTTGGTACGCTTTTAAGTTACTCAATGAAAGAACAAGCGGGAGAAATTTGACCCTTGTTTTAGCTATAATGTGCTTTGAGATCAAGTGTCTTACAAGATCAACAAACTAAAAGATTATTAAGCTCTATTTTACACTTTTTTTTTTTAAATTTTTCTGTAGTTAGTTGGAAGGAGATGGTTAATTGGGAACTTATAATTAAGGACCTCTGCTTTTGTAAATTTTGTTTATGCACGCTCTAATTACCCGAACGTTCTCGGTCAATGGTTGTTTCGGAGAAACGACATAAATTTTTTTTTTTTTTTTTCTTTTTTCTAGTTTTGGGGGGTGGAAATTGTTTAAGGTTTAAGCATTCCAAAATAAGCAAAAGTCCAGTTAAGAAGCTGTTGGCTTATGTCTATCAAGTTGGTTTGTACAAGGCGTACGGTTGGTGAGAGATTGAGTACAACATTTGTTTTTTTTTTTTCTCTGTTGTGTACTACAATTATTTTATCTGTTTTGCTTATTTCAAATGTTTATTTATTTATTATTGAATTATAGGAAAGTTCCCAAGAGTGATTGGCTGCTAAGAAAAAGAATAGGAAAAATAAAGTCCAGACTACAAGGGGACAAAAATATCACTCAAACCAAGTGGGCTATAAAGTTATATATATATATATATATATATATAAAACTGTACATGAGCTGTATGTTGCAGAACTGGAAATCATTTTTCAAAGTGAGCAGTTCGCAAGTCTGCAAGGTTTGTCTACAAGTTGCGCTGGTCTAAGTTGCTGCCATTCTGTGATCCAATACAAGCTGGATGAGGATGATATAAAGCAAAATGAATCACTAATTAAAGTAGATTATTATTTGGTGATTATTGTTCATTGGGGGGTTCAGCAAAAAGAGACACGAGAACAAGATCCAGCTATTTGGGAACGTTGGAATCTTCAAGACTTTGCACTTTGGAATTTTCCCTACTCCAATTCTAGAGGACAATGCCACCCTCAAAGGGAAAAAAGAGAAAAAAGACAGAATTATAATATATACTAGTTGTATTCACTGGATTTAGTTTGTTATATATATGTGTATTAATTTTTAAGTTTGTTATTTAAAAAGAATGTAGAATTGTAGGTATAAATTTTCTAAATAAAATGAGTAAATCAAAAGTATTTTTCAAAAAATTAAGAACAAAAGATGTAAAAAATAAAAAATGTTAAAAATAAAAATAAAAAAAGTAAAAACTTTCAGCCCAAAAGATAAATAATAACAGTAAAGAATGATAATATTAAAGAGTAAAAAGCATTAAATGATTTCATCAATAAAAAAAAAAAAATTGAAAAAAGCTCGCAAAAGACCATAGTTTTGAACAGCAAAAAACTTCAGCTTTATATAATAGTAACATATATAAGAAAATGATTAGCACTATATTCATATTTATTGTAAACAAGGTTATATGACTCTGTAGAAAAGCACCTGATCAGATAATGAAGTACGATTCAAATATGCTAGATAAGGACCTGATCAGATAATGAAGTACGATTCAAATATGCTAGATAAGAGAGTTTTGATAAATTATCTTTTTATCGTTATGTCACCAATAAATTGAAATATTTCTTATTCACTTAAAATTAATTTTATCAATAACAACATATAATCCAAATGAATATGTCATAAAATGAGATTTTTTGTAACCGATAAATCATATAACAATAATCAAAAAATGACATGTGTCATTATAAAATGAGAAATAAAAGACTTCAAATTCTAAATGTTATCATAATCTTGCATCGATCCTTTGATTTCATTAGTCTGAAAAGGATTAAAGATGAAAAAAAAAATTTTTTTTTTTTGAGGTCGTCATAAATTTTCGATCTTTTTTTTTTTTGGCTAAAGTCATAAAATTTCTGCTTAGAAAATAGGCCAAACTCTGTCATTTTTGGTACCGGAGGGAAGAAGAAAGGGGGAAGGTGGACCTTGTCCAACCGGATCTCCTATCTGTCTCCACAAATGGGACCCAAAAATCTTCAACTCGACCGACCCATCTAGTGAGGAAAAAATCTCCTAATTGTGAACCAAACAAAACAAGGCCATTTTTTATCACCACGTGTCACGATCTCCAATATCCATAATTCCCGTGAAGCACCCTCAGCCGTTGACGGAGCTCCACCTTCCTACAAGTAAAGAAAAGGGTTTTGAGGGGTCCCTCTTCTTTGGTAGGGCTCTCCAACAGGAGAAGTGGGGGCTGTTTCTGCTTCTTCCTAGGGTTTGGTACTCTCTGATCCTTTTCTCCTTTTTATTATTTTAATTAATCCTTTTTTTTAATAAAAATTATTGACCGAAAACAAAAAGGAAGAAAATCTTTCTGCCAAATTCCTTGATTCGTCTCTCTAATCATCCTCAACAGTAGACAGAAGAAAGATTCAAAACCCAAGTCAAACTCTCCTTCTGCATAAAACAGTAAAAACCCTTTTTAACACTCCATTTCATTCTTATAAATTTTCCATTTTTTCCTCTCAAATTCCATATTCTGGTCTCTTCTAGATTTTTCCCCACTTGGGTTTTTCTAGATTTTTCCAGGCCATGGAAGAAACCGATGAAATGCTCGACGCCGCCAACAGCGACGACGACGTATCGGCTTCCGACGCGTCAATCGTGGAGCCGGACCCACCGGAGTCAAACTTCGCGGCGGCCGAGGCGGCGGTGGCGCCTCCGCCGCCGGTTTTGATGAAGGAGGAGTTTCCTGACCATGAGAGAGAATTGGACGAGAAGTCTCTCTCCATGGGGCTGCTTCAGATCGCGCCGTCAAACAAGCAGGTCGCGGCGGCGAGGCGGCCGTCGAAGGACCGCCACACTAAGGTGGAGGGCCGCGGCCGGAGGATCAGAATGCCGGCGACTTGCGCCGCCAGGATTTTTCAGCTGACGAGAGAGTTGGGGCTCAAGTCCGACGGCGAGACCATCCGGTGGCTGCTGGAGCACGCCGAGCCGGCGATTATCGAAGCCACGGGGACCGGGACTGTCCCGGCCATCGCGGTCTCGGTGGGTGGGACCCTCAAGATTCCGACGACGTCGCCGGCCAGACCGAACGGCGAGATCGCCGAAGTCCCGAGAAAGCGACGGAGGAGAGCGTCGAACAGCGAGTTCGTCGACGTAAACGACCAGATTTCGGTGTCGTCTGGGCTCGCCCCCATAGCGCCAACGACATATGGAAATGGGACAGCAGCACCGCAGGGCTTGGTCTCGCTGTGGCCGGTGGGGGCAAACGGCGGTGCTACTGGGCCTTTTCTGATGTTCCCAAACTCTGGGGCCATTCCTAACCAGGCCCAACTCTGGGCCATCCCGGCCGTCGCCGGCGCAACGACGCCGTTTTTCGGCGTCCAAGCCAGGCCCATTTCGAATTTCGTGTCGGCTTTGCATCCGGTTCAGCTCGGCGACCCGCAAGTCTCGTCCGGTTCGGTTTCCAGCACTTGTTCCTCTACTATGAGAACGACTAGTAATGCAATGGTTAGTACTAGTAATGGCGACGGCGGCGGCGGCGGCGGCGGCGGCGGCGGCGGCAGCGGCGGTGGTAGTGGCGGTTCTTGTTCTTCTACGACAACAAGTGCAACTCAAATGTTGAGGGACTTTTCGTTGGAAATATACGACAAGAAGGAGCTTCAGTTCTTAGGTGGTCGGTCTGCTAATTCACAAACTCCATGTTCAAAGCCTTGACTTTTGACGATATTCAGATTCTCTTTTTTCCATTTAGCTTTAGCTTTAGCTTAGTTACAAAGTTATTCGTGACTTATTTGACTTGTTGTATTGAAGTAACTAGGAGTTCCTGGCCTTTTTTTTTTTTCTTTTTTTCTTTTTTTCTTTTTTTGGGGGTATGTAAGGCTCGACGAACAAGATTCAAATATATGTTTTCTTGTTTTTCTAATCAAGGTTTTGTGAATCTAAAGGCCCTTTTGCTTTAGTTAGAAACTCCTCTTCCCTTTTCCCCTTACTTCGGATGAGCGAACCAAATTATGAGTTGCTATAAGTTTCGGTACTTGTTTTCGTTGGATCTCAACTACTCAAGCTTTTTCATAGAACTACAACTTAAATTTTTTTTATTTTTTATTTTTAAACAGTGAAAATATTCGAACTCTATATTATTGCTAAAGTGAAGTCTATGTTAAATTATCATTAAAATATAGTTACAACCATACAAAAATATGTACAATTCAATTTGTGATTTAACGTTCTTGTTTTAGTTAGAGTTGCCTATCTTGAACTGATTTTCACCATTTGCATGTCTTGAACTTATTTTGACAATGTATAACTTCAAATGTTTAATTTTAGCGTATAGAATTCTTCATTTGAAATTTTTTTGTAATTGTAGTTTGATAGCTAGGTAGCATCAATTAACGATGCCACTAGCGTTGAGAATATTTTCCACATCAATGTCCTGCCTTCTTCTTCGTCATTCTCCTCATTCTTTTCAACTACTCCTTGTGGGGCACCGGGATGTGTCAAGTACTTTATTTATAGGCAGCTGTCTCGATAATCAAAATTATGTCGTCTCTTTATGATTAAAATATGTCACCAATTGTTATTTAAGATCCGAACATATTTCTTGCTATAGAAAAGGTCGTGAATATTAAGAGACACATATCGAATAATATGAAATCCCTTTATGTGTCAATTGCACGTGCATTGTTAAAGCATGGACTCCTTCATGCTTGAGGTCCCTTTTGAGGCATTCCTCGATCAAGAAAAGTCATCGTTCTATCTTGACCTCGATGGTAATTGAAGTTCTTGGTTATGTATTTCTCAATCCATTGGAGTACTTGGCTTTGTACTTCTCAATCTTGATTGCCCCTATGCATATGTCTTTATTTTGATATATTCGGTTTAACACCTTCGACATCGATATCTTGGTCAACGTTGACATGTTTCCGATGGACACATATCAATACTTCGTTATCTGGTAATTAGTAAACACATGTCATATTCTCGCTATGTTTGTGGAAAATCGTCAACAATTAAAGGAGTATGATTGTCATTTATTGATATATCTTATATATTAAATTGCATTGTGAAATTATCAGTTTTAAAATCCCAAACTCAAATATCAAAATTATAAGGGTCCGTTTGGCTCTTAGGCTCGGAACTAAGTTTTTTATCTTTTTCTAAAAAGTCAATAAAAATTATAATTAGCTTTTGAAAGGTCAATCAACTTTAACTTAAAAATTCTATTTTAAACCAGTATTCCAAACGGAAGCTAAATTAAAAATCTACCTTTTACCAATATAAAAAGTTAAGAGTAAGAGTAATTAACCTAAATAATCCATGAACTCATTCAAATGTGATGGTTTGATCCCTGTTTTTTTTTTTTTTTTTTGGTCGAGATGACCTTAAAATCTTTTTTTTTTTTTTTTTTACCGTTAAGGTCCTTTCTGTCCACATTCGTTAACTTGTGAGGGTATTTTAGTAATCTAACATTAATTAATTTAACAAAAATTTAAAAAATCATAAAAAATAAAAAAAGTACCCTCTCATTTTTCTCTCTCCTCTTTCTCTCTTTCCTCTTTCTCTTCTTTTCTCAAAACCCAGTTCGCAGGGGGGGGGGGGGGGGCGGGCATCAACTTCGCAATGGAGGGAGGGGCCCAAAAACCCAGATCGCGAATTGGGGTTGGGAGAACAGAGGCGGGATGGAGGGACCCAGTCGCGGGGTGGGGGCAAATAGTGGTGGGAGGGAGGGAGGGACCCAGTCGCGGGGTCGGGGAGAGGGGGGGACCCAGTTGCGGGGTAGGGGCAAACGGCGATGGGAGGGGGGTGGCGAAACTGAGAGCGGGAGTGGGGGCCAACCCAGTCAGGGTTGGGGGGGGGGGGGCGCCAGACCAAGAGAGATGGAAAAAGAGAGAAAAGGGAGGTGGACGAAAACACAGAGAGAAAAGAGAGGGGGGAGGGAGAGAGTGGAGAGGGTATTTTAGTCATTTTAGTATAAAAATTAATCATTTCAGTAAAATTCCGTTAGAAATTTAACAGATATGGACATAAAGGACCAAACCGTCACCTTTATTTAGAGTTTAGGGTCAACATGACCAAAAAAAAAAAAAAGAACAGGGACCAAAGTGTCACTTCTTAAAAAGTTCATGGACTATTTAGGTCAATTACTCTTGGCCTAAATAATTCCTAAATTTTTTCGAATGTGATGGTTTGGTTATTGTTTTTTTTTTTTTTTTGGCCAAGATGACCTTAAACTCCTAATTTCTTGGTTATTTCAATCATTCCGTCCAATTCTGTTAATTTTCTAATGGAATCTTGTTCAAATGATTATTTTTATAATAAAATTACTTAAATACCCTCAAATCTCTCTCTCTTTCTCTCTCCCTCCCAACAACCCATATCTAGGGCGTCTCTCTCTCTAACCTCCCCCCCCCCCCCCCCCCCCCCCCCCAAAAAAAACAACCTAGATCTGGGTCGCCAGTGACCTCGAAGGCATCCCCCACTGGCGAGCTCGAAACCCCCCCCCCCTTCCCGGCTTCCCCCGGCGAGCTCGAATTCCCTCCCCTTCGTTCTCGCCGAGCTCGGTGCCCCCTCCCCCCACCCCCCGCCGAGCTTGCCCCGTCCTTGGTTTTGATATTGGCCCCCTAGATCTAGGCTTTGGTTTCGAGGAAAGAGAGAGAGAATTTTTTTTTAATTTTTTTAAAATTAATTATTAGTAAATTATTAAATACATTCTCTTTTTGTTAGAAATTAACACAATTATATGGAAATAACTATAATAGTTAATATTTTAAAAATTCAAGGTCATTTCGGTTAAAATAATAAAATAAAAATCAAACTATCACATTTTAAAAAATTTAAAAACTATCTGGTCAATTACTCTAAGAATAAAGACATTGGTTTGTAATTTTACACTTCATAAATTTCAAAAAAAAAAAAAGAATTATATGAAAATAACTATAATAACTAATATTTTAAAAATTCAAGATTATTTCGGTTAAAATAATAAAATAAAGATCAAATCGTTATATTTTAAAAAATTTAAAAATTATCTGGTCAATTACTCTAAGGGGAAGTTTGATTCATGAGTTTAAACTAAGATTTTTAAATTTTTTTTTTTTGTCTTTTTTCCAAAAATTTTTTATTTTTTTCCTAAAAAATTTTTTATCTTTTCTGAAAATTTAAAAAAATTTACTATTGAAACTTAAAAATTTTTACTCAAACTCATTCATCAAACTCCTCTAAGAATGAAGACATTGGATTGGATGCAATTTTACACTTCATAAATTAAAAAAAAAAGAAGTAATTTCCGTCTGGGGGTCACGTGAGGTTGGGATTGGACGTTGAAGATGGGGCCCACACGTTTTTGGGTATGGGCACCAGCGTAATGAGCGATGAGTGATGGACTGAAACCGAGGGGGCTCACACGAGGGGTAAGGGGTCACGTGAAACTTCGCTGAGCACGTGCGAGGTAAGGTGGGGGTCCACAGTGGTTGGTGGGTCAACAACTAGGGGAAATTTAAAAAAAAAATGAAAAAAGGGGTGAGGTGGTGCGTGGACCATGCTGAGCGGACTGTTGTAATTGTGGGCCACGAGGTGTGGTCATGTGATTGTGGGACACGTGTCGCATTGCAGGTGGGCCTCACTGTTTTCCTTTTTGGGCGTGGTTTTCTCCACATTATAGAGTCCTTTTTCCCAGGTTGGCAGTGACACGCGTCCTCCACTAGAGCCCTCTCTTGTGGGGACCAAGTTTGCTCAGTGCTCGACACGTGGTGTCTTAACAAGTGAACCAACAATTTGAGGAGGGATGAGAGTCGGAGTCGGAGGGGTGGGGCGCGGCAATAAGAAGGAAAAAGAAGAAAGAAAGAAAGTGATTAAATACTGTCAATCAGTTAGGAAATATAATGCCCCATTCGAGCTTCACCCGTTAAAATTTGGTTTAATAGTAACATGGTAGATCTGAACGAAAGATTGAAAAAAATTAGTATAAATAATTTATCTTTATCATATTTAAAAAAAATATTTCTATTTATGAGATCGAAAATTTTAGAAATAATATGACTATTTTCATATTCTTTTTCTTTAAAAAAAAAAAACGAGTTAAGAAATAATAATTAATTTTAAAAAAGTAGAAATGATTAAAGTTGTGAGTGTGGATAAAATCCAATGAAATGTCCTTGAAGTTGATCCCAATAAATTTTGTTGGATAACTACCGAAAAATTTATGTTATCTAGTCCACTGGGGGTCAAGATTGTTGTTGTTGTTGTTGGTTTTTTTTTTTTTTTTTCTTCTTCAAATTTTAATAAGAGGGGGTTAAGATTGGTTATTACATTGGTTACTAGATGTTGCAAATGAGACTCCACTCTGTTTTCCCAGATTGGTCCAGTGTTCAGACTCCAAACCATGCCCAAACTCCCGTCACCACTTTTTCAAGATACTAATTGCATGGAATACATGAACAATACAAAAGCAAAAATTTTTGAAAAATAAATAAATAAATAAATATTTTAAAAAGTAGGCAAGGGAGCAAAGCAAAATTTAAAAAATTTAAAAACACTATTTTTTTAGGAATTGCCACGTGGTGGACTTTTAACCCATCATGTGACATAATAGTTTGATTACATCAGAATAGTTTAAAAATGAACTCTACTAATATGGTATATAAATAAGACTTTATCACAGATTTTCCCTTTTATAATATGTAGCAAAAGCAAAATTAAAAAAAAATATATAATTCTAAATTTTTTTTATTTAGAATTATCACGTGACATACTTAGAACTTATCAAGTGACGGAATGAGAGGTAAGGACGAAAGATATTGTTCTAATACCTTTCGTTCTTTTATAATAGAATAATGGATAATAGATTATTGGTAAAAAAATTATGTGGTACAGCATGAAAAATACTTTACATGAGTCTGTCAATTTTAAACAAGTTTAATTTTAAAAAATTTTCATGATAATAAGACATTTAATTTCGCTCTATCAATAAAAATTATTGTTTGAGCCATTCAAATAATTTTTCAACAATTCACTATTACGTTGTTTCAACCATTCGATTAGTTTTTCAACAATTTACAGTTATGTATTACGTACTGTAAATTTTTAACATAAATACTCATAAATCAGATCCTTAAAATTTAATTTAATTATTAAAAGTTTTTCTTTCAAAATATGATGCAAAACAAAAGCTCATGTCATTAAAGGAATTAATTAATGTGCTTTTACCAAATCAAATGTCTAAAAATTAGAAAACGACGTTACATTAAAAGAAAAAAAAATCTAGATGCTAGAACTAGAAGGATAAAAAGAAAAATTTGAAAGTACCCACGGCCTATGCCTTTTAGCGAGACAAAAACAGATCTTTAAAAAGGACAACAATGAGAAAATAGACGATAACTTGGAAAACAATCAACTTTAAAACGACAATGTCGAAAGCAGCAACATAAAATTTAGGAAAATGACAAGCAACTAAATGTCCAAAACACATATCAAAATCTACAAGAAAAAATAAAAATTTAGGACGAAATCTTAAAATAACTTAGATTTTTATTATGTTGAAGCGGATTTTTGTACTTCTTTTAATGTTTGTTTTCTGGAAGATTTCCGGCGGTTGAAAGGCCATGAGAAGAGGACACCGTTTGAGATCCATTTTTGACTCTCTTGAATGTCACTAAAACAATATTCAAAAACTACGTCAAAAGAAAAGGCATTTAAAAATAAACAATGAAACGAAACAAATTATAGAAACGACAAAAAGGAAAGTAAGGAACGACAATAACATGAAAACTTACAACAACGCCGTTAAAGCGAGTAAAAAAAAAAAAAAACGCAACAGGAGTTAATTAGAAAGACAATAGCAAGAGAAACGACAAAAAAATTTCCTTCCAACGTCCAGTTAGAAAACTACGACACCAAGAAAAAATAACAGACAACTTAATAAGATGTCATCATTACAACAGCAAGAAAATACGACTTGATAAACAAGAAGTTCCAAAAAGTTGAAACGACAAAAATTTTATGAAAACAACAGAAAACTTGAAATCTAAACCGAAAAAAAAAAAACACAAAAAACCCGACAAAAGAAAGTTGAAATCGAACTAGCGATTTCCAGTTTCAGTTACAGCTAGTTAGTTCCCACTTTATGGGAGCTCCTGTTTGGCACCAGCTCGTAACATGCATTCTTCAAAATGGGTTGTATTGGACTACATTCGAAGATGCAAAAACTGGAGGTCCTTCAAGCAAATCCACGCACACTTATTGACAACCGGTCTGGTCTCCAATGACTTGGTAGCTAACAACGTTGTCGAGTACTTTGGAAAATCTGTCGGCGTCGTAGATTACGCTTGTGATTTTCTTAAACATTTGGATTGTCGTTCGAGCTCTTTCCCTTTCAACACTATGATTTCTGGGTATGCTGCAAGTGAAACGCCGAGGGCAGCCGTTTGGGTTTATAGACGGATAGTGAGTGACGGCTTTTTGCCTGATACATTTACTTTTCCGGCAGTTTTGAAATCTTGTTCCAAGTTTTTGGGAATTAAAGAAGGTAGACAGGTACATAGTGTGATTGTTGTGATGGGGTTTTCAAGTCATGTCTACGTGCAAAACTCGTTGGTTCATTTGTATAGTATTTGTGGCGAATGCCGTAGTGCTAGCAAAGTGTTTGATGAAATGCTTGTGAGAGATGTGGTTTCTTGGACCTGTCTGGTATCTGGGTTTGTGAGAACAGGGTTGTTCGATGAGGCCGTTGCATTGTTTTTGAGGATGGATGTTGAGCCTAATATGGCGACTTTAGTTAGCGTGCTTGTGGCTTGTGGCCGAAAGGGGTATTTGAATTTGGGGAAGGGGATTCATGGAGTGGTTTCAAAGTGGCCCGTGGAGAAGACACCACTGGTTGTGGGCAATGCTCTGATGGATATGTATGTTAAGTGTGAGAATTTGTGTGAGGCAAAGAAAGTGTTTGATGAACTTCGTGAGAGGGATATTGTTTCCTGGACCAGCATGATAAGTGGATTGGTGCAATGTAAACGTCCCAAAGAGGCATTGGAGTTGTTCTGCAACATGCAGTATTCAGGCGTCGAACCTGACAAAATCATACTTACTAGCGTGCTCTCAGCCTGCGCCAGCCTTGGGGCTCTCCCTTATGGTAGATGGGTCCATGAGTATATTGATCGTAGGGGCATCAAGTGGGATATTCAAATTGGGACTGCAATGGTTGACATGTATGCAAAGTGTGGCTGTATGGACATGGCATTGCGGACCTTCAACGAAATGGCTTCTAGAAATATTATCACATGGAATGCCTTGCTGGGAGGTTTGGCAATGAATGGCCACGGGCACGAGGTTCTCCGAAAATTTGAAGAAATGACAAGGTCTAGTAGCACCAAGCCAAATGAGGTGACCTTTCTAGCCATTTTGACAGCTTGTTGTCATTCTGGCTTGGTTGATGAAGGGCGTAGGTACTTTCATCAGATGACCAGAGAACCCTATAATATTTCTCCGCGGTTAGAACATTATGGTTGCATGGTTGATTTGCTTTGTCGGGCTGGGATGCTGGATGAGGCCCAAAATTTGATAAAGACTATGCCCATGACGCCTGATGTGTTGATATGGGGAGCTATTCTTAGTGCTTGCCAGGCCACTGGAAATGTTGAACTTTCCCAAGAGATATTGGATCGCCTTATGGAGCTTGAGTCTCAAGATAGTGGGGCATATGTGCTCCTATCGAACATATATGCTGGCAACAAAAGATGGGCTGATGTTACGAGGGTGAGGAGGCTAATGAAGGAGAAAGGCATCAAAAAGGCACCGGGTTCCAGTGTCATAGAGGTAAATGGTCAGGCACGTGAATTTCTAGTTGGAGATTCTAGCCACCCTCAGAAGGAGGACATCCATGAAGTGCTCAGTCTCCTTACAAATCAAGTTTGTCTTGAAGGGAATTTTCATAACCATTCTTGATAAGAAAAGTATACTTTCGCTGCTAGGAGCCTTTGTCTTTGTAGTTGATAATCTTTTGATCTTAATACTTTCTGCCTTCTAAATTAGAATTTTTTTATGTTAGGCCGAGGGGAATCTTGAGACCGTATTCATGGTCATGTAATACAAATAATGTTTTGCACTTGAATGTGTAACAGAGAAAATGGTTTAGTTACCATCGTCTACTCCGAGTTCGGTGCTACTGACTTTACTAAAACTCTTATCTTTTAGCAGATAAAGATAACCTTTAACGATGTCCAACTCTTCTCTCTTCTTTTGGTTTTAATTATTCAACACATATATAAGATACAGTGGCAGTTAAATGTATCAAATATGGAAATATACCAAGTTAGGTTCTTTATTAGACGTTTGGCAAGAAATTTGTTCAGTTCATGCCAATTTAATTTCTCTTGCACACAACTTGAACTCGGTATCGTTCTCTGTAGGTTCCTTGGTCAAAGTCTTAAACTTGGTCTACTAGTCTAGCAGCCTTAAGGTGCAGTTTCTTTCTATTCAATATAATATTACGAACTGAAACAGAAGTTAACCCTTAAAAATAATAAATAAGCTATAAAATGATGAGACTTTTCCTATAGTTAGTTCCCAACAAGAACGTTTGAAAAGCCACATCTTAACCAACACTTTCTTGGCACCGCACTGGGGGGGTATAAGTGATGAGCTTGAATTGAATTTCAGTCAACGAGGTAGACCTTTTTGTTTTTCCAGATTATAAACTATGGAAGAAACTTTTTTCTTTATACCTTTCTAAGAAAATGAATAGATTTTATATTTGATATCTACACATCATAGATATAGACATTATATAAGAATAGTCCAATTTACGGGCTATCCTATAAAATACTTAATTAGGCTTCATACCAATGGAAGAGTTGAGGTATCATGTCAGCAATAACTCAATAATTCAATCATTTGTTTATCTTACTCTCCTGTTGTAGCTCATTATTATCTTTCCTTGGGTCTATACTGTTTGAAAATGAAGCAAGTATTCATTTATTTTTGCTGAACAGATGGAGACCTCTTTACTTATTTGTGGAAGAATGACAAACTGACATTAAATTATCACGCGCTTCAAAAACACAAATGTTTTCTTACTTCCAAGTGAATTGTTTTAGATGCTGGTTTGTTGTCCATAGTAGATTTCTGCTATAATTATGCATGTTTGAACATAAAGAAAAGAATATGCCGATACAGAGGATAACACAATAACAGAAGGAACTCTCTGAACTCATCGTTATGAAAGAATTAATCGAGTACCTCTGTTTTCTTTCAACAATATACATAGTGTAAAGTTGACATGAAATATTTCCACTTTTGAAACTTCAGAAATAAAAGAATTAAGAAATTTTGATTGTTTTTGTTTTTGTTCAAACTTCGATGGTATTCTGATTAAGAGAGGTATACCTCCATCTCTCCTTCTCCACAAAGTCTGCGTCCAGAAATTGTGCCACAAAAGCCCAAAGCCTGTACGTGTCTTCGAAATTGGCCAGGAACCCGAGTGCAGCTGTAACCACGGTGATTCCTTGATCACATTTGCCCTTAAAATTACTTGCCGCCGTTTTGTTTAATCCTCGTTCTCTTTTCTCTAGGAATCTCTCCTTCATTTCTGCATACTTCTCTGAGAAGTAGATATGGTGCAGGAACCCATAGCTAAGTGATATGCTGCTTCTATCAGCCAGTTTCTGTACCAGAACAGGTTCGACCTTTTCTCCTTTCCAATCAAATATATTGAATGCCAAGGCTGGACCTCGGTCAAATTTTATCTTCGGTCCATATATTCTTACTAAACGAACTCCCTCTGCATTAGGATGTTCAAGCTTCAATAAAGAGTTCACGAGCCAGTTTATTAGGTACCTTGACCGGTTCGTAATCAGTATCAACCCAAGTGAATCCACCTGATCCAAGCACTTGCATTCAAGCTCCTGGTCCCCATTTTCGCTGCTTCTTTCATGCTCAACGTGTATTTCCGATGTTCCTGTTTCTGAACCTTTTGGTCCTTCTACTATTCCAGCTATTTCCACATTTGGGACGTCAGAGGATTCTCCTTGCTCCACCTTTTGAGACTGGGACTGGCTGGTTTGATTGGATAAAGGACCGGAGAAGGAGCTCGGCGAAGTTAGTCCAGATTCTTCCAAGCGAAATTTAGCCGTCTGTTCAAGTTCTAGATCAGTACCGGACGAATCCTCCGCTAATTGAAGCAGCTCCTTTGCAGGGACAATATTCACTATCCCTGAGCTTGTAGAGTCCTCCAGGATGGGAATGACAGACTTCTTGACAAAGAGGCATCCAAACCCGGACGGGTTTTCTCCGAAGACCTTGTAGAAGGAACAAACAAGGAAATCCGGTCTCAAGAGAGAAAAGCCAAAGCTGTCCATGTCCTTTGGTCCCAGTGCACAAGCATCAATCAACACATGCCACCCATTCTCCTGAGCTATGTTCATCCATAAATAAGGATATCTTGCTCCCGTGACTCTAGAATGTAGCGGGAACACAAAAATCCCCCTCTTCTTCTTCTTCATCCTGTTCTCCCTCTTGCTCACCAACATGTTCCTCAACTTTGACGAGTTAATCCTCAGCCTAGGCCAAGAAAACTCTGCTGACATGGCATGAGCTCCTCTCTTCTCCGAGCTATGGATCATCGCCTCCACTGCCTCGCTCTCATAATCATAAACCGTCAAAAGCTTACGACTAGTCTTGTAGGGGTACGAATTCGCAACGAGTTTGAAAGCCGATGTTCTGTTGGCAGTGAAAACCATGCTGTAATCGTTTTCAGAGATGTGAAGAAAGCTCATAATCCTTTTCTTCATCGCGGATTCCAGCACGGATTCTTGTCCACCATGAAGTAGCTGAACCTTCAGATTTCCCGTCTTGTAGGATATGCCGAAGAAAGGAAAATTCAAACTCCGAGAAGGCGATGGATTCGGCGGAAGAGGAGAGGCAGAGGAAGATGAAGCTAGCTGGAATTTATGTTTCTGCAGCTGGGCATGGGAGAAGAGGCCTATGCCTATGTAATCAAGGCAGGCGTGATTGGACCGGGAAAGGTGATAGTACTCTTGAGCTCGTATGTCATCCACTTGCTGCGTCTCGTAGTACTGAGGGTACGCTCTTTTGAACTCAAGGAATGATTCTTTCTGAGAGGGAAGAGATTCATGGTTGGTGAAATTCGTGTCTGGAAATATGGAGGCTGCTGTGTTCTGCACAAAGTCTCGGCGACAGACCGCAGACGTTCTGGCTGGCTTAGAGTCGGTTTTCTGGTGTTCTTCTGTCATGTTGAAGGAAGGCATTGGACAGCAACTGTTAAAGCATACTTGTGTGGCCTCTTTCAACCTTGGTGAATTCATTTTTTTTTTTTTTCCTTTTGGCTTCTCTCCTCTTCTCTCCACTGCAGAAAGCAGAGAAAAAGGAGCTTGTTTTGCTCTCTCTCCCTATATATATATATATATATATATATATATATAATTGACCTATCAGCTTCTTCTTGTTTGCAACTCAAATCATCCGTCGGCAGTGGTGGTGCTTTTTACAAGAGAAGTTCTCTTTCTTGCCCTTTTTCTTTCTCGTTTTCTTTTGGAAAATGTAGAAATACATCGACCTTATATAAAATGTGTTTTGGACAGAGTGGCCAATGGGAACATAATGGTATGACATGTTGACTCTTTCGTTTCACATTTACGGAGCGGACCGTACTAAAACTGGCGCCTGCTCTTAAGCCGGTTTGATGTTGTCAACCAAACTTATTATAAAATAAGAGTTTGCTGTATGAGTTTGTTTTGAAATTTTTAAATTTTAATAGTAAATTTTTTTAAATTTTTAGAAAAAGTAAAAAATTTTTTGAGAAAAAAATAAAAATTTTTGAAAAAAAAATAAAAAAAATTTTAAAATGATAAATTTAAACTTACCAACCAAACAAAGTTTAAATTTGAAATAACATTGAATTTGTAAGGCATGCTACATAGGCATACCTTGTTATGAGTTCTCAGATTTAATTAAAATCATATCAAAATGTTAAAAATAAGTAGAATAAATTTAATTTGAGCAAAAATGTGAAATACTTTATGAAAGAATTTCCAATCTAAATACTCGTTATTCACATTAATTTCTAATTGAGATCCGTAATTTGTATTTTAACTCTTAACGAAAATGGCAAAAAAAAAAAAAACAGAATCCTAAATTAGCAAGCAACAATAATTAATTGTATGGACCAATCAATCCATCAATAGGTCTTAATCGATCAAGCTGGCATCAACAAGCTGTTCTCGAAATTTACACTTTAAAACACTCAACAAGATTGCAAACCAATCAATATCTGCAAAGCTTAATTAAAATTCATAATTCATATGTCTGCTTTGTCTATCCAATTCTTTTTTTTTTTTTTTGGGCTTAACTTGTCACTTGAATTAACAACTCTTGATGTCTAAGACGTAGCCTCCAAACTTGGAAAAAAATACATAGACAAAGACTCACTCGAGCACCACGTTTATTACACCCAACTCTTTTAATTTAACAAAGGGGGATTTTTTTTTTTTCTTTAAACTTTATTCTGTGTGTATTGCAAAGTCAGAAAATGAAATTATGATTAGGTTATGTGATGAAAATTATGAGATTTAATAACATTGGTTAAGTGATGATCATGAACAAATGATGTTCAACTTTTTTTTTTTTTTTTTAATTTTATAAATATATCGGTTTTGTCTAAAGTGAAGGTGAGATTGTTTTGGGTAATTCTAGGTTGGAAACAGAAGGGGTGGGACGACAAAAAGAGGGCGGACGTTGGCCGGCACTATTATCAATGCGGGGCCAAAATGGCTTTAAAGCGTGAAAGACTCCTTTGAGTACTTCACTCCCACAGTTTGCTTAAGCCTTAAGTTTAGAAAAAATTCCACTATAAACGCTCCATTTGTCCCATATTCACTTGGAACAATACACCAACCAAATCTTAGGTGGCAAAAAGAAGAAAAAAAATCCGATCTTATGCTTAATCTTTTTATTTTTATATTTATATATATATATATCTGTTATTAAATTAAACAAAATTATTGTCTTGTTTTGTTTTATTTTACTTTTTTTTGTTTTTTTTGTATGGAAAGATAATTTATTTAGCTACGTGTTTTAGAAGCTGTATAAATATGTATATTTAATTGTTTCTAGCAGAAAAGGAAGTTATACATATTGGGTTCACTTTTCTTCTTTTTGGGCAGTGTGGGAATTCCCCTTTTTTTTTTTTTTTTTGGTTGGTATTTTGTCGCTGTCTCGACGTATATTAGGTGCTGTGGTCAAGTTCAACAAAGTGATTGAGTCAATAGCAACAAATTAAAGCAAAAGCAAAGTGAAAAAAAAAAAAAAAAAAAAGTAAGTACGACTGTCCTTGACTTTCGGAATGATTAAAAAAAAAGAAGATTAGAAGAAGATAAAGGTAAAGAATGTTAAAAGGGCAAAAAATTATGATTACACTAAGCATGCCATATTCATACAATACGCATTACCCGTTTCTTAAACATACCAAGTCGAATTCATCTCTCTCTTTTATTATTTATTTTTTTCCTTATGCCAATATTATATTCATGCAAAATCTCTCTGAGAAGAGCATTATAGCTTCGGCCAATTTTTTATCATTCGGGATTTAGCCTCATTTTTCAAAAAAAAAAAAGAAAAAGAAAAAAGAAATAATAATGTTTTTTTTTAACACAAAATTTAAATTTATTGTTTAAATTGTGAGTTTAAATTATAATCCATCCAAACCAATCATTAATAACTATTCAAGTCACAGTACTTTGCATACATAATTGGTAGGGTTTGGATGAACCTATTCCTTTGAAGCATCATCGAAATTTCATTGCCACTTTTGTTATGAACCCGTTTGATAAATAGCTTCAAACTTTTTTTATTTTTCAAACGAATCCTATTTCATTATTCATTACAAACGAGTAGTTGGATTTTTGCATGAAGATTATCAGATCAAATTTGTTATGTTATTCTCAAAATGTAATAAATTATAACTAACCATGTTATGCCTTTTATCCATACAAAAAAAAAAAAAAAGAATGAATGAAAGAAAAGGTCTCTTCTATGATCTTCAATTTGCAGTATCCAAATGGTTAATTAATTCCAGATAATATACCTAATTATAACTGATTTATTTGATTGCTAGTAACTGTTTTGTTGTTTGCTATGGTCCCTATAGCCACGCTGTTGCCATGTGCAAAACAGAAAAATTCAAGACTCTCAACTTCAAGATAGAGGCAGCTACACATGTATAAATATAATTGGACCACAAAATTCACAAATGAGCCTATTAGTTTAGCTATGTGTCGTCTGAAAGACCAACCAATAACCAATGCAATGAAAAGGATTTTGCTTTGAACAAAAAAAAAAAAGAAAAAAAAATAGATGGCTTTAAAATAATGATGTTGATATGTTCACGGTTCGTATGTGAAAGAGAGGGCTAATTAGAGAAGAAAATGTGTTTTTTGCTGAAAACTGAAAACGAAATATTTACTCTATGACCACAATCTAATTGCACCAATTATTATATACTAGAGAAGTGGAAATTTTGGTTTTATAATTACTTGACCAAAGTTCAATTATTTTGCTTTTAATAAATAACCCTCTTCTTTTATAACGCTATAAGTACTTCTATGCATTTAAGCAAGGAAATTTCCACTAAATTTGTTTATGATTACTGTAATAGGACTCAAATACTGAACATTTACCTGTGATCTTGCCATCTAGGAAAGACGTTTCATTACAGAATTGGTAAGAGTAAATAAAGATGTGAAATTTAACAAACTAAATCTAGTTTTACAAGCTCTATTCAATTTATTTCATTAAAAAAAATTAGTTTGCAAACTAATCATCCTTTTTTTTAATGGTACGATGACTTCCACTTATTAATAATAATAATAATAATAATAATAAAAGAATTTGAAAGCTCCTACTCAAATCTCTATTATCACTCACTGGGGTCACTAATCATCAGTTTAGTGATGTTTGGTGATTGATAATCATGGCAAGCATAAAACACATTTGAAAAAAAAAAAAAGAAAAGAAAAGAAAAGAAAACACACACACACATCATTAGTCTTGCATATAAATTACAAAAAATAAGACTTTACCTTTTTAACATGATCGTAATTAGTCACGTGCCCTAAAGTTTTTAACGTGGCATGAGATTAAGCTAAGCCAAAGCAGTCCTAGGGCAACTCTCCTTTGGCAGGTCTGGAGATTAGTGTCGGTTGCTCTTTAGCTCCCAATCACCAAACATTATATATACAATATATACATATATATATATATATATGTAGACCTGTCAAGAAAGAGAAGCCCTATAACTGGTTTGCTTAAAGAACCAGCTCTTGTTTGGTCTCTTCAATGCTTATGAGTTTACAAGCAAACAAATTGCCAAGGTTTATATACACTGAAGCTTTGGCTCAAGAGATGGAATAAACCTCGGAAGAAATGGCATATGCTTATGCTTTGGATAACCTACTTTTTTCTGCTTTATTTTTCTGAGTGCGGATAGGGGTTCCATATTCAAGCCCAAGAAAAAGCTTCTTTTCAAGCGAAATTTAGAGAAGGAGCTCGGCGAAGTTAATCCAGATTCTTCCAAGCGAAATTTAGCCGTCTGTTCAAGTTCTAGATCAGTACCGGACGAATCCTCCGCTAATTGAAGCAGCTCCGTTGCAGGGACAATATTCACTATCCCTGAGCTTGTAGAGTCCTCCAGGATGGGAGTGACAGACTTCTTGACAAAGAGGCATCCAAACCCGGACAAAGTAAATCTAGTTTTACAAGCTCTATTCAATTTATTTCATTAAAAAAAAAAAAAAAAAAGTTTGCAAACTAATCATGCTTTTTCTAATGGTACGCTGACTTCCACTTAATGATAATAATAAAAAAAAAAATTTTTGCAAGCTCCTATTCAAATCTCTATCATCACTCAGCAGGGTCACTAATTAGTCATCAGTTGAGTGATGTTTGGTGATTGATAATAATAATAAAATAAAATAAAATAAAAAAGCAAAGAAAACACACACACACACACATCATTAGTCTTGCCTATAAATTACAAAAAATAAGAATTTACCTTTCTAACATGATCGTAATTAGTCACGTACCCTAAAGTTTTTAACATGGCATGAGATTAAGGTAAGCCAAAGCAGTCATAGGGCAACTCTCCTTTGGCAGGTCTGGAGATTAGTGTCGGTTGCTCTTTAGCTCCCAATCACCAAACATTATATATACAATATATACATATATATGTAGACCTGCCAAGAAAGAGAAGCCCTATAACTGGTTTGCTTAAAGAACCAGCTCTTGTTTGGTCTCTTCAATGCTTCTGAGTTTACAAGCAAACACATTGCCAAGGTTTATATACACTGAAGCTTTGGCTCAAGAGATGGAATAAACCCTGGAAGAAATGGCATATGCTGAAGGGTTATGCTTTGGATAACCTACTTTTTTCTGCTTTATTTTTCTGAGTGCGGGTAGGGGTTCCATATTCAAGCCCCAGAAAAAGCTTCTTTTCAAGAATATGAAGATTTTTGCTTGTCTTTCTGTAGGGAGGGAGAAGAGGAAAAAAGTAGCTGAGAGGAGAATCAGGAGATTCTCCATTTAGTCAAGCTAATTAAGATGAGAAACAAGAGCCTTGTAAATGACATATTCTGGTTTCAGATTCCCTTTCATTTTCTTTTAGCCTTATACGTAGTATACTTGGCTTTTCGGTGTCTCTAAATTTGATGATCTTTTGCATTATCCGTCTTTTGTGTGCAAATTTGCTCCATACTTTGCTACACATCATGCAATTGAGACTATTTTTGAAATTTTATTTTAGTATCACATTTGCACTGATGACAACTTTGTTAGAAGTTGAATTTGTCTCATATCGCTAAGTTACTAGACTCCTATGACGTTTATATGTGGATTTGACACCCTCTTCTCGTTGAACTAGCTTTTGGGATTGACTACTCCCCAAGTCCATTTAACAAACTTCATTTTCATTTAGTTTCGCTCTTAATCCATCTGCCCATGCAAGTTAAGCTATAAGAACTTAATTCGGAAAAGAAAATGTTTTGGCTCAATTTGTAACATTCGAAATAAATCGTGTTAGGTATTATACACCCTAATTCGTGCTATAAAATGCCATCATAATGGGACGAAGAAGTATAAGGTACAATCCACTCTCGAAATGTTTCTCCATATTGTCATTTTCTCTAGATAGAAAATTGTTTCTCTCTATTAATCGTTAGCTCCACACAAGTTAAGATATTTTTATCTATTTTAAAACTTCAGACAATTTAGCTGATTCTAGGGGAGTTATATAGATAGCAGACTCTGTCCACGTTTTTAATTCCTCTATAGGTTTCTTTCAGGCTTTGCGCAAGCAAACTTTAATAAATATTTCAACTAAACCAAACATCAGAATTGTATTTGACAATAATTAAATAAAGTCTCGACACTTTTTTTTTTAAAGCAAAACTACTAGCCAAATCACCATTTTGTGTACGTCCGTTTCTTCAATAAACTATTTATGACCTTTTCGTTGTCGTTTGGTTAGCTAAACAACAATTAACTTCAGATGAAACAAGTTCAAATTTTAAACCATTTTCCTCCAACCAAGACAGAAAGAGTCTCCAATAAGAACACTTCAACAAAATATATTAAAAACAAAGAATTAAGTATGTAATTACGTACACATCAAACAAAAGTACTGAGGTGTCTAATGACACTTTCCTACGGTCCTAATTGTATTAAACAACATTAAGCAAAGCTATCACGTAGTGGAGCTTATGTTAGAATACGAATTAACACAAGATTAACGTAGAACAAGTTTGATTAGTACCGAGTCTAAGCCGACGCAAACGGGGAAACAGACAATGCAGACGTGAATTAGAAAACAAAACAAAAAAAACAAAAAAAAAAAGGATTAGTTCATGCATAGATTGCATAATTAAGAAGCCTAACTAACTAGAGGATGGCGGTCTTACAATATTATTGTGGGACCTCAAAAATCCATCAAATGCTGATATATATTTTGAGTGTTTTATTTATTTATTTATTTTTTGTATGGAAGTATCTCAGAAATCTCTTTAGTAATATTTTGACAAGATCTTAGTACAAGCCAGTAGCTAAACCGGATTCCCATTTTAAGAGCACGAGTGTAATTATAGTAAGACTTCTAGAACACATATTGGAGAGGCAGCCCTCGCTACAGCGTTCTATATAGAGCCCATAAAGCCTATATAGGTAGCTTAGGGGAAGAGGGGGGCTCTTATAAAGAGTATTAAATAATATACATATATATACATATATATATATTACAGATAGATTTTAGAAAGAGTATGTATAGTGTAAGAATGAGTCTATACTGTTATATGAATGTTAACTGTATGGCCATTGTCAGTAAACAAGAATTGTAGTTTTTTGAGTTCATGTAGTATACGTAGGGGGACCTGAATGCTAGCTGTATGCCCATTAAATGCCCATATCTCATTTTTTAATGTATTCACAGGGGATTCTTCATAAAAAACTACCTCTCAATATAACACTCGTATTTTCCCATACAAAGAGTATGAATTTTATCATTCGTGCTCCACACCCGTGAATCACTCCACTTGTCCAGAAAATATTATCTTCTTGCTATACAACACAAGACTTGTTTTAAACGTTGAGGCGTTGGTCTTCACTGCTTTGTTTGAAGAAAAATTTAACTATAACCTTGCTGCTTCTTGATTTATTTTTTATTTTTTATTTTTATTTTATCTGTTTTTAATTACTAATTGGTACTAAATCTTTAAGTATCGAAGCAAGGAATAGTCGTCAGTAGGGCCGATATTTGTTCTCCGGATCATGGAATAAGCAAAATATGTGACACTGAAAAGACGGAATTTGAAGAATGCAGCAAGGTATCTATAACTGGCCTAATGTGTGAAAAACCTTTTACCATTGCCTAGAAAGCATCATTAACACACTGATTTTTGCTCGCTAACGTGATTTTCTGCAACTTTTTTTTGAGCTTAAAAATCAAGCTAGAAGTATAGTGCAAGATAACGGTCTCATTTGTGCTGTCACGCTCTTTCTGTTATGGAGGGACTGAGAAATTTTTCACTATGCAATATCGATTTGCACAATGTTGTAGGAAGTATATGAGAAAATAATATTATTTGGTAAACTAATTTGCGTGGGAGACTTTGTGATGAGTTTACTGGTAGACGCCAAAACTAGTTATAATGTACTAGTTAACTTTGATGTCAGTTGCGCTCTCTCTTTATTTTATAAAAGGAGAAAAAAAAAAAAACACTTAACCTTTGGTACAACTTACAAGACCGTTAAGTAGGCTATAAAAGGGTAAGCCAAAACAGCTACAGGGCAACTCCTCTTGGCAAGTCATTGACATAACTAATCCCGCAGATTAGTAATGCTTGCCAAAGAGAGCCGCCCTATGGCTGGATTGGCTTAGTGAAAACTAAGTCGTCGTCGTCGTCTTCTTTCAGCCTGCAAACTCGCTGGCTTGGTTTCTCCCTGGACTCGACACCAACCTATTTATAGGCGCTTAGACTTAGCTCGAGAAAAAAAATGGAATAAAACCGCTGGCATACCTAATCGTTTATGCCTTGAATATACTTTTAGTGCTGCTTTTCAAGGTGTTTTCACGATGTGGTCACCCCATAGAAACATTAGCATTGAAAATGCTCTCTCAGCTATATTTAAGATTCTCCACTCTCATATGTCTACTAAAAGGACGAAAACATTGTTGTTTTAAAGGAGATGCTATCCTTAACGTGGCTGAGTGACAATAAGCATATCCTACCAATATCCTTTTTTATTCTTTCTGGATTTTTTTTTTTTTTTTTTTTTTTTATGTTGGCTTTTCGGTGTTTCTAAGTTCTATCAAAGACTATTCCTCGCATTTTCTCTCACCCTTTATTATCTACAATGCCTCCATGGTTTTTACTTGGTCTTGATTTTGAATCACAAAAAAGAAAAGTCCTTGGCTTTTGAGGCCTAGCAAGGCAGAGTTATAAGTAAGGACAACCCCTATGCCGCTAGTGTAATTCAACTAGAACGCTAGAAGTAGTCAAGTGCTAGCATATATACATAATATATATATATATATATGTATATGTTTATATCGTTCTAGCAATAACCCCTCCTGCCATTAACGAATTTGTTTCATCATTTTGCTTCCACATAAATCAATTCAAACCTTTCCAATCAATAATAATGACATATTAAATATGGCCCCAAAAAAATGCATATCAAGAGAGTCTCAAATTTGTTTTTTCCTCTCTTTTCCTAGGAAAATCTATCTTGTAGAATCCTATTTCCCATGTACCTGTATCACACCAAAAAAAAAAAAAAGGAAGAACAAGAGATTAGTATACATAATATATAAGTTTGTAACTCATAAAATATTTGCTATGCTTAAAGAAATTACATACCTTCCAAGCATCCATCGATAACCCTGAGAGCATCAACACCGAGAACCTTGTATTCATGATCAACCACTCTTTCAACTTGGCAACCTCCATATGGTAATGCCATGAGGTCATGACGGTGTCTACACAAAACTGTTCTAATGATATTGTAGCACTAACATGTCTAGGCCTCAGGTTCATTGGCAATTTCACTATCAAGTTGAGGAGTAGCTTGGACAGTAACTTCTCTGAACCGGAACTTTGAAAACGCTTCCGAAGCTAGGACGCTTATAAGGGTCTTCATGCCCTCTACGCACTTGTTTAGGTCCTCCGGTTCTTTGAAGTAGTTAAAAGTAACCGACGGATTGTCGTCGGGGTCCGTGTTCTTTAGCTCGAGATGGCCTGAAGATAGTGGACCGTCGATTTTTTCGACTATGATTCGAGCTTTTATTGTTGTAATGCCCGTATCTACATTCATGGTTTCAATATCTGCCTCCGACATGGCTTCTCTAGGCAATGTGAAGGGCTGATCAGTCTGCAACAGTTTTTACCAAATCATAATGGAATGTTAGGGGAAATGAAATAGATTTGGAAATGAAAAACAAAAAAAAAGAAAAAGAAGAAGAACAATGTGTGGATTTAAAAACATATAATCGAACTTCTGACGGATAGAAAAGAGAGTCATAAAACGATTATCTCTTACTGTTATGTCACCATCACTGATGGTGATACTATTTTATAATTTCATGTTTTGTATTACACGACTTGAATAAACTAGATGGACATGAAATGGGAACGTGACAAGGATTTTGTATTAGTCTAGTTAGGCCATTTTCTCTCTAGCCAATCAAATTTCATGTCTTTCTATGATAAGCTCTCAGAAGTAGGAAATAAGAATTAAAAACCTGATTTAAGAAGTGTTGAAAATATTGAGAAATTCTTTGGGCCCAAGAAGGAAGAATATTTATTCCGCTGACTGCTTCTATACAGTTACCAGACCTTGTGAACCCAACATTTGCGAATAGGGAGATCTCAACTGGAAGAGGAGATGGGACTAAGAGAAGGTTCATTGGATTATCAGCCATTCCCTGCCCAACCATGGGCTAGCCCACCACAACAGTGATACCATGGGCCTGGAGATGGTGGGCCGGCCCAATACCACTCAGCATCAGCTTCTGAGGGCTTCCAATGGTTCCAGCCAATAATAAAACTTCACTTTTTGAGTTGTTGACCAAGTATGCCCTGTGCATGATTCCATGTGTATATCTATCCCATTTGTCTATATCTTATTTTTAGGTTAAGTATATTATATATGTACTATATAGTTTTTCTTATGAAGTTTTTTTTTTTTGGATATATTATATATTGTATATATGAAAAATTAAAAACTACAGTTTTTCCCATAGCTTAAAGCCTTCTACAGGTGTACAATTATGTATTTATGGAGAAAGTACCTGAATGACACAAATTTAAAAAACATTACACTAATATGATAAAAAAAGTAACATTAGATTAATATAAGAGTATCTCTAATGCAATGCTAAATTAGTTTGTCAATAGTAAATTTTGACATTTGGATGAAAAAAGTACTCTCCAATATAAGGTTATCTTTATGCCAAATTTGCCACACTGTATAGCCAATACTAAATTTCACTTTTGATTCTTATTGATTGTTGACTCATATAATTATTATAATATTTTTATTTTTAATTTATTTAAATACTATAAGTTCACTTTTACAACTTTCAAAGCACAATAACAATGACAAAAGGAAGAAGTAGCATTAGAAATAATATAATACATTGGAGCATAAAGTAATATAATGTTATTTTTCACACTATTTTGTAACAAATATAGCATTAGCATATGCAAATACATTGGAGATAGTCTAACACAAAATTAAACTAATATTTGTGTCGAATTGATCAAAATGGGAGAATTTGTATCATGTTGATCAATAAATGAAAAAAAAAATAGTTATTTGGATAATTTTCTCTTAATATATTTATCCATGTCTATTATCAAATGAAAATAAATAATCAGATAATTAAGATGTTGAGGTGAATCTATATCTGAAAAATCCATCTCATCTCTGCTAATGCAAATGAGTTAGCAAGATAGAGATAGAGATTATTTTTATTTACAAAACAGGTTAGTGAGAAGACCACTACGTCCCAAACTCGACTTACTATTGTTCTCAGAAGTTCGTCATTTATATATAATGTTGTTAGTGTTTCATTGAGTTGTTGTTGTTTGTAAGATGTCGTGATGACGTCATTCATAAATTCAGTGTCCTCATCAAAGTTATTTTAATAGTATTAAGTCGTTTTAAAAGCTCATGTCATTGTCGTTTACAGAGATGCTGTCGTTTTCGTAACTATATGTCGTTTCAAGACGATGTTGTCGTTTTAAAATGTCACGTCGTTTCATAATGATGTTTGTCAAATATTACGTCGTTTATATATGATGTTTGTCAAATATCACGTCCTTTACATATGATGTTGACTTTACTAAAATGTCGGAAATAAATTTTTAAGTTGGAGTTTGTTGACTTTTTAAAAATTAATTATAAATTTTGTTAACTTTTCAGAAAAAAGACAAAAACTGATATAAAAAAATACAGTTTAATTGGAGTTACACTATAATACCAAACGAAGTCTTAGATTTCGTGAGTAACCATTCTTTTACAGTTATATTATCGATTTCGTTCTGTATTGTAGTTTTAATAGTTACTATTGTTGTCTATTTATTTATTTTGCATTCTAAAATCTTTGTCTAGGTATAAAGTCCAAATCCCCCTATTCCCAAATTTAGAAAAATAAAAATAAAATCTTGTTTAATGATGCGTAAGTTGTTGACATACGTTTTGAAACTTAGATGTTCTTTTTTAATGTGATATTTTCGTCCTTAAGCATGATGTCGTTAAATGGCGTTATCCGTTGTTTATAGAAATTTACCAATATATTGTCGTTTTTGTCAATTGTTTCCTAGACTAGTTGGTTTTGATAATTTCGGTTGTTTCCTTACTGTCGTTTTATTGAAATTTAAGTGGTTCCTTTCAGTTTTGAAATCACAGATAACGTCGTTTTTCACAATATTGTTTGGTTGTTAAACTATTGTCGTTTCAAAAGAAGATGTCGTTTTCTGATATGAAATTTAGCAGTAGTCCCTGATCATCAGAAGAAAATTTCGTTTTCTTAAATGAACTTTACAATGCAGTATACTACCTAATCGTCATCAGGTTCCAAACAATATATGTTATCAAAATACAAATTAAAATTCTCATTAAGCGCATCAACAAATGACAAACTTCTGTCGTTTTTTCCTTTCTTCCCCTAGGAAAATCTGTCATGGAGAATCCTACTTCCCATGTACCTACACCACAAAAACATAACTCAATTACAAGTACTACAAATCATTAATGTATATTTAGCAGTTCAAGTTATAAATAATAAGACTGTAGGAAGAAAATAAATAAATAACAGTGCACACAATATTTATAGTGGTTCACCCTTAATTTAAGAGCTACGTTCACTTTTAACCACCATGTGTGGAAAACAACACACCTATCGGTCTCTATGTGTTTGTTTTTTTTTTTTTTTCCCTCTCCAACTTTCTCATTAATCTTAAAATCAACGAATCGATCCACGTGCAGACTCTACACCAAAGCAATAATTAAGCTCTACAACTTAACATTACGTACCTTCCCAGCATCATAACAGTAGCTTGCGGGTTAGTTCCAGGCGAGCCACGAAATGTTGAGCCATCAATAACCCTGAGGGCATCAACACCAAGAACCTTGTATTCATGATCAACCACTCTACCAACTTGGCAACCTCCATGGTAATGCCATATGGTCATGACAGTGTCTACACAAAACTGTTCCATAGAAATAGCAGCACTGACATGTCTCGGCCTCAAGTTCACCGGAAAGTTCACTATTATGTCGATGAGAGCTTGAGTTGGAATGTGTCTGTAGCGGAACCTGGAAAATGCTTCGGAGTTTACGACGTTTATAATGGTGTTCATGCCATCAACGCACTTGTTTAGGTCCTCCGGCTCTTTGAAGTAGTTAAAGGTGACCGAGGGGTTGTCGTCGGGGTCGGTGTTCTTTAGCTCGAGATGGCCTGAAGATAGTGGACCGTCAATTTTTTCAAGTATGACTCCGCCTCTAATTGTCGTATTGGTAACGACGTTTATGGTCTCACTGTCCATGGATGTGGCTTCTCTAGGAACTGTAAAGGGCTGGTCACTCTGCATAAAATTCGGTCATTCATGTGCTCATCATGTATCATAGGCTAAAGATCAAACTTGAGTTCACAAAGAAAAATTGTTAACATCTACTAATTTCTTAACACGTTGTGTTATAACATGTGGGTTTAAAATCGACAGATTAACCTGTGATTATTTTAGAAGAAAATTTCATGATAAGAACTGTACTTTTTTACTTTTGTACTGTCAGTGTCTGAATAGATTCATAATGATTAGATCTATACATGTCCATGGAAAAATAATGTATAGAACAGCATTAAAATGCTCCTCTTGTAAATCCGACTATTGTAATTTAGTTTGACAGTTATAAAACTTGCTCTAATGTAGGGTAAAAATACACTTCTTACTATAAACTTTTCGTAATTCATAAAATAGCGGTAGGAAAATAGGAACCTGATTTAAGAAGAGCTCATAATAATACTCAGAAGGCTTGTGGCCCCAAGAATGAAGAAAACTCAATCCACTAGTTGCCTCAATGTAGCTGCCAAACCTAGTGATGCCCACAACTTGAACGAGGGAGACCTCAACAGGCAGAGGAGATGGTATGAAGAGAACATTCATTGGATTATCAGCCATCCCTTGTCCAACCATGGGCTGGTCCAGTACAACCTCAACACCGTGGGCCTGAAGATGATGGGCCGGCCCAATGCCACTAAGCATCAACAGTTGTGGGCTTCCAAGAGCTCCGGCTGACAAGATAATTTCACTTTTGGAGCTCTTGACTAGATATGCCTTGTGCATGCCTCCATTTGCATCTTTGTATATCACCCCATAAGCTTCTGGTCTCGATCTTCCTATATCAGCAAACTTCATTAGCCTAATGTTTTTTGTCTTCTCCTCTCATATGTGCTTGGATTTTTGACTTTATATACTTATTTAATTAGAGATCAACAAAACTGAAATTTTTATAACTGAGGACAATAATCCAGAGATGTGCTTTTCAAGGGACAATCCTACAAATTACCCAAATTTGTATTCATGGTTCGTCTCTTTCTCCTTTATTTCAAGTGTGTTTCAGTTTTTAGCTCATTTTCTTGTCAACCAATAAATGTCTTAACATTATCTTTAGAAAAAGGGGAAAAAAGTTATAAACTCGGTATTTTGGTCCTTGAATTGAAAATTTTCGTATTTTAATCACTAATTTATTTATACAAAAGAGAAAAAAAAAAAAAAAAAACCTATCCTTAGAGTAGTACTTCAATAAATATCCAAAATCAGCAGAAATTTAATGGGAGTACTCCAATTTAAATTAGATTTTTTTTTTCTTTTTTCAAAATTCAAATCACACCCTTTTTCCTTTTTTTTTTCCCTCCAAAAACACTAATTTTGTTTAAATTCTCAACTCAAAATGGATTACATAGATTTCAACCATATGCCAAAAGTTTTTTTGTTTCACTAACCAAAATGCCAAGCTAGTGATGAATTATGGAGATAAATGGAAAAAAAAAAAAAATGCAATAAGCTATGATAAGCATAAAATGTACTCCTTACCTGGATTATACCTGAACAAAATTTTCTGCACAGTAGCACGCAGATAAACAACAATTCTTCTCGGATCAGCATACTCAAGCAAATCCGCCGCAGTGTGTCTATGCCCTTCCTTGTCAAAAATTGTCCCACCAACTTTAGTCCCATACAAATGTTCATACGTAAAACCATTGTCCGGTAAAACCCCGGCTTCAATCAAACCATCTCTCACCGCCGATTGCCACTCTCTCACCGTCGGCTCGAACGCCACCACCTTTTCCACCCACTCATACGACTCATCGACCAATCTCCGGTTCCAGCCAGCTTCTTTCACGTAATCAGCGCTAGCGAAGGAGAAGAAGCCGGCGTTGAGGGCTGAGCCGCCACCTAGGACTCGTGCTCGATGGTTGAACACGCCGTCTTCGGAGGTGAACGGTTGGGAGGGGGACGTGGGGGAGGTGTCCAAGAGGGAGGTGACGAAGTTGCCTATGTTGGTTATGTTAGGGTTTCCATAAGGCGAGCCGCCTCTCTCGAGGACTAAAACGGTGGCGTTTTGTGAAAGAGTCGCCGCCAGTGGACATCCGGCGGTTCCTCCTCCGATGACTATGTAGTCGTAGGATGTCACCGCCGGAGCTGAAGTTGCTTCTTTGACGAACGTGTAGTATGGAGCTGCATTATTCAGGAAAAAAAAAAAAAAAAGTTAAAACAAAATAATAAAAAATGAACTTGCAGTATTTATAAAAGCCTAAATTTCATGAACTTAACACGAGAAAAAATTCATACCTCTCTCTGAGTAACAAGAGACATTAAAGATTAATAGAATTCCGACAAGAAAAGCTCCAAAAAATGTCCAAAACCCCAAAGCCATAGTCTCTCTTAAGCACAATAATTTGGTTTTATTTGGAAGATTAGTAAGGTTAAATGCTAATATCTTCAATGTGCAAAAGAGTCTTTTATATATATATATATATATATATATATATATATACACGCACACAAATTAAACCTCTCTTTTTCGGCCTTTTAGTCAGAACCTGATGAAGTTGTCTGAGTTTTTGTTTTTGTTTTTCCTTTTTTGTGAGCGTGTGATTTTTATTTATTTTTTTTAAGAAGGAAATTGTAATACGAATCCATCTTATACACAGATATGGAAATAAGGTTGGATTTAAACTTTAATCGACAATATGCACATAAATTACAATGTATATGTGACACCAACCGGTGCAGTCTTTAATTAATTCTCATATCCTTCTACAGCTCTACCAGCGAAAAAAGATAGGAAAAGATATAACTATCTTCGCTTTTCATAATTCACAATATGCATTTAACTCTTTTTTCTTTTTCTTTTTTTTTTTTTGTCCTTTGTAGTAGTGGAGAACCGCAATTTTCCTTTGTACATGAAGGGTTAAAGAAGGAACTAAATACTTCTTTTAGAGAAAAGGACCCAATTTCCAGTACTTGCATTCCACTAACATATGGTTGATACATAGCCAATGAGAAATGATAAAGTTAACTCAAGTGGAGTAGCTCAACAGCTTCCTAATCTTAGTTGAGCCCATTTAATTCATATTCCCATAAAAGTGCCCTTTTTCTAGTGAGCTTTCTATCCTCTACAGGTATATTGTCGAACCATATCAAGAGTAATTGAGTTTGTGTTTAAAATTACATTTCAAACTGAGAATTTTTTTCGATTGGTTTTTGGAAGGGAGGAAAAATGCATGTGTTGTAGATTTTGAAACAGTAAAAAATTTAAGTTGAAGTGAAATCTTTCTAAAATTTTTTGTTTAAATAACTTTTCAAATCTATGATCCAATTAGGGACTATAGCTTAACTTCATAAATGGTATTAGGGTAAGCGTCTATTTGGATCATTAGTTGGAGTTAAAATTTTTTAATTAGAATTAGATGATCTTTTAAAAATTAATTATAATTTTTATTAATTTTTCAGAAAAAAAAATAATTAAAAAAGTATAATTTAATTAAAATTAAATAAGGTGTCAGCCTAAATTTACACAATCTAAAATAGGGTGTAAAGAAGAAACAACAAGCGTCCCCCTGCCTAGCCACTTGTGAAGGTTATGGAAGGGCCGTTATATTGGTTGGCCCAGTCCTTATCGTTACACGGAATTTTTTGACCCCAAGAAAAGGCCCGTCAAATTTTTGGGCTGATGCTCAGGCCCTGGCCCCTGGCCTAATATTA
The DNA here is from genome assembly GCA_038430175.1 of Ficus hirta. Taxonomy (NCBI): domain Eukaryota; kingdom Viridiplantae; phylum Streptophyta; class Magnoliopsida; order Rosales; family Moraceae; genus Ficus; species Ficus hirta. The sequence goes on along the minus strand of CM076594.1, from coordinate 3,334,712 downwards.
AGGTCAACCGAATTTTTGTACTTAGAACTTAACAAGCGAGATTTTAACTTTATATCTATATCTATATCTATATGATAAAGTCAGATATAAAATTATCATTAAATTATAATTCATATCCGATAAACCAATTCTAAGTTTCCACTGTAAATATATTATTCCTTGTCAAGGTTCAAATTAGTAAATGATATATATATAATTTCACAGTTCTAGCGAAAAATAATGATAATGATAAACTAGCTAGTCTCGGATATATGTTATGGCACTGACGAAAGCAAGACCTTGATAATATTTGATTTTGCTTAAAGTCGTTTCATCTTTTTTATGCTTTAAGGAAAAGCCGTTTCATCTTAGCATGAAAGAAACGATATATAAAATAAAAAAATAAAAAAAAAAATCTTAGCATGAATTTAAAAAATAAAATAAAATAAAATCGTCAAGCCAATCCGCTTTTATCTATTTATAAAATGAAACGACGAAAAAAGAAGAGGGGATAACAACCGTAGCTTTGCGTGTAGGAATACATACATAAATATATTTATCCACACACATGTAAAGCCAACAATGGAATCAAAGTCAACTAATTTGTCTCGTTGAGCGCAAATATTGAGCATGTTTAAATCTTGCCATTATTTTTGTAAGGCCATAAAGCGTGGACTTTCTTAAGTGGATAAAATCATGATCACAAAGAAGCACCACACTGCTCACTTGCGATCTTTTTTTTTTTCTTGTCATTCTTGAAAAATATTTAGTTCTCTCCATTATATATAATAGCCTTAAATTGGTAGCATTAAAATTTTAAAACCTTCGGGGTTTGTCATTAATTTCGGTTCGATTAAATATATTTCAAAAATAGATAAATATAAGCAAATTATAAACGGATCAATTTCTTATATATGCGCCGTAATAACTTTTGTGTATATGGATATAAACATAGAAGAATAATAATAATAATTTTACTAGCTCCATTTTTTGATTTTTTTTAAATCTATTTTTTGCTTTTGAGAACAACATATTAATTGTCTCATTTTATTTCGGAAGTGTTTTATATTCCGTGAACACACAAATTAACTTGTGAATAGAAAAAAGGAAAGAATTGGTTAAATGCAAGATGGCCACTCAGCTGAGACAAATAATATACGTTAATTACTAAGCAAAATTGAATACGTATCTTTCTACTCTTGATATTAATTAGATCTTTTTCTTTCACGGCAATATGTCTTAGCTATAAATAGTTTCTCATGTTATTAAAGTAGTCCTAGTCATCTTGGACAAATGTATGCGTCAAGGCAAAACAAAAAATTTACGAAATCGATAAATAGAATTGTCATTATTATTAAATACGGTTTGATTAAATTTGTAAGAAAAATTTAAAAAAAAAAAAATTTCCAAAACCATCACCATTGGGTCGAATATACTTTTCAAAAGGAAACCATTAGTTGATTGGCTGCCTTTCTTCCCAACCGCCATACCTTAATTTTGTCTATTATTATTATTTTTTTCCCAAGGATAACTCTTTCACTTGGTTATTCCCTTCACAACTTATAGGTTTATTCAACATTTTTGTTCCTTATTCTGCTTCCTTAAAGTGCTGAAAAAAAAAAAAAAAAACACTACTCGTAATGTTGTGCTCTCTCTCTCTCTCTCTCTCTCTCTCTCTTACATAAAAATCAATATTAAAAAAAAAAAAAAACGACCCAAAACCCAAAATTAAGAAGATGCAAATGGATATCAAAAGTTTTTAATAAAATAAACTAATTAGAAACGTTTACATCTTAATTCTGTTACATATATATGTGTGTGTGTGTATATAATAACAAACCTAATGTTAATATATCTTATTGATACCATTACCACATACCCAGATATAAACCAAAACATATGACAAGATCAAAGTATACAACACCTGCCCATATTTAAACTTTAATCGATAACTAATAAATCAAGAATCAATTCATGACAGTAAATTAACACCTATCAACATTCAAAACAAGAAAATTAGGTGCCCAAAAAAATGAAGTAAAAGAAGAAAATTCAAAGAGAACTTTAATGATTAATTTCCTTTTACGTTTAGAAAATTCATCGAGTTTATACAATAATATCTTGGATACCAGGAGATCACCCTAAAGAACCCTCTCTCTATAAATTCCAAGACCAGCAGTGAAATATACAATTTTCTTTGAAAAGAAAGAAATTCATAAGAAGAAAAAAAGAAAGTGACAAGAAAATCAACTTTCTATAAATATATATATGTGTGTGTGTGTGAAATATATATATATATATTTTTTTATGGTACAAGATTCGTAGTAGCAAGATCAAGAATTACTACTTCAAACGCTTGGAATTGGAAGGAGTGATCTTGATGACCAAACCGGGGAAAACGTCGTCCGGGTCGTGGATATGCGGGTTCCGCTCCACGATAAACGGGTCGCCGCACTTGTCGCTGATGGTGTGGAGGGTCTCTCCTTCTCCGACGACATAAATCTCGTCGCACGGCCGGTCCAACAGCGGGTTCCCTCTGAAGGGCTCGTCGGCGTCGGAGACCGTCGTCTCTCTCACCGACGCCAGCAGGATCAGCCCCAGCAGCACGGCCGCGCAGTACCACGACGCCACGTCGGCCACCACGCTGGACGACGCCGGCGACGCCCGAGAGCTCTCACTTCTTGTCTTGGACGAAGCCATGTTTGTATATATCGGAGCGAAATGGAAGGAATATTATGGGGTTTCGAAGAGTTGTATAGAAGAAAAGGGTGTTTTTGTGTGTCTCTATATATACACAGACGTATGTGTGTGTGTGTGTGTATATATATATATGTATATGTTATAGCGCGAAGAGAATTCTTTGGCCGTTTGCGTGGGAGGAAGTTTGGTTTAGTCATCAAGAACGTGGACGTGACTCTTTGCGTGTTTAGTGTTTTATTTTATTACCTTTCCTAGTTCCTAGCTAGCCAATATTGATTGGTTAAATTACTCAAAAGGACGTACCTTATGATAAAATTTTCAAAGATAATTAGGCTTTAGTAAAGTTGTATTAATTAATTTAAGTTGGAAAAAAGAATTTAATTACCTCGAGTTGTTGTGGATAGAGATATAAAATTGGAGTGCATATTTGACACGTGTGTTTGTCTCTTAGTCAGAAAGGTTGTATCCAAAGGTGTTTGAATTGTTGATCAACTTGGAATATTAATATTAGAAGTATTATTAATATGAAAAAACAAAGAGAACAAACCGAGCTTGAATTATGTTAAGAGAAGGCTTTGTTTGGTAAGACTCTTTGTATGAGAAACACCTGGCATATCTAACGTCTAACAAATATTAATTAAACAAGCAGTTAAGGATTAACTCTTTTTTTTTTTTTTGGATTAATTAAACAGTTGAAACAGATTTTGGAACTGTCGCGGAAAAAAGATTGTTTCTTTCCAATAGTTTGCGCAGTTGATACTTTTCATTTGTTCCGTCATATTCAATATTGCCTGAAAATTTTGCGATAGAATATCCCCATCGGTATATATTGTATTTTTCGATGTCACAATAAAATCAAATAATATTTAAATTAAACTATTTCAAATTCTGTATTTTTTATTATGTTGTTTTAGGTATCATATTTAAGAATTCCCCCTTATTTTTCATTTGTTTTGTTATATATATTTTAATATTCTATTATCAAACTAGATAATAATTACAAGTAAAGTCTAATAATAATTTCAAATCTGATTTCAATTCTTCGTAACATGTAGAATTTCCAATCCTTCTACTTTCAAATTAAAAAATATATATATATATATATATAAAACTATGATAACAATCTTATATGTATATATATGTAATTTTGGAAGGGGTATTGGAACATGTATAAAAGTAAATACAAAAGTAGGCTTATGATGAGGGCGGTTTCCCTAAATGATGGGGCGAGCAATAGTAAACGGAAAGTAGTGGTTGGCCGAAATATGTGGTGTTGGATATTGCAATTTGTGTGTGTATGGGGAAAGTGGTAAATTGCGTGAAGAAATTGTGATCTTCCCCACTTCACCACCATCTTTGGAATTTGGATATTACGTCCATCAACTAATCAACAACCCTTATCATCTCATACCTATATATATATTTATTTATTTTTTTTTTATTATGTTACTGCCTTTGTCTTTGATAATTTTTTAACAAAACAAATTAAAATTATATTAACGGCAAATTCTCTGATTTTTTTATCTGAGACTTTGGACTTTGCTCGTGGCGTGCTTAAAATGGTGTAATATGGGACCAAGCTGACCTAGTCGCCCACAGTTTTATATATATCATATAGGCTAAAATTTGGGACCAAAGTCTTTAGAGTTTTTGGAGGGTTGAAGAGAAGACTATCATTTTCCTCCGTCGATAGGCAAGAGATATAAAGTTTTTTTTTTTTTTTTTTTTAATTTTTCTCTTAACATTTTGGAAGATTGTGATCATTTGATGCTTGCTTGCTTGGAAGTTGACAAATTAGAAATGTTGTTGTCGGATTAGGAAAAAGAAAAAAAGAAAAAAAAAAGGCGGGAGAAAACTATCACACGGACCAAGTCTTGGGGGTCCAAAGGGGACGGTGAGATGTGACAACGGGTGGCCGCCAAGAAAATTCGAGTCCAATACAACTTTTTAATTAATGTGTTTTTTTGAATTATTCTTTAATCTTTATGTTGTAATCATACGTCTACACTACGGGGGAAAACAATTTCACTAGAAGATTCTGTGTGTATGTATATGTATTTCATCAAAGGTAGATATAGTGTCGGTAGAAATGACACTTTTAAAAAGCAAACTTAACATAATATTCTCTCCTTTTTTTTTTTTTTTTTTTTTTGGGTACATTGAGAGTGTAAACAAGGTGTCACGCTGAAGTCATTTTACTAAATAAAATTCTTGAAAATTCAAACCAAGACTTTCTCATCAGCGTCGCCACCCCTTTTTTTTTTTTTTTTTTAACAAAGTTCTATGTATATATGCAAGTATTTTTTTTTTTAGAATGGAAAATTGTTATGAGGATCTCTTTTTTGATTTTTTTTACATAGAGTATCTATATAAGTCGCATGATGTAAAAATAAGGTACATCGAATTTTTTTCACAAATAAAAATTTTTTTATAAAGAATCATTTTTTTCAAAATAGAAGGAAAAGGGTCTGGAACAACTTATATATTATTTATATGCTTATCAAGCCCCAACACAAAAGTATGTCGTCCAGTTGAAAATACTGCTTAAAGTAGTAATGGCGTTTATATCAATCAATATACATGTTTGCAACAATATTCTTCGATATTGTTAATGTATGAAGAGCATATACATGTATAAAAATATATGTAGAAATATATACATAGATATCTTATCCCTTCTACGGTAAGAATTTGTATCTGCAGTTATATATAGTACGTAACGGACTCTTTGTTTTCAACTACGTATACGTACTCTTATTTTTTTCCCAGCTCATCATCGACCAATAGACTTCAACGCCTCAACTGGCACATAAAATTTCACAATAGTGATGAGCTAATTGGCATGGATATTGTATGGTTACAAATTTTCTGCAAACTTTTCTCTCAAAAAATTAGGGGAAAAAAAAAAAATCTGCAGACTGTAATAAGAATTATCTGATTCAATATTGATAACGTCACGAAATTAATTTCTATTTTGTATTCAGACGAATTATACGGATATCTTAATTATGAGAATTAGAGGAATTTGTGAATGGGCTTAGCCAAATATTTACTCATAAAGATAATTGCAATATACACGTAATCAAGCTTTACACAAACGAAAGAATATTGAAGACTATATATACAAATTTCCTACAATTGAGAGGAATACATCAATTAATTATAATTGCTTTACAAATTAATTAGTAATTTCCTTATCATTAATTACAATCGTATAATCGAACAACTGGCTTATTGGAAACTTATGACCCACATGGGTTGAGAAGGGGCGTAAATATTAATACACACTCAATCAAACCAAATTACACAACACACAATATATATAATTTTGTGATTTTGCTCAACTGTTTGGTACTCCTATTTTGTTATGCAACTTGAAATTCATGGGAGTGCATATATATACCATTAAAATCCGTTTGGTATACAAGATATGACTACATTAGATAAGGATAATATTATGAGAATTTGATTGGAAATTATTGAATTTTAGCTAATATTATCATGTATTTGACATCACTGCATAATGAGCATTTATAATCCTCACTTTTTGCAAGGGATAATCAAATCCCCTTTTAAGCGGATTAAATTATGGATTAAATAAGCTCTTATTCATGTCCAGTCTTTTAAAATTTCCTACCGTATAGAGGATTGAAATCCAATTTAGTCACGTTCTCCTTAATCCTATGCACCAAACAAACCTTTAGAGAACTAATAGATAAGATGGCCGGTGAGATGATCATGATATATTTGCCATGGGAAACAACCTTCAAGTCACTCTCAACTCAACAAAAACCATTAGTAGCTTGATTAATACCATTTCTGTCTTTTTTATTATTACTGGCAACTTCATCACTATTATTGTCGTCGAATTGTCCACATTATTGTTGTTGTCAACCTACTATTAGCTATCAATCAAGCTCCAAATCCTATCTTGATTTCTTTATTTGTTGCTTAGTTTAAATCCGTAATTAAGGACCCTTTCACCCGGTCAATATTCAAATGCATTCAAAATATATTCCTCACCAAATCATTTTATTTACTTGCATCTTTTTCGACACGTAGTTTTCAAATGCTCATTTGAAAAAAATTCATATCAGAATGTGAATTTTTTTTATTGGTTCCTAAACTTTATGAATCAATCGCCTAAACTCAAAAACGGAGTGGATCTGAGCCCCCCTCTTAAGGGGGGGGGGCTGGGGGTGGGGGTTTTGAAGACAGTAAAAAATTTTATGTTTAATTGAAATATTTTTAGAAGCTTTTTGAAAAGTTAGATTGATCAAAACTATCTATTAAACAAGGACTTGCTTACTTTTTCATTTTCCCTTTTGGGTTGGCATACGCTCTTGTTAGCCAGTGCAAAAAAAATTCTGTTTAATCACACATATATATATTCATATATATTAGGTCTGGTTGCAGACCCCTCATCTTCTAGTTTTAATTATTATTATACATACATACAGACATACATATATACATATATATATATATATATCTCTCTCTCTTAGTTTAGTTCTTAAGTACACATATATATCGACGACTGATCGACGAAGTACGATAGCTCAATATAAAACTGAGATACTTATAAATCTTTTTCTTCCAAGCATACGCTACGATATATATACACATCACACTTACATATAAATGCTTTAATTGTAATATAAAATGTAATTATTAATATGTTGAAGAGCCACCTAATTAGTTGATTATAACAACCCAACATTTGGACCAAATGCTTCTCTTGAAAAGGGTATTTAATTGGATGTCATTAATGCACAAGCATCGTCATGACCATTGACAAATATAATTGTACAAAGACAAATATATTATAGCAAGTTGCATGGGGAATCTTTATCTGTAATCTGAAACAAACTAAACCATATTCGCTCCTGTAATAGCCGTACTTCTTGATCTATATATCATTGACAAATATAATAAATAAGTAAATGAATAAACAATGCTGGCTTCTGGAATCTAAGAGGCTCAATGAGTAACATACTAATTTATTGTCTGGATAATTATTTTTATTTTTATTATGAAAATAATAATGACATAAATTAATATAGGTGCATCAAGATATCCCGTCTAGTCTAAGTACTATTTTAGTCAATTGAAACTTGATTTTATCTCCCGCACTAGTATGCATTTGCGAGTACTTCACGGGCCCCTAACAACTCCTACGTACGTTTCATAAGTTAATTTCTCTTATAAACTAGATTTCATGAGAAAGTACTGGTTAATGGAAAAAATAACTTGCATCAAACAGTGGACCATTCATTTTGAATGCAAAAGGCACCACCAAAAACCAAAGAACTTTTGCATGAGGAACCCCGTTTTTTATAAATCATCACGACTAGTAAATCGTTAGTCTAAAACCTTAAATTACTTTTTCTTTAGGGGACTTACTTTTAGTTATTCTTACTTGCTTTAATAGGTTGGTGAATACTAAGACTAGATTACAGCCATTTTTCTTTCTTTCTTTCTATTTTCTTTTTTTCAATTTGAGGTAAGAAATTTAAAGTCTACACCTTATAATAAAGTCAAGTATAAAATTATCATGAGATTATACCTTACAACTAAGACCATATGTCTGATTTTAGATAACTTAAATAGATAACTTTTATACATGGAGCTTTCTACCATGAGACCCATTTTTTTTACCGGTAAAATTTTTTCAGCCCTTCGATCATATTTAGATGGTGTAGATCAAAAAAAATACACCAAATCAAAAATAAAACACTGTTACAATTGAAAAATAACAAAAAAAAAAATAGAAGAACACCCAAACGGGAAATATCGTGGCCGTGGGTCTCTCCGGCCACCTAACCTACATCGTCCGCCCTCCTTCAACCAGATCACCCGGGGGGGGGGGGGGGGGGACCCAGCAGCAAGCTCACGATTCAATAGTGAGTGGCTCACGAGGCCCGCTAGATCCCAATGTGGGTGATGGGTAGGTGGGTGCCATCGGCAAAGGAAAGGAAAGGTGGCGGGTGGTCATTGATGGGATTGCCGGTTGGAGGTGGGGTTGCCGGAAGGAATGGAAATAATTTTGGGGGGGGGGGGGGGGGGGGTGTGAATTAAAAAAAAAAAACAAACAAAACAAAAAATCTATTGCAATGAAGTGATTGGAAGCAAATAAGATACATTTTATGAAATTTGATAAACCTAGTAGTGGCCACCGTCGTAGCGTCCATTATCTCTAAATTTCAGCCACAATATTAAGCACTAAAACTTTGGAAAGAGATGACATCCTTATAATAATTCTCTCACCAACTATATATAGTCACTAATGGCCATGAAACATAAACTATGAAATTAATATACGAAACTTCCAAATTAACGAAATCAATATATTATTGTTGACGAGCTTAATGTTATAATATGATATAAATGTTATGTCCGTTTGTTATTAATAAGACTATTCTTTTACGAAAAATGTAAATTCTTCATTTGTTTATAACTTCATACTTTTCAAGGGATGAAATCTATGTGTTGCCTTTAAATATAGATTCCTAAATTGTGTTAATAATGCGCATTCTTATTACTCGTACGTAGCACACACTAAGCATGAGAATTGAAAAAGAAGTTAAAAAAGGACATAAATTGTTGCATCATATGAGATGTGGTCTGCGAAGATCAAAATTAGAGGCCCTAAACAAATACTCTATTAATTTGTTTATATATATATATATATATATATACATACGTAAAATTAGTGGGGTACAATTGAAGATAAAAATTTACAAACCAACATAATATCATTTCTGCAAGAGGGTTTCAATGTTTCATGAATCTTTTTTTTTTTTTAGAAATACTTATTCCATATTGTTTAACCTAGTATTAAAATAAAAGTTTAGTCTACTTGTTATAACCAAATCATAGATGTTAAAACTAAGGATCATAAATAAATTTTTGTCCTAAGAGTTGACGATTAAAAATGAGATTTAAAAGGCAAAATTATATACAAACTCACGTCCAAAGACAACGTACATAATTTTGTGACTTTGCTTGACTGTTTGGTGCCCCTAATTTTTTATGCAACGTGAAATTCATGGGAGAGGAAATCTGTACCATCAGAGAACTGATAGATAATGAGATTATCATGATATATATTTGCCACGGAAAAAACATTTAGTAATTAACTTGAATATATAATATACCTTTTTCTTTCCTTTTTACTGCCAACTTTACCATTATGATAGTCATCAATTGTCCTCATAATTAATTATATATATTCATATATATTTTCGTTTAACCTTAACTATAATTTAGCAAGCTCCAAATATTATGATTCTTTAATTTCTTTCTTTCAAATCCAGTACTAAGGGCCTTTCACCTGGTCATTGTTCAAATGCATTTAAAACACATTCCTCACCAAATCATATTAGTTTATTACTTATTGTCCCTTTTGTTTGGGTTGGTATACTGCTCTTGTTAGCCAATGTACAATTTCTGTTTTGTCATACATATGTATATATATATATATATATATATATATATATTAGGTCTGGTTGCATATCCTATTTCCTATAATTTTATATAATTATGTGTACAAATTTATATATTAGTTTAGTTCAATTATACATGTAACTGACGAAGATACCTCAACGTACATACGACTGAGATACGTACAAATATTTTCCTCCCAAGCATACGCTACGATATATATATATATATATATATATATATGTGTGTGTCTATTCTTACATGTAGCTTGTGTTTGATGTATAGATTTGGAATGAAATTTTTAAATTGAAATTGATTGATTTTTTAAAAATTAGTTATAATTTTTATTGATTTTTTATTAAATAAAAAATAAAAAAACTGAGATGAAAACTTTATATTTTAACTTTAGAACCAAACACACCTGTAATATAAAATGCTTTGTATTTATATATAGAGTAATAATTAATACGTTGAAGCCACCAAATTAGTTGACTATATATATATAAGAACCTAATAACATCTGAACCAGGTACTCCTCTTTAAAAGGGTTTTAATTATGCACAACGCATGGTCAACATTACCGGCCATACATAAGCTATATATATATATATATATATAATAACTTCTAGCCCTCTTCTATATTATTAGCAATAAATAAATACATAAATAAATAATTAATGCTTCTAGACTCTACGAGGGCATCTTAGAATGTCATAATTAATTGCCTGAACCAATTTGGTTAGCGAATTGAAACTTGATTTCTCTTATAAACTAGATTTCATGAGAAACTGGTAACTGAATATACTTTGCATCAAAGAGTACTAGACCATTCATTTTGAATGCAAAAAGTACCACCAAAAAAAGAAAGGACTTTTGCATGATCAACCCCATTATTTAACTAAGAGACAATTATTTAGTCCTTAGTCTAAAACCTTAAATTACTTATATTTGTTCACTTTACTTGGTTTTAATATGTTGTGAATACTATATAAATCGACTAGATTACAAACCTTTTTCTTTATTTCTTTTTTTTTTCTTTTAGAATTTAAGATGAGGATTTAAAAGTACTATACACCTTGTGATGGTGTTAAGTATTAAATTATCATGATATTATACCTATAAATACGATTACAATCGCGTTTAATTTTGGACAAACTTAGATAGATAGATTGTATATATATGTGTGTGTATAAGTGTGTGTATTAACTTTGCTATCAAGATAATAACTGTGTAACTGGGATAACTGTGCATTAAACACTATTATTCATCGGACTTGTTTTTAATAACCATGTCGATTTAATATTTTGCCAATTATAGGAAGAAAAAGGAATAAATAGGGAATTCCTATTTAAAACAGTCGTGTTCAAGTATTACATTACGATATAGTATTGCCATTTGATTTTAATATGCGTCACAATCCACCATTAACTCACTAATAATATCTTACAAAGCAATCAATAGCCAAAATTGAGAAGGGAAAAGAAGAAAAAAATGCAAAAAAATCTTTTGAATTGAAGTGATAGGAAGCAAATAAGAAACATTTATGAAATTTGACGAACCTAGCAGTAGTAGTGGCCACCATCGTTTAGCAGCCATTATCTCTCAATTTCAGCCGCATTATTAAGCACTAAAACTTTGGAAAGTGACATCCTGGTTATAATTCTCTTCCCAACTATAGTCACCAATGGCCATGAACCATAGCCTATTAAATTAATACACGAAACTTCCCATTCACCAAATCATTATTTTTTACCAGCTTAAATCTCCATGGGTTATGATTAATTGACGTGTCATATATAAGGCTATTCGATTTTACTTTAATTTTTAAATAAATGAAAGAAAAGAAGAAAAACTATAATTTTTTGGCACATTTTTAAAAAAAGTTTAATAAGTTAGATAATTTTAAAATTTTTCAATAAGCAACAAAAATAATCGAATGTATCTTATATCTTATGTTTTACTAAAATTTGTTAGATTATGAATTTGTTTAACATCATCAAATTTTGGGCTGCTATGATATATATATGTGGAGTGTTCTTATTCTTTCTTTAAATTAATTTTTACGGATGAGTTCTACCTAAATCTAATTAACAAAAATTTTGTACAAGTTTCAAAAAAGGAATTTTTTTCTAAGAAATTATATATTTTTTGGGACTCTTTCTGGAAGTTTAATTATTGAAAAGCTAAAAGGGTTTTACGGATCATTCAAATTCTCCGACAAACAGCTTTTGGTTCTAGAAAGTTAAAAACAAGGGAGAAAGAGAACTTCCTCAAGTGATTTAGAGGAATACCACTTTTAAAATCTTTATATTCAAATGAATCACTCTAATAGAAAATTTAAGCCTAGTTTTTATATGAAAGAGAATTGTGCTTACAGACATAGTCTAATGACAATTTCACACCTGACTCCACCAAAATGTATAAAGTTTGAATTCCCCACCTTAAGTTTAGAAAAATAAAAATAAAAAAAATAAAGAGGAGAAAAGAAGTAAATAAAAGTTTTCAGAAAATAATTAAGATAAATAACATGTTTTTAAAATATTTAAAGTAAATAACATGTTTACCATATTATCAGGTAAATGATTTATTTACATTTTATAAATAAGTCATTTACTTAATAAAAATTTTCATTTATCTGATAAATTTATTATTTATTTTAAATTATTTGAAAATCTTATTATTTACTTTAATTATTTCCGTAAAAATATTATTTAGTTTTATGATAATTTTCAAAAAGAAAATACAAATGAATTATTAGATTTTTTTTAAAAAAAAACTTAAAAATGAGAGATTCAAACTCTATATATCATAATAAAGTTAATTATAAAATTATCATTAAATTATACTTCCAGCAACCTAAATTACTAGATTTTAGTGATAGACAAATGGTTAACTTGTTGGGAGAAGCTTTTCCAAACCCACAAAACTTTACTAAACCAACTTCAGCCCATGACAGACTCTAGTCTCAAGAGTCATAGCTCAAAAAACCTGGATCTGAATTGAGCCCATCAACCTTTTTTTTTTTTTTTTTTTCCGGAGAGCAACTGATGTACTGAAGTACAACCTCAAAGACACAAAAAAAACTCGGATATCTTTATTAATGCCCCAAGTTGCAATCTTTACACATTATTAAAGCGAATCAAAATCGAAAGTTAGTGCTTTTGGGCAGTGTTTTTTGTTCTGTGTTTGCAGAGATGAAATGAAACTTACAAGACCCTTAAGGCGCTTTTTGAGCACATCGGCGGTGACCCAACAACGATCAGACAAAGTAAACAAGACACCAACTTCGAAGGACTCCATTAAAGAGCTCCACGCCCACCTCATCAGATCACACCTCCACACCGACCCATTTTCAATCTCCCCAGTCGTCAGAGCCTATGCACTGTCCCCACCAAATCTGAACAAAGCCCGTCTGGCTTTCGACCAAATTGAGCGACCCACATTGCCGGTTTGGAACCACTTGATCCGTGGACTCTCGCAGAGTGACCAGCCCAGTGAAGCAATTCTGCTATTCAGTCGTATGTATTTCGAGGGATTTGTTGGGGATAATTTGACCTTTATTTTTGTCCTCAAGGCTTGTGCTCGAGTTTCCGATGTTTTGTGGGGACAAAAGGTTCATGTTCTTGCTCTGAAGCTTGGTTTTGAAAGCTATCTTTTTGTTGCGAATGCTCTGATTCAGATGTATGCCAGTTGTGGGGTTATGGAATGTGCGCGCAAAGTGTTTGATGAAATGTCTGAGAGAGATTTGGTTTCTTGGAACTCCTTGATTTGTGGGTTTGCAAAGTGGAATAGGTTTAAGGAGGTTTTGGGTCTGTTTAGGGAAATGGAAGCGACGAACGTGAGGGCAGATTGTGTGACGATGATGAAGGTCATTTTGGCGAGCAGTTATTTAGGCGAATACGAGATTGCAGACTCTTTGGTAAAGTATATAGAGGAGAATCGTATTGGAGTTAATGTTTACTTGGGAAACACAATAATCGATATGTATGGACGGCGTGGTTTGGTGAATCTGGCGCGGGAAATGTTTGATCAAATGCAAGAAAGAAATGTCGTTTCATGGAATGCTATGATTATGTGTTACACGAAAGTGGGAAATTTAGTTGATGCAAGGAAACTTTTCAATGAGATGCCCGAAAGGGATGTGGTATCTTGGACTGCAATGATCACTGGCTACTCTCAAGCTAACCTGCAAACTGAGGCAGTGAGGCTTTTTCAAGAAATGACGGCAGCTAAAGTGAAACCAGACAAAATAACAGTTGCTAGTGTGCTTTCAGCTTGTGCTCATTTGGGTTCACTTGATGTTGGGGAGGCCGTCCACGACTTCATTATTAACCATGGTGTGAAAGCTGATATTTTCGTGGGAAATGCTTTAATTGACATGTATTGCAAATGTGGGGTGGCTGAGAAGGCATACAAGGTGTTCCGAGAGATGAAAGTGAAGGACTCTGTCTCATGGACATCAATAATTACAGGACTTGCTGTGAATGGTTTTGCGGATTCAGCAGTTGACCTCTTCTCGCAAATGTTAAGAGAGGGTATACGACCAACCCATGGAGGGTTCGTTGGGATTTTACTGACTTGTGCTCACACTGGATTGGTAGACAAAGGGTTGGAATATTTTGAGAGTATGGAAAAGGTTTATAGACTCAAACCAGAAATGAAACACTATGGTTGCGTTGTGGACCTCTTAAGCCGCTCAGGCAATCTAGAGAAGGCATATGAGTTTATACAGAAAATGCCTGTGGTTCCAGATGTTGTCGTGTGGAGGATTCTGTTGAACGCTTGTAAGCTTTATGGAAATGTGGCCCTAGCTGAAATTGTCACAAACAAGCTTCTTAAACTGGATCCTTGCAACAGTGGAAATTATGTTCTTTCATCGAGTACTTATGCGGGCATGGATAGATGGGATGATGTTGTGAAGATGAGAGAACGGATGACTGAGGGCAATGTGCAAAAGCCGTTTGGTTATAGTTCCATCGAAGTCAATGGTTTAACAGCAAACAACTCACAGGATCCACATGTTAGTGAACAAAGTGGAAAATGTAAATAGGAGTATAGACAGTTCATCAATTCATGTCCAGTTTTGCACAATGAAGTTGCAGAACATCTTGTCAAGTAAACGGGTACAATATCCGAGTCTTTTATTCATTGAAAGAGGATAAGTTATGATGATATTCTCATTTTACTTCATCACAGATTACAAAAGAACCGACTCCAAGATTGGTGGGTACTGTTTGATCAATTCTTCCGGTTTTTGCCAAATAAATGTGGCTAAGACCTAGAGTCTCCAGCCAATTCTTTTGAAGTACATCTGGTGATCTGCTATAGATTGAACATAACCTTGATGGCATTGCCTCCACCAGCACTAGTTTCAAAAGCATCTTCAACGTCCTGCTGCGAAAACCCAAATCTGTGGGTTATCAGTGGCTTTACATCAATCTTACCGGTCCTCAACAACTCGATGCAGAGTGGCCAGGTGTTCCTATACCGGAATATGCCGATTACATCAACTTCTCTATAACCACACAAACCCCAGAATTAGTAACTAAAATAGCACCAACATTAAACAAAGAATACTTATTTCTGGCAAACAAACTAGATCCTAAGACGATCATCTTCTTGTCCCGTCCATATGTTCTCTACCTTCCATTTTTTTGGGTCCCTTCGGTTTTTTGCCAGTAAAAAATTTACTCACCTAGTAGCAGCAGGAGTAAGAGGGGCAGTCGTCTCACTTTGAGCTAGTCCAATGAGGCAAACTTTCCCACCCGAACGAGTGGCGTTCAAAGCCGTTGACATGGTTTTGTTTAAACCAACACAATCAAAGCTCGCATCAATTCCACAACCCATTGCATTCTGTATCTGCTCCACTTCTTTACTCAGATCCTGTTTAAAGACTAGAATTGATTACTTTTTTCAGCAAAATATTATTCTGCAAAGTCCAAGCCGTGAAGACTTGCACTCGAAAAATACTTGGGCAAAAGCTTAAAAGTAACATAAAGAACCTGGATGTTCGTTGAAACTAAAACAGTCTCATCTGCACCGAGGCTCTTTGCAATAGACAATCGGCAATCATCGATGTCAACTATGACGATTCTAGGGGCTCCAAATGCACGTGCAGCCAGCAGAGTAATAAGGCCTATAGGTCCAGCTCCCATGATCAATATCCTGGTTTCCGGGCTTATATTAGCTCGGCGACAAGCATGCACACCAACACTCAAGGGTTCACACATTGCCCCTTCCTCCAAGCTCACGTTTTCAGGTAACTTGTAACATAGATCCGCCGGGTGCACCACCTGCACAAGCATTTTGAAATTAGGATGCAGTTAAGAACTATTTCCAAACTTCATTCCAACAAAGCGAGACGCCCCAAAAATAAATACCTTGTTAGCAAGAGAACCATTAGTTGGAGGAGAGCCGAAGAACTTCATTTTCGGGCAAAGATTGTAGCGACCACTTTTGCAAAGATCGCATTGGCGGCAACTGATGCCAGGCTCCAATGCTACTCGATCGCCTACCCGCAGAGACTTCACCTCACTGCCAACTTCTTCAACCAAACCGGCACACTCGTGCCCTATCACCATTGGCTTTTTGACGATGAAATTTGCGCATCTCATTGTCTTTTAAACTCGCATAGAGAATTTGATCAAGCAAGACACTTGTTTAGTGAATAGATATAGGGTGAAAAAGCAAAGAAATACTCACGATTGTTGTGAAAATAGAAAATTATAAGGGGACTTGTCACCTTGAAGTGATGAACATCACTTCCACATATACCCAGAGCTTTTATCCGTACTCTGGCATCATGAGGTCCTAAAATGATGGAAGTTTTGTTAAGACCAACATCAACAATTACTTCTGCTAAAAAAATAAAAAAAATACAAAATACAAAATACAAAAAAAAAACCCGAATTCCTAAAGTCTATGTCATGATTGAAAAATCTCATGAATATATTAATTCAACTAGCCCAGGCTTGTGTAACACAATATACGTGGTCAGCTATAATAATTACTCTAAAATTAGTTGATTTTCAAAGAAATTTGTAATGGTAGTATTAGAAAGGAAAAAATAAAAAATAAAAAGAAAGTTGGGGAGGAAAAAAAAAACTTTTATATATGTCCAGTTGTTGTCCTGATGATAATGCATCAGGAGAAATATAAGAACACAAACAAAATCTTTAGAGTTTTGATACCAAATTGAATAGGTGATCCGAACGAATGCTTAGACAGAACCAGGAGTTACCGAGAGGAGGAAGAGGATAAGGTTGGATCTTGAGAGTTTCGATACCAAGAAGCCAAGCAGCCATGTTTTCTCCTCCATCATCTTTGCCTGCCATGGCTTTTCCACTGTTATGTGACTTCTCTCTCTCTCTTCTTTCTCTCTCCTGGGATGGAGTTTTGATTGTTTACCTTATGATTCCACCCACTAGCCATTTATGATGGAGTGGGGACATTTATGTTGGAGTGGGAGTTTATGCTTTTAATGAATTTTCTAGCATATGTTTGGTTAGTATATTTGAGTTAAAATATTTAAATTGAAGTTATTTGATTTTTTAAAATGTAATTAAAAAAATTTGTTAATATTTTAAAAAAAGATAAAAATAAATTAAAATTTTTAGATTTAAAAAACCAAACATGGACTTAAATTTTTTTTTTAATTTTATTTCTAAAAACTAAATAATGCTCTCACTAAAAATTGAGTATTCTTATATAAATTCCCTAAAAACTTGATCTTTAAATATACGTCTTAATAAAATATTAGATTGGTTCTGCCGCTGCATCAACCCAACGTCGTTTTCTGGATCCCACCATATGATTGTCGTTGCCGGAATATATATCACCTTTTGCTATATGTTCCACCTGCCACTGACTGCTTTGAGTTTGACTACCTGCTTGAATCCTTATCTGTATGAGAAATTTCTTTATAAATAACGACAATAAAGGGTATCATTAGTTTTTGAAATAGAACGAAATTTGAGAAAACGACATCGACTATGGAAAATAGGTACCATAAAACGACATCTTGTTTGAAACGAGAGTAGAGAAATGAACGGACATTAATTTTAAAAAACCACAACATAATGAGAAATTGACAGCTTGTTTGCCTATGAATTCAAAAAGACATCTTACTAATAAGACGAAGATATATATAAATTGAGATTATCACAAAAACTTCCAAAAAATATTAAAAAGAAAAAAGAAAAAATCCCGACATCACATGAAAACGACATCATATTATGAAATACGACCAGATTGTGAGAAAACAGCATTATCGCAAGTACAACATAGAATTTTAAAATCACCAGTATTGTAAAACGACATCTTCTTTTTAGACAATCATATCTGAATAAGCGGACGTTCACTTCAAGAAACCACAGATGTAGAGTAAAATGACTAAAAGTCTGGAGTTTAAAAGTGGGGAAACGATATCATACTTAGACAAATATACAAAATACCCAATCGTATTAAAAACGAAGAATATAAATAAATAAAACGACATAAACTTATGAAAAAGGAAATATTGCATTAAAACGACTCGGACATAGGCCTTAATAATCAACATCAAACCAAAAAACGACAACATTAGATACCACGACATCAATTTTCAAAAACGACAAGAAATGGAATAAATGAAGACGACAATATCGCAACAAACAACAATTTTACAACGTTGCCATTGCATTACAACATGGTCTTTTGAAACGACAGTCTTGATACAAGTCCTTATCCAAAAAAAGAAAAAAGAAAAAGAAATCTTGAGATAAGTCTACGACACCTCATAAACGACATCAAATTGAAAAAAATCATATCATAAACGACGTCTTATTGGGTAGACGTGGGAACTTTTCTCGCCCATTTTTTTTCCTTCTTTTTTTTTTTTTCCCCCCAGATGAGTTTGTTGTAAATTCTCTAAAATCACAGCCACAGAAAAACAACGAAGGTCCTAGCAAGTGGTGACGCAGGGTATGGTGATTGATAGTGATTTTGGCAAACTCTGGATGACAACAACCTCATCATCACCGCGTGCCAGAGCCTAAGCAATTATTGAATGATTTTTTTTTTTTTCTCTTTTTTTCCCTTCTCAGAAGAATTTAAAAAAAATACATTTTTTGCTGGTAGAACAAAATAGAATAATAATTACTAGATGATTAAGATTGATGATATTAGTGTAGCCGTAATAATTACTCTTTATGGATTTTTGAAAAAAATAATAATAATAATAATAAATCATTACAACAAAACAAAACAGGACGCTTATGGATACCCCTTGAATTCAGTCCATATCCCTCTGCACACAGTTTCAGACAACTCTTAACCCATTTCACTCAAAAGAGAGTTTCTCTCTCTCTCTCTCTCTCTCTCTCTCTCTCTCTCTCTCTCCGCTTTCTCTCTCTAAAACACAAACAAAAGATGGGCAAGGGAGGAATGTCTCATGAGGAAGTTAAAGATGGTGAAGAAGAGAACATGGCTGCTTGGCTTCTTGGTATCAACACTCTCAAGATTCAGCCTTTCAAGCTTCCTCCTCTTGGTAACTTTCTTTTCTTTCCAATACTTTCCCCGTTTGATCACTGATAGCTAGCTAGCTAGCTATTCAAATGACAGGTTCTGTAATTTTATGTCTCGGGTTTTTTTTTTTTTTTTTTTGTTGGGGGTATTTTTGGGTTATATTTTAGGACCCCATGATGTTAGAGTTAGGATGAAGGCTGTTGGCATATGTGGAAGCGATGTTCACTACCTCAAGGTAATTTCATTTTCCTTACTTTTGCTTTTTGAGTGTTGAAATCCATATAGGAAAAAGAGAGAGTATGTAAATTATGTAAATCTTTCTAGAATATTTTGATTAGCCAAATTGGATTATTTTACTGGTTTTCTACCATTTCTTTATTTAACCAAACATAGATTGGAATTATTGTCTGAAACAAGTTTAAAAAGTGCCCGTTATCTGCTTTCCATTTTGTCCAATATCCTTTATTTGTAATTTGTCTCAAATGTTGTCCATGTTTTAGACCCTGAGATGTGCGGATTTCATTGTTAAAGAGCCAATGGTGATAGGCCACGAGTGCGCCGGAATCATAGAGGAAGTTGGGAGCGAGGTGAAGAGCCTTGTGCCAGGTGACCGCGTGGCGCTGGAGCCGGGAATCAGTTGCTGGCGGTGCAATCTCTGCAAAGAAGGTCGATACAATCTTTGCCCGGAGATGAAGTTTTTTGCCACTCCACCTGTTCATGGTTCTCTTGCTAATCAGGTAACTCGCAATTTTTTCATCACTGGTGACAGATCAAAACAAAAATTGTGCTCGGGCTGAAAACTAATGGACTCTACGATTAGGCATCAGTTTCTTGGCCTGATTATGATGTATGATTTGAGTTGATTTCCAACAACAAAAATAGGCTTAAATTGTAATTGCTAATATGAGCATTTTGTTTTGTTCCCCTTTGGGACAGGTAGTGCATCCTGCGGACCTATGTTTTAAACTGCCGGATAATGTGAGTTTGGAGGAAGGGGCAATGTGTGAGCCCTTAAGCGTTGGTGTCCACGCTTGTCGCCGAGCAAACATTGGTCCAGAAACAAATGTTCTGATCATGGGAGCTGGACCTATTGGACTAGTCACAATGCTTGCTGCTCGTGCTTTCGGAGCACCCAGAATTGTCGTTGTTGATGTGGATGACTACCGTTTATCAGTCGCCAACGATCTTGGTGCGGATGACACTGTCAAAGTGTCAACAAACGTTCAGGTATACCGCTTCATAACCATCAGTTATCATTTCCTCAGCTCTTATTGAGCTAGCTCACATCGGTTGTTCGTTTAACATGGGCTACTATTTTTCAGGATGTAGCTGAAGAAGTGGTTAAGATACACAAGGCTATGGGGGCTGCAGTGGATATTAGTTTCGACTGTGCAGGGTTTAACAAAACCATGTCAACCGCCCTGAGCGCAACTCGTCCAGGCGGCAAAGTATGCCTTGTAGGTATGGGCCACAGCGAAATGACCGTCCCGCTCACTCCAGCTGCTGCAAGGTCTGGATAAGATTCCAAGCTACCTTAGTAACAAACTTGAGAGTCTTTTTCAATTCAACTCCTTGATTTATGTGTAAATATTTTCTTGGTTTCTTATTGTTGTGAATAGGGAGGTTGATGTGATTGGCATATTCCGGTACAAGAATACATGGCCACTATGCCTGGAGTTCTTGAGGAGTGGAAAGATTGATGTGAAGCCCCTTATAACACACCGGTTTGGATTTTCTCAGAAAGAGGTGGAAGATGCATTCGAGACCAGTGCTCGTGGTGGCACCGCCATTAAGGTCATGTTTAATCTGTAACTCGAACTACGAATTTTTATAGTTAATAAAGAAAGCTAAGGTAATATCAAGGATGTAGTTTGGATCGGGACTTGGGTTATGATCTTATGAAAGATGTGTTGGAGATATAGCCTTGGATACGAATCAACGAGTCATGAACAAGTTACGTAACGTTGATTGCTCCAAGTGGTTTCAGATAGGATTCATGTACTGATCTAAAAAATTTAAGAATAAAAGCCTGAGTTTGAGCTTAATTCAGTCGAGCTGAGCGTCCATGGTAGGTCAAATGTGGTTTTTGGATGATTATTAAAAAAAATTCGGCCATTAAAAAAAGCAGTGGAAGGTCATTTAAATGTTGATTAACTCAATCACATCAATCACTAACACATATTGATATCTGTTAATTAGTGATTTACCATCTGTTGATCATTTTTACGAAAATAACCACTCTCCATATTCAACAAGACCGTTGACCCCACACACAACTAAGGCAAATGAAGAACAATATGCAACAAGTTCAGAAAATCCTCCAATTGAGCAGTCTAGCCAACCCTTGCTTGCATTCAAGCCGGATCCAACTGATCCAAGCTGAAAAAATACGACAATATCACTGCCCCGTCACCGAGCGCAGCAACAAGAAGCGGTTTGAAAGAGTCCTGTTTATGAACTCACTCCCTGCGTTTCCCACTTTCTTGTTGAAAGGGGCTAACTAACAGCATTTTTGCGGGAAGCGTTCAGACTTTTCCTTGTGCTGCTTGTAATGTTATTAGTCTAGACTCATTGTCATGACTTTGCGTCTGTGTCAAACACTTTATGAAATGACAAAACACTTTATGAAATGACAAAGAACAAGGCGGCTACAGGAGACAGGAGCTACCCACGTGAGCTCACCATTTTCCAACATATCCCAATTAAAATTTGCATCATTCAAAGTCTTGTACCTGTTTTCCAAGTTATCGGAAAACACATCTCACAACTACTACGATGCTGGCCTTTGGCTGTTAGGTCAAAGTTAGATATTGCTATGAACATGGCACACAGCAAATTGTTAATTTAGTTAACCATATTTACATTATTTGTGCATCGAGCAGAGGATAAATATATAAATCCCAGAGGGCCAGATAAGAGTCAAGAAAAATGAGACGTTACGAATTCAACAAATGCATTTACATGCATCATTTAACACATTCCAAGGAGTTATGTTCACTAGGTATTGCTGCTCGTCTTCCTGAATTTTGCACACGAATCTCTAAAAACGAAGAGAAAAATCGCACATGAATCTTGGGAGTCGTTGAAAAACAGCTTGAATTTGCAGCAAAATTTTACAAGACCAGTCGCACATGAAGCTGTCTCAGTCATGAGGTGATTCACAGTTCAATAACTGCTTCATTCTTAGATGAACAAATTTATGATAATGTTGCTGCATACTTATAATTCATCTGCAGCAAACGGTGAGGACCGATAAATTTAAGCTCTATGTTAACGGTGATTTGTTCTGAAGTTACAACTTTCAGAATGCGACCAAGATGCGTCTCTATAAACCATGGCACAAGTAACGCGATGAAGGTGTTTATGGAACTAAACTCTACCTCTTCAAAAACCCAAAACCTCTATAACTTATAATTCAATCCCGACCTAGGAAGCAAGAAGGAAAAAATATTATTCCTTCTGCAACCTAAGACGTTACAAAGGATCCTAGGGAAAGGTGGAAAAAGAAAAACTAAAAATAATCGATCAAGATACATTAATGCCTCTTATAAATCAGGCAGTGGAAGTTGGTTCGGCTGACATGCTCCACACTCTCACTTGACCTGTTCCGTCACCGGTGAAAAACAGACTACCGGGGCCCATCTGAATTGCCCGTACCTCCTGTTTCGAGAAAACCTTTCCCCTCTCCGCAAATCTGAGACAGCAGGGAAGAATGAAAGAGAGAATGAGGCATGTGGCATCTTTTATGCAGTGCAGTATCTTTTTAGTAGGATTCAATAATGTGCAGTATAAAGATGTCATATCAGTTTGTATCTGAAATTCGGGAAACATAATGAACGACAGCGTGTATGGCATATAGCTAGTGTCGAAAACTCACGATGGCAGATCATAGAGGCGGACGGAGTTGTCGTTGCAAGCGCATAACAAAATTGGCTTGCCTTCTGAATCATGCATTCCACAGAGAGCAAGCACACCCTGCAACAGCACACAGAGGAGCCATCATTAAACAGGATATTTCATGTCTCCTTGAAATCTCAATATAACTGCTCAATCATGTGTCCGCTAGAGATAACCAAGAACTCCATTTGTTTGCATCATGGATGTTCTTTTACAGCTCATATTCATCTCTTAAATTTTCTGTCATGCTTATCTAAAGACGTAAAGTTGCCTCAACAACAAACCGTGTTTCTGACCAATCAACATAATTATAGGTGAATTGCAACAAATAAAAATAGAGCAACATGATACAACCACACGACAAAAACAACTTACATGATCTTCATTGTGAGTGTACGTTACTTCCAAGTTGCCAGTTTGTGTAGCAACCCACACCTGCCAAAGAAGGGGGAGAACTCAATAACGAATTAAGCACATAGCCAGCGCTGCATGCATACACGATAAAATGATAATGCATCATCACATCCATATATACATACATATACCGCAAAAAAGACACCAACCTTTATTGTTTTGTCCAAGGAACATGATAAGAGAAACTGATCCCAACAAAGAACAGACATCACGACTGCACTGTGGTCTGTGAGTGTCTGTAAGCACTGTAATGTTTCAATGCTCCAGACCTGAAAGAATACTCGATAAGAAATAAAGAAAATAAGAAAGTTGGATGTAAATGCCCTGCTGCGATAGAATGATTTCATGATTTCATGTATGCTACTTGTACTAAAGTAAACTTACCTTTATAGAATGGTCCATGGAACCAGAGTACAGCCTGTTAGCTCCAACTACTAAAGAAACAACAGCAAGTGAGTGGCCCGTGAGGGATGTAACTGGTTCAAAGCAATTTGTTGCTGCATTAAATTGCCATGTCAATATGGATCCATCCTGCACCAAAGAAAGTTGTTGCTTTATACCGATAATTACTTGAGTCCCAAATATGGACATAAAGGGGAGATCAGAGGTAAAAAGAAAAGTAGGATACCACGTTATATGAGAGAGATCAGATGTCATGCATCAGAACTCCTCATGGGAATAGTGAAAAACTGAAATATTAATAAATATGAAATTTTCACAACAATTCAATTTTGATATGACTGGTTCATTCAATGAGTAATAAACAAGGTTCTAAAAACTGAATTAGCACGAATGGATACATCAACATCGTAAAAGACACAACAAACACAAATTGGTTATCATAAAGGGAATTACCTGCGTACCAGCAAAAAGAAAATCATTGCCCACCACCAGGGCATAAACTTGTCCAACAGGTCCACTAAGACTCAGTTCCATGTTAGTTTGGATATTCCATGCCTGACACCCATCAAATTAAGTACGTCATGATTTCATTCTACTCTCAACTCTAGCTCACAACAACTTTAGCATTAGATAACATAAGCAAAACACGTACGAAGAGAAAACTAAAAGCTTGAAAATTTTGTCTTTTGACATACCTTGACCATGTTCGTTATACCAACGAAAATCCATGGACCTTCATTGATCATACAACCCACTTCACCACCAAGATTAATCATGGCCGTACACTACAAAAAAATTAATAAACAACAAAATTAAACCCTACACACACACAAACCATGAAACCAAACTAATTGGTCTACTCTCCAGTCCATCACCAAGAAAACATTAAATTAAACTAAGAAAAACGCTAGGAGCACCGATTCTAATCCTAACCTTTGAGTACTAACCTACGTGGCTCATGAATCAACATTTTTTATTGTAACTGTTTAAAACATTGCATATAAATTGATCACATTTATCAATGAAAATATGACACGTGAGTACTAAGAAAACATTACACATCAATTGATTGCATTTACCAATGTTTTAAACTAATTGGTCTACTTTCTAGTCCACCACCAAGAAACATTAAATTAAACTAAGAAAAATGCTAGGAGCACCGATTCTAATCCTAACTTTTGAGTACAAACCTATGTGGCACATGAGTCAGCATCTTTTATTGTAACTGTTTAAAATATTGCACAATTGCATCTACCAATGAAAATATGACACATGAATTGGGACGTAAAAAGTTGTGATTAGAGTTGGTGTCCTTAGTACTACTCAGTAAATAAGACCCTGTCACTACAACTTGTTTTTCTTCAATTTGAGACAGAGAACATGCGCATAGAATCTACACTAATGTAAATTCTACAGCTATATAACTACTAAAAATCTGAACTTTATCCAAAAAGACGACGATCAGAAAGTGAAATACAATCGTACGAGAAGAAGAAGAAGTACCTGACCAGATTGGCAGTCCCAGACCCTGACAGTCTCGTCTTTACTCCCGGTATAAAGCTTATCGGATCCAGAAGGCAGAGCAATCCCACTAACAACCTGTTCAGAAACCAAGTCATTGAAACAACTTCTTCATTCAAATTCCCACTATCACAAAAACCGCCATCATCATCAAAACATTCTCAAATCACCTTCTGATGCCCATCGAGCTGCGTCAACAACGACAAGCCCTCCCCAGAAGTCCAACCATGCAAGTACTTGCACTTGTCGCCGTACCCACAGTTCCCCTGAAGCCAAAAATGGCACGGCTTCTCCGTTTTCCTCACAAACTTATTATTCCCTCCGGCGCCGCCGTGGGCTCGGCCCCACGTCGAATTATTGGATCTCCGCGGCACGGGGTCGTCGCCGGAGAAGCCGTGGTGGTGGCGCTTAGTCGAAGAAGAAGACGACGACGACGCCGTCGTTCCGTTGGGCGGTGGAGGGGGATGCAATTCCCTGTGGAGGTAAGGGCAAGGGAAGCGGTTGCACTTGCCCGCCCTCCAATGGTAGCAGACCTTCTGGCTCCTTGTGTCCGTCGATGGCGGCCCTCCGCCGCCACCACCGCTCAGACGGTGGAATACGCGCTTGTTTCCGCCTCCATCGACATCCATCACCGTCTGAACTGCGATCCAGTTGGTTTAACGACGACCGATCGAATCTGATCGTGCAAATTGTGAAAATTTCCAAAAGCAGAAAAAAAAAAACCCTAATTTTTCTGTGGGTGTTTATGATATTACGAAAGGATTTTGGGGGGAGAAATTGAATCGGAAACCCTAGATAAATACAATTTGGGGCCAAATTTAGGGATTTGTGTCGTTGTGAAGCGGAGATTGGAGAAGGAACAAAGAGAGAAAAAGCAGAGTGAGATATTAGATTACGCCGGCGTCGGTGTTGAGGAATGTTGAATTACGGAATTGTCCTTGCGCTGGTTGTACTTTTCTTTTTTTACCTCGTAACTAGTACGCGTACACATGCGTGGACTTATACAGATATAAATTTTATTTTTGAATTAAAATTTTTTAAATAAATTTTCCTTTTTTTTTTTGAAGGAATTTTCTTTTTTTTTTTAGAATTTTTTAACCATCAATTCCAATAAAAATTGATTAAGTAAATAATTTATTTATCTTTTATAAATATGTTATTATTATTTTGATGTAGTAAATTTTTAATTTATCTCATTATGTTTTTAATATATTTCAAATATTTTAATAAACATATTATCTAATATAGTTTTATAGGATAGAGACATAATATTAGAAATATTGGATTCAGCTCTAATTTGGATTATTATAGGTTTTTTTTAAAGGAAAAAATACATTAACATTAATAAAGAGTTACAAACTAAACAATATAATACAAAGATCACACAATTATACGGTCATAACTCTCAACAATCGGTACAAACAACTGACGCATAATGAAAATGGCGCAAGTCTAAGGCCTGAAAATGGGAAAGTACCTCGACACGTCAGAAATAAGTGTGCACCAAGCTCAACTTAACAAAGCCCTAACCAACGACAGAAACTGCTGATCAATTGGGAGTCACGGCCTTAAATTGCAATGATCACCAAACACCTTGCATAGCCACAAGTCTAGCAGGACCAACAAATTACCAAGATCTAAATCTGGGGAATAAACTATGAGTCTGGACGATGGGAAGACCATCGTTGTTATTAAGGACTGAAAACAAACACACTAAAACAACAAACAAAAACAGATCTGCGTATGATACACAGTTATTACATTTACATACAAACACACTAAAAAAAAATGAAAATCTACCAACACCAGAAAAGCTGCATGCAAGAAAATAACCATCACAGCCAAAGTAGACAGTCTAAAAGTGCCTTCAAAACCACGATCCTTCCCCTCCTCTATTTCACCTAAACGAAGGCCTCCCAACCCTATAGTCACCTCCATACCTAGTAATCTCCCCACGATGGTCAAATCTTCATATTTAGGGCCGGAAAATCAACGACAAGCAAGATGTCGTCGCTTATGCTCGACCCTCTGAGAGACACACTCTCTAAAAACCCTAAACACCCCACAAAAAGAGAGAGAGAGAGAATTTTTACTATCTTAAAACTTTTTTATTATGATAGGTTTAGATTCACTAGCTGTTTAAATTTTTGTCTATAAATTTTTTTTTTAACAAAAAAAGTTAAATACTGTTCAAGTTTACTTGAGAATTTGCTTAAATATATTATCCAAAAAAATTTTATATAGATATTGACAAAAATAAATAATTACAACGTGTACGATTTGTAGTAATTTACGTTTTCATCTTTTTTTTTTTGGTAATCCAAACAAATTCTTTGTTATTTACCACAAGACATTAAAAAATCCATCCTTTTATTAAATTATAAATACAAAAAAAAAAAAAGCAAAATTATATTAACGCCTCTTCTTATCTATCTATGAAGCTTATTTAGTTAGTTAATTTTTTTTAAGGAAATTAGTTATATTTTTTTGAAGTAATTAGTAAAATTTTTTTGATACAACATCAAAAACATTCTAAAAAGTTATTTACTAATCTCTTAATGAAAATATAAAAAGTGATTACAGATATATTCTAACTATAATTATATTTAAGTATAGAATTGGAATCTCTTTACTCCAAGTTAAAAAAAATAAATAAATAAAAGAAAAGAAAATAAAGAAAATATAAAAGAAAGTTAAAAAGAAAAAAGAAAAAAAAAAGTGGAGATATGAATTGTTTTGAATGGAGGGAATGAGGACAGAGAAACTGGAAACATTCCCTCTCGTCCGATTGTAATTCTTTAAATAAAAGGTGAAAAGGTTAAGCAATAATGGAAAGTACCTATCATCAAAAAATATATATATATATAAATAAATAAAAGTACCTCATTTTCTTTTCCTATCCAAAAAATTTGGATAATTTTGGAAAAAAGGAAGCCTGTCACTTCTCAACAAAGTTTTACACTCTATTAGTATGAATGAAAGAAAATAAGAGGGAGATAAAACTTATAAAGATGAAAAATAAAAATGATATAAAATAATAGTTTCTTTATGTTATTTGGTAGACATGAAAGATATAACATAAAAGATTTATATAATTATTATTTTATCTATATATTTATATTGCTTCACTTTAAAAATTAGGATTAAAAAGTAATTTTAGTTATTATTGGATGGATTTTGACTTTCTTCCCACTTTTGAAATGATAAAAATAGAAAGGTCTCATTATAATTTTTTTCCACCCTATTTCTTCTTCTTCTACTTTTTTTTTTCCACTTACCAAACAACCTAATTCATTTTCCTTCCTCTCATTTCCTTCATCCTCTTTTCCATCTTACCAAACATAAGTGTCTCATCTCATTATCCATAACCATGCAAAAATAAAAAGAAATTAACAGAAAATACTTACTACAAACTTGGGTGTTTCATCTCAAAAATTTTTTTTTCCTTTGGCAGAAAAGGATTCATGGGTGTTTCATCTCAATTATTATCCTTATAACGACTTATGCTATTGAAAACACACTTACTAACCACATACACGAAAAAAAAAAAAAAAAAAAAAAAAAAAAGGAACAAATTGTACGCGGTCAAGAGTATTTCCAAGGTTTATTGAAGGCAGCCTAGGTTGTTTTGTTTTGTTCTGTTCTGGTTGGTTTATTGAATAATTTCGTGTGTTTGGTATTTCTCGTGTTTCCATTATTTTGTCTCTCAATCTGTATTAAATACTATTCCAAACATTGCTTAACTACAAAATTTTTCAAAAAATGTTTAAAATTCTATTGAAATTGTGGATATCTTAGTCAATTTGCAAAGTGATAAAAAGTATAGAAGATGGAAACGCTACGTTGGAAATAGTTGATTTCTTTAAATCATATAAGATTTCAAGCGAAAACAAAGAAATCATTAGAGCGATGAAATGAAACAAAATTAATATACCTTTTTTTTTTTAAATATTTGGTGTGTACATTTGAATTAGAGTATTACAGATATTTTAATTAAAATTAAACTGATATTCTGAATAATACTATGAGCTGTTTAGAATTAAAAAGTATAAATATGGATTTTGTGTTCTTCCTCTTGTCATCCTGCGTAATTTTTAAAAATCATTTTATTTTGACTTGAAATAAGAAAGTTATAAATTTTTTAAAGTGTGAGTTTCTAATAAATTTAAATATATAAATATTAAAATTGATTTACTTTTAGATAAAAAGATATAAATTTTTTTAGAAAAGTTTAACCGGAGTGGATCAACCGATAATGTTCATAATAGCATAATACGGATATTATTAATGATGAGATCTTCATTTTTGGTTTGAGTTCAAATGAGATTATCAGTTTTATTTTTTGTTTTTTGTTTTTCTTTTTTCAAACTTGAAGAGTGAGATCAGACCCTGTATCTTTTAATATAATTAAATATGATATTATTGATATATTATGTTTCCAACCATCATCAATTTTGATTTCTCATGGAACTAATTATTTATTATCACATATTTATCAAAAAAAAAAAAAAGGTATTTATCATTACTTGAGTAGGGAAAAAAAAAAAACTAAGTGTCTGTTTGGGGTTAAATATCAAGATGATATTTTATCATTTATATTTTAAAATCTTAACTCTACATTAAATTTTTTTTTTATTTCATTTTGAGAAACCTCAAACTTTAAAAGTCTATAGCTTTCTCATTTCAAATCGAAATGAGATGATTTTTATGTTAAAATACTTGTAACGATGAGATAAACAAGACACGATCTATTTTGTAAATATTTTTTCAAAATATATTAGAAATTTTTGTATTATTTTTTATATCACAGTATTTTTTCAAAAGTTTTTCCTCTCATATACATATTTCTAAATCAAATTTTGAAAACATCATATTTAGATGTTCCCGAAACCGGTCCTAAATGAAACTAAATTAAAGTGATAATTAAACTAAATTAAAGTGGCTCTTGACGTCCGAGGAGGCACTTTGGCCTTAACATTAGCATTTCAAAAAAAAAAAAAAAAAAAAAAAAAGAGAGAGAGAGAGAGGAGAGATTAAAGGCAAGTTTTTTTTTGCTTGGTGTGGGAAACACAGAGGAGAGCTGAAGCCAAGCAGAGCCCACGGAAGAGGAGCTCTGTCTTGGGGAGCTCAACTACTGCTCCAACGGACTCCTTCCCTTGCTTTCTCTCTCTAATCTTTCTTTCTTTATCTCTCTAACCACTCTCTTCCTCGCTCTCTCTCTCTCTCTCTCCCTAACACTGCAAATTTTGTTTGTGAATGTGCGTTTTTAAGTCAAGTGTTTCGTGCCATTTGTGGAAAGTCGGAATCTTTGGATCTGGGTTGCGTCGTTTTCTACTAAATTTCAAGTAAATTTGGGTGGTTTCATCCCCATATACTGAAGGTTGGTTTTTCTTGGTTGGTTTTTTTTTTTTTTTTTCCTTCTTCTTCTTCTTTGAGTGATCCTTTTTCATAAATAGAAACTATACTAATCTGTTTAAGAGATTTTGTGCTTGAATTCAGTTATAAAAAAAAAAAAAAAAAGGAAGGAGCTTTTCTGGGTTTTTATTTAAATTATTTGTCTTTAAGTTCAACTTGTAAGAAAATTATTTTCTTTTTGAATTTATGAGTGAGACTAAATTATGCTAGAACCTCATTTTGTTGCAGATCCATGTGATTCCAGCCTAGGATTCAGACAGGCCTTTAATGTTCCTTGTAAGGTTTGTTTATCCTAGTAAAAACTGTGTCCAGATTCATTGGTATCTTAATCTTCACGGTAACCCTCTTTGTCAACTTCAACAACTAACTGGGAAAAGCCTCTTTTCTTTTATATTTTTTGCGCCAAAGTATGGACTGTGTGAATGCGTATGTATCAAAAAAAGACTCAGAATTTTGACTTGAAAAAGAAGACTTGAAAAGGGCCGTCTGAAAAAGAAAACCCACAAGCTGTGAGATTCTGATTGGTGTCTTCTGGTGTTTGTTTTGAGAGAAAATTGGTTATGGCTGTTGCTAAGAGCACCAGCATTAGGGAACCATCTACAAAGCCGTGTAACTGTTACAAAGTCCCAAGTTTGACCACAACTATCTTGGAAGCAAACCAGACCTCGTACCTGAAAGACCGGTTCGTTCTCGGGGAGCAATTGGGTTGGGGGCAGTTCGGCGTTATAAGGACGTGCACGGATAAGTTGTCCGGAGAGGTGTTGGCCTGCAAATCGATTGCGAAAGATAGGTTGGTGACTTCGGATGATGTTAGGAGCATCAGGCTTGAGATTGAGATCATGACCAGGTTGTCGGGGCACCCGAATGTCGTGGATCTGAAGGCCGTATACGAGGAGGAAGATTATGTTCATTTGGTGATGGAGCTTTGTGCCGGAGGGGAGCTTTTCCACAAGTTGGAGAAGATTGGGAGATTTGTCGAGTCTGATGCTAGGGTTTTGTTCAGGCATCTTATGCTGGTGGTCCTGTATTGCCATGAAAACGGGGTTGTTCATCGAGATCTGAAGCCCGAGAACATCCTGCTTGCCACGAAGGCCTCTTCGTCTCCGATAAAGTTGGCAGATTTTGGTCTTGCAACCTATATCAAGCCTGGTAATCTTATGTCATGGTTAGATTTATTCATTGTTTATCATGTCTGATTTGTGTAGAAGTCGACGTTTCCATGATTATTAACTTGGGAATCTCGCACGAACAGGGCAAAATTTGCATGGGTTAGTTGGGAGTCCGTTCTATATTGCTCCTGAGGTACTTGCAGGAGGCTATAACCAGGCTGCTGATGTTTGGAGCGCTGGAGTTATTCTTTATATTCTTCTCAGTGGAATGCCGCCATTTTGGGGAAAGACGAAATCCCGGATATTTGATTCCGTTAGGATAGCTGATCTAAGGTTCCCGTCTCATCCTTGGGATCACATTTCTGAATCAGCTAGGGATTTGATTAGAAGAATGCTCTGTACAGATCCTTCTGAAAGGCTTACTGCTCAGCAGGTTTTAGGTATGTTAGACGAATACATTATTTTACTGGAAACATGCATCTTGTTTTTAAAAAAGAAAAAACAAAATCCTTCAAATTGATTATGGAAGGAGCTCATTGGATAGTTTAGTTACTTATTAATAAAGTTAAGGAATAAAGGGGATCATGCTAGAAGCATCGAATGAATGTTAATCATACTGGATGATGTGCGTATCTCATTGTCATTAGTGGATAGCGAGTCTAAAAGGCATGTATGTTCGTGTAGCGCATCTCGGGACGTATAGATGACACTGCATCTTCCATATCGAGAAAGGTGATAGGATGATAAAGTTTGCATTATTGATTGCTACATGTTGCACCGGCACTGTCATAGACACCAGGGCTGAGAGATTTTACCCTTTCGTTTCCTAACCCATGAAGGAATCAGTTTGAGTATGCTTTTTGTTCATTGATGCTTACTTTGAGCATGATTCATTGCCTTTTGTAGATCATTCGTGGATGACAATGAATGAATCACTTCCGGTACAACAAAGTCGATGCACAAAACAAGAAGCAACTTGCAGAGCATGGGATGAGGGTGGCGGTTCATTTTCTACTTCGCTTATGTCTAGAGATCAGGACATCAGTTTTGGCCACGAATCACCAATTTCTTGTGACGCCCTGTCCCCTGCATTCACATGCAGGTCATCTTTTTCTTCTTTCCTAGCGGAGCCATCGACTCCTTGCTTGGCATCTGGTGGGTTTTCATTTCGCAGCTGTGGCAATTCTATAGGCATCGGTGCAGAAACCTCTTCACCTGTACCCTCACTGCCAAGCTTTGCATTCTTCAGCCCTGGTTCCACTGTTGATATAGCAAGTTGTAAAGCAGAGGTCCCAGCTGACGTATCCAGAGTCGAATCAATGCGTAAAGGTAACTACGAGAACGTCATTGTCCAGATATTTGTTTTATCTTAACGTGGAAATGTCGGTAGTACTAATTTTGCTGCATTATGCAGAGGCAAGCTTGGACAAGTTGCTTCTTTTGCCAGATTCATCTGTTTGCTCGATGCGCTTAGCTAGTAGACATACGGAGAACAAGCAAACCGATGTTAAGAGAGCAGGGGGAACAAGTTGGTCTAGGATTTCAGGCATGCACAGCAAGAGAAACCGTACAATTGGGCTCGGCGAGCACGAGCAGATTGATTTCATGGTGTCGGAATCAGTCATCCGTTGGTCCTCGTGTACACACTTTCCTACTTCTCTTAGATCTTCTCTTGTCTGCTGAAACAGCGACCATAAATTTTTTGTGGGACATGGAGAAGTTTTCTTTAAACTGATGTACTTGTATTGGGGTTCTGGTTGTGCCCACTTTCATGTTAGTTTTAACCAGGTGTTGTAAGAGTGTTGTCGTTCTAATTTGGTGAAGAGTTTGTGTTGTACTAGTAGTAGGTGACAAAAGTGACTAGTCATGGGTAGTGGGTGGTTTTCTTGGCCTTGTAAAATATAGGGTGTGAATCTGGCTATATAAAAAGTTTTCCACGTTTTCACTAAGCTTGTGTTATGGTTGGTAGGTTTGAGTTAAAGATTTTATATTAGAATTGTTTGATTTTTCAGAAACTAATTAAAAATTTAGTTGATTTTTCAGAATAAGACAAAAATGAGTCGGAGTGTTTTTGGTTTGGAATGGTGAACCAAGCATGCACTAGATATGAACATTCAATTTGAGGGTTGTGTTTGTCTATTTCTTCTACTACTTTGTTAATGGTGGGTAATGCTAACGATTTATGGTCGATAGGTTTAAATCATGTATTCAAATTCATAATATAAATAATAAATTTAAACTTTTTTTTTTTAGGAAAAAAAAGTTTGAAAATGAGAAAACGGACGTCAGTTGGGAACTAATTAGGCGAAGAAATCAATGGGTACACGTAAAAAATACCTCATGTTCAGCAAAGAATTCTTCTAGACCAACAAAACAAGGTCAAAAGATTGGACCAAAATCCATCTTTCTGACGAATTGACTTAACCAAAGCCATGACGACAATGTCACGTCAAGTTTGACATCATTAATCTATCCAAATAAAAAAAAAAAAAAAGGGGTTTGACATCACTATCATAGGTTTCCCACTCCCGATGGCTAAATCATTATTGGCCGATAAAAATTTGTGATGGTCATTATTATACTGCTCTTAGAGTTGTAGATAAATAATAGAGCACTCTTATTCATCATCATTCTCGTCATATAAAATTATATGCATATTGTTTTATCAAAATATCATATATAAATCGATAAAATAGAATTATCTCATGATGAAAAGTAAAACTACAGTGTCTTATTTTATCATGTTATTGCATCACTGTAATCAATATCTCAAATTATTCTTCATAGTGAATCCTTGGATTGCAAACATTTTCTTTCGTTTTTTGTTTTTTGTTTTTTGTTTTTTTTATTTTTTATTTTTGTTCTTTGTTTTTGCTAGATGACTAGATGAGCAAGAAAATCATAAAACTGTACCAATCAAATCACAGAGAGAAAAAAATAACAATGATAATAACAGAGGAAAACAAAAAGCGGACCAATTAAGCAATGCAAAAAGAATTGCTTGCCTTCACTGTATTGATTAAAAATGATGAAATGAGGATAAAAATATGGAACATAAATAATAATCGTTACACATGGTGCTAAATTTCCTGGCAGCTAAACAAAGCGACCCTTCACAAGAACGAATGATCTTGAGTCCTTTTTCTTGCAATCACGTGTCCACATTGTTCCGTGTTTGCTGGAATAATGATTAATTTTATTTTATTTTAATTTAAAAAGTCAATCGTCTAGGCAAAAAAAACACTAACGCCTATATGTGTATTCTCTTTTCCCCACTTTAAGAGACATCTTTCTTTCTTCTATTGGTTGCCCTCCAAATAGAGATGATGGTATTCTTTAGGACTAGAGGTGGGAATTTGGGCCGGGCCAAACGGGCCGGCCCGCGGCCCGTAATTTTGGCCCGGCCCGACCCGAATTCTCTAGACCCGGTAAAAGCCCGGCCCGCCAGTAAGAGGTGGGCCGAGCTCTCTTTTTAGGCCCGACGGGTAGGGCAATTTAAGCCCGTTAGGCCGGCCCGGCCCGCTCGTTATTTAAAAATTAAAATTATAATATATATTATTTTTATTAAAATTATAATTATTTTTAAAATTTTTATTAAAAAATTATATATATTATAATTTTATATTATATATATTATATATATATAAAGAAAAGAAAAAACAAAAAAAAATTAAATTAAATAAAAAGTTAAAAATTAGGCTCGGGCCGGCGCGGCCCGCTCCCGCTCCCGCTCCCTGCCCACTCTAAGCCCGCGGGCCGGGTCGGGCTTATATTTCAAAAATTCGGCCCGGCCCAGCCCGTGTTTTCAAAGGACCGGCCCGATTTTCTTAAAAAGGCCATCGGGCTCGGGCCGGGTCAGGTCGGGCGGCCCGAATTCCCAGCACTATTTAGGACCCTAATTAGAGGACATGTTTGACAGAACTTTCTCGAAACTGCTTTTGACTTCTTAGGTCTGAAAGCAACTTCTAGAAGTGTTTAGATGATTTGTTAGAAGAGTTTCTAGTCTCTAGAAGTGTTTCTTGTTAAACCCAAAAAATATGGCTTCTGGTAAAAGCTGTTCTGAATAGACTTTAAAATTAAAAATAAAATCTAAATTGGACATTATAAAATTCATTTAACATTTTTAGTACTTATTAGAATACTTTAGAGATCATTTTGACCTTAAAAGCTCTTTCGTTCCAAACACTTACTAAGAAACCGCATCTTTTACTTCTCTTCTTCTACTAGCCAGAAGCAAATGCAAAAGCTTTGCCGAATTGGCCCTAAGTATTTTGCTATTTAGCTTTAAAGAGGACAAGTGTGCAGTAATTGCACTTTGAGGCATAAACTTCACATAAATGCAAAATTATCTCCATAATTTGTTCTATTGTCATCGATGATGCAATATTTTTCATGATTATGATAACATATCAGATTTATCATATAAGAGCTAATTATCATACTTTTTGTCACGTGACTTTTTCTGTTATGTTATCTCATATGATATGATGATATATTATCGATAATGATAAATACTAATGCTTTTTTGTTTAAAGACTATACTGCAAAGTCTGTATATTACATCATTTACTTTTTTTTCCCCCTCTCTCTCCCTCTCCCACTCTCTTGATAGAACAATACGTTATATTATTCACTTTACAAAGAACCAAAATCATAATAGTTTCATTCTGAATCAAGAATATAACTTTATCACTGTGGGAAAATGGAATAAGAAAGATCCAGGTAGGGAAGGTCAGAATCACATTCCTACTTCACATGATGTGGATTGTGAATATATTTTCTTTGGTATCAAGAATAAATAATACCGTTGATTGACATTTTGGTAACCAAATTCAACTTGCTTCCTATTTTGTCTACGGTTTAGTGAATACACAGCTCATTGACTACTTCAATTTTCTAGTATTTTTCATGAACATATTGCTATAGGGAGTTTCGGGGAAAAAAGCCAGCAGCCAGCAAGTGACAAGTGCTGCAATAAAGCTACCACACTGGCCAAACCACTTTTATTGAATACAGTAACGAAGCCAGAAAAAAGTTTTCAATAGGAGCACTATGAAGGAGGGAAAAAAAAAAACATTATGGGAAAATAAATATTTCAGTTGTTAAGTGGGGACATAGTCATAGTTTTTCCTATAAAATTGGGATAGTATTAAAATTTTGGGAAAAAAGAAATTTAAGGGTAAAAATTAAATTCTGAAACTTGAGTAGTAGCTTCGCCACTGCTTGAATATGTTCAAGAAGTTGATTGGTAAAAAAAGTACAGAAATTTCATAAATTTAAAAACCATTACATTAATATGACACAAAAATTCAATAGTGGATGAATATGATACAAAAATAAAACTAAAATTTATGTCATCCTGATCAAGAAGGGGAAATTTGTGTCATCTATTTTTTTTTTCTTTATCTTTATCATCTTCCCAAGTATCACACTCAACTGTTAAGGGTAAAAAGAAACCCAAGTCCCACATCGAAAACATATTATAACAATAACAGACATATAAGGATATTGTGCCACTCCATTTAACAGGTTGATCTTTTAAAATGGAAACTCAATTTCTTATCAGTCTCAAATTTATTCTTTCTCTCTCTAACTTTCACATCAACTCTCACGCTAAATGGATCTTATGTGGCAAGACGCCATATTGAAATAAGTCCGAATGAAAAAGGTTACTCATAACACAACCGTCTATTGAAGTAACAGTTGACAACGTACACATATGTACTGTCAATATCACCACATGAAATGGTCTAAAAGATAAGGTTTAAACTTGAAAACACAACCCAGCCTCACATTTTCGTCACATTCAATTTCATCCTTTTTGTCACATTCAATTTCATCCTAAAAAATGTAGTACTCCTTCTTTCTTCTATTCTTCTTCATCAGAATTCCAATTCACAGACCCAAAGTTCTCTTATTTCTCATTTCTTCAATCATGGGGTCTAAGCTAAGCCCCTCAAACCCTCTAAATATTCTTTCCAAACTCTCAACAAAAAGACAAAAACTTTGCTCAAAAACCATCACCTTCTCTTTCACAGCTAGTAGTTCTACTCAAACCCAACAGCTAAAATCTGAGCTTTACACTGTCAACTTCAGGACTTTGAGAGCTTGCAAGCTTGGAATTTCCAGGTATCCAGACTTTGAATACAATGCTGAAGGTGGGAAAGGAACTGGGTCTGGCTCAAAAGTCCCAGAAACCAATTCCAATGATGGTGATGAAATTTTGGTTTCCTTTGACCTTAACACACTCTATATTCCACCATTGACAAGTTCAACCACTAAGTTCTTGGGTTTGCCATTGCCACCGTTCTTGAAGATTAGTATCGACCCAGAAATCTTCCGAGGGAGCATCGATCAAAACACCGGCCAGGTATATAGGCTTTACTAAGAAATGAGTGAAAAAGTACTCTAGTTTTAAAGGTTTGTGTTTGAAGTAATTTGAAGATTGACAACTATAGCAACATTGTTTTCTAACTAAAGAAGTCTAAGCCTCCATTTGGTTCGCTGGTTGAAGATGAAATTTTTAGATTGGAGTTGGTTGAGTTTTTAAAAACTAATTATAATTTTTTGTTGACTTTTCAAAAAAAAACAAAAACTTAAATGAAATTTTGAGCTGGAGATGGTAAACTAAACGCGGAATTTGGTTCCTTTTGTTTTCATATGCAATCTCCGCTCCTATTCAACTAACGGCAATTCTTCCAAAATCTACAGCATTACCAAACTAACCCGTGGTAACACTTACTATACAAATTTTCATCTTTATATTTTGTGGGACAAACATCAACTTCGATATCGACAATGCCTCTGAAATGAATACTACAAAGTTAATTCTACAATATGTTGCACTCATCATAGATTTGTTGATTGCTAGCTATGTTTATTTTCTGTAGGTTAATCTTGAGTTCAAGGCCAAGTTTTGGTTTACAATTGGGAGCATCTATAAAGCGCCGCCGCTGATGGTGGAGACGGTGTTGACATCCGAGGAGTCGGCAGGGAAAATGAGAAGTGGAAGAGGGGATAGGTTGGACAAAGAAGGAAAATGCAGATTGGTCGGAGTGGCAACCATTGATCCTATCGATGATTTTCTTCTGAATTCTTTCCTTGGACTTCCTACTGAATGCCTTGCCGACCTCAATGCCGTGATCTCCTTCTCTGATTCCTCTTGAATCTTGAATAAACTAGTTCTGCATATCCCATATACCTTTTTTTTAAAATATGTTTATTATACATTTTCACAAGAAACATCTTACATGTTTACACAACTGAAAATACCTGTAATGTAACAGCACAAAGGAGCCGATACAAGACAATCTGACTTTGAATTGTTACCTTTTTATTGATACATATGATATTTTATTGTTATTCAATAAAAGAAAATGATATTTTATTAATAATTGATTTGACAATCTTTACCAATAAAAATTGACAAAAATTGAAATTGAAGCCGGCATCTCTTGTATTTATTATTATTTTTTTTTTTGTCATTCTGGCTGTAAGCTGTGATCAAGGAAGTTTCTGTTGGACTGATAATTAATTGTTTTATACCACACCTTTCTGATGATGGAAAAGAAATCGAGGCCGTCACGTTTTAAAGCATTTTGTACCATGTGCTATTGACCATATCTGATATAGTATTCCAGATTGGCATTTGGCCAAACAAAAGTTACTTATTTTACTAGAATAATGGTTATGATTCCTTATAGTGATGAGCAACAGTGTAGCCAATCTATTGTTTTATTGAAGATGTAAACTAAATGATAAAGTTTTTAGGCACTTATATAAAGTTTTTAATAGAAGCAAAATGAAAATTTTTTAAAGTTTTAACCAAAATAAATAAATAAAGATAAGCATCGTTGCAGAAGATCCTACTAAGTCATAGGTGGCTTCGCCCCTGACCATTATAGTGCTATTTATAAGTATATCTAGCAAATTTATGGCTTAAAAACCTTCAACGGTGGTATTATGGATGCTTAAAGCATTATTCAAGAGTTGCTTTACATCTACAAGTTGGAGATATTATCTGAAATATGAAATTGGTGGATGCTTTAGCTTTGTGTAGCGTAATAGCTCAATTATTCTCCAGCAACCCACAGCCACCATTTGCTTTAAAAGTGGCAAAACTTTACCTGCCTAAAGGAAAAAAAGAATCCTTATCGAAGTTACGCGATTGCCATCTCGTAATAACTTTTAAAAAAACAGAAAAAAATTGAAAATTGATGTTCTGTAATATTATAACTCACAAGAAAGCTGGCATTGGGTATTTGTTTAGATTGATTAGGTGGTAGTGGCAAATGTTACTCAAATGCTAGCCTTTGAGTGCCAACTAATGCAGCATATTGACCTTTCTTTGACAATAACTCGAAGTGTGTCCCAAGTTCCGCAATCCTCCCCTCAGAGCAAAGCGCAATCTGATGGGCATTCTGAACCGTGCTCAATCGATGTGCAATGACCAATGTTGTCCTGCCCTTCATCAAGTGGTTCAGAGCGTCCTGAACCAGGCGCTCGCTAACTGCATCCAACGCACTGGTCGCCTGCGCCAAAGAACACATTAATGCCGCAAAAACTGAAACGAGCCCAGTAAAGACTAGAGGAGCAACTGGGATATGGACCCTGTGATAATTTCAGAATCCGACACGATTCAAGTTCAGAGCTGATCAACATTTGAACATGAATGAGAGTAAAACGCTTACCTCATCAAGTATCAAGATTGGCGCATTCTTAAGCAGAGCTCTCGCAATGGCAACTCTCTGCAGATTAAAATGCAAATGTTAAAAACGGGTCGAGAAACTGAATCTATCCTCCATGCTCTACAAAATTTGTCGCCTTACCTGCCTCTGGCCCCCGCTAAGTAGGCCTCCACGTTCACCAACTAGTGTGTCATAACCCTATGAGAATCCCAAGAAATATTTAGTAAACAGGAAAAAAAACACTTGGAAATATGTATATATCAAAGCTTTTAAACCTGTGGAAGCGAAATTATGAAGTCATGGGCGTTTGCAGCTTTTGCTGCCTTTATCACATCATCCTTGGAAACATTATCGTCTGGAAGCCCATATGCAATATTTTCTCCAACAGACACCGAGAAAAGAATGGGATCCTGCATTGTGTATTAATGGGCAAAGGCAACAACAAAATGTTAAGAGAAAGAGTTACACTGACTTCTCACAACATGTGAAACTGGCATTCAATGGTTCTTTGTGTTAAAAAAAAATTAAAAAAAATTAAAAATTAAAAACGATTGGGATTGCTCGACAAAAGAACAATTAATTAATATGGCATGTCAGATGCAAGTAGATACTTGGTTCACAATAGAGACAATGCGTGCCCATTCACTCTTGTCAAATGTCCGAATATCCTCTCCTGCAACTGTAATACGACCTTTGGTAGGCTGCAAAGAATAAACATCAACTTATGGTATGAGTCTTTAGACCATGACAAATAAAACGAAACGCATTTCAAAACAGCAAGTTGAAAGAAGAACCTCATAGAAACGTGCTAATAACTGTACTATTGTACTTTTGCCCGCACCACTTGGCCCCACTAAAGCAGTTACAGTTCCACACTTCAGTGTTAAGTTTAGATCATTTAGGATTTCCACATCAGGTCTCAAAGGATAAGAAAAATGCACATCTGCAACATAAGATTGGTCATTTATCGCAGGGACCTGGGTCTATGAGTTCTGATGGAGTGACAGAAATTCTCAATATGGAATTCATGCTAGGAAAAGTGATCAAGGAATTTCAAAGAAAAAGATGCAGTTATCACAAACACCTTCAAGACAAATATCACCAGACCAAGCTAGGTGACCAACATTAGTGGCTGATTTAAGATCTGACATGTAATGCGAATTTGCAGATTGATTTTTCGCTCTCGAACTATCAACAAGGAACAATTTTTGACTTTCATCTACCAATTTTGTTTTGCTCAGTTCTCTTTCTAAACCATAAGCTAGGGCTTCATCAATATCTACACCAGTTAAAACGGAATTAATCCTGTCAAAAGCTGCAAAAGTTCCACGAAGATCTCCAAACGTGTTAACCAGGCCTTGAACCTGGAAGACAAATTATGTCAGAAAGCATAAATAATGGATTTCCACAAAGCTCTTTATACAGCAATAAATGACTCACGGCAAATGTTAGTGTGAACGTATATCCAATAAAAGAAGCCACAGTTCCTACAGAGAGTTCACCCTGCAATAATAAGATATGACAAATGAAAAAGAGCAGGTTTATTCACCGGCAAAGATAAAATTTGTGGCTCTCCTAATCGGAGACTTGAAGGAAACAAAAAAAATTAATGTAGCTACAACTGCCTACCGCCTTCACTTTGCTTCCACCAAGGCAATAAAGTGATAATAGAGATACATAAACAGCAACTCTGGTCAGAGATTCATTGATAGATTTAAACGTCCCTAGCTTTATTCCACTGGTCTGGTAAGCGAGAACCTGCAAAGATTCTTGATATAAGGGGAGAGGCACCAAAGAGCTTTTGCATCTGTATCATTAACTAGCTTGTTTCATCATACCTGGCTACCAAAATTTAGCATTTGGCGCTTTTCACCACCAAAGGATCTTACCTACAAAAGTATAGTATGTTGTCAATCATCAGGTGTTGCATGCAAGATTGAACCACATTTAATTCCAAAAGAAAAGGACCAACCTAAAAGGTTTGGCTATGTTATAGATAATCTTATGCACTTACGGTACGAATAGCAGAAATCGTTTCTGTCACACAATCAGATATGGATGCTTGTGCCAGTCCATGAGCTTTAAAAACAGGTACAGTTGAGCGCTTGTACACAGCTTGAGAAAGTTAAACTAAAAGTCAGCAATGAGAAGCAAACAGTGAAACAAGCAATGAGATAAAAAGCAGAAAAAGGCAATACAGATATTATACAAATAAGTACAAGTGGCACTGGAAGACGTGAAGGGCATTGGCATGTAAAAATTTGCCAATTTCAGACAGTAATGTAAATAAAACATCAGTAGAATAACATTAATTTGGCCTAGAACCTGATATAGATAGAATATCCATGCCTGACCGCGCATATAACCAAAGTTAAATATGGAAAAGTTACTAGACTAGCTAGTAACTAATAAGAGTTTGAAGTGAAGACAATTTACCAACTGAAATCGACACAGTGAGCATCAGCATGCCTAGAATTGGTGCGAGCTGAGGAGCCAAAGCAAATAGTATGCAAATTGTTCCAATGACCTACAGGCAGAAAGAAAAAAAAAAGCAATTAAAGCATGATCATGAATTAAAGTGAAAACTGCAGCGGAGATGGAATTGACCTAAAAATGATATGCTTCTGATTTTCATTTTAGAAAACAGTAACTGGCCTCATATATAGATGTTATTAGAAACAGAAATGGAAAACGAAGATTTTCAGAAACAGAAATGGAAAACTTTCGCTACCACAGGGGTCAAAACTAAGTCAACCCCATTAAAAGGAAATGCATGTGGATGCTCAAATTTAGGCAAAGTAAAGCTCACTTGTCCTTGGTGTAGAGTTTCTTGCCTCAGAAAGTGCCCGGAATCCGCGGTCCCTTGAAACATTCTCACTCACAACATTCTTAACAGAACCCAAATCAGATGTTAACAGACCTGTGAGTTCACCTACCTAAAAGAAGGCAGATCCAAGTCAATCGAAGAACAGGGAACACATTCATCCCTTGACAAAAATCACAGATGAGAGGAAATGATAACAATACAATAGTTGGGGAAAAAAATTAAAGACCGATTGGAAAAGAGTTAAAAAGCAGATAGATAAACAATTCTACGGCTCAAACACCTACGGGCTATGCAAAAGGAACCTGCTAAAATAGACATACCTTGTAGCGATCAAAAAATTCGACCTGCACACAAAAAGAAAATACGTCTAATATAAGAAATGAAGACCAAGCATAATGTAATAATTCATGGCAATATTTTATGGAACAATAAAACAGTTAGCGTTTGTCTTCAGACCATGATGAAGGACCTATCCTATACTATAACATGTAGAAAGGTCAAAGGTGTAACATGGCATTTGTTCTATATAACATAGACTTGACATTTGTTCTACAGCGGGACTAGTTTTACACGGACTTAATACTTTCTTTTGTTGTTCATAGAAAATTGAGTATGCCGTGACATTTTCGGGTCAATCAAGTACATCATATACCAAATTCTACAAATCAAATTCTAGAATGATATGAGTAAGCAGATAATTGAGTATGCCATCACCTTCTGAATCAAAACTCTT
The DNA here is from genome assembly GCA_038430175.1 of Ficus hirta. Classification (NCBI taxonomy): domain Eukaryota; kingdom Viridiplantae; phylum Streptophyta; class Magnoliopsida; order Rosales; family Moraceae; genus Ficus; species Ficus hirta. The sequence continues at coordinate 3,290,081 of CM076594.1, read as the reverse complement.
CCGAAAATCTGTGCTCTGAGCGTCGACATAACCTTCTCCCAAATGGTGTTCATGTTCACAACAAAGATCACAGTCAAAATCGGCTCCAACGCATACAAAACCCCAACCTTGCTCAGCAACCTCCATAACGACTCCGGCCTCGCGCCAATTAACACTTCGAAGAAACGCCCTGGACAAAATTTTCCTCTTAAATCTCCTCTCCATCGTACATTTTCCGAGCAACCAAACAGGAAAATTACAACTGGACAATCAAAAACTCTTTCTTACCAGAAAATATGGGCATCGAGAGAGTACAAGTGGAGCAGCCAACGAGAGCCAGGACGGAGAGAGAGAGCCGCAGCTTGTGCTTCATCAGAAGCCGCCATAGAAGCCCCCAACTGATGACGCTCGGCGGCGGCGGCGGCTGGAGCTGCGAGTCCGGTTCGACCTTCGGATCGGACTCGCTGACGATCGGGTCGGAGGCGGGTCCGGAAACGTACGCGGATCTCTTGGTGACGGCGGTGGCCCTTGCGGAAGGAGGATGTGGGCGGGGCGGGAAGAGGTGTGATTGGAGGAGAGTACGACGGAGAAGAGAAGGACCGAGTACGGGATTCGTAGTACGGCGGCGAGAGGGAAATGGAGATGAAGTGGTGAAGATAGTTGCAGTTGCAGACGCCATTGACGATGAAGAAGAAGAAGAAGGAGGAGGAGGAGAGAGAAGTGAAAGTGATTGAGAGTGGGAGTGGGATAACGGTGAAGAAGGTGGTTTTGTACTTTCTCGCTCCAAAATTCCAAATTTCAGGGACTGGCTCGCTGGGAAATTCGTTTTTTTTTTTTTTTTAATTATTGAGTTTTATGAAAATGAAACAAAAGGTGGGGAAAATTTAAATTCCACTCATTATTCTTTTTAGAAAAACCACGTCCACAATCTAAAATATATAAGGTTTTGTTAGATATTCATGGTTGTTCGGTAAATAAATGAGTTTGAGTTAAAATTTTTAAGTTTTAATAGTAATTTATGTTGATTTTTTAGAAAAGATAAAAAAAATTTTCAGAAAAGATAAAAAATTTTTTTAGAAAAAGACAAAAAAAGTACAGTTTAACTTGACTTAAACTTGTATGCCAAACATGGCATGAGTTTAATCCAAATTAAACTATATTTTTTTATTTTAATTTTAATTCTTTTAAAAAATTAATAAAATTTTTAACTAGTTTTTAAAAAGTCAATCAATTATAACTTAAAAATTTCATCTCCAACTGACTAACCAAAAGCAAGCTAAGATTTGTTATTTACCAAAATATATATATATAAGATTTTATTAATTACATTCACATGCCTTTTGAATTGGGTTTTGGCTTAAGCTCTGCATAATACTCTCCAATTGCTTTTCACATGAAGATTAAAAGGAATTTTATTTGAGCCTCATTCTGCATTTTAAAAAATGAAATAGCTATTCAAATTGGCTTCTAGTTTCTATTTTAGCTATAGTGTGTGGCTTACATTTATAAATCTTAAAAAAATGTAAAATAAGAAACCATGTCTTGAAATAGAGTTTAAAAGCCTTTTTTTTATTAGATGTATAGTTTAACGAAAATATCACTCATGACTCTACCTAAAAGTATAAAGTTTGAATTCTCTATCCTCGAATTAAAAGAAAAATGTTTTTTTATTGTAATTACAAGATTTAATCGGATAGTATTTATATGAAATATAAGTCGTATTAAAGTAAAAAAAAAAAAAAAAAGAAGACAATATTCAACCTCTATATCATATATATATATATATATATATATTCAAATTGTTATTATAAAAAAAAAAACCCAGTATTCTAATGTTAAATTACACGTTCACGGATTTAATAGCTTGAGCTGATTCATTAGTATCATACGATTTAAATCGTATGACTGTTATTAATACGCTGTGAGACACATAATCTAGAGAACTTTTACAGTTAAAATTCTCAAAGTAAAATAAAAATAAAGTGAAGAATCTGGCGATGTTAGTGGAGGCCAATGACCCTAGAGTTTGGCAACATATTTTGATTCCAAGAGAAGTGAAGTAAAGTAAAATAAAATAAAATAAAATAATAAAAATAATAAAAATAATTAAAGAAAGGAGTGGGGACAGCATCAGCACGTCCACGCGTCTCCTCGTGAATCGGCTCTGAGATCAGCCCCTCACGGGATTTTGGTCTCCGCGCACCCCCCCCCCCCCCGGGCACAACAACCAACCACAAACCAATTCCCACAAGCCCGACTCGCCCTCTCTCACTCACTGTCTGACTCACTCGCTTCTCCACGGAGCTCGACTCGGACTCGCTCCCAATCTCTCTCCCTCCTCTCTCTCTGTGATATCGATGGAAGGCAACCCCTCGCCATTCAGCTCCGACCGCCATCGCCAGCCGTTGATTCGTTAGAATCCTCCCTCCGTCGACCTCTTCTCTCTTTGACTTTTCCTTGATTTCCGAGAATCAGATGGCTCGCCTCCGTTTGATTCTATTCCTATCTGCACTCTGCGCTTCTCTTCCCGCTCTCGACGCAAGTGCCGGCGATGCTGATCCGATTTACAAGTAGTTTTCTCTTTTCTCTTTTCTTTTTCTTCATTTCTGATTTAATTTCCTTTTCTACCGATTTTCTGACGAAATTCGTTTATTTGTTTTCTTTATAAATGTAAATATTCGATTGTGATTATTGGTCTTATCCTGTGATTGTCGTTAATCAGTTGAGAAGCTAGGTTAGGCTATTTGACTAGGTTTGTTCAAAAGCCTGTATATATTGTTAGGGTCAAAATCTTTATTAGGTAGTTTATTTATCTATCTTTTTATTATTTTGAATTTGTTAATCAAGAAGTAGAATTTATATGGTCAAAATCTTTTTCCTTATTTGAAAAACGGTCAAAATTATTTCTGACTGAAATTGCTCCCTTTTTTTCCAATAGAATTAGAGCCTCTAGAATTTTCAAAGGCTGTGTAATGAATTTCTACGTGCCGTTGTTTCTCAATGGTTGATTTGTACAACCTTTCGTTCATTATGGTGGTGGTGTTAAATAATTGGATTTCGAGTGATATCAGACCCAGAAAGTTAAAATTAATCGGGATTCATTCGAAGAAGTGAATTGTTGTTTCGAACAAGAGTGACCCACAGTGCTTTTAGCAGGCAATAAGAAGTGAAATCTCCTTTCAGTTATAGAAGAAAGAAAAATGGAAAGAAAGCCCAGCGTAACCTTCTAATGCGATTTTACGTTTTCATGAGATTTACAAACCTACGAACGTTTGCATAATCATCGTATTCTTGTTCTTGTGATGTGTTGTTTCAGGTCTTGTGTGGAGCAGTGCGAGAAATCTGGATGTGTTGGCAGCAATTGCTTTCAACACTGTAAATTTTCATCCGATGGGAAACCTATTGACGGACCATGGTATATGCAAGAACCAATGTACTTGCGCTGGAAGCAATGGGACTGCCGCAGTGACTGTCGATACCAATGCATGCTTGCCAGGGAAGAAGAAAGAGAAAAACTTGGCGATAAACCTGTCAAGTATCACGGAAAATGGCCATTCAAGCGTGTTTATGGCATCCAGGTGTTTGCTTTTATCTAATAGACTGTAAATTTAGCTGCAAACCAGGTATCTTTATTCAACTTGCTATATGTGGTGCGGTTTCTGATCTGTTGGAGTGATTCATGTTGGTAGGAACCTGTAGCTGTTGCTCTCTCTGCTCTCAATCTTGCCATGCAGTTTCACGGTTGGATATCATTTTTCATCCTTCTGTACTACAAATTGCCTTTGAGGCCAAATAAGAAAACTTATTACGAATATACCGGTTTGTGGCATATTTATGCGATCCTGTCTATGAATTCTTGGTTTTGGAGTGCTGTATTCCACAGTCGGTAAGTCATATTTGATAATTTGTTTTATTATTTGGATCTTCAGTATTATGCATATTGAACAGCATTTGAAGTAATTTAATGATCACTCATACCTTTGTAATATTTATCACTTTATAATTGTGCTCAACTTTATTTTTTATCAGACAAGCATATATCTTTATATGTTAGTTTCTCTGTGTGACATATTGCAGAGACGTGGAGTTGACAGAGAAGCTAGATTATTCTTCTGCTGTAGCACTAATTGGTTTTTCCCTCATTCTCTCAATACTGCGAGCTTTTAATGTGAGAGATGAGGCTGCTAGGGTCATGGTTGCTGCGCCACTGGCTGCTTTTGTGACTACGCACATTTTGTACCTGAATTTCTATAAACTTGATTACGGTACACATTTCTCAGAAAACCTCTTTCTCCTCATGATTGAAGTTACGTTCTGTTCATCCATTCTTATCATCCCACCATGTAAAGTTCCTATTGAACTTCCGATATTTGGTTGTCTCTAAAATTTCTGTCTAGATAGGATGCAGATAGCCATAAAAAACGGTGAAAACTTGTGTATGTTAGCCTATGCCTGGCATTATGCTTTTGTGAGTTACTTAATGCAGAGAGGTAAAAAAAAAAAAAAAAGAAAGAAGAAAGAAGATGAAAAAGCATAGGATTAAATTAATATGATTTATCAATTTTACTTCGGTTTTTTTTTACTTTGATCCATCTTAAAAAGAAATAAAATGCCCAATTTGATTATGTCTCGCAAATGTGAAATTGCCTGGTGACCGAATTGGTATCATCAGAGTTTCTGCAATATGTGTCAGATTAGACGATATTTATTTGCATAAACTGCTGTAACGTCTACACTACGGTGTGGATAAGTGCAGGTGCCGCATGATTTGTCCCACTAAAACGTAGGATTATTTTGTTGGCATGAATCATTATACTACTTTCTGATTACTTTGCAAGAGGCTTATACAAGTATTTTCTGAATACTGGGCAATAGGCTTATACAAAACACGTTTACAGGTTTGAACATGAAAGTATGCACTGGTATGGGTATCACTCAGCTTCTTGTATGGGCGGTTTGGGCTGGAGTGACAAGCCATCCGTCACGCTGGAAGTTGTGGGTAGCTGTTGTCGGGGGAGGCGTTGCCATGCTTTTGGAGATATACGACTTCCCACCATACCGTGGATTTGTGGATGCGCATGCTCTTTGGCATGCGACGACTATCCCTTGCACGTTCCTCTGGTGGAATTTTGTAAGGGATGATGCGGAGTTTAGGACAGCATCTCTCCTCAAGAAAGCAAAGTAGTGATTCTACATCCGAGGCACGGACTAATCAAATCAGATGGTGGATTTGTATCACGACTCACTAGTACATGACATGCTCACCCCTGTTTATTCAACTCTGTTTCTTTTCTTTTTTTCCTTTTTTTTTTTTTTTTGTCCCTCATGTGTATGGATTTTTCCCCTTTTTTTTTTTTCAGAATTATTGTCATGGTGATTCCCGTTGTTTTTCTTCAATTATGAGCCGTATCAGTCATTGTTTGCACGGGAATTTGTGGATATTCTGTTGCCGAATTCAAATTTAAGAATATTGTGCTTGGTTTTTTTTTTTTTTGGGTCCTTGTGCTTGTTTTTCTTTCCTTGAGAAAATTTTCATTCGGTAGTTGTGAGAACCACATTTTATTTGTAAATTTTGTGTGAAGTACTTATTCTCGTTACAAAATTAACGAATATTAAGCTCCTACAGAAATGAACATGGCCATTTACATCCTCCATAATAGTTGGATTAACCCTTCACTTTCTGTAATTTATACCAAGTTGATTTGCTTACCTTTGGATGTTTTTGGGGGAAAACTTTGAAAAAGTTATGTGATATAGAAACTAGTACATACATTTGAAATGTCTTCAGAAAAAATATGTAAAATGGATCTAGTCTTGTTCGTCTCGTCGTTGCGAGTATTTTGACATAAAAATCATCTTATTTCGATTTTAAATGAAAAAGTTATGAATTTTTAAAATTTGAATTTTTTGAAAAAAGAATAGAGAGAATGTGTAGAATTGGGATTTTGAAATTTAGACAATGACATGAGCCAGAAATTTTTTTCACAGGGGGTCATGAGTTAAACTAAATTTTAAACTAAAAAATTATTCTACTTTATATTCTTCTTTTCTTCTTATGTAAACTTTATAATCTAAAATAACTAGCTTTAAAAAGTCAAAAATACGAATTTAAATAATAGTGTAATTGACTTTTTGTTTATTTGAGATTTTAAATGTGACATAATGCGTATTTATAAATCAAATGTTGAGGTATAAGTGAAATTTTTTAGAAAAATCTTAATAAATTTTGTAATTTCAAAATTTCAGAGAGCAAATTAGGGACTTAATTAAAAAAAATTAATGAAATAGGAATGGTGAATTAAAGGAACCCATAGCTCCCCCGGGCCAACGTGACTTTGTTACTGAATCCATATGGTCCATATGGACATCTTGCCTCAAACTGGCACTAATACTAAACATCCGTTTCGTTCACCATTTTCAAGTAAAAATTTTCATATCAGATTTTATTATTTTTTAAAAAATTAATAAAAATTATAACTAGTTTTTAAAAAATCAACTAATTTCAACTAAAAAATTTCATTTATAATCGACGAATCAAACGGGAACTAAGAATGTTCACTAAATCCGTCAATTTAGTTCAATCTAACGAATTAAATTGGATTAAGATACTAACGAAATAGTAATAAATTGAATTTTACCGATTCGATAGTTACGTATAATATAACAGATTGAGGATTTTTTAATTCAAACAATAAGTGAATCCGAACCTCAAATATAAATTATCGTATATATTATGGGAGTGTTTAGTGCGTAAGTTTGAGTTAAGATTTTTAAGTTTAAATAGTAAATTATGTTGACTTTTCAAAAAAGACAAAAAACTTTTTAGGAAAAAGATAAAAAATTTTTGAGAAAAAGACAAAAAAAATTTAAAAATTTTGGTTTAAACTTTTGAACCAAACTAACCCTATATGTATGCATTTTTTTCCCTAAAATATTTTTAATAAATTAAACAAAGGGGGAAACAAAAGGTCAAAAGGTTAAAATAAAATAAAAAAATGTAAAAAAAAAAAAAGAAAAGAAAAAGAAAAGGAAAAGAAAACCAACAAAACGCACCGTTTTTGGACGACCAGTATGAACAACAGAACGTCCAAAACCCTCACGTTAGCAGGGGCAGCAGCATAGTTAGGATTCTCGCTTCCTTCTTTTGTCCGGCCGAACACATTTCACCCTCTCTCTCTTCACGGAAGCACAACGCAGGCTTTCTTTTCTTTCGTTGGCTTCACCAGAAAGCTTTTTACTCGAATCTTATACCCATCTTCAACTTTTGAGGTAGCGTTTCTCTCTTGAAAATACCGGCTCATTTTTTTATGAGATTTATCCCAAAAAGAAAAAAAGAAAAAAAAAAAAGAGTTCTGCTGCAAAGTTTAGGATTTATTTTTGAAAAAAATCCTAATCAATATGATTAATTTCTATATTTTGAGACCTTTTTTTTGGATAAATAGTTAAAAGTTTCCTTGTGCGTTAGGCAATTGCCTTGAATTCCGCAGGTTGAAATGGAGAAGAAGCCTGAAATCGAAGATCCCGAGAAGAAGAAGAAAAAGGAGGAGAAGGTTCGATACCATTTTCTTACCATAATTTCCTTTCGGCTTCGAATATATATATATATATATATATATATTTTTTGTTCCAGTCAAATTTGTTGTTCTGGTTCTACATTTCCAGGTGTTTATCAATGGTCACGAAGTTTAATGGGAGATGTAATTTGTTTGATTGTTTGTTTTTTTTCTTTTTTTCTTTTTTTGTCGCTTATTCCAAGCCATATAATCAATTTATTAAGTATTTGTGATGCAAAAACGGATTGGCAGAAGTTGCTGATGCTTTTTAATTGGTTGTGGAGTGACTGTTTATTCTTCTGTGGCAGGCAAGAGAGAAAGAACTAAAAAAGCAGAAGGCTTTGGAGAAAGCCGCCAAACTTCAGGTATCGATGAAAAACCGGATGATGTGGATGTCAATCCATTTTTTGTTATGTCTATTTGAATTCGTTAGTTCGCGTGCATTATACCCGTTGTTATTGGTGACATTGCTAAGATTATTTTTATATATATTAAAACTTTGTTTAAAACGGGTGATTTTGATTCCTATATATCCACTCATGTGGAGTATATATAGAAAAATATTTATTTTTATAAAATATGGTATCACTAAATTTTACATAATTAGAAAAAGTAATTGTTTGATAACTTCCATTTGCTTCCCGTGTTCTGTTAATAGCCGAGACATTGAGGAATACATGTACATTATCTTATATTTTTTTACGAAAATTGTTTTAGGCACAACAAGCGTCCAGTGCTTCCAAGAAGGGTGAAAAGAAGAATGTGAAGCGTAACACTGTGGAGGAGAATTCTGAGGATTTTATTGATCCAGAGACTCCATTTGGTGAGAAGAAAAAGATGTCTCGTCAAATGGCAAAACAATACAATCCATGTGCGGTAGAGAAATCGTAAGTGTTATGGTTCGCGTAATGTCACTTTTATCACTGTTTTCTTTGTGCTTGCTATATCATCTATGCTTGCTTGTTCAGGTGGTACTCTTGGTGGGAGAAATCAAGTTTTTTCGTGGCAGATTCTAGGAGCTCCAAACCACCATTTGTGATTGTGAGTGTTGTGTTTGACTTCTATATGTCCTCTTGAAAGTTGAATCATTAAAACGTTCTTTTGTTCTTCTCTGTTGAATTATGACTGAACCGAACAGTGAAGAAATATTAGGTGCACTGCTTGCGATTATAGATTTTGTTGAAGTCAACCTTATATTTGGGATGTAAGGATGAAATTTTGAAGTTTTCAATTTGTAAGAACAAAACTCATGATTGCAGTATAGGTGTGAATTTTGTTTTTACAACTCTTGAGTGATATTATTTCTGAGGTAGAGAAATTACAGTAATAGGGATGTGTCTGAGAAGATTTTTTAATACATTTACCCGTAGAGACATGTGTGTTTATGTTTATGGTAAAAAATTGCATATGTAAAGCTCTGTATGGTTGTTTCGAAATTGGGGTCCATGATAATGCAAAATGATGCAGTTCATGACAATGCATTTCAATCAGTAGAGGGACCAGGGAATTTGAAATTAAGTTAACAAGGAGAGTTGGTAATCTTTTAATACGTTTTGCAGGTCTTGCCTCCTCCAAATGTTACAGGGGCTCTTCATATAGGCCATGCTCTTACTGCAGCTATAGAGGTCCATCTTTCTCAAACCTTTTCGTTTGTTGTTCCATTTTCAGCCTCCTTCACGGAATGCTAATTTGATTTTTACTAAATGTAGGACACCATAATTCGATGGCGGAGAATGTCTGGATACAATACCCTGTGGGTCCCTGGAATGGACCATGCTGGAATAGCAACACAGGTTAGGTTCCTTTTTAAGTACGTTGTTGAAAGTTCACATGTAATTTCCTACTAATATTAACATTTTGTCAATCAATCTGGGTTTTTATATGGGAGGTGGATGATGTCAGGTTATGCCACCTTTTGCATTGTTTGCACATCGTGAAATATGTTGGATATTCTTCAATGTTTAGCTTTTATAATTTTTATACTTAGGGTGCAATCCCCTTATTGAATAGGCCCAAGATCCTTCAATGTTTGCTTGTTTACTGATTTTTTCTCCCCTTTTTTTGTACCTTCACATTTCAGTTATGCTACTTTAGCAAACTCTATGCTCTTTTGTGCTTCAATATTAACATTGTGAAGTGTCTTTTGCCTTACTCTGTCTGAATGTAAGGAGAAGATCTTGTTTCTTGGTCTGGGTTTATTTATATGCCCTACCCCAGTCATGCTTGAAATCGTGATTCTTGACATGCCCTTGCACGTGAACAGTACTTTATGCCCATATTATGCTCTTGATTCCTGATTTGGTTTAGATCCCCCCCCCCCCCCCCCCCCCCCCCCCAAATGTGAATTCAATGCTAAGATGGCTCCTACATTTTTGTGCTTTGACATAGGTAGTTGTGGAAAAGAAGCTAATGCGCGAACGTAAGTTGACAAGGCACGATATTGGCCGTGAACAATTTGTGTCTGAAGTGAGTTTGAACTCTGACTTGATGATGAGCTCTCCCCGAAATTTCAAAGTTGCTATTCTGTTTTATGTTTTTATGTTGGTCGTTTATTTTGATGTAAAAGGTTTGGAATTGGAAAGAAAAGTATGGTGGAACCATATTACAACAACTACGTCGTTTAGGTGCCTCTTTGGATTGGTCCCGTGAGGTAAGATGGAACTCTGTAACCTGGTTAATTTGGTCTGGAGATGGTACCGAGGGTAAATCACCAAACATATTGGTAGAGTTTATCCTAATGAACTCTCTCATTTTCATCGTATATTCTAATTTTTCCATTTTTCCCTTATATTTTTAGTGCTTTACAATGGATGAGAAAAGATCAAAGGCTGTGACAGAGGCTTTTGTCAGGCTTTACAAGGAAGGCCTTATTTACAGGTATGATTGACATAGGTGCTCATTCATGCATTTGTGAAAATTAACTTTATTTTTGCTATTTGGGTATAATGTGTACCCTATATATATATATATATATACACGTGCTTGCTGTTACTTATGTATTTTCTCTAGTGTTTGTGTGAGTTTTGGTTTCTGTACTTGTTGCCATTTCATTGCTTTTGTAGGGATATTCGCCTGGTAAATTGGGATTGTGTCTTACGAACAGCAGTATCTGATCTTGAGGTATTCCTTGTCGTTTAGATGGCTTCCTTTTTCGAGTTTATTATGTATTTAACGCATTTGATTTCTATGTTAGGTGGAGTATGACGATATTAAAGAAAGGACTCTGCGAAAAGTTCCAGGATATGAGGAACCTGTTGAATTTGGTGTTTTAACTTCGTTTGCTTATCCTTTGGAAGAAAAAGAGCTAGGTGAGATTGTTGTGGCCACTACTAGAGTGGAGACAATGCTCGGTGATACAGCTATTGCTGTGCATCCTGATGATAAAAGGTACCAGCGTCTTCATGGAAAATTTGCCATTCATCCTTTCAATGGCAGACGCATTCCTATAGTATGTGATGCCATTCTTGTTGATCCGGAGTTTGGAACTGGTGCTGTGAAGGTACAAGTTATTCTTAAGCTGATCATGCTTGCTCAATTTTAGAATTGCCTCTTCAAGCTGCAGAAAGATAAGTGAATAAGTGACAATTGCTTTCTTGCACCTTGCAGATTACTCCTGCTCATGATCCTAATGATTTTGAAGTTGGAAAGCGCCATAAGCTCGAGTTTATCAACATTTTCACTGATGATGGGAACATAAATGACAATGGTGGCTCGGAATTTGCTGGGATGCCACGTTTCAAGGCCCGTGAGGCAGTTACTGAAGCATTGAAAAAGAAGGTATTGCTTTCAAAGATTTGAAAGTGAGACATTCATAATCTCAGCATATTTTACTGATGACTGTATAGGATCTTAGGTTAGCAAGTGGACAAGTTATTTTTCCTTAGTGAGGACTCCCTGACCCGGCCGCTGCTGCTAATTTAGTGTCATTTCTATCACTTCCATTGACACCTATGTATTATATTATGTATTCTATGCAGAACTCTTGTTGTATCACTTTTTGAATTTGCACCACAACTAATTGGTGGGGCCTTCATCTTAAAATGAGCATTTTTCTTCACTTTTCTTTGATGTTTTCTCAGATATGTTTGCTCTGATCTTGTATATATCTTATGGTATTTAGATCAATCATATGTCCAATCAACATGTCTAGTGGTCATCATGGTCATTTTGGAGATAGCAATACATTCTGTGTGGTTGTAGAAGTAAAGAAGTGTTTGTGTGTAGTTGTACTTCTTCTTTTATATATGGTTAAAGAGGGTTCATTGACGTATCATTCTCCTTCATTTAGGGCCTGTTTAAAGAAGCTACAAACAATGAGATGCGCCTTGGTATCTGTTCTAGGAGCAATGATGTTATAGAGCCCCTGATAAAGCCTCAATGGTACGTTAGCTGTGGTGGTATGGCAAAGGAATCTCTCGATGCTGCCTTGGATGATCAAAACAGGAGGCTCGAGTTCATCCCAAAGCAGTATATTGCAGACTGGAAGAGGTGATTTCATGTATCTTCTTCCCTTGCAGTAAGAAACTTTGATTTTTAGTCGTGAAGAGGAATTGGTCATTTGCCAAAATATAATATTCTCTAGAGCATTTCCAATAAGACGACATAGTGTGGGATTTGAACAGGATTAAATAGGGGTCCTATCTGGGGTTTGATTTAGTATCTTGCAGATAGGATGATATAGGGTGAAAATGTCACGTATGCTCTATGCCGTGTCATATCGGAAACAACCACTAGAACCTGATTCTAGTGTTATCTGATTAGCGGGAATCTGACAACTTTTTGGGGAAGTAGTCTGATGTTGGTTTTAGCAGCTATTCCCCATGATACATTTCATTGTTTCCTTGTTTCCTCTTTACATTTTTGCTCAGAAGTTAGAGTATGCTTCTTTAATTGTTTCTGCGTGGTGGAATCCTAAGATTGCTTAAACTTTGGTATTAAAAATCACAGATGGCTGGATAATATTCGTGATTGGTGCATCTCAAGGCAACTATGGTGGGGTCACCGCATACCTGCATGGTATGTTATTCTGGAGGATGATGAATTGAAAGAAATTGGGTCATATAATGATCGGGACCACTGGGTTGTTGCAAGAAATGAGGAAGAGGCTCAAGCACAGGCTAGTCAAATTCATGCCGGGAAGAAGTTCCAATTATGTCAAGATCCAGATGTGCTTGACACTTGGTTTTCTTCTGGTCTCTTCCCATTGACTGTGCTGGGCTGGCCAGATGAGACGGAAGATCTGAAGGCATTTTATCCAACTTCAGTTCTGGAAACTGGGCATGACATTCTCTTTTTCTGGGTTGCTCGTATGGTGATGCTTGGAATGAAGTTGGGTGGTAATGTACCATATAGCAAGGTGGGTCAACTTATTTGCTATTATACACATGATGCCGTGGCTTGACAGCCTAAAACCGAGTCTTTTCCTAGTCGTTTTGCATTATAAGGTTGACAGTGTCAATATTTGCAAACGGAAGTTGATAACTTAAGCTTTATAAGTTAGATTCACTACCCTCCTTTCATCTATTATGTTACTTAAAGTAAGGTGGGCCATGGTTTATCTACAGGTATATTTACACCCAATGATTCGTGATGCACATGGGCGGAAGATGTCAAAGTCACTGGGAAATGTCATCGATCCCCTTGAAGTTATAAATGGTATAACCCTTGAAGGTCTTCATAAAAGGCTGGAAGAGGGTAATTTGGACCTGAGGGAGTTGGTGAAAGCCAAAGAAGGGCAGGTGAAGGACTTCCCTAATGGAATTGTTGAATGTGGTGCAGATGCTCTTCGTTTTGCTCTCGTCTCTTATACAGCTCAGGTTTTGCATATACCTTAACGTATTTCAGCTTTAATTTCTATATTGAATTGATTTGGTAATTTCTTCTTCTCGTCTTCCCAGTCTGATAAAATAAATCTGGACATCCAAAGAGTTGTGGGTTATCGTCAGTGGTGTAATAAATTGTGGAATGCAATTCGATTTGCTATGACCAAACTTGGAGATGATTACATTCCTCCCTCAAATGTAAATCCAGAAGTCTTGCCATTTAATTGCAAGTGGATAATATCAGTATTGAATAAAGCCATAGCCAAGACTGTTTCATCGTTGGAATCGTACGAGTTTGCAGATGCAGCCACTGCAGTTTATTCATGGTGGCAGTACCAGTTATGTGATGTCTTTATCGAAGCAATTAAGCCTTATTTTGCTGGAAATGATCAAAAGTTTTCATCCAAAAGGGGTTCTGCACGAGACACACTGTGGTTGTGTCTTGATAATGGGCTGCGGTTGCTTCATCCACTTATGCCATTCGTTACAGAAGAATTGTGGCAGCGTCTTCCTTCTCCGGAAGGGGATTACAAGAGGGCAGAATCAATCATGATAAGCGACTACCCAGCTGTTGTAGAGGTCAGTTTAGGACCATAATAAAGACTGCATTTGAACTATAGTGGACGAAACTATTGATTGAATTACAGTCCTGAACTTTCCAATGATATAGGAAATATCCAAGATGACTGGCTGATGTGGATGTCTTGTTTGTTTTTTGGGCATGGTTAATGACTCTTGGTGTGTTAATATATAATTATGAAGATGTACAGTGCATTAGCTACTGGAAAAGGTTGCGTAGAGAAATTGAATTAATTGTGCAATCACATTTATTCTTCCAGGGCTGGACAAATGAAACGGTGGAGTATGAGATGGATCTCATCGAGGCTGCTGTAAAATCTCTTCGATCGCTTGCAAAAGAAAGTCGGGAAAGGTAATTGGGTCTGATTTTTTCATTTATATTTTTTGCTTAAGCATTTATGTACCTAATATTTCCTTGTAATCTTTCTTTGTTCCTTTATATATAAATATTTATATAGCTATATAACCAACACAGTGTTCTTCTTTCTCTTCATTGTTGTAGAACGCATTGCCATAAGGGTTGTATATTTCAGGTTGATCTTATATCTTTATTTGTCATGGTTTAAGTTGATACAAGCTTTAACACACTTGCTTCCTCTCTCTCTCTCTCTCTCTCTCTCTTTTCAGACGACCAGCTTATGTGCAATGCCGAACAAATCCAGTCACTGAGATTATTGACGAGCGTAAATTGGAGATTGTAACTCTGGCCAATTTATCGTCTCTGACGGTAAGTTTATGCCATGCGTATGTAGTGTAGAAGTTTAAATGCAATGCATAAGCAAAGTTTTAACCAAGTGTCAAGTATTTTTACATCTCTCTTTTTTCTCGAATAGATTTATTTAATTTTCTTAATTTGAATTGTATTAACCAAGTGTTACCATAAGCAAAATTTTTTGAAATGGCTATAAGCAAAGTTTGTATTAATCATTTAATCTAGTTCAAAATTTTTTTTTTCCCTATGCTTTCCATTCTGTGAAAAAAATACCTGCATAGCACTATTCTGATTATAAGCAGTCCAGTTAAGAATTTTTTTCCCTCCTGCAGGTAATTGGTGAAAACGATGCTGGTCCAGCTGGATGTGTGGTGTCCGTAGTAAATGAGAACCTCTCAGTATATCTCAATGTTCAAGGATCTCTTTCCCCTGAAGCAGAACGTGAGAGGATCAGGAAAAGAATGGACGAGGTTCAAAAGTGAGTCGATAACTCAAAACTAATGTTGCTTGGGTTGAAGTTTTTATATTTATTTGTGAACAAAGTACACAATTTGTATATAAATACGAGGGACAGAATCATACATACACGCACACGCACACGCACACGCACACGCACACGCACACGCACACGCACAAGATCTGGGGATGAACTTACATGGTGATTTTGAGTAACAAAGCGATGCATGATTCTTAACATGGTTGTGGCTAAGTGCTTGGTTAAATTAATAATTCATCGCCACATAGATAGTAGTATAGTAGAATTGTTACTTGACCCAAAATAGGACAATTATGTGATAATTGATGCATTGTGACCGCAACTCGTAATGCAATCACTAACGATGATAAATAACATTTTTTTTTAATCCGTTGCTAGTTATCGGTTGACTTCAAATGATCTTTATCCCCTTTTATTTAGAAATAGTTATTTTGTATCTCTTGTAAGTCTCAGCTTCATCAAGCCTGGTAACAATTGAATTCCTTTAACAGGCAAACGGAGAAGCTGTCGGCAAAGATGGACGAGCCTAGCTACAGAGAAAAGGTCCCGTTGCACATTCAAGAAGACTATGCGGCGAAGCTCAAGTCCCTCGAACAGGAGTTTGCGTCACTTCAATTAGCCAGCGAGCATATTCAAGAACAAACAGCAATTAATTGAGTTTCCTTCATGTTATTGTGTTATTCAAGTCTGCAGACTCGCAGCGACTCCTTTTTTGTCCGGAGGACAGGAAAATGAGTTTTGATTTTTATTTTTAAATAAAAAATGGAACTTCTTGGTACTCGTTGTTCGAGAATTGCTTTCATCTATTTCTTTCTTTCTTTTTTTCTCTTTTTTTTTTTTTTTGGGAGCTTTGGATTTAGGAATTTCGAACTCCATTTTTTAGTAAGATTAGATGTGAAATTACTGCAAATTTATACATACAATCAAAGATATTTTACTATTTTTGTTAAGAATGTCTTCAATTATTTATATAAAAACGAATCTTTTGCTTCAATCTAGCATAGTGGAACTTTAATCAAGAGCAATGGATGTATTTGAGAAACAGTTAATAATAAAGGAACGGAAGAAAGTGAGAAACATACTTTTCTAGATGTGGTAGAGATAAGATGCTGTGTCTTAAAATCTTTAATAATAATAGTACATGGCTTTTTGCCTCCTTACAATTCTTGTAAATTCCCATGTACTCTTTTTCATACATTTTTATTCTCGTATAATACTAAAATGGGTAGAATTATGGTAAAGTCTTTTTAATATATCCTATCGATAGAGTTCATTTTTAAACTGTTCAGATGTAATCAAACGGTTGAGATGTTGTTTGTGTTTGGTAATTATCATACACTTTATCTTACAGTAGTATTTGACTAATAAATTAAAAAATAATTAAAAAAAATCCAACCTCCTTCCCTGATGTTGGCAACTTTCCTGCTGACGCCGGTGACGGATCCCGTCGACCCCCTGTCTCGGGTCGACCCAGTCCCTCCCCCCTCCCCCGATACCAGCGATGGACCCCTGTTCCCCCTCGATGCAGACCAACCCAGGCCCCCCCCCCCCCCCCCCCGCGACGCAATTACCCCCCGCAAGGCTCGAGCCCAGGCACCCCCTCCCCCCCTCCCTCGACTAGATCTGCCCCCCCTCCCCCTCCCCCGACGCCGACCAGCCCACTCCCATCCTCCTTCCCGACCTCGGTAACGGAAACCTCCCTTACCCCCCTTCCCCCAACCTTTCACCACTGGTGGATTTTTTTTTAATTATTAATTTTTTGAATCAAATGCTACTATTAATTTTTGAATCAAATACTTTATCTTACAGTAGTAAGATAAAGTGTATGATAATTACCACACACAAGTAACATTTCAACTATTCGATTACATCTTAACAGTTTAAAAATGAGCTTTATCGATATGATATATAAAATGAATTTTACCACATATTTATCCAACTAGAATATAGTAGCATCCGTACAAGACAAAAAATTTTCAAGTACGGAACTCAAAATTCTCTCTCTTTTCTTCTCATTTTTTTTCTTTTTCTTTTTTTATTTTTTTTTAATCTCAGAAAAACTTAAAATTCTCTTGCCAGCCAAACATTAAAGCCAACCAAAATCAAGACTAATGACAAGCCTATGTACACGTCAAAGCCAGAGACTACACACACACACACACATATATCTATATATATATATATATTATATAACTATAGGATAAGGAAACTAATTAAACTGAATAGCTCCACAATGACACGTCAGAATAAGCTTCCACGTCATCACTTCTATAGTCATGTTCCATACATTGAGGAGGAGGCAACAACATCCCCTCCGCCATGTTTGTGAGCAGCCCCGGCATCCCAAACATTGCCTCCTCATCCATAAAAAACACGTTCTCCGCCCCCGTCCCCGCCTCCGTCGTTGCCACTGCTGTCGCCTTTTCACCGGACTCCTCCCCGGCCAGGTCTGCGGGGCGGAACGCCTCCGCGGCCTCGGAGGCGGCCTTCTGGATGTCCTTGGCGTCAGTGGAGGCCGGCACGGGGAGCCGCCAAGCCGAGTCGGCGAAATTGAGGCAGGCAGAGCGGCCCCTCAGAGCAATGGCCGCCACGTCGTGCGCACGCGCCGCCATCTCGGCGGTGGGGAACGTCCCCAACCAAATCCTGGTCTTCTTGTTTGGCTCCCTCACCTCGCACACCCACTTGCCGGAGTTCCTCCTCCTGACGCCGCGGTACACCGGGTGCCGAGTCTCCTTGAACTTCTTCCGACCGGCTCGCTTCTTCGGACAGCTGGAAGCCAACGTAACCTCCTCGTCCGAGAAGTTCATCCGGCGGGAGCCGCTGTCGGACGGGGACATGGATTCCGATGCCTCGAACGACCATACATCAGACACACGAGTGTACTGATTGTACTCCGCATTAGAGTAGAATGCATCCATGAACGAAAGCAGCTTCGCTCTGTTTGCTTTTGAGAGTAGAAGAGTGTGAGTTAGCAAACCACTTGGAAATATTTTAGACAAGTAGGAGTGAAGTTGGAAAGTGTGTTGGAGATACGAGGGGTTGGAGTTTCAGGTAATATAGGTTAAAAAAGGCACGAGTGATGATAAGAATTATTAAAACACGGTTGTGGTGATAAGGAGCCAGGCTGGGAAAGGTTGGGGTGACCCACGGTTTGGACGAGGAGTTTAAGAATAAATGGAGGCAACTGGACTGTTACGTTATGTGCGGGAGAGTGGAAAGGGTCCAAGATACCAGCTGGTTTTAGCCTAGTAGCCAACTAGACAAGTTGTGGGCTTTCGACATGTGTGATAATTTGACTATTTTAGTGTCTATATATTATTATTATTATTATTATATTAATATACGTGTCAATGTATGGGGGATCTTGAGGGTGGTTTTGACTGGGCCTATTGAATGAAATCTCAATGCGTCAAGTCAAGGGTCGGTCTCAACTCTTCTGTCATTCTTTGTATTTTTTAACTTATAAAGCCACTCACTTATCTATTTCTTTTCCGTGTTGATCTCGTACGAGGGGAAACATACAACTCCGCGACTTTTATAATTTTTTTTTTCTAATAAAACTATATATATTTTTTTTAAACTTTGGGTCTAGGTGGATTCAAACTCTATTTTTAAATAGAGTCAGATCTGGTATTGTAACCATCATAATAAAACTATTTTCTTCATCGTTCTCTTAGAGAATTAATTAGTAAAATTTGAAGTATTTGTTAAGTGTTTACATATTTGCTTTTATATTTGAGATATAGGGGTAAATGACCTTCTTTTTTAATAAAAATTTTGCTTGATCAATATCTCAAGTTTTGTAAAATTAAGAAAATTATTATTTTCTAAAAAAAAAACTAAAGAGATTTTAAAATAAAACCAACTAGATATATTATTGTGATGTTTTTCTTTGTATAATGAAACACTATATATTGTGCTAAGCCTAAAATAATAATACCATTCTCTAACGGTAATGCTTGGGACACAAAACCTAGAACCCTTTTGGAATATGAATTGGAGTTGAAGTTTTGGAAATATTTTAATTGAAAATGAGTAGGTGTTTTTGAATTATACATTTAGTTAAAAATAAAATATGATTGTTAAAAAGTTTTAAAAACTTGAAATGTGATCGGCAAAAGATAGCAATATAGACTTATTTAATTCTTATCATTCTATGCAATTTATTAAAATAATAATAATAATAATCATTTCATTTTCACTTGAAATAAGAAAGTTATGTACTTTTAAAGTTTCACTTGTTTGACAATGAAAAAGAGGGATTTGGAGATATGAGTTGTGAAATTGATTTAGTTTTTGAGAAAAAGACAAAAAATCTATTTGAAAACTCCGACTGGAGTTAGAACCTATACCAACTCACGTGATGGTAAACTGTCATTTTTTAAAAGTAAATTGCTCATTTAGTCCCTAAACTCTTAATATTATTCAACTTTGGTCCGCAAACCTTTTTTTATAGCTAGAATACCCCTAATTTTTTAAAATATTGCTATAATAGTCCTTTTCGTTAATTTTTGAACAAAATCTGTTAGTAATTTGGTCAAAAGGTGACGCTAACTTCCGATTTCGTCAAAAAAATAACGAAAAAGAGTATTGTAGCAACGTTTTTAATAGTTTATGATCATTTCAGCTACAAAAAGGAATGCCCCTAAACTATTAAAATATTACTACAATAGTCATTTTTGTTAATTTTTAAACGGCATCTGTTAGTAATTTGGTCAAAAAGTAATGTTAGCTAACGAATTTTGTCCAAAAATTAACGTAAAGGACTATTGTAGTAATATTTTAAAAGTTTAGGGACATTCCAGTCACAAAAAACAGTTCAGAGAATAAAATTTATCCTCCTTTTAAATGGTAAATACTTTCAACTAATGTGGTAATTTTATCAATAAATCGGAATAAAATAGGTGTCTCTAATACTTTGAGCTCTAGCCGAGGAATTGACGATTTAATGAAGCCAGCTACAAAGCATCGGCGAGTAATTATAAGATTAAGCGCGTGGGAAAGGTAGTTAGTTGGAAGGTTCTGATCGTTTGCTTACGTGGCACAAAACTCATTCGATAAAGGTCCGCAGACGAGAGAGACAAGTTTCGAGAATAACGTCACACAAACACGGTTGACAGTTAATAACCGCTTCTTGTTGGATTTTTTTTTTTTCCAAATTTAAAAAAGAAATAAAATATAAAGATTTCGGGCGACGCAAATTAGCCGGTGGTTTTTCCGCGGAAACGCGTGGAGTTTGTGGTTTGGTTGTTTCCCTTTACGACGAAAATAAGAAAAACAAAAAACAAAACAAAACAAATCGCCCTCCTGGGTCCCACCCAATATTTTTGTACTAGTTGTTTGTATTATTATAATTATTATATTAACTATTTGTTTATTCTAATTTCATTCTTTCTTCATCACAGGTCCCACGTATAATTATATTCATTTATAAAAATAAAAAAAATAAAAAATTGGCATTTGCAAACCAAGGAAGTTGGAGAGGAAAGCAAGGATGTCATTTTCTATTCTCAATTTTCTTTCTTTCTTTCTTTCTTTCTTTCTTTTTTTTTTTGAAGGGTCTACTCTAAATTTTGTAGGTAGCCAAACACGCAAGTGGGTGGGTGGGGAAAAAAAAAAAGAAAAGACATAAGTGTACCCATCCATCTACATGGATAGAATAGGATCTTGCCACGGTGACAACTTATGAAAAAAGAAAAAAAAAATGCCAACTCTCGGATGTTAACTTCATCGGTTTAGTGGTCTGTTTTCCAATACCAATATATATATATATATATATTTGTATATGTATATACATGTGTGTACATTTAAACACATGCGTTATTTCTTAGTTGCTTCCCACGAATAGAGCATAAATCAACCTTTAATGATAGTGACAAAGTTTCTGAAGTAATCATCTGGAAGAATCTTTGTAGGCAACTCATAATTACAAGTTCTATATGAATGTATATACGCACACATGTATATATGTGACTTGGTCAAGCAATATTGAGATACATATAGTACTGCTACTTGATCTTATGCTGTCGTTTTCGTTCAATAAATAATTGAATGGTTCTTTTAATTAATTAGGATCTTTAATTTCGAAATAGAAAGTCGTCTGAATTACAAACTAAGTCTATATATAGTACTGTTTAAAAGAATATTAGTATAGGCTGTGGCTTGGCTTGTTAGGTCCGCAGTTTCACAAATTAAGCTTTTTTATTTTTTTCCTTCCTTTTTTTTTTTTTTAAGCAATATTCGTCATGATTCTTTGAGCCTTGAGGTTGAACTTTTTTTTTTTTTTTTTAAGAATTGTAATATATAAAACCGAGAACTCTCCCGTACGGTACCACCGGACGAGAGAGTTCTTCCTATCTATCTGAGCTCTCTCTTTTTCTTTTTCTAGTGGGTTATACTACGCTATTCCCCGAGTTGTGTCTATCTCCTGCACGAGTTATACCGCCAGACGGCCGTTCTATCGGACATGAGAGTATTTCTATATAAAACATTTATTATATATTTATGTGATTTTTTTTTACACAAGAAAACACGCACATTTCTTGCGAAACATATCGACCACGATGGTTTTGAAAGGAGAAATTAAATAGACTAATAAGTGACTCCTATTAAGTTATAATTTTCAGACAATTATTGATTAAAAGAGAACTTATTGGTATTTGAGTTCGGTCAAAAAAAAAAAAGCACCACCGTATATGTATATACATATACATATATAATATGTTTGACCTATGCGTACGACACAGAAAAATAATGTGACTACATGGTCCCACATAAATAACTAGCATTAATAATTATGTACGTGTATTAATTCATATATATCTATATCCATGTAAGGGATCATGACTTAATGTGGAAGTTTACTTGCTTCTTTTCTTTTATTTTTGTGCTCTTGAAAATTCTGTCCCACAAAGCCCAAAAACCTTACCTTTACTTTTACACATTTTTGTTAACTTGAATTTTTTTAAATAATTATAAAATAGTTGTATTTGCTCCAATGTATTTTATTAGAGAGACACATATCGGAAAACCCGTGGGACTAGAAGGGTGGTTTTTGCTGTGATTGTTGGGGCCATGGACCTGCATACACAAGCCGTCACTCGTGACTTGAGGACGGTCTAATTTGTTTTGCTAATACAAAAGTTAATTAAAAAATTATATATTTAAATAAAGCAAATAGGATTTTGTCCCTCTAACAATTTGAAATATATAACTAATCACTTTTGTTTATTTGTATCAGAAACCCCACAAGGCCTACGTATTTATTAAAAAAAAAAAAAAAACCACGAACGCAAATATATATGTGTGTGTGTGTGTGTGTACGTGTAGTTGGTGTATATATTATATGTGTCTTATTCAAAAGGGGAAAGATAAGCTTTCTCTTCATGTGATGCTATCGTCTTCTTTGGGCTTTTTCAAATGGTTTTCTTCAGCCGCTTTTTGAACAGTGTTTTTCCCAATATGATCAATTGAACCTAGCTGCCTATTTGCCATTATAAAATCCGACAGCATATTTTCAGCTTTTAAGGGCTAATCTAATCAAGTTGATATTGTTAAAGCTTCTAATCTCCCGGCCCCTACCCCTTATATAGTAACCTTTTTTTTTTTTTTTTTTTTTGCTCTTTACTTTTTTATAACTGTGTGTATATAGTAACTTTTCTATCCAATATTCTAGTGCCTTAGACCACCTTTTTTTTCATATTATAATTTAAACATCCTCTTTTGGAAAAGGAAAGAAGAGATATATATAAATATTTCCTTTAAATATGCAATGATTACTACCATCTTATAAGTGCTTTAGTGAATTATTTGTCTTTGAATCTATATCGGTCAATAAGATTTAGACTCACTCATATTTCAAATGATATCTAATTAATCAATTATATATTCATGTTATCATACACTAGCAATTGAAATTAGATAATTTTAATACAGAAAAACCAATTATAAAGCACTTAAAACTTCAAAAAAGATGTAAAAAAGATGTGACATAATTTTATTGGTTAGATATCATTTAGAACACCAAAAATTAAACAAGAGATTTGAGTCCATATTTATATAGTTAAGGGAAGATTTCACACCTTAGTTTTAGCTATCTAGTTGTCAACTCGGATTTGATCTGATCAATAGAATAGGTCGAGAAAACCTATGGATCAACAATCACTAGGAACTCACAATCAGGAGACAACTCAAACCCCAAATTAGCCACTAATTGTTAAGGGTTAAAAAAAAAAATCCAAGTCTCACATCGTAAATATATAACAATAATTATAGACATATAGATAAAGGTATTCGAACACTTCATTTAACAGATTAACCTTTTAATATGAAAATGCATAATCCCTTATCAGTCTCAAATTTCTCTTATTTTCTCTAATATTCACACTGATATGCTTGCAGTTTTTTGGAGTCGAAAGCGATACAACCTTTCATTCCGAAAATTAAGGATAGTCCAATTCGGAATAGAGCTTTTATGTATTATCTAAGGATACGAATTCTACAAATAAAGTGGTTAAGATTAGGAAACTATCTTTGAATTCAAACATGGAATGTTACTCAAATTGACCAAAAAAAAAAAAAAAACTAAAGTGGACATCCATTATATGAAGGAAGCCCTCTCTGTAACCTAGGGTACTCTCCTGCCTACAGCCGCCTCAAATACACCACATTTTCTGTAATTACGAATTTCCTCACCATTGTTCTCCTTCTAAAGTTTCTTCAAGCTCTCTTCATACGCACTTTTTTCTTTTTACATATCGAAAACCCAAGTACTCTACTAGACATAGCCCTTGGTACATTGAAGGCAATGTGATTGTATTTGTATTACGCTTTTTTTATTTATTTTGCTCATATCTTATAAAGTACACAATAGGTAATGAATCACGTTACGATCAAATTTTAAGATAAATGGATTCCGTTCTAATGATACATAGGTCAGTGATCATAATACAAATTCAGTGTAGATTTCAGCCTTTATAGGTCTGCAATTACGAATTTCCTCACCATTGTTTTCCTTCTAAAGTTTCTTCAAGCTCTCTTTGTACTTTTTTAACTACAATAATTCAGAATATTTTATATGGCACTTATATATATATATATATTTTTTTTTCTGACCGCCTGATGATCATATATATACTGATTTTTTTAAAAGAAACATATGACTGTCATGAAAATATCCACAACATCATCAATATTTTCACAACATTATACATATTTTGAAGTCTTGATATGGATAACGGGAGGGGGAGAAGGATATTTCTCATCCGTCAAATGTCCATAATATCCAAAAATATCCACAATATCCGTGAATATTCATGAATATCAAATATATTTTTGGATATTTCCACAAAATATCCAAAAACTCAGGGGATTTTTTTTCTTCAAAATTTTCAATTTTTACACACATTTCATTTTTTTAATATGAATAAAATGTGATAACATGCTACACAAGATGAAGATCACGGTCGTAAGATAGCAGGTGATGGTATTGGGCAATTGGAAAATAACAAATGAGAAGACGTGATGTGACTCAAATGAGTCAAACTGATCATTGACCTTGAGTATTTTATTTCATGAGCTTAAAAATCAAGTTTCAACGGTTGTAATCCTCCGTATGGTTCTCAAATGGTGTCTAGTTTAGAAATACAAAATCGAGACAGTTTTTTCATTATATTGGTATATCCTCCACCACAAATTGATATTGAAATGTCATTGCATATCCATCAAGATTACTCGTGATATTGAAAAAATCAACAATATATAATTTATGGGTTAATAGTTGATAGAGACCAAGAAACATACATGTGGGACATTAACAATTATCTTCAATATCATTCAAGAGTAATGTCTTGACAAATGTATTGTTTATATTAGATCATGATCGACAGCTACCTAATGTTTTCCAACCTACTAGAAACTCTTTTGGATTAAGTACACTCGAAACTTATATGTACTCGTTTATGTTTGATACTTAATTTTTATGTACCCTATTATATTGTAGTATGTTATTTGTAATGATTAATGTGTATATAATATCATCTTAAAATTACAATCAATGCTTAATTATTATGTTTTACTATTACATTATACATTGTAGCTCTCATATTTGATTAAAAATATTTTTTTTTGTTATAAATTAGTTTAAATTATGTAATATTGATTGTTTTGATATTTTGTAAAATTTCAGCAAAAATTATAAGTTTTTCTTTGAGTATCTATTTTTTTTCCTGAAATATCCGTCGAAATTATCTGTAAATCAAAATCTCGACAACTCCATCAACATCAACATTTTCATCATTGCTTCTGATTTCCTATATATCGACAATGATTGCATTAGGATAGGATTCAGCTCTCTTGGTTTTCTTGTCAAAGGGCACACCCAAAAAGAGTGTAATAAAATAATTTATATTGATCTTCAAAAGATTTCAAAAGTAATTTGACGTGTATCTCCTTTGTCAGACATATAGAGGGAGCATTATTTTTTTGGCTAACAGAAACAGATCTCCTTTTTTTTTTTTGAACAAATAATTCTGGTCGACATTCAGTGTGATCATTTCAAATGTTAGAGTCATTTGACATATGTGTACATGATTATATCAAATAGACACTGTCCGGTCAAAAAAGAGGTAAAAAAAGGTAGAACTTCCAGTTTTTTCCCCCTAAATAAGCTATGTAGGTGAAACTCATGAAAAGGTTTCTGACTCTACACAGAAGTCAGAATGTATATAGTTTTGAACCTATATATACTTACATACATACATATATATATTATTATATTGGGTCTTTGGATCCCTTTCTAAAAAGTTAACCTATTAGGAGGAATTAAGTCTTTTAAGCTCGTTACCAATTACATGTCTAGCTAATGTAGGACTTTTTGTTCGCACATACTCCTCAAATGAAAACTCACTATCACTGCAACCCCTCCTCAAACGATGATCCATCCATCCATCTTCCTCAAACCAAGAAGATCTCAACTCCATCGAGATCTCCACCACGTCAGGGACCACATTACACGAAGTTTCCATCTCATTAGCTCGCACCACAGATTTTTTGACCATCGTACTCTCTCTAGGGACCACCGTTCTTCATACAATTTCTTTCCGGGGTTCATCTTGCATGTACACATGACGATGTCTGGAATCTGACTATGATACCACTTGTTGGGATCCTTAGGGTTCCATTCTAAAAGGTTAACTTATTAGGAGGAATAGCCCAAGTCCTTTTAAGCCTATTACCAATTTTACGTCTAATCAATGTGAAACTTTTTGTTCATACATACTCAACATATTACATATAGAAAACTTCAATATTTGGCTGACCAATGAGTACCCTTTGAAGGATTAGGTTATCAGTACTATAACTAATAAATCTCAAACTAAAACTAATTCACCTGTATTATTACTAGTTAAACTGAATCACAGATTAATTTCATCCTTAGGTTACCTGCAAATACTCACCCTTGTCTTAAAACAGGAACTTAAATAGAAATTTGATGAGTGATCAGACTTACCAAATTGTCCAAAATGTTGGACTTTATTAGTTCTATTTTTAGTTGCAAATGTTCTTTTTACTGTCCAAATTAGATATTGATTGACAGAAGAAATCGTGTACATATGTACATATACGTGTCTGTATATGTATATCTATTAATATATGTATGTATGTATAATATAGCTAGATTAATGGCTAGCTAGCTAGCTATTTGCTAACATCCATTAGGTGGGTAGGTGGGGCACTCGTTCTCCTCGTTTAATGCTTGGGTTCAAGTCGTCACCACCGTATTGACTGAGATATATGGACAATCCACTTTGTAAGGAATCCATATATCACATGGGGGCATCCACTGTCCCGGGGTTATTGAGCATTCCAATCTCTACCACTATAACTCATTTTATTTTCAGCAAAAAAAAAAAAAAAAAAGCTAGCTAGCTATTTAGTACTGCAATATAAATTTGTTTACCAAGATTTTTTTTCCCATGGGTTATTATATATATTGCATCATCATAATGCAGATAGATATGTTCATATATGTGTACATTTTTTCAAGATGAAGAAATTATATAGATATATATTTATATATACACATATGTATATCATCTGTAAAGGATAAATGGATGAAATACTAGTCACATGCGAATAGGTCCTCTAGTGGCATACGGTTACCTCCTGTTGCTTTCCTTTGTACCTCGTAGTAGTACTAATACTAAATAAAAAAGTTTTATTAATTAATTACTGTACTAGGAGAGGTCTTTTTCTTCAAAATCAACCAACTGCAACTCTCTCCGTTCGCTTCTCACAAGCAAACAATGAAAAAACATTATCCGTACGTACTATTATATAGCTCTACAACCCTCCAATGAATTAACCTTCATAATTAGTTACGACAACTGAAAATTGAAATATACTAAATTATAAGTGTATTAATGTTTAATTTCAGATGTACAACGTATACTGTATAACATATATATATATATGCATGTAATGTTTCACCATGATGCAAAACAACTATATAATTAGCTAGACCCTCTTTGGTAGGTTACACTATTTTGTGGGATAAGAGAACATGGCTTTGAATTCAAAATCATATCATGGTACGAACAAAATGTTCCTGAAAATCATGACCTTAACCTTCGGCACAATTTCTGCCTTTTGTCTGGGAACTTTATAATATATATATATATATATATATATATATATATAACAACCTACCATTAGACGAAAAACAAGACCAAGTAGCTAATTTAGGGATATTGATAAGGAAAAGATATATCATCATCAGATTATCATTCTTGTTTTATAAGGCAAAAGAAGGAAGATATCTGGTCTTATCCCTTTTGAGATTTGATGCAGATATAGAAAGTACAAGTACTGGCTGATGAACAAGACCAAGAAGCCAAAAAAAAATCCAATTTCAAAATTTCTTGCTCTTAAAATTGAATTTCTATTACGCATATGTTGTTTCTGATTATTGAATAATATATATATATATGTTATGTGTGCATATATATACAAATATGAGTGTACATGATTCCGACAACATTATTGGTTGAGCATGAGTATAAAGCACAAAAATATAAATATTATTGTTGGGCGCAGATCTAAGCAGCATACTGTATATTAAATGAGAGGGATGTTAACAGACCCTTTTTTATATGAGTAAAAACTCAGACAAAATGCTAATAATTTATCTATCAATCTGAAAATAAGTGGGACGAAGCAGTACTTTTCGATTGCAGATACATTGAAAAAGATTTATTTTATATATATATATATATATATATTTGTAACCGATATTCCAATTCCAACTGGAAATGGAAAAACCACTGCCAACCATTTCTTTCTCAGTTTCTCTCTTCTTGTACTCTCTTTCCAAAAGAAGGAATTAAAAAAAAAAAAAAAAGGCTTAGAACGACAAACTTCTCAGTTCTCACATGCTGATCTAGAGTCTACATATATATAAAAATACATATATTTACATATACAAACTAGAAATTGTACGACATATATATGTTAACGCAGAATCAAAATCTCCTGCACGTGTAGCTGTCTTGCTTTTTACACGTACGATTTGACACAAATTTATCAGCTGCACCAAAAACCCAATTCCCAAAAGAAAAAGAAAAAGAAAATAACACACCAGACGTAATGAATAATTACCTGAATTTAACACTTGATATTGCATTTAAGTACCAACATTGTTGATGAAAAACCATGACATTGTGATCAATTTTTTTTTAAATTTTTTTTTAGGTATAGCTCCAAAGGCACTCTCCGTCGGAATTCCCCGGCGAGTCGTCGGACGACGGCGTATTGATCCTCGGCGGGCTTACTAGCATTCCCTCCGCCATGTCCACCAGGAAATTGGGCATGTTCAGAATCGCTTCCTCATCAATAAACTCTCCTCCGGCTGTTCCACTACTGCTGATTTCCTCGTTCCCCGGCCACGCCGCCGCCTGTTTCGGATTCGAACTCTCCGCCGCGGCTAATGACGAATTGTCAGGCTTCGGCTGGCTCGGCTCGGCTTCCGCTGATCTCCCAATCATAACATGATCCTGATCTTCATCCTGATTTGTAGTACTACTTGTTGTTCTTATTGTTCCCTCGGCTTCGGGCTTGGGCTGCCTGGACTCGGCGGCCTTGGCGGCGGCGGCGCGTATGTCCGTAGCCGAGGTGGACACCGGTATCTGGTAGGCGGAGATAGAGGCGGGGAAGTTCAAGGCGGTGTCCGGGCCCTTGAGGGCCAGCGCCGCCACGTCGTAGGCGGCGGCCGCCATATCCGGGGTTGGGTACGTGCCGAGCCATATCCGCGTCGTCTTGCGGGGCTCACGAATCTCCGACACCCATTTCCCGCTCCTGCACCGGATCCCCCTGTACTCCGGGTGGCGCCGCACCGATCCCGCCCCGCCGCCCCTCGGCGACTGCACCTGCCTCTGCGGCGGCGGCCGAGGGTCCTGATGCTGCTGCTCATGAGGATGAGGAGGAGGAGGAAGAGGAGAAGGAGGGTTATTAGGGTCAAGAGTACCAGGGACAAGGAGTGATATAGATGGGTTGCGTGGTTGGTCACTTTTGGGCACGTTAGTTGGATGATTAGCCATACAAGTAGCGCATACAATATTGTTTAGATATATATACCATTTCGCACATGGGGGTATAAACGAACTTGGAGAAGATTCATTATATCTCTCTCTCTCTATATATATATATATATATATATATTATGTGTAAATGGGTTTTGATTTTTATGCAGCTATAGCCGAAAAGGAAACAATATATAGGAAGGAGCGTGGGAAAATCGCGGACCTGTTACTTTTTTAGATTTTTAATGTTTTGGGGTTGTTCATGTGTGTGTGTGTGTGCGGCTTTAATGTCGATAGTTCGAGTGCCAGAGAGACTTTGATGTGAGGTTGAGGCCACGGTGCGCACACGTATTAGCCCCATCTATATATATATATATATATATATATAAGTATCTATATATATTTATCTATGATGGCTTGAAATCTAGCTAGTCATTAGCTGTAATGGTAATGTCTACTCGGTCTGCATGATTCGTGGATTCATGAAAGAAGATTATATATGCCAAGTTTCCTCTGTCTTTTCATATTTTTAATTTGGTGGTTTTGAATTTGGTATAGACTACGTTATAGTACTTTGCAATTGCCCACTCTTTTGTACGATTATCTTGGTTTGTGACCCTAGTTATCTGATTTTAAGTAGGTCATGCTTACCACTCACTTCTCTATGCCCTTTTTAATTTTTTTTTTAATTTTATTTTGGTCATCTGTGCCTGTACATATACATCAAGTCATATGTTCAACGACAACTCCCTGTCTTTTCATTTCCTTTTGGACAATGTAAAATCATACTGAAATTTTAAAAGAAAAATTAAAAAAAAAATAATCAGAATTTTGTAGAAGTCTCTTTTTTTTCCTATTATTTTCATTTTCTTATGATAAATTAGAACGACTATTTCTTCATTTTTTTTTTTAAATAGTTAATTGATGACGATATTTACTCGGACTTAATTGGGGCTAACTCTTTTAACGAGGTAGGGAAGAGGAGCATCTTCATGAACTGTTCTTGATGTGATTAGTTGGTGATTAGTACATCAATGAAGTGTGGTTTAATATTGGCCGGAAAAAATGATGTCAATTATGGAAGTGATGGGCATAATTTGGGTATACTTAAATGTGTGCAAGGCGTTTCAACCCAACCAAAAAAAAAAAAAAAAAAAAAAAAAGGTAGCGTGATGCCCATACGCATTTATGCATAACCAAATCATAATACAATGTGTACACCATAGTCTCCACCAAATTAAAATCAATTATAAAAGAATAACAGCACACAAGGTACCATAATTCCACACCAAATCAAATCCTTTATGTTAATTACGAATTTATAAGTTTATAAAGTCTAATATTATCTGCATCATTCTTCAAGAAAAAATTTATGGAAATTTAATGCTTAATTTTTCGTTTCCCTTTATTCACTTTTTTGATTTTTTGAATGCTTTTCGGTTTTTTGTTTCAAAGCTTTGTAGATATTGAAATGTTTGACCAAAAAAACAAAGTACTTTTTCTCCTTTTTCTTTTCTTTTTTTTTTTTTCCCAAAATAGAGAAGACAAAGTTCGATATAGACAAATAATATTGGTAAACAGAGATCGAAAATGTGTCCCTACGGTCTGTGATTGATTCTATTATGGAGCGTTTGTCAGTAGATATAATTCTATCACTGTGTGTTAAAATCTCAAGGTTATTCCTTTTCAAAAAAATACATAAAATAAAATATTTCTGAATCGTTAAATATGGTGATAATATCGGTATCTCATGTGGATAATATATATATATATATATATTCAAAAAGAGACCTTTTTTGACCAATTTTGACTTGTTGTCACAAAATAACTCATATTGATATTCTACATTATTGTTGATCGGTTTTAAAATATTCATTTAGAAAGAAATGAGTATTTTCTTGAAGCAAGACTATTGGCTTTACTCATACTTTTTAAATCATAAAAAAAATTAACTTCTAAAATAGGTTTAACGATGTTGTATAATAAATTTTCAGCGTTCATATTATTATGTAAATAATTATTCAATCCATGAACAAAAAAAAAATACATTCTTCAATTTTGCAGTTAATTTAAGGGGGGAAAAAGTGAGAAAATAAAAATACTCAAATAAACACGGTTTTTGTAAGGAGCATAATAATGACATGGAGGACCTTCGAAAGTCACTATCATCCGTCTTAAAGGTTGCCCACATGTACCAAGTTTCTCAAATGTCATATCTCTTTCTTCTCTCTTTTCCCCACATCATTATTTCCTCCCTCACCCATGTCACTGGCAGGTGACCCAAGTTCTAAAGTAACTTTCCTGATCTGTATTATATTTGACAGTTAATTTTTCTCTTTTTTGACAATTTACACGACAGTTAAAAACTCAACCCCAAAAAAGAAAAAAGAAAAAAGAAAAAAAAAAAAAAGAGAGAGAAAAGTTAAAGTTTCCTTATCTTGAATTGGACACGACGGATCACATATTAGAGGACTGAGAGCACCACAACACTGAAAACCCATATGCCTCTCTTAGTCTCGTCCATGGAAACTGTAAATTCATCAACCTTTCCGATATTTCAGACCAACCCATTTCGGCCGAAATCCAGACCTCTCAAGCCCTTCAGAGTTTCCGTCAAACCTCCACCGCCGGACTTCGATTTCAGGTCGGGAATTCTGGAAGATTCCACGGTCACAATCGCCAAAACTCACCCGGAATTGCTTGACTTGGCGAGTAATGGGAGCTTGGTGGTGATTGAGAAGAGGCTTTTCGGCCCCGTCCCCGCTTGGCGGTCGGAGTTTGTGGAACCGGAGGCGATTTGGCTAATCGGAACGTCGCATATTTCCGAAGAATCGGCCGCGGAAGTCGAGCGTGTGGTCAGAGCAGTGAACCCTGATAATGTGGCGGTTGAGCTCTGTAGAAGCAGGCAAGTCTGGAAAATTGGTTTATATCGGTTTTGGTCCTAATTTCTTCATTAATTTCTCATGAAATTAATTAAATGGCGGCTCATAAAACATTAACAGGACACGTATAAAAATTTGATTCAAGTGATTTAACGGATTACTATTTAGGATGCGTTTACTAATCAGTAATATAATTAGGGGAAAAAAAATCAAACATTTGATTTCAGGAACTTGTTGCAGGAGACCAATTTTAAGTGGGAATCTGAACTGAAATTGTTGCAGGAGACCAATTTCAGAGCTGGGATAATGTACGTGTCTGAGGATAGTGATCAAGAAAAAACAGCAGGTCAGCAACTTCAATCAAACATGTTCTCTTTGAGTGGTACTGGCTTCTTCGGTGCCGTTGGTCGTAGCATAGACCTAGGTAAGATTTTTATTTACAAAAAAAAAAAAAAACACTATACTATTATAAAATCAATTTGTTGACATGTGTTTTGTCATTATGCAATAGC
The DNA here is from genome assembly GCA_038430175.1 of Ficus hirta. NCBI lineage: Eukaryota > Viridiplantae > Streptophyta > Magnoliopsida > Rosales > Moraceae > Ficus > Ficus hirta. Next base: position 3,256,970 of record CM076594.1, on the reverse strand, counting down.
TAGGTCTAGATCAGGAATATGCTTTTTACATCTAATGCAATATAATATAATATAATATAATGTGTGTATGTATATATATAATGATGTCAATTATTTATGTGAAATATTCTGACACTAGGGGGTCAAACTGCTCTGGCCTTACGCCTGCTTTTGGCGGTTTTCTCGTCAAAGATATCTTCAGACGTCAACCGACCTTTTGGTGATGAGGTAAGAGGGTAAAAATTGACTGGTTAAGAAGTTAATTATTAGGTCCGCTTTTATCTAATTATAAAATAGTTAAGTTACTGATCAGAAGTTAAAAAAGTTCAATATGATCATTTGTATAATCATGACGTGTGTAATTAGTGTTTAATAATTGCAGTTCAGAGCTGCTCGAAAAGCATCTGAAGAAGTCGGTGCTCAAATAGTCTTGGGGGATAGGCCCATCGAGATAACTGTAAAGTCTGCAGACTTGATCTGCTAGCTAGCTTTTGTAATTACAAAAAAAATATATATATTTACAGTTAATTCCATTTTTAGTATATTTTTTTCATATATATATATATGTATATGTATGTATGAATTTTATACATACGCAGCTAGAGCGGGCATGGAATTCTCTGACATGGACTGAGAAAGTTGGCTTGGTGACATCAGTTGTTCGTGGGATAACTTCCCCGTCTGATATATCTCAGAAAAATATAAAGGTAATTCACTTTTTCACCCATTTTGTTGCTTCTGTTGTCTTTCATATTCTTACGTCATTTTCACTCGTCATTTTCCTCCTTCCACGATCTGTTTTCTACTTTGTCGAAAATAGCAGAGAAATACATATATAGCATGATATGTGTGTGTGTGTAATGCAGGAATCAAGCAAAGATGAAAGCAGTAGGTTTGAGCTGTATGAGCAGCTGAGTTTTTCGTATCCTTCACTTCTCCAGTCTCTTATACACGAACGAGATACTGTAAGTAGTACTCCCAAGTGATTGAAAAAGAACAAATACACAATAAATAATTCATATTCATGGTTGGGGGAAATGCACAGTAACGTCCAAAAAAAAAAACCTATGTCTTTGACTAGCTAGTAGCTAGTACCATCTCTGAATGAACCATAGCCACGAAAAAAAAAAAAAAAAAACACACACACACACATTAAATTCCATCATCCGAATATATAAAATCCCATAAATGTTTTCACCTTTGTCTAGATAGCTAGCTATAAAGTTTACCAGTTTTCTTTTGGTCGGATAACGTACTATCCCATAGGTGAAAACATTTATGGGTCCGACTATCTAATGGGTCCGTAACTTTTTTTTTTCATATTCATGTAACTTTTTTTAGATTTAACATGTAATTTTGCATGAATTTATGTGGACTATGATACTATATGGAGTTGCTAGAGAGAAAAATATATATATAACCATTAGAAAAAGGTTGTATATTTATGATCTTAGTGTTACACCTCACTAATCTTATATTTAAGTGTTGTTCCAAAAGGGTTGTGGACAATAGATCTAGACATATAGATCTATATATTATTCAAGATAAATCTTCAATTCGACGGTCATATAAATTCAATAAATACAACTTTTATACATATATTCATGTAATTACTAGTTAATTTATATATACCGTTTACCTAACTTCATCTATAACATGTATTTTAAAACTTATTATAAATAACATAATGTCACACATCAATATTGTTAGGGTACACGCTATTAATCATAATATCACACCGCCGGACATATATGGCTGGTTATTTTTATCATATATATATATATATATATATGTATATATGCTTGAGGTACAACACTAGAGGGGGGTGGGGGACCCACCATTAAGTAATATCTTACTGTGTGGCTGCATGCATGTCAGTATCTAGCGTGGTCCCTAAAGCGTAGCAAAGCTGTGAACAAAAGCAAGAGAGTTGTTGGGGTCATCGGCAAGGGCCACATGAATGGCGTTATCTATGCATTGGTTTCCGACCAGGGCAACTTGCGCTTCAGAGATCTCGCCGGCAAATCACCTTCTTCTTCTTTGTCTTCGTCTTCTCCTTTTAAATCCAATTCTTGGGTCACTTCCCTTCTCTACGGCTTGATCAGAGACACTCTCATTGGCTTCTTGTTGTGGGCATTGTATGACCAGATCATCCTAAAAGGTGGTTTTGTTGAGAGACCTTGATCCCGTTATCTGCTTATCTATTTATACATATTATTACATACTCTTTTTTTTTTTTTTTTTTATCTCTTCTGTTTTTTCACTTTTGGCACAAAGTCCAAGGTGAACACCACCAGAATTGGTTTGGAAAGTTGCCCTTCTTTTCAACCCTTTTTTGTATACACATGGACACAAATTTCTTCTTGTAATATAGATACCTTGATGTAATAATAGAGCTGAGTTTTATTAGACAATAATGTTATACTTTGTGAATTTTCTTTTGCACCCCTTTTCTTATAAAATCAAAAAAATGGAAAGTGCATATAATATATATATCTCGATCATCATGATAGGACTGATTCGAATCTAAAATCTTATCGAAAAAATGATCTAATTAATTATCTCACTCGGATCCCTCAATGATCATAGTTCTCTTTCTTCCGCCAATAACATCGTTATTGTGTTTGATCAAGGAACTGATCAACAATGTGATTGAATACACGATTCACCACCGTATATTGATCAGTTTTTTTTTTTTTTTTCTTTCTTTTACCCTAGACCTTATTTGTCCCTCCATTGTAAATGTGAAAACTCTCCTCTCCTCTCATCTCGTCTCGTCTCCTCTCCACTTGATCTTCAATCTTCATTCTCACACACACGAAACATCAAACACAGTCAGACATGACAGATCAGAACATTAAATATGCAGTGACAAGTCAATTCCTAATTCTTCAAAGCCAAACAAAAAAAAACAAAAAAAAAAAAAGGAAAGAGAAAAAAGAAAAGTTGATTCATAATTTGGACTGAGAAATTGGAGGCAGAAACATTAAATAGGTATTCCTGCTGCAAGGAAAAAGGCGGGCTCGACTTGAAGATGATAACTGGACCATCACAGAAATCTGCCAGGCCAAAAAACCAAAAAAAAAAAAAAAAGAGTTATTCATGTACTGTAGGGTCCACAATTTTTAAACCTCCATACTCTGTTTACATAATATTTGAGGTCATGAGACGGAAGAGAATGGAATGGGATTTCGCTCTCTACAAATGGAGCCGCCCTGTAAGCATGGGAAAGACAGATTTCCACAGTCCTCCGCGCAGACCGTGAAAGGGACCATATATATATATATATATATATATATATATGTATATATGCATATAAAGGCGCGGAGCTGCGAAGGGTTGAGTGGGATGGTCGCCCCTGACTTTCTGAAAAATTGAATTTTAAACTTTTAAAATTTATGACTTTTTCATTTTTGCACCAGTGAGATTTAATATTTTCATATATACTTCCATTGAATTTTATCCTTTTTTTTTATTTTTATTTCTATTCATTTATATAATCTACAATACTTTTTTTTTTTTTTTTTTGCAATACTCTTTTTACTAACAAGTTATTGTAGTATGTTTTTTTTTATTTCTTAGATATATACATATATATATATATATAAACTATCTATGGTAGGGTATACCTAATGGTAATGCACATTTATCAAATTTAAATCACATCAAATAAAAGAATGTAGAGCAAACAATTTTCGTATAGACATGACAGTTCAACCTAGTATGGTATTTTTCCATATCTTAGTGTGGAATACATTTTTATAATTTCCATGGTATTTTATTTTTTATAAAAAAAATTAGTCTAGGCTCAAAATGAAGTTGAATATTGACTCTGCCGCTATATATATAATATTCATAAATATCAACAATACCATGTGAATTGTATATTCTTCCCTATGTGATATTATTTATATAATTATCTGAATTCCAATTCAAATTCTAAATCTTGTTAAAAAAGTGAGTTTAGATTTATTGTTAGGTTAATCATGTAATTACTAAATTTTGATTCAACTAGAGCAAAGGAAATTCTATTCAAGAATTCATATACATCAATCAAATTGACAAAAAGTAACTATGTATGGAATTACTCCTATGACGAATAAATCATAATTTTCATAGCAACCCCCCTTTTAATTTTTCTTATTAATTTTTTATTTTATTTTGCGTATCTTGGATTAATCTTTTTTGCCATAGTCAAATCCCTTTAAAATAATTCAAAACGTTCTAAATTCACATTATCTTAGAAGATTTAGACTAAAATTACCAAATAGAATTGATGTACATATAATCAAAAATAATTAAGCAGGAAAACTTTCGTTCGAGAATTAACTACGAATTAAGCCTAGCTAGGAGTGAGTTTATATATATCGTCGTTGAAATATATATGGTTATGTTTTCTTGAGTCATATAGCATGTTGTCGGACAAATTTTTAAGTCTATAATAATTGTTTTTTTTATGTTATTTTATTTGAGAGCTTTTTATAATAAAAATTTTTTACAAATAAGGATGTCCAAACAATTAAGTATCGACATATATATATATATATATATGTGAACATATGGAATTAACATTTTAAATAAATAAACGAATTATTCATAGGGTCTGTGTGAAACGGTTTGAGTTGAAATTTTTAAGTTTGAGTTGGTTGACTTTTTAAAAACTAGTTATAATTTTTATTGACTTTTCAGAAAAAAGACAAAAACTGAGATGAAAAAGTACAATTTAATTTGAGTTAAACCGTTTCACCAAACAGGCCAATAGTGTCCCTTAACGAGATTTCCTTTAATTCCGCGGTTCTTATGAGCAACCTTCCATTTGCGTTTGAATCATAAAGTATTTATAATTCAAATCCCTTGATTTTGGGGATTTCAATAATTTCCCGAACTCTCAATATTTTTTTCTTTATCTCAACATCGTACACGGCTGAGCACCTCAAATCGAGGGAAGAATTGGCCACCACCGGGCAAATATCAAGCTCGGCAATCCGTACAATAATTCCGACACTGGTTTATGAATTAGGTATACAGAGGCATCAATGAATTGACAAGCATATAGACTCTCTCTTTAATAAATTATTAATTTTTCATCCAGTCCACATGTACTAATGGGCAGAAAATTTGAAACTCGATTCACATCATAGTAAAAAAAAAAAAAAAAAAAACACTGATAATGGTGATATTTTCCACTACTTTTTCCATAATGAAATCTCTTTATTACAAGAATCTAAATGTTCCAAATCCATATTATTATAATATAACCATTTTTTAGATTAAAAGCACCACATGTAATGCTGACCATACATTATGTAATCTAGCAGGAAAATTTTTATACGATAATTAACATGAAATGAAAAACGCTACAAATTAAGTCTAGGTAGGAGTTTTTAAGAATCGTTGTAAGTTGTATGGCTACGATTCTTTAGCAGGATTATCAGACAAATTCTAATGCAATTATGTCTATAATATAGTTGCCCTTTGCTATTTTTATTTAAGTGTTTTTTTTTTTGGTAAATTACTAGATTGGTCACTAAAGTTTTAAAAATTTATGTAACTTTAGTACTTGTTCTTTTTTCTTAGCTGGAAACTATAAACTACTAAAAATAGTATTACAGTAGCCATTTTCGTTAATTTTTGGACGGAATTCACTAGTTAACATCACTTTTTGATCAAATTACTAATGGTTTTTATTTAAAAATTAACGGAAATAATTATTGTACTAATATTTTAATAATTTAGGGACATTGCATTTACAGGAAAAAAAATCAACGATCAAAGTTATACAAATTTAAAAATATATTGACTAAATGAGCAAATTATCATTTTTTGTAATAAAGAACTTTGGTTGACAAGGATATGCAAACAATCCATTGAATTGTATGAATAAAACCATCTTTTTAAGTAAATAAAAGAAATATCCCTAGCTTGTTTCCCTTGATGTGATTTCTTTGATTCTTCGGATCTCAAGTTCAATCTTTTATTTGAATTTGAATCAAAGTATTTAACTCCGATCCCGTGATTTTGGGGATTTCAGCGGTTTTCAGAATCCACCGTCTTCTCTTCTTTGTCTTGACGTCGAACTGTTGGATAAAGACCGTACTGCACAATCGACCACCTCAAGTCGAGGAAGCGCTGGCCATCGCCGAGACAATACCAAGCACAGCATCGGTACAATACAATGCCCCCACTGGTGTATGACTTGAAGAGTAAACTTGGAAATATAAAGTGTCAAATTAGAAAAACAAACTGAGGCATCAATGAATTGATGGGCATATAGAGCCACTCTTAGATGAATTGTTCATTTTCCATCGAGTCGACATGTACTAATGTATAGAAAATTTGAAACATGATTCTTAAAAAAAATAAAATAAAGAAAGAAAGAAACCCGATAATATTAATTTCTTGGTGTATAAGTTAATGGGTAATTATCTCTTTATCTTTATCATTAGAATATAAAAGTACCAAATTTAAAAAAGTGTAAATTGCTAGGTTGGTTTCTAAACTTTTGACTTTATATAATTTTGATCCCTGAACTTTTTTTCATAACTGGAATACCCATAAATATTAAAATATTACTACAATAGTCCTTTACGTTAAGTTTTGGATGGAATTCATTAGTTAGTATCACTTTTTGATAAAATTACAAATGGATTCTGTTTAGAAATTAACAGAAATGACTATTATAGTAACATTTTAGTAGTTTAGGGCATTTCATGTTTCATAAACTATTTAAAACATTATTACAATAGCCATTTTCATTAATTTATTTTGATAGGATCCGTAGTTAGTATTACTTTTTGACCAAAATACTAACAGGATCCGTCCAAAAATGACTATCGTAGCACCATTTTAATAGTTTAAGAGCATTCTAGTTTCGAAAAAAAGTTCATAAATCAAAGTTGCACAAGATTAAAAGTTTAGAGATTAAATGAGTAATTTACCCTTTAAAAAATTTAAGTTGAATGGTTCTTTTTTCTTTCACTCCACGTGCACTAATGGGCATTATATTGAAAATTTGAAAAATAATTCCTCTATATAGTAAATTGCATTTACAGAAGTTAAAATAAGTAAACAACGTATTTATGAAATTATTAAAAGAAATAACATATTTATTAGAAAGAAAGAAACCCGATAATATTGATTTCATGGTGTATGAGTTAAAGGGTAATCTTTATCTTTGTCTTTAGAATATAAAAGTACAAATTCGAAAAAATTAAGAATGAATGGTTCTTTTTTATTTAACTCCACGCGTGCTAAGGGGCATGATGTTGAAAATTTGAAACCTGATTCCACTATAAAAGTTTTTAAAAAAAGTAAAATAACATATTTATGAAATTGTTAAAAGAACTAACATATTTATTAGAAAAAAAAATTATATATCTAGTTTTTAGTAAATAAATTTATTTACTCATTAGAAGATGTACTTACTTATGGATATTTAATTTATTTTAAAATGTTCATAAATATGCTATTTATTTTTTTAAAAATACTGTAAATACCTTTCTAGAAAGGAAAAGGCGAATAAACATCTAACTAATTGTCTGATTAACCTTCCATATTTGAATAGTAGTCTCTTCTCTTCTCTTTGAGTTGTCATTCATGCATGGGTTCCAAGTGTTGCATATTCAACAACAAGTGGGGTCCAATGTGTATACCTTCTCTTGTGCTCTTTCATGGGAATTACAAAAAAAAAAAAAAAAAAAAAAATTTCAGTTACAACAATCCTAAGTTCTAAACTGACTTTGTTTATGTAAAAGTGAAAAGTTCAAAAAAAAAAAAAAGGGTTAAAACAGACCGTTTCAAGATTATGATCGTGCCATTAAAAAGGTAAAATTATATACAGTGAGCACAAAAAAAAAAAAAAAAAAGTCTGGTTTTCATGCAGTGCATTTTGAGACTAATGGTAATTAGAATTTTGGTGATTAGTGGTTTTTTCACAGGATGGTGTGTGTTTATACTTAATAATGTTTGTCTTAAGATTAAATGTGGGTTAATAATTGCAATTAATGCATATGTAGGAACAAAGCCATGTCTTAAATACAAGGGGTAATATTATCATATAAAAAATTGATTTACTTACTTCCAAATGAGAGCTTCTTCAAACTATGGGCGGAACCCTGTTTTCAGAAACTGGTTTTTATATATTTGGTACTATTTTTGGCGACTACATAACTCTGGATTTTTTGTTTCATTTTGCATTGGGTGAAATAGCCTCAAATGGAAATATAATAAATTTATGGCACAAATATGTAAATAAAAATAAGTTCGGCCAAACTTTGGAAGGATGCTTCTGGTGGGTCCACTACTTGTCCATTAAGCTTAGCCCAAGAGCCCACGAAATTGGCCCAACAAGTGGTCTCAAGCCACTGGCAAACGCATTTCCACTTTAAACTTGTCCATTCCCGCAAAAGTTAGTAACCGTTGGTGACTTTCCCTTTCATTTTTGCTCCGACCTACTTCCTTTTTTTTTTTTTTTTTTAAGAATAGCTGATTGGTTAAAAAAATAATTTTGTTTTTGTTTAATTGTGATCCCATATTTATAAATAAAATGTGAAATCACCTTTATTTCAATTTTCTCATTCCTTTTTCTACGTTTCACTAAAAAAATTCCTTTTAACTTTTCTACGTACTTATTGGAATAAAGATTCGTATCGACTTAAAAATTTTCTTCAATCTCACCTTATGATGTGGAGCAATCAATGTACTAAAAATTAATGATTAGTCATTAGGTTACTAATTAATTACCGCAATCGACGTACGTATTTGTTGTCTCTGCATGGCTTTCGTAAATTTTTGCTAGGTCATAAGGGCACGCAGAATTCATCAAATCACAATATGCATTTGAGTTCAAAAGAATTCACTTTTCTAACAAAAATTTAACATTTCAACTAGTATTTGCTTAGCGGGAATTCCTTAACAAAAATAATTTTTTTTCTAAAAAACCGATTGAAGAAATTAGAGTATTTAAACATTCTAAAAGAACGGAATATAAAAATGTTTTTTTTCCTATTAATTTAGAGTAAAATATCAATAAACCAAGCATTTCCTTAGGAAATCAAATTATCTAATATTATTAATAAACCACACCGTCGTTCATATCACACAAGGATCCATTCAAAAAAAAAATTTGAAAGTAAGTTCTATTAAATATTGAAATAATATTACCGAGCGAAATTAACAATATATCATTATTCGGTTTGCAATTCAAGAGATAGGAAAATCACTCCAGGAGCAGAAAATAATTATCAAGAAATTATAGACATTAGATTGAAAGATTGTGAAATCTCATTTGAAACCACTCCAAGTAGGAACCTATCTCTTCTTTTGGTATAAAGCAATAAATGTCACATTTTTACACAGGATTTTTCACCATTAACTATAATTTGTACTAATAAAAATTCAGGAGGGCCAATGCGCTAGTGGTTTTCTTCTTCTTTTCTTTTGTTATTTTCCTTAATTTTTAAGAAAAGAAAAATTAAATTAGGGGGGTGAAAAAGTGGAAGTGCTCAAGAGATAAGACCATCACCTTTTCAAGCTTCTCTTTAATGTATAAATACAAGCGGTTATATGTGACAAATGTAACACATTCTCTTGTGCCTCACTGACTAAAGCTGTGCTCTAGAAACCCCCCCTCCCTCTTTTTTCACACCTCTTCTTCCCAATATTATCATATACCCATTTTTCAATCTTTGCACTTTCAATCTCTCATGATCTTTCCAACCATGGATAATAATTTTGAGAGGGTTAATTATAATGGCAAAGGGCAATCTTCTGATCATGCTCTTCCAGTACGCCCCTCCATTGATATCCGTATATTGGTTGTGGATGATGACACAACATCTCTTGCTATAGTCGCTTCTATGCTCCAAATCTTTAATTACAAAGGTATATATATATATATATTTACACTTCATACCTACATGTCTATACATATATATATATATATATATATATGCGTGTGTGTTGTACTATGCGTGTAGATCTGTTTGGTCACAGAACGATTTGATGAGAAACAGCTAGGAAATATTATTTCTAGGCGTTGTTTCCTTATGCTAAAATCTAAAAAGACAATGTTTCCAACATTCTGATTGTTTATTATCATTAAGCCCTTTTCTTATATGATTTTTTTTGTTTAAACCTTGTATATGCATATTAGTTTTGTCAACATCTGTTTTGGTTATGGATATGTACTTGAAGAATTATATTGTCTTTTTTTCTCTCATTTTCTTTTCTTTGACTGTAGAGATTATAGACAAGTTTTCATTTTTGCTTTGTTTTTCGTTTATCCTCCCAATTTATATCCCTTTTGTTGCGTGTCTATATTACGTATATACATATGTATATATGCGTGTGCATTTGTTTGATTCTTTACATATATGAAAGATTTTGATTCGGCTCTTACCTATTTAAAGAGATTGAACTTCTTTTTTTCCTTTCCCTTTCTCTGATCTTTGCTCTCCTTTCAGATTACGACGGAAGCTTTCTTAACCAATATTTCTTGGCTTCCATTTCACTGGATCTCATCTAAATTGGTCACATTAGTACTCATGCTGGCTAGTAATTTGCTTTGCTTGTCTTTTTTTTTTTTTTTTTAATTTTTCTTTTTTCCCCCTAGATCCCCGAGTTCTATGTTGGTTTTTGCTATTTATATATATGATTAGACATTAGTATTACGAGGTTTTTCACAAATTACCCGTCAATGTGTTAACAGTCTGACTGTGTTTTTAGTGACATGTCTGTAGCCATAAGAATAAATTTATTTATCCACTAGGTCTTATAATCAAGAAAAAGAATTAATAAGAAATGAGAAAAGGAATAATGAGGGGGAAAAAAATCATGTGTATCTTCCGGGTATCTCATTACAATTTTTCAGGGTCGTCATTGATAAATTTTCCATTGCTATTTCTAAAATCTTTTTTGAGAAAGGAACATATCTCCCATTTCCTACTTTTCTTTACTTGATAACTTGACATGTTTTCATCAACACTCATTCATTCACTAAAGATCTTTCTCTTGGCCTAAATTTCAGTGGAGACCGCGAAGAACCCTCTGGACGCTTTGGCAGTGCTCCGAATGCAAAACGGGTTTTTCGATCTGGTGGTGACTGATCTCCACATGCCCTACATGAATGGGTTTGAATTGAAGAAGCAAGTCGACAAGGAATTTAAGCTGCCTGTTATCAGTGAGTATATTAGTACTATATGTAGTTGTCCTCATTTCGTACGTTATAATACAATGTTTGATACACATGAGAATAAGTTCATTGAAAGCATACCAACAAGCAAACCTAGAATTTTAACAGGGATTACTTTTTTTTTTTTTTTTTGGTTTTGTTATGATTGTGCAGTGATGTCGGCGGATGACAAAGAGAACGTGATGCTCCGGTGCATGCAAAGCGGAATTGTACTCTACATACAGAAGCCAGTGAACCCGGAGGAAATCAAGGATGTGTGGCAATTCGCGCTTAGGACTAAGAAGGGCAAATCCATTATGAATGAGGAAAAAGCAGGTCAACCAAACCCTCCTCCACCTCCTCCTCCTGTTGCTGATCTTGCTGGAGATGATAACGACAACGATATTGATGACAATGACGACGACGATGATGATAATCAAGGTCATCAACCACTTTCTGGGACAGGGAGGCCTTCCGCGATGGCGGGGGTGCTGATCCCTGCCAGGAACCGACCTGGGGAACGAGACAACAGATCCCCACGAAAAGATGGCAACGAGAAGGGATCGAAGTCTGCCAAGAGGCCCGGCAGGCCAGCCCGCCCCCCCGGTGCTCTAGGATGCCGTCGTAAGCCGAGGAGGCCCAAGATCGTCTGGACTAATTCGCTTCACAATCGCTTCTTGCTTGCTATGAAGCATTTGAGCTTTGACAGTAAGTGCTAATCTAATTGATAAGGGTTTATGTTTTTCCTCCTTTGGTTTGTCTGTTTGCTTGATTTTAAATATTTGTTTACTTTACTAATTTCTGTGTTTGTTTTGATTTTAATTTCTTCAGAGTCTGTCCCTAAGAAGATTCTTGAGTTCATGAATGTGCCTGGCTTGACCAGAGAAAATGTGGCTAGCCATTTGCAGGTTCTTTCTTCTTACCACCATTTATGTTTATAATTGTTTCAGAACTACAATTTTTGTTTGTTTCCCCCTTTAATGTTTTCTTAGAAAGTTATTTAGTTTCTTTCTAAGATATATATATTTACACAGTGACGAATCTACCTAAAGATAGACACGTGTTCATATTCAATCGATCTTTTTTATTTTAAATTTAATTTATAAATTCTTTTATTTTATTACGGTATCTGTACTAAAATATATATAGGGCTATCAACATTAAAAATAATTTCTATCTTTCCATTATTTAAACCCTACGCGCCATTTGATTCACTTTTTCTTCTCGAAATTTCTTTTCGTGCAATTTTATGTCAACTTATTTTTATCGAAAGTTTTTTTTTTTTTTTTTTCTATTGATTTTAGAATCTTGATCATATGTATGACTTAAAAATCTTTAATAAGTGAAAAATCATGATATTACAAAATTAAGTACATTCGTTTTATTAAATTAGGACCTAAATCTCTTATTTAGGTTATTTGTTACTTGCGGAATTATATGCAAACTTACAGGATTATTATATATTATTATACTAATCAATAGTTAAATAAAAATTTATCTAATCTCCTTCGTATCAAATCATCACTTTGATCGAAAAATATTTCTATCCTTATATGTGTCCCGTGAAAAGGAAAAATCAAAATCGATATGTACACACATTTTTTTTCCCTTATAAATAAGTAAGAATTCATACACACTATTCATCTGGATAAATTTACTAATACTTTGTTTGTCATGAAATGATACATGTAAATGTATAGAGTTTAGAATTTCACACTAATTAGTAAAAAGACTACATGTTAACGTGTCTAATTTTTGAGTCCCTGCTAAAAACTTCATGTGCCAGATTTTGTTTTCTAATTGTATTATCATTCTAAGTTCTACACTTTCACATCATTTAATTGTCTTGAAAATAACGAATATATAATAAATATATACACATTTTGTTTTGTTATTGTCCTTTTACTTCTAATTAAACACTTCTAATATCAGTATTATGTTGAATAAATATCATATTACAATCCTCTTTGGAAGAGGACAAACAAACTCTATATGTATGATGCCTCTACTCATGTTGATTAGAAGTACCAATTTCATGTCCATCAATGCATCAATAAACTTATGATTTTCCATATATAATATATGAACGGGAAATTACATAAATGCTTTGCTTGCAGAAGTATCGCCTCTTCCTAAAAAAAGTATCCAAGGACGGTGTAGAGGGTGCAAGGATGATGGCCGACCGGATATTGCTCCGATCAAGCTTTTCGGCAAGATATTCTACGCAAATAATGATACAAAATGCAGAACAACTCTACTCTCAACCTTCCGGGCCCTCTCAACCATTACTGTTGCCACCGCCACCACAATCTCAACCCCAAACAGGCTTAGCACCCGACAACAGCAACAAAAATATACCGTCATCATCAACCTTAAATAGCCTATCGATCGGAGCATCAACACTGCTGACCAACAACCAACCGGCTGCTAATAATGTTGGGCAACAACCACTGGCTGGTGCTACCAACATTCATGGTACTAATGGTGGTGGTACTAATTCTCGTGCCATTGCGAATAATGGTGGAAACAATGGCGTTGTTGGCGGTGTGAATCCGATGCAAGCCTGGCAGCAGCGGAGTCAAGTGAGGGCTACTTATCCGTCTAACAACAACATTGCCGGTACTAGTAGTGCACAAACAGTTTTGAACCCAAATTTCACTGTTGGGACTAATGTGGGATCTGCTGGCATTGGTAACAATCATGTGGCGCCAAATAGCTCTGCTAGAGTCATGACAAATGATGGACAGATGAACATGGTTGGACGCAATCCCACGGCCGGTGGCGGAGGCCGCCTTGGTACGGTGAACGGTACCGGTCTTATTAGCAACATGAATGGTGGTACTATTGGTTATGGGCAGATGGGCCAAGTTGGTGGAGGGTCATCTTCAGTTGGGCCAAATAATCCACAGGTGAAGGCGGCGACACCGCGAGTTGTGCTTAACATGAACCATCGGCAACAGAATATTGCTAATGCGGTGTTGCCTCCTCTTCCTCCTCCTCCGCCGCGGCCTCAGCTGGGACAAAATCCACAGCATGGTTCGGCGAATTTTGGAAGGGGAAGTAACAACAACAATGTTGGGAATGAGTTAGGCGGTGTGACGAACCATAATGTTCCCATGTTCGGCGAAAATGGTCTTTTGCTTAACCTAGATCACAACTTTCCATCACCTAAACATCAGGCTTTGATTGAAGCCATTCATTCTGATTTCTCTGATTTCTCTATTGAAGATGAGCATAATCAAGTGAACCCTCCAACAAACCAAATCCAAAACCCTGATCCTTCTGCTGCTGGCCCGTCCCGTGCCCAACAAAATGCGCCGAATCTCGAGCAATCTCTTGGCCTGCAGGTATATATGTTGTCAAACCTCACAATTGCTTTTCCTTATTTCTATGTTTTGATTTCTTTAATTCTTCTTACAAACTAACCCTTTTACCGAAAACCCTAACAATTTTTCATATTCTTATACATTTGTTTGAGAAGCTTCATGGCATTGAGCAAGCCCTACTGAGCCCTGCTGGCAATCTGTTTCCATCTGCATCTGAGGGCTATTTTCCGCGCCTTCAGATCCCCAATCAGGCAAGTCTATCCTCTTCATCATTGAAAACTTTTCGATGAAGAAACTTTTCATCAAATCAAAAATCAGGGTAGTACATTTCAAATTAGTTTCCAAAAACAATATTTCGATACGCTATTGATGTGTGTCTGTGTGCAGCAACAACGCATCGAAGATCTTATATACCCACACCAGATTATGAACTTTGAAAATCTGCATGATCAGGAGGTGAAAAGATAACTGCACATAAATTTAAAAAATTCAAAATCTTAAAAATTTTGTACTAAATATTAACAAATATTTGTACTGGTACAGGTCGACTGGGATGAATTCATGGATGCCATGTTGCAGGATGATACCGGATCGGAGTGGAAGGAGTGATCAGCAAAGCGATCGGAATTTAGTCTTGCCCAGAAAAGCTCATATAAGAAAGAAGATTAGATTTAGATTCTACAGTTCTAAATTAAAGTAGTTTAAGTACTCTTAGTGGTTGGTTTGGTTTAGTTTATGAACTTTTGAGTATGTTTTAAGTTTGGTTAATGTGCAGGATGTAGTTTTTATATATACAGTTTGCTGTGTAGGCACAGCTTGGAACTTAAATTAGCTATTTAATAGTAATATTGAGCATGTTTATCCATATTTATCTGTCCTTTGCGAGTATTATCTGGCTTGCAGATTTATTTTATTTCCCTACTCTTTCTCTTAAAAGATATGGTTTCTCTTTAGTATTATTTCTTGCAAATGTTTTTTTTTTTTTTTTCCCTGAAAACACATTGGCTAAACAGTTTTTTGTTTTCCAACAATTTAAAAAATGATTGCCACATCAAACTTTTCTGAAATTTAAGACACACGAGTTTTTGTTTTCAAATGTTTTTTTTTTTTAGTTTTAAATATCTTTTTATAAAACATTTTTAAGTTTTTTTTTTTAATTTCTTTCTAAAAAAACTTGTTCGCTAAATCTGTTCTGTGTTCCCTTTCAACCAAAAAAAAAAAACCGTTTTTCTGTTTTCCAAATTTTTGTAATAATTTTTTTGTAAAACTTTTCTGTAATTCAAGACAAGCCTTGTTTTTAAATAAATTATTGTTTACTATATGTTTTAACTGTTTTAATTCGTTTACAGCATTTTAAAATCAGTTTCCCTGAAAAACACGTTTAATTTGCTAAAAGTGCTTTATAAGGTTTTTTTTTTAAATGAATATATATATATGTCAAAATTTTCTGAAATTTAAGACACAATTATTTGTTTTCCTTTTTTTTCCTTTTTTTTTCCCCTTTTCACATTACAAACTTTGTTTTCAGTATCTTTAACAAAAAAAATTTTAGTACTTTTTAAACAATCTAATTTTTTTTCTTACTACTGTCTCTCTCTCTCTATCCATGTTATATATATATATATATATATATATGTGTGTGTGTGTGTATTATTTATTTATAAAAAACTAGCAAATTTTTTCATAGTTTCCATGTTGAGGATACGAGAGGGACTGATCTGATCAGATTGAAAGTAAGCTAACAAAGATGGCAGGATTGAGTTTAGAATTTTTTAGTTCCGTAAAAGTGAAGCTTAATAAGTAGTAATAGTAGTGCTTAATCATGCATCAAGTTTGCATTTAAATTTTCACAACACATATTTAGGTTAATTTATTGAATTAAAGTTTCTCTTTGTAGTTTCGATACAATTATTTGTGTAGCATAATATGTAGGTTAATTTTCTGAAATTTAAGACACAATTATTTGCTTTGCTTTTTTTTTTTTTTTCTTCCCCTTTTCACATTACAAACTTTGTTTTCAATATCTTTAATTAAAAAAAAATTTAGTTAAACAATCTAATTTTTTTCTTACTACTGTCTCTCTCTCTATCCATGTTATATATATATATATATATATATATATGTATTATTTATTTATAAAAAAAAACTAGTAAATTTCTTCATAGTTTCTATGTTGAGGATACAAGAGAGAGTGAACTGATCAGATTGAAAGTAAGCTAACAAAGATAGTAGGATTGAGTTTAGATTTTTTTAGTTCCATAATAGTGAAGGTTAATAAGTAGTAATAGTAGTGCTTAATCATGCATCAAGTTTGCATTTAAATTTTCACAACACATATTTAGGTTAATTTATTGAATTAAAGTTTCTCCTTGTAGTTTTGATATCCAATAATTTGTGTAGTTTGGAACCTAAAGATTAGCCATTTATTTATAATGATCAGCATGCTTATACATTTGTCTATGAGCATCATTTGGCTTAAATAGCCATTTATTTGTATTTTGGTGTTAGCTTTTTTTTTCCCCTCAAAAATCAACAAAAATTATAATTTGTTTTTGAAAAATCAACTACTATTTCAACATAAAAATTTCATTTCAAACACGTGCATCAAATGAACCAAAATTTTTTGTTACTTGATATTTTTTATTGTTAAGATTGTGTCATCTGCGTGTGATGAATAGATGTACGGGTTTACAATTTACTAATCCTTTCCTTGACTATATATACCAGTTTGAATAAACAATAGAATCACATATATATGTATACATATATTACATGTTTGTATCACTATTACATTCGAGAGCAACCATGGAGATTATAAGCAAATTAAAAAGTCCATCGCTTACCATTCTAAATTTCTGAGCATGAACTTTCCTTGTATATCAGAAAAAGTAGCCGTTCGAGATCTCTAACCTCACTATAAAAGGGATATTATATAATCTAAATCAAATAAAAAAAGACACTAAAAATCTTTGGGAGATTTCTTCATCAAGAGCAAAAGATTGAGATACAAATCTTTTGAAATTCATATCAAATAAATTTAGCTTAGATTCTTCTCAGATTACCAAAAATAAATAAATAAAAAGAAGCAAAGAAATATGAGCTACGGATCACGTTGTGCTGCTTGCAAGTATTTGAGAAGGAAGTGCCCTCCAGATTGCAGTTTAGCTCCCTATTTCCCTTCTAATAATCCTCAAAGATTTGCTTCCGTCCATAGAATCTATGGTGCTAGCAATGTCGTAAAAATGCTTCAGGTAAGTAAATCCTATCTATTTTCCTAGTTTTTAATTGTAAATTAAGTTTGCTAATTGACATAAGTATAAGTATATATATATATATATATATATATATGTGTGCAATTGAATTCTCAAATTAGTAGTTTAATTTGTCCCAACCCCATTTCTCGTTTTTTCTTTTGAGCTTTGTCAAAGTTTTTAAACTTAAATTTACTCATTTTTTTGACTTCTATAGATCTTGTTTGCATGCTTTTAAGAACGTTTCTTTTGTCCTTGCATATATCTGAAACACTTTTTTTTTTTTTTTCATGTCTCAAAATCTTCTTGTGATTTTATGTTCTCCTTTTTTATCTTCAAATTGCTATTAGTGCATTATATTTGTTGGGTTTTTTAAATAAATATAAATGGCATTGGGAACTTAGACAAAAAAGTTTTTGCAATTTGTCTGATTAATGTACATTTTGTATTTGACAAAATATGATTAGAAAATAGAAAGCCATGATCTTCAAGTTGAAGCGGCAAACTTTTGCATTTTGAGGCACAACGTAGAATTGAGGACCCTGTCTATGGCTGTGCCGGGATGATTTCTCAATTACATCAACAAATACAAATGGCAGAAACCGAGTTAACAAAAGTACATGTTGAGATTACCCTCAAGCGTTCTGCTACAATTAGTGCACAAGAACTCGATCATGATCATCATCTTTATGATCAGTTGCTCGAAATGGAATCAGACCTCAACAATATTCTCTTGCAAGGACAAAGTAGTGTCCAGCAATCACACTTTGGCCCTTCAACTAAAGCTCCTTGGCAGTAGACCAAATCGCTGAATTGCACCCCGTCGTGTATTTCATTTTGCACACGTTAAGAAATTCTTTTTTTTTTAACTTATTAAGAAATTCAATTTTTGTGTCCATTTCTTTACTGATTAATTTTTAATTCTACAATTTGTATTCTGTCTCTCTTTGTTCCTCTGAATTATGTAGCCGTAGATTGCATTGTACTTTATAATTATATAAAAAATAAAAAATAAAAAATAAAAAGGAAGAAAGAAAGAAGGAAAAAGAAGTGTAGAAGCCGCAAGGTCCATTTGTCAAAGCCCAAGTATGTGTAAAGAGGAAGTGCGTTGCAGATTGACGTGAGCCTGTGGCCCATTAAGAGTCCAGCCGAAACTATGGTATTTTCAGACACGCGCACGTGGTTCTGGACTGTTTGTTCACGACTACCTGGACACTTAGGTAAATAAATTTCTTGTCATTTTAATTGTGGAAAATTCTTTAATTTGCGGACAAATTTCGAGCCCGTTTGGTTCACCAGTTTGAGTTGAGATTTTTAAGTTCAGTTTGAGTTGAGTTAAGTTTAGTTTAAATGATGAGTGTTTGGTAAAAAGTTTGAGTTGAAAAGTTTAAGTTGAGTTGAGTGTTTGGTGGAAAAAGTTTAAGTTGAGTTGAAATGGAAAAAACAAGGGCCTTGTTTGGATTGTAAAAAAATGAGCTGAATCAATTTTTAAAATTTTTTTTAACATTCTATCGTATGTTTTAGTTAAAAATTATGTTTGGATGTAAAAAATTTGAGTTAACAAGTTTAACTCAAAATTAACATTCTATTATAGGTTGTGAATGAAAAAATTAAAAAATTAAAATAAATTAAAATAAAAACACATATCAGCATCATACATCAAAATTTTTATAATATTTTTTACATAACTATAAAATACAACAAAAATTACGTAATTACTAAAAAAATAATTCTTATTCGACAGTTGACCGAAACAGTAATGTAAAATTTTTAATTTAAACGATTTAGATGCTCCGTACATAAATTTTATTAAACATTCAAATATAATATTTATCACAAAAATTATATTTATTATAATATTTTTAAAATTTTTTTTATCCTAAAACTTTCCCAGTTCTCTCTCCTCTCCCCCCTCTCTCTACAACCTTCCCAATTCCCAATTCAAATATAATTTTTTTTTATTTCTCTTGCTTCTGTTCTCTCTCTCTCGCTCTCTTTTTTTTTTTTTTTTAAATTTCTCTTGCTTCTGTTCTCTCTCTCTCGCTCATCTCTCTTCCTCTACCTTTCTCTCCACTCTCTTTCCTCTCTCTGTCTCTGTGATCGTGGCTCTCTCTCCAGGCTGACTGCGCGATCTGCAAGTTTGGCAAAAGTCCGCCACCGGCTGCCGTCTCGGCGCTCTCTTTCTCTCCTCCGTCTCCGGCCTTGCGATCTCGGCCAGCGGCGACTCCAAACCACCGTAGATCCTCGCCTACACCGCGGTATATCCTCGTCGTCGGCGCTCTCTTTCAACGCCGATCTCACCATCGCCGCCTACTCCTACTCGCCACTCTCTCTCAAGCCACTTTCTCTCTCCTCCCAACCCCCGCCGGAAACAACCCCCAAGGCCACCCCTTCCGACTTGCTCTCTACTCGGCCCCAATCGGTTTTCTCGAAGGAGCAGCGCCATAACAGACACCAAGAAGAACCCATTCTCGATCAAGGTCGGAATGACCCAAATGCTGCGCGGCGGCGCCATTCTCGAGGTCACTGCTGTCGACCAAGCCAAGCTCGTCGAGGACGCCGGAGCTTGCACGATTTCCGAGCTCCGTTCGTCTGCGGGTGTCGCAATCTCGGCGAGGCCCTGAGGAGGGTGAGGGAAGACCGGGTGCACAGTAAACCAAGTTGGGTTTACTGTGCAACGGTTCAATGCTCCGTTCTACTTGGATTGATGCCCCAAACGGATTGAGTTCGAACTGAACTCAAAAATCCCAGTTTGAACTGGGATGCCAAACATGCACTTCTTTCTTTCTTTCTTTAACCCATATTAGAGTAAGAGGAGTCGAACTCTACGTTTCTATGACAGTAGTCTACTACTAAGGTTTTATTTAACATTTAAGTTTACTTCAATTAAACTGCATTTTTTATCTCAGTTTTTTTTTTCCTAAAAATTCAACAAAATTTATAACTAGTCGTCAACAAAATATAAAAAGTAAATCGTAAATCTTAATAATTACATGTAAATATACACATTTCCATCAATTTAAAATATCTTTACTTATTTACAATATTTTTTAAATTACAAAATGTGTTGTTTTTAACATAAATCCACTAAGAAATAATGGTATTTACACAAAAATCTTTTTATTTGTTTTGTTTTTAATACTTTTATTCGATTTCATAAATCCAACTATTTACTAAGAAATAATAATATTTACATCTAAATCTTTTAATTGTTTTGTATTTTAAACTTTTAGTATAAAAAGTAAATCAAAACATTTAATAGGTAGATTTCAATAAATGCATGTAAACATGGTAATTTTCATTAAATAATATTTCTTTACATTAATTATTATAAAATATTTAATTAATATTTCTTCTCCGTATGTTAGTATTTAATTAAAAATAATATTTACTTATTTATATTTTTTAATTAAAAAATGTTTACATTATTTTTAGTTTAATGCGTATTGTTTTAATCTTAGTTTGTTTAGTAAATACAAATATTTATTAAGAAATAATAGTATTTACACGTAAATATTTTATGTGTCTTGTTTTTATACTTTATTTTCATTTTATAATATTGTATTTATTAATGTTGAATTTACTAGTAAATACTTGTAACTATGTATTGTTTTAATCTTAATTTGTCTGATAAATACAAATATTTACTAATAAATTATAGTATTTACACATAAATCCTTTACG
Organism: Ficus hirta; assembly: GCA_038430175.1. Classification (NCBI taxonomy): domain Eukaryota; kingdom Viridiplantae; phylum Streptophyta; class Magnoliopsida; order Rosales; family Moraceae; genus Ficus; species Ficus hirta. Next base: position 3,235,560 of record CM076594.1, on the reverse strand, counting down.
TATCATATTTTATAGTTTATTTTCTATAAAATTGTATTTACTAATGCTGAATTTACTAAGTAAATCTATATATTTACGTGTAAGACCAATATCAATAAATCAAATATTTACTAGGAAATTCAAAAATTACTCAATTTTCAATTTTTTGATTTAGGTGATAAAAATTATATCTACTAGTAAATCCAACTATAACCCATGATTTAAAATTGAGAGAAATGACAATGTAGCATATTTACAAAACAAATATTTACTAAAAAAATCCAATTATTTGCTAGGCAATCTAATTATTTTACAATTTAATTGGATTTTCAAAGGACAAAAAAAAAATCTAATTAATTTACAATTTAATTTTTCTCAAACGAAAACCACAATTTCCTTTTTATTTACAAAGTCCTACACAAAAATTAAATATTACAGATTAGACCCAAGTTCCTAACCAGCCTCAATACCAAAAACCTAGCCCAAATACCCAGGGCTGTCGGAATCCTCTCGCCATCTGCCGGAATACCCTCGCCACTTGTCAGGACTAACATCAACGGATGGAGCCACCCACCTTTTGTGAAGACTACCTGCAACAAAAAAACCAAGAACAAAAAGCAACAAAGAACCAAAAACCAACAACACGATCCCGATTGCCTTCCCCCTAGTTGCAAGAACGACGACAATCACCTGCGATTCGAGATCTAGACCACCGGATCTTGCGACCTCCTTCGATCGGCGAGACACTCCTACACGAACGCTCGTCGACAGAAAGTACAAGCTCTCGATGAGGCTGGAACGCGATCGCGATCTCACCTCTTCACCGTGGGGATCTCATCACAGTCGTAGCAGCTGCTGTAGTCACATTGCCAAGATCCTCCGCTTGCCGTGGTAGAGAGAGAGGTAGAGATAACAAGAATGGAGAGAAAGATAGAGAGACAAAATAGAGAAGGGAGAGGAGTAAGGAGGGGCAAAAGGATAAAATTGAAAATAAATAAACTTATTTTAATAGAATAATTGAAATATGTTATAATTTATCATCGTTATAAAAATATGCTATAATTTTTATAAATATATGTTGAATATGCTATAACATATAAATTCTTATTTTTATTATTGTATGAATTATGATATCCACTATATATTTTTTTTTTCAAATACAAAATCACTCACAATACTTTTTAAATTGAAATTTATATATATATATATATTTTGAGGGTTTGAATATTATCTTATCTTATATTCTTTTTTTTTATTTTCATTTTTTAAAAAACTAAGGTTATTTAAAATAATATTGAAAGTTCCTATGTCCCTTAAGAAAAACTACTGAAAATTTGAGTGGTAAAATTTTATGTATTGGCACTATTTTTTTTAATTGCATCGAAAAAGTGAGTTGGTTTTTTTTTTTAATTTTTTATTTTAAGTGTGAGAAATTTAAATTTTTTATCTTTTTATTAAAAAACTAACTTTCATCTTTTTAATAGAATTGGATTAGATGTGAAATTACCACATTTAATTTTTATTTAAAAAAATATATAGTTAATGTTGGATGATATTTTTGTCATTATAAAAAAATCATTTATAATAACTCCAACCCCAGTCAATATAGGTTGGAGTCTACTTAATTATAAGGTAGGAAATAATCTAAGTAGAAGGCTATCTAATTATAAGGTAGGAGACAACCTAGGAAAAACTCCATCCAATTAGGAATATTCCTAAGGTTATATCAAATGTCAGAAGGAGAAGTTCAAGTATTTATAAGAGAGTAATGGTCAATAATTAATAAGAGTTCATAAAGGGAACTTAATTGTCCGCATTTGCTATCGAAGACATTAAATGTCCGGATTTATTATATATTAAATCATCGGAATGTGAAGGGTTTCATTGTAATAAAAAGGAGAATGAACTCTCACATTAATAGGAGAATTAAACTCCTTCATTTCCAATGCACTATAAATTCTCTCAAATTGAGAGAAAAAACATATACATAATTCTTAATATAAAATCTTGAGGCACTTATACCGGACTTAAGTTTTTTCTATATTGTTATCAAGGTTCTTGTGTTCTTATTTAACATTCTTGATTATTTTATTTGTTTGATCTTATTTTTTAGTTCATGATTATTCATTTGGTGTAAGACGAAATGTTGTTCCAACCGTTAATAAGTGAAGTCCCCTTTAGAAAGGGGGAAAAAAAAAAGTTAATTAGTGAAGTGGGCCAATTTATCAATACGAAAAGAGAAGGGGCTTTCTAGACATGGGCAACAGTTATAAATGCATAAACTAAAGGGACTTTTCAGCCAATGAAAACATTTGGATGTTCTTATCAAGTTGTTTACCTCATGAGCTCCGCGTTTAGGTCAAACCCAAGAAATATCTGAAAACCCCTCTCTCGCATTTTTTTAGGGTTTTGAAGTATCGTGGCTTTCGAATCGCTGCAACTAGGAGAAGGTAAATAAATTAAGCCTACACAAAAATTAATCTTTCGTTTTTGATTCCCAAATTGTAAGATTTATGCCTACCTTTTATCTTTAATTTCTAAAAAATTCTTAAATTTTTCTGTTTGGGTCCCGAGAAGATTCGACAGAAAAGGAAAAACAATTTGGTATCTTTCTCGCTTTTCTCTTTTCGTTTCTGAGATCTGAGGGTGAGGGTTTAGTTTTCTGTATTGTAGATCTGAAGCTTTTGGCTGCAGTTCGATCCAGAAATTTTAGTAAAAGCCCCCCCCTTTTTATGGTAAAGCGGAATTTCAAGGCAATTTCTTTGTTAAATTATATATTTTTTGTCGAATTGGTTCCAGGTTTTTGTTTTATCGGATTCTTGGGCGAATTTTAACTTATATTAAAAAAATTTCAATGCGTCATGCAATGGTTGTTTTGTTTTTTTTTTTGTAGATTTTTGGATTACTTGGTGACTTGTTTATGGTGTTTCTTTTCCTTATGCATTAGAAAGACTTCAAATGATTCATGCAATGTGATTGTGATGATCTTTTATACTTTATTGCTTCAAATTGGTTATTGTCATTATGCTAGTATTTAGATGCTTTAATGTTCTGTGTGTGTGTAATCTGGTGGTTTTACGAATAGTCATGTCGCTATGAACCAACATCCTCTGTTTAATTTTGGTGTTCCAAATAATGTCTAACCAATTATATTTTGACACATCAATGAAGGAAGTTAGTTTTTAAGGTACAAAAAATCATTTATATAGCATTTCAAATTTTTTAACATGATGTGGCTTAATTTAACTTGTTAGACACCATTTGAGACATCAAAAATTGGAGAGAAGATTTGAATCTTGTCGCTATTTATAATTGTCGAGCTTGTTCGCAGTGTGCGTTGGTTGCAATTATGTTAGTAGTTATATATGAAGGATAAAAAGGAAAAAAAAAAAAAAAAAGCGGCAATGTGTTTTAGGGTAGATGATTCTCTTAAAAGAAGTTAGGTCATCCCCAGCACATTGGAAGGATTTTTATTTTTATTTTTATTTTTATTTTTACAGCATGTTGCTTTGAATTTCTCATTGAAAATGGGTTCAAAGATTTTGGATTGTCTGTTTATTTTTTCTCCAAATGGAGTATATCATGTTATTCTCTTGTTTCAGGAAAAATGAGGCCTATATTCTGTGGAAATTTTGAGTATGATGCTCGCCAGTCTGATCTGGAACGTCTTTTTGGAAGATATGGGAAGGTTGATAGAGCGGATATGAAGTCGGGTGAGTTCTCTTACTGGCTCATAGCAATTTTATTTGTGGTGGTTGTATGATTTTGTTGTGTGTTTTTGGTTTATAACTGTGGCTTTGATGAAAAGAGTGAACCTGCACGTGCACAGTAATCAATGCAAAGTGCTGTATAAATTTCAAAGCTTCAAAATTATTTAGAAGTACCATCTGAATTCGAGGCTAATCTCCAAGGATTCAGAAATTGGAAATCCACATACGTAATGACTAAACTATCGCCGGTTGGAGCCACGTCAATCGGGCATTTGAAACAGCCACCGTTTGTTTATTAGTGTGTGCGAGGGTAATGCACATTGTGGAAGTGCGGGAGTTGAAATGGTTCCATTAGAAGCAGATCTAGGAAGTTTTCAGGGACGGGTATCTTTATTATATTGCATTTGATTATAAATTAAGTTATTTATCTGTTCAAGGTACTGTTCACGTTGTGCTGCTTGCAAGTATGAGCTACGGATCACGTTGTGCTGCTTGCAAGTATTTGAGAAGGAAGTGCCCTCCAGATTGCAGTTTAGCTCCCTATTTCCCTTCTAATAATCCTCGAAGATTTGCTTCTGTCCATAGAATCTATGGTGCTAGCAATGTCGTAAAAATGCTTCAGGTAAGTAAATCCTATCTATTTTCCTAGTTTTTAATTGTAAATTAAGTTTGCTAATTGACATAAGTATAAGTATATATACATACATATATATATATATATATATGTGTGTGTGCGCGCAATTGAATTCTCAAATTAGTAGTTTAATTTGTCCCAACCCCATTTCTCTTTTTTTCTTTTGAGCTTTGTCAAAGTTTTTAAACTTAAATTTACTCATTTCTTTAACTTCTGTAGATCTTGTTTGCTTGCTTTTAAGAACGTTTATTTTGTCCCTGCATATATCTGAAACACTTTTTTTTTTTTTTCCATGTCTCAAAATCTTCTTGTGATTTTATGTTCTCCTTTTTAATCTTCAAATTGCTATTAGTGCATTATATTTGTTGGTTTTTTTAAATAAATATAAATGGCATTGGGAACTTAGACAAAAAAGTTTTTGCAATTTGTCTGATTAATGTACATTTTGTATTTGACAAAATATGATTAGAAAATAGAAAGCCATGATCTCCGAGTTGAAGCGGCAAACTCTTTGCATTTTGAGGCACAACGTAGAATTGAGGACCCTGTCTATGGCTGTGCTGGGATGATTTCTCAATTACATCAACAAATACAAGGGGCAGAAACTGAGTTAGCAAAAGTACAAGCCGAGATTATCTTCAAGCGTTCCGCTACAATTAGTGCACAGGAAATCGATCATGATCATCATCATTATGATCAGTTGCTCGAAATGGAATCAGACCTCAACAATATTCTCTTGCAAGGACAAAGTAGTGTCCAGCAATCACACTTTGGCCCTTCAACTAACGCTCCTTGGCAGTAGACCAAATCGCTGAATTGCACCCCGTCGTGTATTTCATTTTGCACACGTTAAGAAATTCTTTTTTTTCTTTTTTTTTTTTTAACTTATTAAGAAATTCAATTTTTGTGTCCATTTCTTTACTGATTAATTTTTTAATTCTTCAATTTGTATGCTGTCTCTCTTTGTTCCTCTGAATTATGTAGCCGTAGATTGCATTGTACTTTATATAATTATAAAAAAAATAAAAAATAAAAAATAAAAAGGAAGAATGAAAGAAGGAAAAAGAAGTGTAGAAGCCGCAAGGTCCATTTGTCAAAGCCCAAGTATGTGTAAAGAGGAAGTGCGTTGCAGATTGACGTGAGCCTGTGGCCCATTAAGAGTCCAGCCGAAACTATGGTATTTTCAGACACGCGCACGTGGTTCTGGACTGTTTGTTCACGACTACCTGGACACTTAGGTAAATAAATTTCTTGTCATTTTAATTGTGGAAAATTCTTTAATTTGCGGACAATTTTCTTTCTTTCTTTAACCCATATTAGAGTAAGAGGAGTCGAACTCTACGTTTCTATGACAGTAGTCTACTATTAAGGTTTTATTTGACATTTAAGTTTAACTTCAGTTAAAATGTATTTATTCATCTCAGTTTTTTTTTCCCCCTAAAAAGTTAACCAAATTTATAACTAGTCGTGAACAAAATCTAAAAAGTAAATCGTAAATCTTAATAATTACATGTAAATATACACATTTCCATTAATTTAAAATATCTTTACTTATTTACAATATTTTTTAAATTACAATCCACTAAGAAATAATGGTATATACACAAAAATCTTTTTATTTGTTTTGTTTTTAATAGTTTTATTCGATTTCATAAATCCAACTATTTACTAAGAAATAATAATATTTACATCTAAATCTTTTAATTGTTTTGTATTTTAAACTTTTAGTATAAAAAGTAAATCAAAACATTTAATAGGTAGATTTCAATAAATGCATGTAAACATGGTAATTTTCATTAAATAATATTTCTTTACATTAATTATTATAAAATATTTAATTAATATTTCTTCTCCGTATGTTAGTATTTGGCTGTTTATTTTCTCTCCAAATGGAGTATATCATGTTATTCTCTTGTTTCAGGAAAAATGACGCCCATCTTCTGTGGAAATTTTGAGTATGATGCTCGCCAGTCTCATCTGGAGCGTCTTTTTGGAAGATATGGGAAAGTTGATAGAGTGGATATGAAGTCGGGTGAGTTCTCTGACTGGCTCATAGCAATTTTATTTGTGGTTGTTGAATGATTTTGTTGTGTGTTTTTGGTTTATAACTGTGGCTTTGATGAAAAGAGTGAACCTGCACGTGCACAGTAATCAATGCAAAGTGCTGTATAAATTTCAAAGCTTCAAAATTATTTAGAAGTACCATCTGAATTCGAGGCTAATCTCCAAGGATTCAGAAATTGGAAATCCACATACGTAATGACTAAACTATCGCCGGTTGGAGCCACGTCAATCGGGCATTTGAAACAGCCACCGCTTGTTTATTAGTGTGTGCGAGGGTAATGCACATTGTGGAAGTGCGGGAGTTGAAATGGTTCCATTAGAAGCAGATCCAGGAAGTTTTCAGGGACGGGTATCTTTATTATATTGCATTTGATTATAAATTAAGTTATTTATCTGTTCAAGGTACTGTTCCCAAACGTTACAACTCTGATTTAAGTTAATATTAGCTCTATCTATGCATGTATGGAGCATTTGATGTAATTTTGTACAAAAAATTACTATTTTGAGGATATTAATGGGAAACAACAAATAGACATTAAAATGAATAACATAGTAACACTTCACGAGAGCAGCGACTGCATCCTACGACCGCAAGGTGACTCAGCTGGGGCTAATCCACATCTGTAAAGGGGCAGCTTCCTCTTCAGTCTTCATCGGTGGTTATGGAACCTGAAATCATCCAGAATAGTTGTCTGAGATGCGGCCTTATTCTCTTGTTGAGTTTTACTGGGGGTTCAGGAGTATATAAAAAAAAAAATGTTTTTTTGAAGCATAAACCCCCATACTCAACATTTTCTTTGACGCAGGATTATCATGGGATATCCATAATCTTCTGGGCTAATGAATGGGCTCTTCAGAATTCTGTTTCTTGCCTATGATGAGCTTCCTCTTCTTGTTTTCAAGAAGATTCACTCTGATCTGCGATGGCACTATCATCCCACGTTTTCCACAGCCTCCATTGACTTTCATTCCTCGTGAATTTGGCCCAGCCTTCGATTTCAGACATGTTTCAAGTTTGAAACATTGCCAACCTCACAGCAGAGGCAACAGATTAGATGGAGAAGGCACTCTTTTCATTCACCCACACTGAGACATCCACTTTTGGATTGTTGTTCCTTGACATCACTTAATTTACGATACAAGGTCTGTTATTAATTTATTGGTGACTTGGTTTAAGATTTTCCTAGAGGTTGCGTGGCTTTTAATGTTAGGATAGGATCTTAGGTGGTTTGCATGTTGCTGAGGGGAGACGGGCCGTCTCTAGTTAAAGAATCATTTCGCCGGAGCATTCTTGTCTTTCTTTTTCCTGTTAACAGATGAAAAAATGAGTTAATTTCAGCTCTTTTGCTTTGTTGGCATACAGGATTTGCCTTTATTTACATGGAAGATGAGAGAGATGCAGAGGATGCTATCCGGGCCCTTGACCGCAGAGAATTTGGTCGGAAGGGATGCAGACTTCGTGTAGAATGGACAAAGGTAATATTTGTGCAGTACTCTTTTTTTAATACTATTATTATTATTATTATTATTATTATTATTGGTGGAGAAACTGAACTCTTTTATTTCTTTGTTACTATTCAGCAAGAACGTGGTGTTAGAAGGCCTGGTGGGTCAAGAAGATCCTCAGCAAATAATAGACCATCAAAGAGTTTTGGTTTTGTTATGATTGTGCAGTGATGTCGGCGGATGACAAAGAGAACGTGATGCTCCGGTGCATGCAAAGCGGAATTGTACTTTACATACAGAAGCCAGTGAACCCGGAGGAAATCAAGGACGTGTGGCAATTCGCGCTTAGGACTAAGAAGGGCAAATCCATTATGAATGAGGAAAAAGCAGGTCAACCAAACCCTCCTCCACCTCCTCCTGTTGCTGATCTTGCTGGAGATGATAACGACAACGATATTGATGACAATGACGACGACGATGATGATAATCAAGGTCATCAACCACTTTCTGGGACAGGGAGGCCTTCCGCGGTGGCGGGGGTGCTGATCCCTGTCAGGAACCGACCTGGGGAACGAGACAACAGATCGCCATGAAAAGATGGCAACGAGAAGGGATTGAAGTCTGCCAAGAGGCCCGGCAGGCCAGCCCGCCGCCCCGGTGCTCTAGGATGCCGTCGTAAGCCGAGGAGGCCCAAGATCGTCTGGACTAATTCGCTTCACAATCGCTTCTTGCTTGCTATGAAGCATTTGAGCTTTGACAGTAAGTGCTAATCTAATTGATAAGGGTTTATGTTTTTCCTCCTTTGGTTTGTCTGTTTGCTTGATTTTAAATATTTGTTTACTTTACTAATTTCTGTGTTTGTTTTGATTTTAATTTCTTCAAAGTCTGTCCCTAAGAAGATTCTTGAGTTCATGAATGTGCCTGGCTTGACCAGAGAAAATGTGGCTAGCCATTTGCAGGTTCTTTCTTCTTACCACCATTTATGTTTATAATTGTTTCAGAACTACAATTTTTGTTTGTTTCCCCCTTTAATGTTTTCTTAGAAAGTTATTTAGTTTCTTTCTAAGATATATATATTTACACAGTGACGAATCTACCTAAAGATAGACACGTGTTCATATTCAATCGATCTTTTTTATTTTAAATTTAATTTATATATTCTTTTATTTTATTACGGTATCTGTAATAAAATATATATAGGGCTATCAACATTAAAAATAATTTCTATCTTTCCATTATTTAAACCCTACGCGCCATTTGATTCACTTTTTCTTCTCGAAATTTCTTTTTGTGCAATTTTATGTCAACTTATTTTTATCCAAAGTTTTTTTTTTTCTATTGATTTTAGAATCTTGATCATATGTATGACTTAAAAATCTTTAATAAGTGAAAAATCATGATATTACAAAATTAAGTACATTCGTTTATTAAATTAGGACCTAAATCTCTTATTTAGGTTATTTGTTACTTGCGGAATTATATGCAAACTTACAGGATTATTATATATTATTATACTAATCAATAGTTAAATAAAAATTTATCTAATCTCCTTCGTATTAAATCATCACTTTGATCGAAAAATATTTCTATCCTTACATGTGTCCCGTGAAAAGGAAAAATCTAAATCGATATGTACACACATTTTTTTCCCTTATAAATAAGTAAGAATTCATACACACTATTCATCTGGATAAATTTACTAATACTTTGTTTGTCATGAAATGATACATGTAAATTTATAGAGTTTAGAATTTCAAACTAATTAGTAAAAAGACTACATGTTAACATGTCTAATTGTTGAGTCCCTGCTAAAAAATTCATGTGCCAGATTTTGTTTTCTAATTGTATTATCATTGTAAGTTCTACACTTTCACATCATTTAATTGTCTTGAAAATAACGAATATATAATAAATATATACACATTTTGTTTTGTTATTGTCCTTTTACTTCTAATTAAACACTTCTGATATCAGTATTATGTTGAATAAATATCATATTACAATCCTCTTTAGAAGAGGACAAACAAACTCTATATGTATGATGCCTCTACTCATGTTGATTAGCAGTACCAATTTCATGTCCATCAATGCATCAATAAAATTATGATTTTCCATATATAATATATGAACGGGAAATTACATAAATGCTTTGCTTGCAGAAGTATCGCCTCTTCCAAAAAAAAGTTTCCAAGGACGGTGTAGAGGGTGCAAGGATGATGGCCGACCGGATATTGCTCCGTATAAGCTTTTCGGCCGGTTATTCTGCGCAAATAATGATACAAAATGCAGAACAACAAGCTTTTCGGCCGGTTATTCTACGCAAATAATGATACAAAATGCAGAATAACTCTACCCTCAACCTTCCAGGCCCTCTCAACCATTACTGTTGGTACTAATGGTGGCGGTATTAATTCTCGTGCCATTGCGAATAATGGTGGAAACAATGGCGTTGGTGGCGGTGTGAATCCGATGCAAGCCTGGCAGCAGCGGAGTCAAGTGAGGGCTACTTATCCGTCTAACAACAACATTGCCGGTACTAGTAGTGCACAAACAGTTTTGAACCCAAATGTCACTGTTGGGACTAATGTGGGATCTGCTGGCATTGGTAACAATTATGTGGTGCCAAATAGCTTTGCTGGAGTCATGACAAATGGTGGACAGATGAACATGGTTGGACGCAATCCCACGGCCGGTGGTGGGGTTCTTAATAGAATCAACGGTGGCGGAGGCCGCCTTGGTACGGTGAACAGTACCGGTCTTATTAGCAACATGAATGGTGGTACTATTGGTTATGGGCAGATGGGCCAAGTTGGTGGAGGGTCATCTTCAGTTGGGCCAAATAATCCACAGGTGAAGGCGGCGACACCCTGAGTTGTGCTTAACATGAACCATCGGCAACAGAATATTGCTAATGCGGTGTTGCCTCCTCTTCCTCCTCCTCCGCCGCGGCCTCAGCTGGGACAAAATCCACAGCATGGTTCGGCGAATTTTGGAAGGGGAAGTAACAACAACAATGTTGGGAATGAGTTAGGCGGTGTGACGAACCATAATGTTCCCATGTTCGGCGAAAATGGTCTTTTCTTAACCTAGATCACAACTTTCCATCACCTAAACATCAGGCTTTGATTGAAGCCATTCATTCTGATTTCTCTGATTTCTCTATTGAAGATGAGCATAATCAAGTGAACCCTCCAACAAACCAAATCCAAAACCCTGATCCTTCTGCTGCTGGCCCGTCCCGTGCCCAACAAAATGCGCCGAATCTCGAACAATCTCTTGGCCTGCAGGTATATATGTTGTCAAACCTCACAATTGCTTTTCCTTATTTCTATGTTTTGATTTCTTTAATTCTTCTTACAAACTAACCCTTTTACCGAAAACCCTAACAATTTTTCATATTCTTATACATTTGTTTGAGAAGCTTCATGGCATTGAGCAAGCCCTACTGAGCCCTGCTGGCAATCTGTTTCCATCTGCATCTGAGGGCTATTTTCAGCGCCTTGAGATCCCCAATCAGGCAAGTCTATCCTCTTCATCATTGAAAACTTTTCGATGAAGAAACTTTTCATCAAATCAAAAATCAGGGTAGTACATTTCAAATTAGTTTCCAAAAACAATATTTCGATACGCTATTGATGTGTGTCTGTGTGCAGCAACAACGCATCGAAGATCTTATATACCCACACCAGATTATGAACTTTGAAAATCTGCATGATCAGGAGGTGAAAAGATAACTGCACATAAATTTAAAAAATTCAAAATCTTAAAAATTTTGTACTAAATATTAACAAATATTTGTACTGGTACAGGTCGACTGGGATGAATTCATGGATGCCATGTTGCAGGATGATACCGGATCGGAGTGGAAGGAGTGATCAGCAAAGCGATCGGAATTTAGTCTTGCCCAGAAAAGCTCATATAAGAAAGAAGATTAGATTTAGATTCTACAGTTCTAAATTAAAGTAGTTTAAGTACTCTTAGTGGTTGGTTTGGTTTAGTTTATGAACTTTTGAGTATGTTTTAAGTTTGGTTAATGTGCAGGATGTAGTTTTTATATATACAGTTTGCTGTGTAGGCACAGCTTGGAACTTAAATTAGCTATTTAATAGTAATATTGAGCATGTGTATCCATATTTATCTGTCCTTTGCGAGTATTATCTGGCTTGCAGATTTATTTTATTTCCCTACTCTTTCTCTTAAAAGATATGGTTTCTCTTTAGTATTATTTCTTGCAAATGTTTTTTTTTTTCCCTGAAAACACATTGGCTAAACAATTTTTTGTTTTCCAACAATTTAAAAAATGATTGCCACATCAAACTTTTCTGAAATTTAAGACGCGAGTTTTTGTTTACAAATTTTTTTTTTTTTTTTAGTTTTAAATATCTTTTTATAAAACATTTTTAAGTTTTTTTTTTTAAATTTCTTTCTAAAAAAACTTGTTCGCTAAATCTGTTTTGTGTTCCCTTTCAACCAAAAAAAAAAAAAAAAAAAAACCGTTTATCTGTTTTCCAAATTTTTGTAAAAGATTTTTTGTAAAACTTTTCTGTAATTCAAGACAAGCCTTGCTTTTAAATAAATTATTGTTTGGTATATGTTTTAACTGTTTTAATTCCTTTACAGCATTTTAAAATCAGTTTTCCTGAAAAACACGTTTGCTAAAAGTGCTTTATAAGGTTTTTTTTTTTTAAATGAATATATATATATGTCAAAATTTTCTGAAATTTAAGACACAATTATTTGTTTTCCTTTTTTTTCCTTTTTTTTTTTTTTTTTTTTTGCCCCTTTTCACATTACAAACTTTGTTTTCAGTATCTTTAATAAAAAAAAATTTAGTACTTTTTAAACAATCTAATTTTTTTTCTTACTACTGTCTCTCTCTCTAGCCATGTATTATATATATATATATGTGTGTGTGTGTGTTATTTATTTATAAAAAACTAGCAAATTTTTTCATAGTTTCCATGTTGAGGATACGAGAGGGAGTGATCTGATCAGATTGAAAGTAAGCTAACAAAGATAGTAGGATTGAGTTTAGAATTTTTTAGTTCCGTAATAGTGAAGCTTAATAAGTAGTAATAGTAGTGCTTAATCATGCATCAAGTTTGCATTTAAATTTTCACAACACATATTTAGGTTAATTTATTGAATTAATGTTTCTCTTTGTAGTTTTGATACAATAATTTGTATAGCTTAATATGTAGGTTAATTTTCTGAAATTTAAGACACAATTATTTGCTTTGCTTTTTTTTTTTCCCCCTTTTCACATTACAAACTTTGTTTTCAGTATCTTTAACAAAAATAAAATTTAGTACTTTTTAAACAATCTAATTTTTTTCTTACTACTGTCTCTCTCTCTCTATCCATGTTATATATATATATATATATATGTATTATTTATTTATAAAAAAAACTAGTAAATTTCTTCATAGTTTCTATGTTAAGGATACGAGAGGGAATGAACTGATCAGATTGAAAGTAAGCTAACAAAGATAGTAGGATTGAGTTTAGATTTTTTTAGTTCCATAATAGTGAAGCTTAATAAGTAGTAATGGTAGTGCTTAATCATGCATCAAGTTTGCATTTAAATTTTCACAACACATATTTAGGTTAATTTATTGAATTAAAGTTTCTCCTTGTAGTTTTGATATCCAATAATTTGTGTAGTTTGGAACCTAAACAGACTAGCCATTTATTTATAATGATCAGCATGCTTATACATTTGTCTATGAGCATCATTTGGCTTCAATAGCCATTTATTTACATTTTGGTGTTAGCTTTTCTTTTTCCCTTGAAAAATCAACAAAAATTATAATTTGTTTTTGAAAAATCAACTACTATTTCAATATAAAAATTTCATTCCAAACACGTGCATCAAATGAACCAAAGTTTTTGTTACTTGATGTTTTTTATTGTTAAGATTGTGTCATCTGCGTGTGGTGAATAGATGTACGGGTTTGCAATTTACTAATACTTTCCTTGACTGTATATATATACCAGTTTGAATAAACAATAGAATCACATATATTTGTATACATATATTACATGTTTGTATGTATGCAGAATTCATTGTGGTTGATCATCATTTCCATGTTATGTTTGTAAGTACACAAATAATAACGTTAAATTCCTTTTTAGTGAATTAAGATACAAAGGAAACAAAATACTAGATTATAATTTCCTATTAACTGAATAAAAAATTCAAAAAAACAGTTGACTTTATCAATTAACACAAAAAGGTGAAAAAAGAAAAAGAAAAAAAGAAAAAAAAAAGGAAAATTAGTTGACAGGTGCATATATAGCATGTATATATATAGGATATCTATTACACAATAAACGTGTCTGTGTAGTTCTTTTTGTACACTCGAAATATTTATAGTTTTAGGCTACCAATTGAAAGATTTTAATTTCAAAATATTTCCATTAATTGTGTTTTTCAATTGAGAGCAACCATGGAGATTATAAGCAAATTAAAGAATCCATCGCTTACCATTCTAAATTTCTGAGCATGAACTTTCCTTGTATATCAGAAAAAGTAGCCGTTTGAGATCTCTAACCTCACTATAAAAGGGATATTATACAATCTAAATCAAATAAAAAAAGACACTAAAAATCTTTGGGAGATTTCTTCATCAAGAGCAAAAGATTGAGATACAAATCTTTTGAAGTTCATATCAAATTTAGCTTAGATTCTTCTCAGATAACCAAAAAATAAATAAATAAAAAGAAGCAAATAAATATGAGCTACGGATCACGTTGTGCTGCTTGCAAGTATTTGAGAAGGAAGTGCCCTCCAGATTGCAGTTTAGCTCCCTATTTCCCTTCTAATAATCCTCAAAGATTTGCTTCCGTCCATAGAATCTATGGTGCTAGCAATGTCGTAAAAATGCTTCAGGTAAATAAATCCTATCTATTTTCCTAGTTTTTAATTATAAATTAAGTTTGCTAATTGACATAAGTATAAGTATATATACATATATATATATATATATGTGTGTGCAATTGAATTCTCAAATTAGTAGTTTAATTTGTCCCAACCCCATTTCTCGTTTTTTCTTTTGAGTTTTGTCAAAGTTTTTAAACTTAAATTTACTCATTTCTTTGACTTCTGTAGATCTTGTTTGCTTGCTTTTAAGAACGTTTATTTTGTCCCTGCATATATCTGAAACACTTTTTTTTTTTTTTTTCCATGTCTCAAAATCTTCTTGATTTTATGTTCTCCTTTTTAATCTTCAAATTGCTATTAGTGCATTATATTTGTTGGTTTTTTTAAATAAATATAAATGGCATTGGGAACTTAGACAAAAAAGTTTTTGCAATTTGTCTGATTAATGTACATTTTGTATTTGACAAAATATGATTAGAAAATAGAAAGCCATGATCTCCGAGTTGAAGCGGCAAACTCTTTACATTTTGAGGCACGACGTAGAATTGAGGACCCTGTCTATGGCTGTGCTGGGATGATTTCTCAATTACATCAACAAATACAAAGGGCAGAAACCGAATTAGCAAAAGTACAAGCCGAGATTATCTTCAAGCGTTCTGCTACAATTAATGCACAAGAAATCGATCATGATCATCATCATTATGATCAGTTGCTCGAAATGGAATCAGACCTCAACAATATTCTCTTGCAAGGACAAAGTAGTGTCCAGCAATCACACTTTGGCCCTTCAACTAAAGCTCCTTGGCAGTAGACCAAATCGCTGAATTGCACCCCGTCGTGTATTTCATTTTGCACACGTTAAGAAATTCTTTTTTTTTTTAACTTATTAAGAAATTCAATTTTTGTGTCCATTTCTTTACTGATTAATTTTTAATTCTTCAATTTGTATGCTGTCTCTCTTTGTTCCTCTGAATTATGTAGCCGTAGATTGCATTGTACTTTATATAATTATAAAAATAAAAATAAAAAATAAAAAATAAAAAGGAAGAAAGAAAGAAGGAAAAAGAAGTGTCGAAGCCCAAACTATGGTATTTTCAGACACGTGCACGTGGTTCTGGAGTGTTTGTTCACGACTACCTGGACACTTAGGTAACTAAATTTCTTGTCATTTTAATTGTGGAAAATTCTTTAATTTGCGGACAATTTTCTTTCTCTCTTTAACCCATATTAGAGTAATAGGAGTCGAACTCTATGTTTCTATGACAGTAGTTTACTACTAAGATTTTATTTGGCTTTTTAAGTCTAACTTCAGTTAAACTATATTTTTTCATCTCAGCTTTTTTTTCTCTTAAAAAGTTAACAAAATTTATAACTAATCGTCAACAAAATCTAAAGGTAAATAGTAAATCTTAATAATTACATGTAAATATACACATTTCCATTAATTTAAAATATCTTTACTTATTTACAATATTTTTTAAATTACAAAATGTGTTGTTTTCAACATTAAATCCACTAAGAAATAATGGTATTTACACAAAAATCTTTTTATTTGTTCTGTTTTTAATACTTTTATTCGATTTCATAAATCCAACTATTTACTAAGAAATAATAATATTTACATGTAAATCTTTTAATTGTTTTGTATTTTAAACTTTTAGTATAGAAAGTAAATCAAAACATTTAATAGGTAGATTTCAATAAATGCATGTAAACATGGTAATTTTCATTAAATAATATTTCTTTACATTAATTATTATAAAATATTTAATTAATATTTCTTCTCCGTATGTTAGTATTTAATTAAAAATAATATTTATTTATTTATATTTTTTTAATTAAAAAATGTTTACATTATTTTTAGTTTAATGCGTATTGTTTTAGTCTTAGTTTGTTTAGTAAATACAAATATTTATTAAGAAATAATAGTATTTACACGTAAATATTTTATGTGTCTTGTTTTTATCCTTTATTTTCATTCTATAATATTGTATTTATTAATGTTGAATTTACTAGTAAATACCTGTAACTATGTATTGTTTTAATCTTAATTTGTTTGATCAATACAAATATTTACTAAGAAATTATAGTATTTACACATAAATCTTTAACGTATCATATTTTATAGTTTATTTTCTATAAAATTGTATTTACTAATGCTGAATTTACTAAGTAAATCCATATATTTACGTGTAAGACTAATATCAGTAAATCAGATATTTACTAGGAAATTCAAAAATTACTCAATTTTCAATTTTTTGATTTAGGTGATAAAAATTATATCTACTAGTAAATCCAACTATAACCATGGTTTAAAATTGAGAGAAATGACAATGTAGCATATTTACAAAATAAATATTTACTAAGAAATCCAATTATTTACTAGTCAATCTAATTATTTTACAATTTAATTGGATTTTCAAAGCAAAAAATAAAAAATCTAATTAATTTACAATTTAATTTTTTTCTCAAACAAAAACCACAATTTCCTTTTTATTTACAAAGTCCCACACAAAAATTAAATGTTACAGATTAGACCCAAATTCCTAATCAGCCTCAATACCAAAAACCTAGCTCAAATACCCAGGGCTGCCAGAATCCTCTCGCCACCTGCCGGAATACCCTCGCCACTTGCCAGGACTAAAATCGACGGATGGAGCCGCCCACCCTTTGTGAAGACTACCTGCAACAAAAAAACCAAGAACAAAAAGCAACAAAGAACCAAAAACCAACAACACAATCCCGATTGCTTTCCCCGTAGTTGCAAGAACGACGACAATCACCTGCGATTCGAGATCCAGACCACCGGACCTTGTGACCTCCTTCGATCGGTGAGACACTCCTACACGAACGCTCGTCGACAGAAAGTACAAGCTCTCGGTGAGGCTGGGACGCGATCGTGATCTCGCCTCATCACCGTGGAGATCTCGTCACAGTCGTAGCAACTGCTGTAGTCACATTGCCAAGATCCTCCGCTTGCTATGGTAGAGAGAGAGGGAGAGATAGCAAGAATGGAGAGAAAGATAGAGAGACATGATAGAGAAGGGAGAGGAGTAAGGAGGGGCGAAAGGATAAAATTGAAAATAAATAAACTTATTTTAATAGAATAATTGAAATATGTTATAATTTATCATTGTTATAAAAAATATGCTATAATTTTTATAAATATATTTTAAATATGCTATAATATATAAATTCTTATTTTTATTATTGTATGAATTATGATAGCCACTATATATTTTTTTTCAAATACAAAATCACTCACAATACTTTTTAAATTGAAATATATATATATATATATATATATATATTTTGAGGGTTTGAATATTATCTTATATTATATTCTTTTTTTATTTTCATTTTTTTAAAAAAACTAAGGTTATTTAAAATAGTATTGAAAGTTCCTATGTCCCTTAAGAAAAATTACTGAAAATTTGAGAGGTAAAATTTTAAGTATTGTCACTATTTTTTTTAATTGCATCGAAAAAGTGAGTTGGATTTTTTTTTTATTTTTTTATTTAAGTGTGAGAAATTCAAATTTTTTTTATTTTTTTCTTCAAAAACTAACTTTCATCTTTTAATAGAATTGGATTAGATATAAAATTACCGCATATAATTTTTATTTAAAAAAATGTATAGTTAATGTTGAATGATATTTTTGTCATTATAAAAAAATCATTTATAATAACTCCAACCCAAGTCAATATAGGTTGGAGTCTACCTAATTATAAGGTAGGAGATAATCTAAGTAGAAGGCTATCTAATTATAAGGTAAGAGACAATCTAAATAGATTACTATCTGTTTATGAGGAAAAACTCCATCCAATTAGGAATATTCCTAAGCTGAACGCATTTGCTATCGAAGACGTTAAATGTCCGGATTTATTATATATTAAATCATCGGAATGTGAAGGGTTTCATTGTAATAAAAAAGAGAATGAACTCTCACATTAATAGGAGAATTAAACTCCTTCATTTCCAATACACTATAAATTCTCTCGAATTGAGAGAAAATCATATACACAATTCTCAATACAAAATCTTGAGGCACTTATACCGGACTTAAGTTTTTTCTATATTGTTATCAAGATTCTTGTGTTCTTATTTAGCATTCTTAATTATTTTATTTGTTTGATCTTATTTTCTAGTTCATGATTATTCATTTGGTGTGAGACGAAATGTTGCTCCAACAGTTAATAAGTGAAGTCCCCTTTAGAAAGGGCAAAAAAAAAAAAAAAGTTAATTAGTGAAGTGGGCCAATTTATCAATACGAAAAGAGAAGGGGCTTTCTAGACATGGGCAACAGTTATAAATGCATAAACTAAAGGGACTTTGCAGCCAATGAAAACATTTGGATGCTCTTATCAAGTTGTTTACCTCATGAGCTCCGCGTTTAGGTCAAACCCAAGAAATATCTGAAAAGCCCTCTCTCGCATTTTTTTAGGGTTTTGAAGTCTCGTTGCTTTCGAATCGCTGCAACTAAGAGAAGGTAAATAATTAAGCCTACACAAAAATTAATCTTTCGTTTTTGATTCCCAAATTGTAAGATTTATGCCTACCTTTTATGTTTAATTTCTAAAAAATTCTTAAATTTTTCTGTTTGGGTCCCGAGAAGATTCGACAGAAAAGGAAAAAGAATTTGGTATCTTTCTCGCTTTTCTCTTTTCGTTTCTGAGATCTGAGGGTGAGGGTTTAGTTTTCTGTATTGTAGATCTGAAGTTTTTGGCTGCAGTCCGATCCAGAAATTTTAGTAAAAGCCCCCCTTTTTTGGTAAAGCGGAATTTCAAGGCAATTTCTTTGTTAAATTATATATTTTTTGTTGAATTGGTTCCAGGTTTTTGTTTTTATCGGATTCTTGGGCGAATTTTAACTTATATTATATTAAAAAAAAATTCAATGCGTCATTCAATGATTGTTTTGTTTTGTTTTGTTTTTTTTTTTTTTTGTAGATTTTTGGATTACTTGGTGACTTGTTTATGGTGTTTCTTTTCCTTATGCATTAGAAAGACTTCAAATGATTCATGCAATGTGATTGTGATGATCTTTTATACTTTATTGCTTCAAATTGGTTATTGTCATTATGCTAGTATTTAGATGCTTTAATGTTCTGTGTGTGTGTAATCTGGTGGTTTTACGAATAGTCATGTCGCTATGAACCAACATCCTCTGTTCAATTTTGGTGTTCCAAATAATGTCTAACCAATTATATTTTGACACATCATTGAAGGAAGTTAGTTTTTAAGGTACAAAAAATCATTTATAAAGCATTTCAAATTTTTTAACATGACGCGGCTTAATTTAACTTGTTAGACACCATTTGGGACACCAAAAATTTAACTTGTTCGCAGTGTGCGTTGGTTGCAATTATGTTAGTAGTTATAAATG
Source organism: Ficus hirta (assembly GCA_038430175.1). NCBI lineage: Eukaryota > Viridiplantae > Streptophyta > Magnoliopsida > Rosales > Moraceae > Ficus > Ficus hirta. Next base: position 3,215,459 of record CM076594.1, on the reverse strand, counting down.
AAGGATAAAAAAGGGGAAAAAAAAAAAAAAGCGGCAACGTGTTTTAGGGTAGATGATTCTCTTAAAAGAAGTTAGGTCATCCCCAGCACATTGGAAGGATTTTTATTTTTATTTTTATTTTTATTTTTAAAGCTTGTTGCTTTGAATTTCTCATTGAAAATGGGTTCAAATATTTTGGTTTGGCTGTTTATTTTCTCTCCAAATGGAGTATATCATGTTATTCTCTTGTTTCAGGAAAAATGAGGCCTATCTTCTGTGGAAATTTTGAGTATGATGCTCGCCAGTCTGATCTGGAACGTCTTTTTGGAAGATATGGGAAGGTTGATAGAGTGGATATGAAGTCGGGTGAGTTCTCTTACTGGCTCATAGCAATTTTATTTGTGGTTGTTGTATGATTTTGTTGTGTGTTTTTGGTTTATAACTGTGGCTTTGATGAAAAGAGTGAACCTGCACGTGCACAGTAATCAATGCAAAGTGCTGTATAAATTTCAAAGCTTCAAAATTATTTAGAAGTACCATCTGAATTCGAGGCTAATCTCCAAGGATTCAGAAATTGGAAATCCACATACGTAATGACTAAACTATCGCCGGCTGGAGCCACGTCAATCGGGCATTTGAAACAGCCACCGCTTGTTTATTAGTGTGTGCGAGGGTAATGCACATTGTGGACGTGCGGGAGTTGAAATGGTTCCATTAGAAGCAGATCTAGGAAGTTTTCAGGGACGGGTATCTTTATTATATTGCATTTGATTATAAATTAAGTTATTTATCTGTTCAAGGTACTGTTCCCAAACGTTACAACTCTGATTTAAGTTAATATTAGCTCTATCTATGCATGTATGGAGCATTTGATGTAATTTTGTACAAAAAATTACTATTTTGAGGACATTAATGGGAAACAACAAATAGACATTAAAATGAATAGCATAGTAACACTTCACGAGAGCAGCGACCGCATCCTATGACCGCAAGGTGACTCAGCTGGGGCTAATCCACATCTGTAAAGGGGCAGCTTCCTCTTCAGTCTTCATCGGTGGTTATGGAACCTGAAATCATCCAGAATAGTTGTCTGAGATGCGGCCTTGTTCTCTTGTTGAGTTTTACTGGGGGTTCAGGAGTATATAAAAAAAAAATGTTTTTTTGAAGCATAAACCCCCATACTCAACATTTTCTTTGACGCAGGATTATCATGGGATATCCATAATCTTCCGGGCTAATGGATGGGCTCTTCAGAATTCTGTTTCTTGCCTATGATGAGCTTCCTCTTCTTGTTTTCAAGAAGAGTCACTCTGATCTGCGATGGCACTATCATCCCACGTTTTCCACAGCCTCCATTGACTTTCATTCCTCGTGACTTTGGCCCAGCCTTCGATTTCAGACATGTTTCAAGTTTGAAACATTGCCAACCTCACAGCAGAGGCAACAGATTAGATGGAGAAGGCACACTCTTTTCATTCACCCACACTGAGACATCCACTTTTGGATTGTTGTTCCTTGACATCACTTAATTTACGATACAAGGTCTGTTATTAATTTATTGGTGACTTGGTTTAAGATTTTCCTAGAGGTTGCGTGGCTTTTAATGTTAGGATAGGATCTTAGGTGGTTTGCATGTTGCTGAGGGGAGAAGGGCCGTCTCTAGTTAAAGAATCATTTCGCCGGAGCATTCTTGTCTTTCTTTTTCCTGTTAAAAAATGAAAAAATGAGTTAATTTCAGTTCTTTTGCTTTGTTGGCATACAGGATTTGCCTTTATTTACATGGAAGATGAGAGAGATGCAGAGGATGCTATCCGGGCCCTTGACCGCAGAGAATTTGGTCGGAAGGGACGCAGACTTCGTGTAGAATGGACAAAGGTAATATTTGTGCAGTACTCTTTTTTTAATACTATTATTATTATTATTATTATTATTATAATTGGTGGAGAAACTGAACTCTTTTATTTCTTTGTTACTATTCAGCAAGAACGTGGTGTTAGAAGGCCTGGTGGGTCAAGAAGATCCTCAGCAAATAATAGACCATCAAAGACTTTATTTGTTATTAATTTTGACCCATATCAGACTAGGACTAGAGATCTGGAGAGACATTTTGATCAATATGGGAAGATAGTGAGCGTAAGGATCAGAAGGAACTTTGCATTTGTTCAGTACGAATCACAGGAAGATGCTACCAAAGCATTGGAGGCTACAAACATGAGGTGGATATCCTACATCTCTCTCGCATAATATATATATTTAAAGTCTGCTGCAGAAACATTCTTCCAATCCGATCTGGAGAAATTATTTATTTATTTATTATTTATTTTTCTAGTTAGTTTTTATGCAGGTATAATATCCTATGATCCAATTATTTGTTGAAAATTGAAATCTTGTCTGGACAAGCAATTTATACAGCTTTTATAATAATTTTTGTTATACAATAGATGTTCTGGTTATTTTGTTTTAACAATACGTGCTTTTGATATATGTGCAGCAAGTTGATGGATAGAGTTATTTCAGTGGAATATGCAGTACGGGATGATGATGAAAGGAGAGATGGACATAGCCCTGATAGAAGTCGTGATAGGTCACTAGAGAGAGGCCGTGACAGAAGGCGTTCCCCAAGTCCGTATCGAAGAGAGAGAGGTAGCCCTGATTATGGCCGTGGCTCCAGCCCTGGAGCATATCGGAGGGAGAGAGGTAGTCCTGACTATGGCCGTGGTCGCAGCCCAAGCCCCTATAAGAAAGAGAGGGCTAGCCCTGAGCATGGCCGAGGCCGCAGCCCAAGTCCTTATAAGCGAGAGAGGGGTGGCACTGAGCATGGTAGTGGCTCCAGCCGCAGTCCAAACCGAAGAGCAAAGGTGAGTGCTGACCGTGGCCGTGACCATGACCGTGACCTTAGTCATAGTCCATACGAGAGGGAGAGGGGCAGCCTTGATAACGGTCGTGATCCCAGTCCTAGTCCCTATAGGAGGAAAAGGGCTAGTCCCGAGAATGGTCGTGGCCCCAGTCATAGTCCTTTAGAAAGAGAGAGGGCTGACACAGATAATGGCCGTGGACGAAGCCCCAATTCTGTACCCGAATCCAGGGACAGTCCCAATTATGGTGGACCTGAGAGCCCCATGAATGAGAGGTACCAAAGGTTTGTATTGTCGTCTTTTTTTTTTGGCTGCCACGTATACCATAGTTGCTTTTTTCATGTGTTTTTCACCTCCGGAGAGCTTATCCTGCACAAAATCTTTGGGGATATGGTTATTATGAGTTAGAGCACCATTGTGTCTTCTATTTTGTTCATGGTTTTGTGTCTAATTCATGTATTTTGAACCTTATACAATTGCAGTTCTCCACAAGCTGAGGAATGATGATAAACCTTGACCTGCTCATGAAAGAGAGCCTAGTTGATTTGTCTTGGTGACCGAAGAAAGTTGATTTGTGTTGTAATCTCTTCTCGATGACTAGAATTTCAGTTTTTAGTATCTCGATGTAGGCCTTAGGCGCTGTGTTAGATGTCATAAGTATCTTGTCTTCCGTAGTTTCTGCACAATTTTTATGGATCCTAATGTTCTCTTTCTTCATTTTTTATGCAAGAATTATAATTAGAACTCGTACTTGCTCCTGGGGTTGTGATTGGTTTTGATTTGTCGTTTTAATTTATCCGCGTCCAGAGCGGATCAGAGCCGTTAACACCTTGATTTAGGTCCTTAGGATGCTATACAGGAACCGATCGTGTTTTCTCGTCATAGTCCAGGGGCAAGAGCAAAAACAAATCTTTGCAGCAAGTCTACTTTTAATCAATCTAGAAGTTGGCATAGCTAGCTGGTATATCAGATCGTTGAATGCGTGCCAAAGGAGAGCGAAAACGTAAATGAAAAAAATGTTTGTAGTTTTTTCCTTTCTATCTTGTTTGGTATGATAGATGGTAAAGAAAACGAGCGGCAAAGGCATTTGGAAAGAGAACATTTAGAAACATTTCAAGCGTTTGGCTGCAAACATTTTAATCAGTTTGAAATATTGTAATATATATATATATATATATATTTTACAAACAAGAACAAACAAAAGGGTAAGATATAACACATTCTCCCTAAAACTCTCTTCACTTTATCTTTGTTTTTCTCTCACATCAAACAAGTTCTTGTTCTGATTTCTTTCCTCTCGCTGTACACTCTACCAATCATCGTAGAAAATTCAAAAAAAAAATAAATTTGTTTTCCTCCTCTTGTCCGTTTGGTCGTTCTAAGTTGACTCGTTTATTTTCTAGACCAATTGTGCTTGGTGTTGTGTGTGAATTCACTATTTGGACACGTGGTGCGGTCTTGTAATCTTTGAATTTAGACGCAAGGGGATACAAACTGTGGACTACCCGAGGATGCTTTGAATTTCTCAAAAAAAAAAAAAAAAAAAAAAAACGTTAGGTTAATTCTCACATAAATTGTTTGATATTTACCTGTAATGGGTTAACCAATCAGATTACTTAGACCATCAACAATGTATTTGTTATTGTCAATGTCATTGATATATTTGTTAAAAAAAATGTGAAAAATAACGTTTATAAGATTTGTGCTTCGATGCTATATGACTTTTTGCCATCATCATTATGTTTTATAATTTGTAAAATGAATTTTTAGTACTTCAAAAATTTAGAAATGACAATTGTTATGACGAAAAAGATAATTTAAGTTATTAATCAATTTTGACCTGATATTAATTTAGCATCCCATTAAAGACGCTTTAAGTGACACTAATTAGTAATGGATGAATGGCTGAACGTTTGGCATCATTTACACCATTGTTTGATTGGAGATGGTATAGATGGCAATGAAGGATAGGGCATGAGGAATGGATATTTCTTTTCCTTTAACTAACTAATATACGTTTACCAAGACAATTGATATCTTTATTCCAAATTCCATTCCATCTTTTCCCTTTTTGTAGCTCCATATATATATATATATATATAAAGAAAAAGGTAAAAAAGGTATGCTGCCATTTTCGACCGTGGAAACGAATGCTGGGATAAGTAAAGCATGCTGCCCTTTTTCTAGAACAAGACAGCGTGGTCGACAATCAACAAATTTAAACTCATGATTCATACACATTCTTTCCGACATAATAATAAACATTTATAAAAGCATATGAATATTAATCGAAAAGCGGTTTAGATGCAATCAATATTTCAAAATAAACTAAATTAAGGGTGTTCTCAGTTGGAGTTAGGTGGTTATTTATAAAGCCATACCGTTTTAAATATCGGTTTTATAAAAATTAAAAATTGTGATCAAATGGGGTAGCTCCAAAACAAACTAAACTCATGACGTTAACTTTTATCGGGTTCGAACCCTCGGTAACCATGGATAGGACAACCATAATCGAAGGTTTCATGCTACTGAAGTTTAAAGCAAAGGGTGAGAGAGGCGATGAGTCATGACGAAGAAGAAGACTATTATATTAGGGGTTGAGAAGCTCTTTAGCAACCACCGAAAAGACGTCACGGATTATCTTAAAAAAAAAAAATTACTATGACGAAATATCATCGTTTTAATTAAAAATTATTAATGAAAGTGATGTCATTGTACTTAAAATATATATTAAAAAAAATTAAGGAGGTTATTTTAATTAATAATTTATGAACCACTGCCTCCAACACGGAAATCAAATACCATCATTAGCAGTCACTTTTAATGTCAAACTAGAAATTGGTAACGTTGGCTCGACTGTCTAATTCAGTGATAGTACTTAGTTCTAGCAGTTCTGATGAGTGATTAATTTTCTTGAACATCCTAAATTCTTGTTGTTGCAAGTAAATTCAGAAATTACAGCCCAAAAAACACCCAAAATAATGTAGAAATAACTAGACACGTCATTCACTTTGTTCATTGTCATTAAATAGGAAACTTGTATTGCTCTTTCGGCCAGCAAAGAGAAAAGGCTTCTATTAAAGGGAAAATCTATGTTAAAATTGTTTACCTTTTTGAGAAAATTGTGGAAACAATTGTCAAATATACAGTTTATATATTTTTTGGTCCTCTCTCTTAATATTTGTTTAGATTTTTGACCCACCATATTTATTTAATTAGAGGTTAAAAAAAACTGAAATTACTATATGGATTAATAATCAGGAGATGTTTTTTTAAAAGGATAATCTTACAAATAATTGTTGCAAAACAAAAAAAAAAAAAAAAAAAGAAGAAAAAAAAAGAGGGGGTAAAACTTAAAAGCATGAACTATATTTTTATCTTACTGGTGTGCATCGTTATTTTAGTTATAAATTAATTTTGTAACAGTCTGATCTATAAACATTCACATTAAAAATTTACAATACGACATTTAAAATTACTTCAAGACATAAATTATACTTCAAAACATTTTCATATAATAGATCGACTATAATGATATTCAAAATAAAAAATCAAATAAACCTCATTAAATTATAATTTTTAAATAATTATTAATAATTTTTAAATAATTATTAACTGAATAATAACTCACAAGTACTTATATGCTATTTGAAATCCTCACTCCCCACGCCACCGGTTGAAACTTGCAAGCAGCCTGGTGCCTACCATTTAATGCAATTTGCTTTTCTCCTTTTTTTTTTTCCAAACAAATATTCCAAAAGGGGATTTTTTTTTAAATATTTTTTTTAAGGAACCGACTATTACTAGTTATCTTATCTGAATTCCGAATTAAAATAACTTTTATCTTGTAAAAGAAGGGGGGAAAAAAAAAAAAAAAAAGAAATGAAAGAACTTTTCTTCACCTTGCGCCAAGGTCACAATGCGGATATATTCTCTCTTTCTTACTTTTTTCTTTTTTTTTTTTAAGGAAAAATTCCTTTTTTTTTCTATTTTTATTTTGCCGTTTTTTTTTCAAGCTGTCACGGAAAAGGAGACACAGATAAGAGTGGCCCCACACATGAACAAGATACGTCGGTACGATAAAGCAGCTGTGGTTGGCCCTTGATCTCATATTATCCAATCACTTCCTTCCACGTATACAGCCACAGTCAGAAACAGTTCACTGCACTATCCACATTTCTGACACTTGCCCTTTCTCTCATTGGCAGACATGTGTCAAGATGAAAGCCTTTCTTCCTTCTTTTAGAAACAGATTTAAAAAAAAAAGAGAATCGTATTTTAGGGTAGGGTAGGGGGGGGGGGGGGGGGGGGGCGCGGGGAGGGGGGCGGGGACGGTGTTGTCTTCAGAATATTAATTTATTCTCACAAGTCTCAGCATCGCAATTTGCATTTATTTATTTTTTTTTTTCACTTTGCAAAGGAAGTCTAATGTGTCTTTTGGATTTTTTTGTTTGTTTTTGAAATAGTGTCTCAAAGATATATGTTAATATTAGTTTTGGAGATAATGATTATCTCTATTCCATATGCTCCATAGAGAAAAGGAAAAAAAAAAAAAGTAGAAGCTTAAAGATTTGACCAGAAAAAAAAAAAAGAAAAAGAGGATGTCCAAGTGCACCGTCAAAGAAAATTCTATTTTTCCTTTTAGGGTTCGATCTAGTTTTGAATAGGGAAGAAAAGAAAATAAAAACCAAATTTTCTAACATATAAATGTAAGATAAATATTTATCTAATATTACAAAAGTAATATCGTACATGAAAAATAATAAATAATTATGAAGAAAAATATAAACAGGGTGAGCAAAATTATGAGGACTTTTATTATAATTCGAGATATCGTTACAACTAATTATGAAATACAAGTTTACTTCGAAATTTAATCAAAACTTAACCCACGATCATGTATCATCTTATGCGATTTGCGTCGGTCTAACTAACGTATTCCAAGTGTTTTCGATTCAACAAACCTACTCCAAGCTAAGGTTTTTACTTCGGTCTAGCTAATGTACGCCAAGCATGATTTGTCGTCAACTTCTTCTCGGATTTACTTCAGATTGTGAACTACCTTCAGCTTCAATAGACTTTACTCTAGAGTAATATATATTAAAGGCAAGTTCAACGAATAAACTCAACTTACTTGGTTCGTTTTTTTAATAAATGTTGATAAAATTTAAGATTAAAAATTCTAACAATAGACTAGAGTCGACCTTGAGTACCTTGAGTATTTTCTTTTTTCTTTTTCTTTTTTTTTTTTAGTTGATCCATTGCATTTAAAATTAGGTGATGAGTAATTGGCTTAAATAATTCATGAACTTTTTAAAAGGTGATAGTTTGGTCCATGTTTTATTTTTTTTAGGCCGAGATGACCCTAAATTCTCTAAATGTTGGCCATTATAGTCATTTCCGTCTAATTCCTTTAAATATCTAACGGAATCAGTTATGTGCATTACATGTGATCTAATTAGGAGGGTATTTTAGTAACTTAATAATAATTAATTTAAAAAATAAAAAAATCATAAAAATAAAAAAATAGAAATTCATTCCCTTCTCTCTCAAGCAAACCCAGATCCGCCGCCGCCTCTCTCTCTCGAGCAAACCCAGATCACAGTGATGGCTATGGGGGCGAACCTAGATTGCGGTCTGGGTAGGTGGGGGGGGGGGGGGAGGGGAGGCAACAATCCTAGATCGCAGCCAAAGGGGGGGTCGATCTTAGATCGCGGCGGGGGGGGGGGGGGGGGGGGGGGGAGGGGAGGCAACAATCCTAGATCGCAGCCAGAGGGGGGGTCGATCTTAGATCGCGGCGGGGGGGGGGGGGGGGGGGAGGGGAGGCAACAATCCTAGATCGCAGCCAGAGGGGGGGTCAATCTTAGATCGCGGCGGGGGGGGGGGGGAAGGGGGGATAGATCGCACTGGTGGGACCAGATCACAGCGGGCGGCTACAAAGGGAGGGAGGGAGGAGACGACCTCTGGCTCCGGCTCTGGTGTCGGATCTATTGTGGGGGGGGGGGGGGGGGGGGGAGGGGGGGTGTTGGGGGTGGAAGAGGGAGGGAGGAGAGAGAGAGATAGGGTATTTTCAACTCTCTCTTTTCTCTTTTTATTAATGTTATTATATGAATTAGGGTTTTAGGGGCATTTTCCTTCAAAAAGCATAAATCATGCTTCTCATGTGATCATTCCATGAGTTTTTTAATGGAATCCGACGGAAAGGATTGGAATGACCAAGAAAATAGGAGTTTAGGGTCGTTTTGGCTTAAAAAAATAAAATAGGGACCAAACCGTCACTTTTTAAAGAGTTCAGGGACTATTTAAGTCAATTACTTTTAGGAGATATACCTTAATTAGAATTGGAAATTATGGCAAACTTCTTACATCAATTTCATAGCCAAAGTACACAGTCTGTAGCTTTCAATAAAATACGTAAAGACTAAAATGATGCTGCAATGCAGTTGAGGTAATTAGATAATCGAGTAATTATTCATTCAAGCATTCAAAAACCAGCAGGAAAATCATGCCGCCCCATTTCTCCTTTCAGAATTACACATAATCACGTTTTTTTTTTTTTTTTTTTTCTGTGGATAGTGATCACATCAGTATTTTTTTTAAATTTAATTTTAAAAATTTTAACGTTTTAATGATTACATCAATCACTGTTTACGAACTATTTTGAACAATCACATGATTTGCATGGTTCATGCATAGGCACTGAATAAAAGCCATGTTAGCTTGACTTTACTAGATAATTATAGTCGAAAATGTGAAATATATCGGTAGTGGTACATGATTTGAAGAAGGCAAGTAAATTACAAAACTTGTTTTCTTTTGCTCGAAACAGTTGATTTAACATTAAACATCCAGGAAGGATTTTCTTTTTATAAAGGACGGTGACAGGAATATCAGTATATATTTACAGAAATCCCCGTTGGTTAGAAATTAGAACCTTATATATATATATATATATATATATATATATATATTATACATAGTACTTGTTAAGAATGCATGAATCATGTAGGGATGCTGCATGCTCCCGATCAAGAGCATGTTGTCCTTTTTATATCTAAAAAAACATATAATATGAAATCTCGATCAAGCAATAATTTAAATACTGATCCGTGAAACTAGATACCTTATCTTCAGTTATATATCCATCTATCTTTTTTAATTTACTTATCTTCTAAAAAAGTTAGATTGCATTTTTGGCTCGAGCAAATGTATATGTATATATAAATATATATGTAGATATATATATATTAACATATTTAGCCTGCACTAACTGCAAGCATATGGTACTATTCTATAGTTCTAAGAATTTGTTTCAAATGAAAAATAAGATAGATTGTGATGTTATTTGGGAGATCATAAGTTAGTCAAATTCTGACAACGTGATTTTAATAAGATATGATGATATTTAAATATAGATTGATTTAGTATTAGTTTTTTAACGGAAATACATAGATTGTTAATTGAGAAAAATTAAAGGTTGTTAGATACCGACTTTTTCAAACATAGTTACACTAATTAATGCAAATCACAATCAACTTTATGTTGGTACGGGAAATTTTTAATGTTAAATAGAGATATATCTAATAAATATCATGACCTTGACTATATGTAGACATACAATTATTGAATAACCGAAATTAAAACCGATAAACGTGAAATTCACTTTGCTAATGTGAACTACACCAACGGCTGAAATTAGACCCCACACGTACCCGCTCACCCATTCATATTATCAAAACAAAAGGGAACGGCTTTCGGTGAAGTGGACAAAATCTACAAAGTAGAATGAAAATTGGCTTTTTTACACAGACGACATTAATAAAAAGTTTCTGAAAAAAAAAAAAAAACTATAACACAAAAAACGGATTTTTTTTTTCTTTGGATATGCTTCTTCTCATTTTAGATAATTAATTAGGATTTTATATATTAATAGTTTCTAGATTAGTTTAAACTGACAAGAATGTTTGTACTGAAACTTTAAAGATGTTTATCTTTGAAATGTCCATCCTTCTTTTTGACTTATACACGTGCGTCACATGATCAGATTAAGATACTAATCAAATCTTTAATTACACTCAAAACTTGAAAACTAAAAATTAAAAAAAAAATGGAGAAAGAAAAAGAATCTCCGGGATTGAGATGTCAATCTTAAATAGATTGTGTACATGTGTGTGTGTGTGTGTGTGTACACTTTCATTAAGCTTATCGGATCTACCTGGGAACTTTCTGAATGTAGCTGGGTACATCTAATAAGACAAAAACGGATAAGATATCATAGACTAAGAAGTTTTTATAGTTAAAAGCGGTTTGTACAAGAGTTGATTTGCTCGGTTTTACCAAGTGTGATTAACCGCAACTAGATATACGGTTTAATAAAAGCTAAACTATAGGTTCGTGTAAAAATCTCTCTTTTTTAACAAAAGTTACATAGTAACAATGACTAACCTCGACGTATAATAGGGGTTGTAGACTATTTACTCTAGTGATATCGAGAGGTTTTAATGGAATAGGATTGATAGAGATTGTGTGTTCGATCCTGACTTGTATATAAATATATATGACTAATCGATAGGTAGGGTTTGAGTTTATTAATTATGACATGAACTCCTCATGTAAACTAAACTACTTATTAGTCGATTATTAATTTGATATATTTTTCAGTCAAAGTAAATGAAAATAGAGCTAAATTTAGTCACGCGTTCACTCTTATGTTTTCCACTCTTTTTTTCTCTTCTAGCGTGGGGAAGGGGAAGAATTTTAGAAGATTTTGCATGTTTTTAATTCATTTTCATATTAAGCAATGGAAAACGTCTTTCTAGGGTCAATTTAGAAAAGAAAAAAAAAAAAGAAGGGAAAATAGCTTTCGCCTTTTTAATTTTGTACATTAGCAAAAGCACTGACATTTGTTGCCACGTTATTGCTGGCGTGATTCATTAAGTTACACCTAACCCTTTTTTATTTTTTATTTTTATTTTTTCCTTTCTTTCTCTTTCAAAACCTAGTCGGTGTTTGTGGTAGACCTTTTCTTGTGTTTACATGATTATTGTTCTAGAAAACTTTATTAATGTCTAAAAATCATGAACGTAATTGACGATTCTACTACTAATCCTTTGTTAGCTTTCATAATTGAAAAATACTTGAGAGCATCAGTGAGGATGAGTTCTACCTGTAGGTCTCATAATATGGGGTTCATCCTCTATTAGTGGACAATATTTAACATCAATGGTATCTTTAGCATTGTTCTTCATATTTTGTTCGCCGTCTAATAAAGCTCTTTGTCTTAGATTTTCCTCTTCTTATTTGTAGGTGTTATTCTTTTTATCCCCATTTATCATCCCACTATAGTTTTGCAATATTAGATTCCTTTGTCATCAATTAGGGTATCTCCAAGCCTTCACAAGCACGTCGAACCGAAAGTTGGGAAAACAAAAAATTTTATTGACGGCCTATAATTCCCTTATCATAATTTGTACATTACTTATTATGTGGCTCCAAAAAGAGAAAGAAAAAAGTGGACATATTTTCCCTAATGGATTAATGGGGACTCAAAAAGTATGAGGGGGGCCAAGTGAAAAGCATATAGCATACGAATAGTAAGCAAATTAAAGCATGTGGAAATTCCTACACGTTTTTGCGACTGAACATAAATTTTTCTTTATTTATACAGAAATTATTCGGTGGATTGAGTGTACTACGTCATCGTGTTTATGTGGTACACCCATCCAACAAAAATTTGACATTGGGTCATTTTTCCATGTCATTCTTTTGTTTTTATTTTTCTTTTTCCTAATATGCAATATATTAGTTGTCAACTCGAAATTACCATAAGCATCTTACCTAAATCTTATAATAATCAATTCAATTTTAAAAAAAATATCATCTTTTTTATTTTCTCATATCTTTTAATATATTTAATTAATTTTTGCTTAAAAAAAAAAAAAGAAACTAAGGAACCATATACGAGGAACCTTCCTCATTCAAACCGTGGGGAAATTTTTTTTTGAAAGTTTATTTATTTTTTTAATTCAATATGGTTTGGACTTTGGACCTTAAAAAAATGTTCGTGGATAATAATTTGAAATTTAAAAGAGTGCATTCATATATGTAAATTTTTTTTGAAATTATATATTTAATTTTTGTATTGATTAGTTTGCTTTTTCAAACTCATTTTATTTATGCAAATTTAAATGTCATGTTTTTTTTTAATTAAACTCTATTTTCGTTGATTTTGGGATCAAAATTGTAGTTATGGTACTTCTTTTATTTCCTGAAAGCAAAAATTAATTAAATGTTTGAAGTGTAAAAAATTATTTCTTTTTCTAAATAGCCAAAATTAATGAATTATATCAAATGATATAAAAAATGATATTCAAATCAACAGATTTTAATAGCACAAAATACCTTCTTCAATTTTCATGATGATAGATGTTGAACTTACCTTCTTCTCTCATGTCCAAAACTTAACAGAGCCTTCATTTTTTTTTTTTTTTGGGAAAGCTCAGAGCCTTCAAATTTTATTTCCTCACGGTTTGAATGAGGAAGGTTCCTCATATATGGTTCCTTAGTTTCTTTTTTTTTTTTTAAGCAAAAATTAATTAATATTTTAAAAGATATCATAAAATAAAAAAAGATGATATTTGTTTAAATTGAATTGATTATGATAAGATTTAGTTGAGATATTTATGGTAGTTTTGAGTTGACAACTAATATATTCCACATTAAAAAAAAAAAGAAAAATAAAACAAACGAATGACATGGAAAAATGACCTAAATGTCAAATTTTTGTTGAATGAGTATACCACATAAACACGATAACGTGATATACCCGATTTACTGAATAATATCTCTTATTTATATGATTTTTCGAGTCAAAGGGTGTACTACTACTTTCCTGTGGGCTCACACCCTTGTCTTAAAAGGGGAAGGAGGGAAAACCAAAAAATATAACAGTAATAATAATAATAGTAAAGACTTTTGGAATATCCCAAAGTTTGTACACAGTTTGAACCAATTGGAACCCCCTTGAATCCACATCTTGTCTCTTGTTCTTGGGCGACACAAACAAAACATCCAAAAATTAGCTTTGAAATTGCTCAAGGGTTCCCTACGGCAGATTAATAAAAATCCCCTTTGGCCCTAAACTCTTATTTTAAATCTTGATTACTTCATAAGGGCGTCAAGGACATTACGGTTATATATATATATATACACACATATATTAGCTTGTAATTAATATACTAATAATTAGACATAGAAATTAGCAAGTTAAACCTTGTCAAAGGCAAAATCGAGGCATTTCTTATTGGTGCTGATCTGCAAAACATGTAGTTGAATAACACTCAATTTGGTTTATGATTATGGAATTGGCATCCCATTCCCCGGAGTCTCGCAAGGGGAACTTCACTTGAATATTGTCGGCCTGCTTTGGACCGACCCATAAGACACAAATGACAAAACTGTTTTGTCTCTCTTTCCGTCTTTTTTTTTTTTTTTGGTTTTTTGTTGTTTTTTTTTTGGTAAAGACGTCGAAAAATATGACAAGACAACTTTTTGAGATATTGCATTAATCTCCATGAATCCTACCTCGGTTGTCATCTTTGCAAATTCCCTTTAACCAAAAGACAACAGTTATGGGCCATGACGGGCTTTTGGAGGCATTCCTAAATCGGCCCATCTCACATTACCGTCCAACTATGTGTTTTGTCCCTTTTTCTATTGACAAAGTCTCCATCTCTCTCCATTTGCTTCATAAAACAGAGCAGATATCTATTGAAACCTTTTGCTCTTTTTATTACAAACCCCCCCGCCTCCCAATTGTAGTTCTACTCTTCATCTCTACACAAAAGCACATTTACAGCTATTTTATATTTATGACGCGTCGAAAAAATCATATATAAATATATGTATATTTATGTACTTCATATTTAAAACTCCAAAGGTTTTTCCACCTAGAGTTCCCTATAAAAGCCCCTCAAACACCCTCTTGAAAACCCCCCCCCCCCCCCCTCACTAACTTCAACTCCTCCTCTCTCTCTCTCTCTCTTATACTTTGCGCATAAAATTGTTCATCTTCTTCTTCTAAAAACTATACACAATGTGTCAGCTCTCATCTCCCCTGCTCAGCAAATCCGATTCGTCGTCGCGAAACAACGAGTACCTCCTCTCGATCGACAAAGAAGACGACGACAAAGAGCATATTATAACAATCACCACAACACAAGAAGAACCCCACAAGCCCCTCCTCCTCAGGGCCTTAAAAGAAGCCAAGGCCATAGCCAACATAGCTCTCCCAATGATATTAACCGGCCTTTTACTCTACTCCCGCTCCATAATCTCCATGCTCTTCCTCGGCCGCCTCGGCGAGCTCGCCCTAGCAGGCGGTTCGCTCGCCGTCGGCTTCGCCAACATCACCGGCTACTCCATCCTCTCCGGTCTCGCTATGGGAATGGAGCCTATTTGCGGCCAAGCATTTGGCGCACAAAAGAAAACCCTCTTAGGCCTCTCTTTACAAAGAACAGTCCTCCTTTTAACCTTAACTTCAATTCCCATCTCCTTCCTCTGGCTCAACATGAAGAGAATTCTCCTCCTCTGCGGCCAAGACGACGCCATCGCCACCGAAGCCCAATCCTACCTCCTCTTCTCTCTGCCTGACCTCCTCGCTCAGTCCCTTCTCCACCCTCTAAGAATCTACCTCAGAACTCAATCCATTACTCTGCCTCTCACATACTGCGCAACGCTCTCAATCATCCTCCACATCCCGATGAACTATCTCCTCGTTTGTCGCCTAGGTTTAGGCATCAAAGGAGTTGCGCTGTGCGGAGTTTTCACAAACTTCAACCTAGTAGCTTCCTTAATCATCTACATCCTCGCATCAGGAGTTCACAAAACCACATGGCCGGGAATCTCCAAGGACTGTTTTAGAGGGTGGAGAACCTTGTTAGGCCTAGCCATTCCGAGCTGCATTTCGGTCTGTCTCGAATGGTGGTGGTACGAGATCATGATCTTACTCTGCGGCCTGCTCTTAAACCCGAGAGCCACCGTCGCTTCAATGGGGATTCTAATTCAGACAACAGCTCTAATCTACATATTCCCTTCTTCTTTGAGCTTCAGCGTTTCGACGAGAGTCGGCAACGAGCTAGGCGCAAACCAGCCTAAAAGAGCACGATTCGCAGCCTCGGTAGGCCTGTTCTGCGGCGGAATCTTGGGCATTTTAGCGCTGATCTTCGCCGTAACGGTGAGGAACGTGTGGGCGACGATGTTCACACATGATAAGGAGATTTTATCACTGACGAGCATGGTTTTGCCGATAATTGGGCTGTGCGAGCTCGGAAACTGCCCGCAGACGACGGGCTGCGGGGTTCTGAGAGGCACGGCGAGGCCGAAAGTGGGCGCTAACATTAACTTGGGGTGTTTCTACATGGTGGGGACGCCGGTAGCACTGGCGTTGGCTTTTTATTTGGGTTTTGATTTTAAGGGGCTCTGGTTTGGACTGTTGGCGGCGCAGTGGTGTTGCGCTTTGACCATGTTGGTGGTTTTGGGTCTCACGGATTGGGACACGGAGGCTAAGCGAGCCATGGTCCTCACTGGTGCTAATTCTGTTCTTCTTGATCATCATGATCATGATGATGACGATGATGACGACAGCCAACAAAATAAGGAAAACAAGGCTCAAATCAAGGGAGATGATTGTTCTTCTTCTTCTTCTTCTTCTTCTTCCTCTTGCTGTTCTGGTTGTTTGTACAGTTCGATTGGGGATTTAGATTGCGACAATAATTCACCGGTTTGATTAATTTACCGGGGGGTGGGTTCTTTCTTTTCTTTGATTTGTGTAAAGAAAATTAGCTAGGGATAGAGTTTCGAAGATGAGGTTTATCTTCTTCTTCTATCTTAAATTAAAAAGAGAGAGAGAGAGAGAGAGAGAGAGAGAGATAAAAGCACAAATTTATAATGGGAACGGTAGGCGTTGTTGTTTTAGGTGTTGGGTTGATTTTTTAGCAGTCTGAGTTGTGATTGAGAGCAATTATGTGCGTCACGTTATAAAATTTTTACATGAACACTTACAAATCTATTAGATTGCTAAAAAATATTAAAACAGCAGTATCTATCGATAAGGTAAAAAAATAGTTTGGATCATGAATTGTCAAAAAAAAACGTTGGTGGTTGGGATTTGTTGTTCTCAGGGAGAGGCTATGTAGGTATGTACATGCAGGGTCATTTTTGGAAGGGTTCTTTGTAGTGATATTCAATGTCAAAATGTGTAAAATGTTGAGTGTCATGGGAAGTACAAAATTCATATGGGGGAAAAGAAAGGGAGTACTAAAGTATTAACCACCGTTTTTTTGTTTTGTACTCGAAACACTAAGATATCCAATATTATAATTCCTTTACTACAGGACTCTAATTCTTTTCTTCTCTCTCCTTCTCTTTTTTATTTTTTTATTTTTTTATTTTTTGTCTTTGTTATTTTAAGATAAAATGAGTGAACTATATGAAAGCCTCATTTATACTTTTTTACTTTTTTTAGATACTCCTTATATGTAGTTCATTAACTTGTATGGAAAACTAAAATTGAGTATAATTTTATACTTATCCAAATCTAGGCAAACCAACCGCTAAAACCGCAAAGAAAATTTAATACAAGTTAAATCAAAGCTAAATATCGAACCTGTTTGTATGTTACACGTCAGTGTTTTTCTTTTCTTTTCCTTTTTTTTTTTTTCCTTCCGAAAAGGCTGATGTGGAAAAACACATTCCTGAATTAACTATATTGTGATGTTTGAGTTAGAAGCAAATATAAGGTCGTGTAGATATTTCAGAAAAAAATAAAAATCGTGTGGATGAATTTTTAGCCTAGTAAAAGCAAAATACTTTGCTAACCCCCCCCCCCCCCCCCCCCCCCAACCAAATTTAAATTACCTCTTCAGCAAAAAAAAAAAAAAATAAAAAAAAAAATCCTCGTTAAAGTTACTTTAGCAAATTAGTACACTAATTTATATTTTAACCACTTGCACTTTCCACTTATAGCTTTTCGATTAAAGAACGAGAAACAAAAACTTTACTAAACGCATCTAGATCTGCTTTCCACACCACACCACACCACCCCCCCCCCCCCCCCCCCCCCCACCCCAAAGGCCCACCCCCGGAAAAAGAAAACTCATGCCTCAAATTGGTAATAACATAATTATTAATTTTTTAAGAATCTGATTAGTTAAATATGATGCATTAATTCGTGTTAAATGGTATAATCTCCGGTCTCTTTTGAGGTGCTTTCTGTCTCGAAAAGCACGAAAGCTAGCTAATGGTAAAACACTTTAATTTACAAACTGTTGTATCGTCTTTTTTTTTTTTTTTTTTTTGTAAAATCCGGCTTTTCAAATACTTCACTGTTTAAGTGTCCATATACATAATAGGTTGCATTTGAATGTTTATTTAAATTGAATATATACTTTCAAATATAAAATTTTAATTGTGTATTCAAATTAAATGTGTGTTTAACCAATTTTTATTAAAGATTCGAATAGTATAAATGTAAAAAAGAAAAAAAAAAGTGTAATACAAATTTTAAGAAATAAAAATTCGGATTTGAACTTGAATTTGAATTGAATTGTTATGAAATTATGTATATATTTAAATGAACTTAATTAAATGTCTTTGTCAAAAATAAAATAAAAATGGACGGTATTAAATAAATATACCTTCTCAACCCTAGCATGTCTAAGATTCTAAGCACATATTCATTAGGCGATCACAATCAAATATGAACACAAATACACTTATTACAGCTAATGACATTGAATAAGAACACAATTAATAAAAAGTTTTCAATATCTTATTAAAATTGTAGAGATGTAGTAAAACTAATTTTGTCATACATGCCAGCGTAACAACTACAATATGAAAAAGTCCATTAACCGTTTTTTTTTTTTTTTTTTTGGGGATAGATATATATATTGACTTGCATATAAAATTGTGTATATATATGGTGATAGTTAACATAGCAACAACTAAAAGTAGCTGTCTCAATTGGCTGCGTTCTAACATATACTAGAAGGGCGGTAAAAATGGCCGGCTGAACACAAAACGACCTGGTCTTTCCTGCACATGATTCATGCATGCATATACATATATATACATATATATATATGTATGTGAATATATATATATGAATATAACTAATGTGTTCATATAAATATATATATATATATATACATAGTAGAATTCATGTTCTCTCACAAGTAATTAATTTTACAAGGACTAGGTAGCAAATTAGTAGCCAGATAGTAGGGCACAAAAAAACGGGAATATTATTATATCTTTTAGAAAGGAATATGTACTGATTATTATCAAAAAGATGAGGAATGCAAGTTGCATAACAAGTTGCAGAAAATTGCTTAGAAATCAGACAACAAGAGCTTAAATGAGTCAGTATCAAGACACTACTAAGTACTGATCGAGAAAGATTTTTTGCTATATAACACAAGTGCACCATTAAATGGGAATATCTACTGTCTTGGAATCTAAGGAAAATATCAATTTTCTGATCACAAGGAAACTTACGAGGTATTAATTTCTGTATTTGAATATAAATAGCTTCTGACATGCATTGATATTGATCTAGAGGTGCAGGATTTGAAACCTATACCTTGTAAGTATTATTAAATGTAAAATTTTCGCTAAATCCTGCTTGTAATCTCAATTAAGAGCGAGAAATATTAAACGCAAGAAAATTGCCAAAAAAAAAAAAAGAAGAAGAAAAGGAAAAGAAATGAAGAAATTTAAGAAAGAAAGAGATAAATAGCATATTTAGAGAAGTTAAAATAAAAAAAAATATTTATAACTTGTTGAAATAATTATATAATTAATTAGTAGGGGCAAATAAATTATTTCTAAATAAATATGTTATTAATAATTTAAAAAACTTTATTATTTATTTTTTTTTCAAGTTAAAAAAATGGTTATTTACATAGATGCCCAAATTGGAGGTATTGATTTGATATATATTCAATTTTCTTTTTATTTATATAAATATCTAAAAGAGTAATTATAAAAATAATTTTACCCATCATAAAGAATGGAGAATTAACAAATAAAGAAATTATAAAAAAGGAAACAAAAAAAAATCTAAGATGTTTACCAAATAAGGTTAAAGTTATTTTAATAAAATTACAAAAAGAATTGATAGAAAAGAAAATTTTGATTTTTTTTATTTATTACAAAGAAGGTGTAAATATTCATAATAAACCATAAATAAATAAATATATATATATATATATATATACTAAAAATCAGATTTCATATTAATGAGAAAAAGCTAAATAAAGAAAAAGAAAAATCTCAAAAAAAAAAAATTTGTATAATGAATCTGTCTTTATCATAAACATATGTTCAATTTCATTTCTACTAATTTATATGAATAATAATATTTTTTTTTCATAAAGAATTTCATTCCATTTATTGTATTATTCTTTAATTTGTTTAGTTATGACATAAATGACAACCTTTTAATTTATAGTGAATTACATAAATAAATAGATTTTTTCATAAAGAATTCAATAGTTTTTTATATGAAAAGTATGAATATTCATCAATTTTTATCGTTAATATTTTGTGTTGTGTTTATTATTTATTATGAACCATCATTTTTATAATAAATTATTTATATTTATTATAATTACTTTGATGTTTATAACTAATTTTGGTTTATTAAAGGTAATTTATATTTATCAACAAAAATTATTTATCATTAAAATAATAATAAAAAAAAAGAATATGTATAAAAATAAAATGATGTCAATTATAGTAAAAGGATAAAATAGGTATTACAGATATTTATTTCTTAAAAATAAACTTACACATAATATTATTAAAAAATGAACATATTTCAAAACGAACTTTAAAAATGAAATTTTGTGTAATTATTTCTTTAAAAAATTGTTGTTTAAGACGAATTTCGTATACGGTGTGTAGCAGGTTGCATTAAGAAAATGAAAATTACAGCCTAATATATATATAGAAGTAATATTTAGAAAAAATATATATATACTGAACAACTAGTTCACAGGCGCAAAGGTTGATTTCTCTCGTCTTCTTTTCCGACAAGTACTTACAAGAGATCCGAAAATCTGTCTTCTAGAGCATTTAACAAAATCCAGATATATGCACGAAGTCGCATTTCCAGAAGAAAAATAATAATAATTTATAGACAATCTATGTTGATTTAAAAAAAAAAAAAAAAGAAGTTTTCACAATACGACAATTACCGAGTTTCGACTTTCTGTCTTTTTTTTTTTTTTTCCAAATATATTTAAGAGTGAGATTTGCTATAAGTTTGACTTTTGGGTTTTGATTTGTTTAGTGATTTGACTTTTAACATTCCCCAAACTGATGTTAATATCTCATCATGCATGATTTGCGCACCATTACACGATTTTTTTAAAATTTATTATTAAAAAAAAAGTTTGAAAGACGATGTTGAGATTCATCTGATAAAAGTCAAATTTTGTAAAAATGACATTTAGGGGATGTTTGGTTCTCCCTTTCATTTTAAACTAAACTGTACTTTTTTCATCATGTTTTTTGTCTTTTCTGAAAAAGTTTTTTGTTTTTTCTGAAAAAGTCAACAAAAATTACTATTCAAACTTAAAAATCTCAACTCAACTCAAACTCAACTTATACACCAAACACCCCCTTATATTATAAAGTCAACATGGATCTCAAGTTCTTTGTTCGAGTGAACTAAAAACTTTTCGGAACTCGAAATTTGAGAAAAGATAATGAAATTAAATGGTACAAAGCACGTATTATAACGTTTGTTTGTTTTTATTTTTATTTTTAAATATAGTATGAGTTTAAGGGGTAGAAAAATATATCCAATTTATGGCCTTTTTTTTTTTTTTTTCTTTGTTCTTTAGATTCTTACAAGTACTAGTAATAGTGCTGATTTAAGAGCTAGCTAGGTGAATTTGTACGTCAGTCAACAGCTTGTTTTGAACCTCGTAACATATTAGTTGTATAACTGGTGTGCTTTAATTAAAAAAATATAGTATCGATAATATATATACACACATTATCTTGAGGCATTATGTAAAAAAATAATACAAATGTGTCTATGAAATATGTATACAAACTTCGGAGTCCAAAGCACAAATATTTATAGAACACAAGCGTGCATTACATAAATCGCGTTATATATATACGCACACACTGAACAATTCAATAAATTACTATATACCGTTATTCAACAACAAATAAACGAAATATATATATATATATATATAAATGAATTTTGGCAATCAAAAGCATGCTGCTGAGAAATGTCAAAATTTAAGGGGCATGCAAATGAAACTTTTCCTCAAAAGAATATTTGATAAATAACGTTTTAATTAACTTATGACTTTCAAAAGGATTTATGGCAGTATTACATCTATTTGTCATAATTACTTAATGAGTAGGGTTAGGAACAAATTTTGAGTATCAACGATCACATGCTGATGAAATTGAGTAACAATTGATGTGATAATGTTTTAATATTTAAAAGAATAATAATCACATGTCACATATAAGTCGGTATTCAAAATTTTTTATTAAAAAATAATATCCCTAATATTTTTCCTACTTAATATCCCGAGGAACTTGAGCTCCATGTTGAGAGTTTACAAAACCCGAAGGTTTAATTGGATTTCAAAACTAATTTATTCTCTTATCAAGCAAACTGTAAATTTTAGTTTTTCATCAGGAGTATTTAAATTACCAGTTACAACCGTATTCAGTGATCACGAAGATATATTTTTTTTTTATTAAGAAAGACTAATAACATTGTAATGGATAATAAGTGGTTATTATGATCAAAATTTTTATTTTTAGTGCATACTACTACGATATTTGTATTCAAAATTTTAGACTATTTTTAAATTAAAAAAAAAAAAGAAAAAATTGTTGGGCTTAAGCCCCCGGTCGTTCCTTTCCTCCGTCAATGACTGCGGGCCGGTGTATAATATCTTTTGATTATTTCTAAATTATATAAATCATGTGATTACTGGGATGACACCTTTTTTTTTTTTTTTTCTCCAAGAACTATCATCATATGTCTTAAAAAGTGTCGAAAATTATGTCTGTGGTCAAACAACAATTTCTTCAAATACTATTCAATATTTAATTTAAAAAACTATCAAATCAATCGACACATTTCAAAGGAGGCTCAGTTTGGAGTTTAAGTTTGAACTCAAATTTTTATCTTTTTTTGAAAAATTTTTTTGTCTTTTTTGAAAAAGTTTTTTATCTTTTCTAAAAAGTCAACAAAAATTACTATTCAAACTTAAAAATTTCAACCCAACTTAAACTCAACTCATTCACCAAAAATTACTATTCAAACTTAAAAATTTCTTCAAATACTATTCAATATTTAATTAAAAAATACATACATACATTACAAAATCGCTCTTGTGACTGTGAAAATTCTCCGATAAGAAAAACTCTTGCCCTCACCAAATTTGTCAACAATTTACTTTTTAATTAAAGTGCAAATTCGGGGATGATTTTCCAAAAATTAATCGTAAAATTAGTGCCGTTTAATGATAAATTTGTAGTAGTAGTGCACATCAACATAGTTTTTAAATTTTTTTTTTTCAATAAAAGGTTTAGTTTATTTAAATAAGCTGGATAATCATGTATAAGGGAAGCTTGTCACCTCCACGAATTAAGCCTACAATATTTTTTTTTTATAGCATGAGTTGGTCAAATTAATGTTTTATATATATGAATGGAGAAAGTACCTAAATAACACAAATTTGAATACAACTTTATCAATATAACATAAAATTTGATCACTTCATCAATATGACACAAAATGATTTTAGTCAAAGGTCAACCAACAAAATTAAAAGTCAACCTTACATGATTTACCTAAATTACCCATATTATTTAGAAAATCTACTATAATAACATATACATTATTTTAGACATTTAAAATATTTTTAGTTTTCAACATGAATGGCCGGATGTCTCCAGCTCCGGTCCGAGAACTGGTCCCCGATGTACTCTAGTAGAGTATAATGCATATTTTACTAGAATATTTTGGATATCATACTAAAAAATTTTCAGTTTTCAATATGGATGGTTGGATATCTTCGGCTAGAGTATGATGCATACTCTAGTAGAGTATAATGCATTCTCTGCTATAATATTTTGGATATTCTACAAGAATATTT
Source organism: Ficus hirta (assembly GCA_038430175.1). NCBI lineage: Eukaryota > Viridiplantae > Streptophyta > Magnoliopsida > Rosales > Moraceae > Ficus > Ficus hirta. The sequence goes on along the minus strand of CM076594.1, from coordinate 3,191,419 downwards.
TTAGTTTTCAACATGGATGGCCGGATGTCTCCGATTCCGGCCGGATGTCTCCGATCACCGGAATACTCTAATAGAATATAGTGCATACTCTACTAGAATATTTTAAGTTTTCAACATAGATAGCCAGATGTCTCCTGCTCTGACTACTGGTGCTGGTGCCGATTACCGGAATACTCTAATAGAATACAATCCATATTCTAGTAGAGTCCAGTTCATACTCGAGTAGAGTATGATGTATATTCTACTAGAATATTTTAAGTTTTCAACATAGATGGCCGGATGTTTCTGGCTCCGACCGTCAGCGCCGGTCGCCAGAATAATCTAATAGAGTATGTCCATATAATTTAAGCTTTCAACATGGATGGCCGGTCGCTAAAATACTTTGATAGAGTATAATACATACTCTAGCATAATATAATGCATATTCTACTAGAATATTTTAAAAAAAAAATTTGTTTGTTTTAAACATGAACCAAATGTCCTTTTTTTTTTTTTTTGTACTCTACCAAAATAGAACTTATGCTCCATTTAAGAAAGGACCATATACCTCAGGTAAGTATTTTTTATTTTTTTCGGATTAAAGCTATGATCTTCAAACTCTGACATCCAAAATTTAACTTTAACATAAAATTAAAAAGAGGGATATCAGGGCATAGAGTCACCGGGGTAGGGATAGGACTCGCCTACAGCTTGGTCCTTTATTCGATCCGATCCGGGCACAGTTGGATCATCTCCATATCCAATTCGACGATCGAGCTCCTTTCAAAGGTAGTACATGAATATTCACCTGTTGTCCATCGACTACACCTTTCAGCCTGATCTTAGGCCCTAACTCACCCCTCCGTGGACGAACCTTGTAGAGGAACGGATATGGCCAGCTTATGACTTTGGCTATGGTCTTTTTTACCTTTTGTTATCCCCTCTAAACTACTAATTCACAAACACTACTGGAACGTCATGACAGCAATACCACGACAGATATACTTACCGACAAGAGAGAGATAGCAAGATTGACCCTCCTAATAGAGAGAACGTGTCAGAGTTACAAATTTCAGACTATGACTACAAAGAGAAAAAAGAAAAAGAAAGTACTATGCCTAAATAATTCTATGGATAAAGGATCTAATTGATAGAGAAAGCGCCATAAAGATCAATTCGCGAGGTAAAACTGTACTCATTATGGAATTGATCAACAATATTGCCAAAGATCACGGAGGTGTATCCGTATTTAGCTGCAACAAAATGTAATAACAACGACAAAAGATCCAAACCTACAGCACATTACCAAAAAATACATAAATTTCATCTTAAAACACCGACACCACCATTGTCGATGCTACTGTTGTCGCCACTCCTAGCATCTTTGGAGCTCATAGTGGCCGAAATTTGTCGAAGCTAGCCGTCTTCCTCGCATTCGCGATCTTCTCTCCAACTCCGACTATCTGAAGCTGTTGTGCTTTGGCGAGATAGGACGATCAGTAAACCTTTGACAATCTTCACAATGTCTGGCAAATCGATAGAGACAGGGTGATCGGTGTCGATCTATGGCGATCTCTGGAAATCTCAAACGATTTGTGAAAACAAACTCCAGGAACGTTCTCCGTCACGATAGGTCTGATTTCCGTGAACGGCTCGCACGATTTTCACTGCCATCATTGTAGATTTTCTCTTTGTCGATGGCCAAGCCTTCATGGCTGCTTTGACATTGGCAGCCTCGAGTAGATCTGTGATTGGCGCTAGCGCCGGCATGGGAGAGAGATAGAAAGTGATTAGGTTGGAAGAGAGGTAGAGAGAGAAAGTGGTTGAGGGTATAGAGAGAATTTGAACTGATGACAGAGAAAGAAAAAAAATGTTGTTAAAGAGCAAAAATGGGTAAAAAAGACAAAAGATAAATAAATAAATAAATCCATAAAATTTGACAAATAAAAAATTAGAATTTATATCATGTTGATTAAAAAGGAAGATTTTATGTTACGTTAATCATTGAACGAAAAAAAAAAAAAAGTTGTTTAGGTAATTTTCTCTACATCAATACGGAGACAGAAGGCCGTACTTCCATGTAGATCCAAGCTGAGAGAATGTGTACCAAAAATAATATTAATTCGTACTAGGTGGGAACGCACAAAGAGGTAGTACATCAAGATGATGGGGTTGACCTTTTACAGAATAATTATTTTATATTAATACCACTTACACGCATGCAAACGCGAAATGCACACATTTATTTATACTTAATTTAAAAAAAATATTTCAAGATTTTAATTTAATTTCAACTTTTAATTATCAATTTTTATACCATGTGAGATTAGCAAGTCTTTATAATTAAAACTTTATATCTACTTATAAAAAACTGACAAATCACCGCGCATGAGTAGTTATTTAAAAAATAAGATTAAACTGATGGCAAACACGAAATGCACACATTCTATTTAGAAAATATTCAATACATTAATTCTAATTTCAACTTTTAATAATTGTCGATTTATATAACATGTGAGTTGTAATTTTTTATTAATATGTCTTTATTATAATTAAAAAATTATATCTATTAATAAAAAAAATTGATAAGTCACCGTCACTAGGATTAAAATTAGTGCTACTAATAATCTTAAATAAGGACCCAGAGGTTGTCGGTTACATGTGTGCACACGACATTTATCATGTGTGATGGCAAGGGACTTTGACAATATGCAACAACTAAAATTGTATTATTTTAGATTAATTATTGCGCATTTTTAAAGTTATTGTTTCATAAAAATGTAAACAATTCCATTACATCATATCGGCAGATCAATCTGAGGAAGAAAAAGGGAGTATTCAGGTCAAAACCCACTATAAACATCATAGTAATACTACACTTTCTTCAAATAGTGCCAGAGATTTTGACGTGGTTCCGGACCCAGGAGAAGATCGACATAATATATGTACTCACTCTCACAGAAAATGGAAATCGTGATTTTAAAATCTTAGGATAAATTGACGGAATATACAGAGAGATATGATCACTAGTTAAGACTGAAGTCTGAATGAAAAGGTGCATATATACTTCATGTTCTTCTAGATATATAAATGAAATCAATTTTTGATCGGATTCGTGTGTCTTCTCTAAATGAAATATTGTTTATTTTTTATTTGGCTTTGAGACTGGATTCTGATATTTTTTTTATTTATCCTTTTTATCATTTTTATAACTTTTAAGTCAGGTTTTTATTCATCCACTCCATTTAAAAAACTTTATATATATTCCCTACACATATATCATGTATAAGGTTTGTCTCTCATATGTATTAATATGCCCAGTTTTAGTATATCATTCTATTGTTAAGATAACAGAAGGCTTGGGAACTCAACCGTTCACCACATAAAATATTATAGACATGAAAAAAAAAGAAAAAAAAAGAGTGATTTAGTGACTCTAGAACAGTAACCATGAAAAATAACTAAACGAAAAGAGAACATTTACAAATCATGAATACCTTTTAGAAAAAAAAAAAGATTAATAAGTTATAAAATTATATATGACGGGTGTGATGATGTCAATATCATGATAATAATTTAGAATAAAATCATATTCAACCCATCTGCTTAGGACAGGCAATACGGGTTGTGATATGATGACACAACTAGAAAACGACACGATTTTTACGGGTTAGAGTTGAGAAAAAAGCTAGACGGGTTAAAATCGAGTCCACTTGAATGTGACACGTTAATAACGGATCAATTTCAGGTTCAGCCCGTCTAATCCGAACACTACCTATTTTTCTTGTGCGGGTCAATTTTGGGTCCAAACCCGAAATCCGAAATTGACCCGTATAAACCCGTAAAAAATTAAAAATTAAAATTTGTTGTTTATCTATAGTATGATATTGATGAAGATCTTTATTACTTATTTGAATTAGTTTTGATGGATGTAATTAGATTATTTTTATGAAGTTGTGATGTTATTTTATTAATTTTCTGTCAATTTCAATTCTTGGGTAAATAAGATATTGCGGGTCAATTTCGAATTATGGATCAATTTCGGTTCATGTCGTATTCGTGTCACGGTTTTAAGAAAAATTCATGTTACGGATCGGATCAGATTCAAATTGGGAAACAATTAGATCGACATGACATAAAGACCGCGACCCAAACATAATAGATGATATGCTCAACTACTTAGAATTGCACATATATATATATATATATGTGTATATTATATAATTACTTGAAAATGAAAAAGGAATAAAATAATAAAGAGTGCCTCATGCTAATTAAGTTATTTATGCTTAGAGAACGTACGAGACAGATAGAGTGAGAAGTGCATGTTGGAGTCTACTCAATAATAATGGAATAATGGGGCGCAATACACGCAGCTAACCCTATTAATCTGCGAATTAGGGTACACACACACACACACACACACTACACAGCATTGTCTGTAGAGCAGGTAGTGATTAACTGATGATGACGTGGCAGTACAATATATATAGCTTTTATATATGCATATATATTTATGTGTATATGTTGTATAAGAAACAGCTTACGAAGGACAGGAGCTCTACATGGGCGTGAAACATGTACTAATTAAGATTGTCTTGCCTATCAGATCAATGATTGATAGCACATATATTTATTATCCGCATATATATATATATACACACACACTGCATGCAAGCATGCATATGCCGAGAATCAAGCTCTCCAATATTTTGTAGTTTGGCGCATTCATGGTCCACTTGTTTTTATGTGTTGGGTTTTCCCTCTTTTGCTTTCTCTTATGAGCAATATTTCTCTTATGAGCAATATCATTTTGATTGGTCCACGTATATGCTCGATGCTTTTTTATGCATACGTATGGCACCGATCTGAGATGGTCTAATAATAATGAATTACTGTGTATGATGAGTTTGTTAATCTAGTACTCAATTTAAAATGTCTAATGAAATAATATAAAGACTAATAATTTTAATCAATTTAATATTCAATTTATAGTGCTTGAAATAAAGAATTATTCTATTTTATCTAATTCGCAAATTTACAAGGAAGGGATTGATGACTTATATCAATCTTCTATATGTTTAAACCATTCATAGAATAAGTAGATGCTGTTTAATTTGTTGGCATTTGATGGAATGGAACCAATCATTAAACACCCCCCGGTTAATTAGGTACATCATCTTAGCAATCATCATTTTGTTTTATTTAACGACTTTCATAAATTATTAGTTTTATCTCTAATTTAATAAACTAGGTTGAGTACTCACATGTTCCATGAAAAGTACAGAATCATGTGCTAATACACCAATCAGATTTTCATATATATATATATATATATATTTATATATATAAATATATGCTGATAAGCTGGTCCAATTCAACTAATTAAACATGGCATATGATCACGTTAATCACTATATATACCTTATTACATGGATATTGGTATTATTTAGTAGTCTAATTACATATTCAAAAACCGTTAATTAGATAGCTGTCAACTAACTAATCAAATCAGTTAACCTAGACTATTCACATGTGACGAGCTATATAAGTTAATTGATCAAGAAAAATCATTAATTAATCGAGATGTTTTGGTGTATTTATTGATCATTTTTATTACCATCATTTATACCTTTTTTTAAAAAAAATTAAATATGCAGTAATGGGGGGAACATTAGAAAAAGTTTCCTAAAGATAGTGGGATCAAAGGTGTGATTCAAAAGCTGCAAGAGACTCACAACGGGAAATTTATTTTCACAGCTTTAACGTCATATCTTGGTTGAAGTCCATGTCATTTTCCAACTGTTAGGCTCTCTACATTTGAATTCTTAAAGTGATATAAGATTGTGCATTTGTACTCATCAACATCTACAATAAGCCGCCAATAATAATAATAATAATAATAATAACAACAATAATAATAAATACAAAACAATATCAATGAAACGTTCAAATTTTACTATTATTTTGATCAGAAACAAAAAGGGAAACTGATGTACTTCATGATTTTGAAAGAAAAGTAAAAAAAAAAAAAAAAAAAACAGCAACTTGTTCACGATATTAACTTTATTGAGCATCACATATGAGTTTCTGATCAACAAGGCTTTGTACATGCTCATTGTCACACTGTCCCACACATAATAAAGAAGACATGTACGGCAGAGAAAACTAATCGTTTGGTCGTCTTCTTCTTTTCTTTTCTTCATTTGGATCATATAGAAAATTCAAATCAGTTTAATTTGAACCACTTCACTTATAACTAGTCAAAAAAATGGCCATTATTTCATGGGATGCTCAAAAGAGTTCACATATATATATATATATATATATATATATTTAGGCTCTTAATTGGCAATTATTCTACGTGTATTATCTCAATCGCACTTGAAACTAAGTGCAATAAATTCGGTATTTTAGTTTACATTGAGAGTCATTAAAAAACTGAAGCCCTTCTTCTCTATATTCAATCGAATCATAACTAGTGATTCTGAACATGCACGCTAAATTTTTAATTTGTATGTGTTCTTTTCGAAAAAAAAAAAAAAAAAAAAGAAGAAGAAAAAAAACTCAGTGAAATCATGTGATTTCGCAAGTTCTCTTGTGTTGTATTAACTATTAACATGATAAAATGAGCAAGACAGTCAAAGAAAATGAGCAATCAAGACTCAAATCTTGTGACTGTTCTCTTACTTTTATACAAAGCTTGGTTTTTTTTGCTGACCCAAGAAGGCCAAAAAAGAAATAAATTAATTGTACATGATAAAATGTAATTATCCATTGACATTTAAATCGATGGTTGAGATCAACTTGAAGGAAGATATATCCAGTAGTAGTATACTACTAGTTCTTGGGACCACAAAAGATAATGGGGATAATATCACAAAAGCAATATATATATATATATATACATATCTGTATATTATATATATATATATATATAACACTCTTTTTTGAGTGACGAGTCACGGAACTTCACTAGTGAAAGTCACCATCGGTCTTTTATATGATAGACTCAAAATTTTTAATCAGTAAAAGCCATGTTACGCAACAAAGCTTTTTCTTCATTACAAGTGTTTGTATCGTTTTCCAAGTTGTCCCAATTTCGTTATGGAAGGTCATTGTGGTCTGTGGAGAATGGAGATGGTGTGGAGTCTACTACCACTGCTTAAGTAATACTCAGCTTATAAGACTCTTCATTAATTACAACATCTATATATACATATGTATTGTATCTTCGTCAGCTTATAGTGATTCACTCTCCAATCGACATTCCAACTAGATTAGGCATACCTACAAGGAATCTATATATATATAAATGTGGCCGAGATGGTATTACACTTTCGCTCATATTCATTTGTCTAAATTATAAAAATGAAGCTTCCAATAATTCGACAGTGAAGCATACCGACCATTAACGTCATAATCGGTATGAGAGTTAAAATAAGTACATATATCTAGCTAGATATCTCCGTTAAATGAAAATAGCTTTTGTACCGTTAAATTCATGACGAAGATATATATATATATATATATATATATATAGCTATTACAGTAATATCATAGGGACTTCTAGGGGTTCCGAGGTCTAATCACAAAAAAAGATATGTCACAGGTGTACTTCAGTGATGTTTATAAATTTAAAACTTTGTTATTTTTTTCCTTCTTTTTCTTTCCTCTTCAAAGAGAAAAGAAAATAGTTTTCTAATTAACAAGATATATATAATAATTGTAGTTTTTATAATCATCGTACAGATCGTTTTCCAACGGCTATACTATGAGCTGGTACACATACATAGTTACTATTAATAGTTGAACAAGTTATGATATATATTCCATAAGAATACACTGTTATAAACTATTATTTAGTATGTTGATGAGTTGATAATTAATAAGGTTAGTAGTCACTGTCAATCAAGCTTAAGAACAAATAAGAGCACATTGAGCATACAACTTGTTTAAGCCACAAGTTGGCTATTCTATCATGCCTTATTAAATGATCATCTACAGAAGATCGATATGATAGGATAATCTTGAACGGATATATATATATAGCATATTATGATAACTATTCTAACGATATCTAAAACCTTAAAAATAGAGAATAGCAACAACTTTCAGCAATTGTATAATAAAATCATATTTTTTTCAAACTTTTGTAATCAATTGACAGATCATATTATTTTTGAGGGGGAAAAAAGCAATTAGTCTGAGAAGAATAATTCATCTTATAACCATCTTAGGACTTATAATAGAAAGGGTTTTAAATTGAGTAATATTGCTGTACTCTCTTAAGTTAATTGAATTTTTTCAGCTTTTTTTTTTAATTTTTTTTATTATTGGTTTAGTTTCTATTTGGTTGTTTTTCTTTCTTGTTTTAGTCCTTGTACGGATTTTCTTTTGTTTCTTTCTTAAAATTTCTACTTATTAAAAAATTAAAAAAAAATTATCCAAAAAAAATAAAGAATAAAGAATAAAGGAAAAAAAAAAAAAAAAAGTGGAGCTATGAATGTAGTCATGATCAATTACATGAGTAGAATATGTTTAGCCTGCTTTATATTATATACGCATAAAGCCAACAGATTTTACTGGTGAAGTACAGCCACGGTCGCCGTACGTTAAGAGAATGTTTAGAAGAGCTCAGCTAATTGGGTAATTTAGCTAGGTAACGTAATTAGTACAAAACTATATATATACATATACATATGGATAGATAGATGTAGAGATATAAGGAGCCAAATTTGAAGTGGCGGGTCAAATATGTCAAAGTTTGGCCACAAAGACTAATTAATTAAAGTGGACCATAATTAAAATTAGAGAAGTTCACACGGTGGTGGCACCCTCTCTAGGAGACAAGACGGCGCACGGCACGAACCTGTAGGCTTGGAGACTCCGAACCAATTACCTTACATGTGCACTCCTTCTCTCTCTCTCCGAACCAATCAGGTTTGAGAAGTCTCTTTGCGGTTCTTGATAAATTTGAACGGCCGCAATTGCGTGTCAACATGGGCCTCTTCAGCACGTTGAAAAGGCAAATGCCATCTTTTCCACTCTCTCTCTCTCTCTCTCTCTTTCACACACACACACGCTTGTCAGAATCTTTGACCAATTTTTTGATTCTCTTCTCTCTTTTGAGTGGGTACAGATTCCTCCCTCTTTTTTTTTTTTTTTTTTTTTTTTTTTTTTTTTTGGGGAATTTCTCTTTAGGTTTTGCATTGAGTCACGTATGGAAATGGGGCAAGTGTGTTCCCTCTTTTAAGGACGAAATGGTGGAAAAACACATCTTAAGCAACAATTTATGCGTATATACGAATTGATTTGATTACAACAAAAGCATTAGAATGAATTCATTACATGGATTGAAGAGCCCTACGGGTACTTTAAATATCCGATCGAGATAATTAATAAGGCGTACCCTTTGATGATATCTACATATACATATATCTATAGCTTACTTTTCCAAAAAGGCTCATCATGCATGTAATTATATATATATATATATATATATATAAGTCATCATAATATTATATTTGTGATCTACATTAATTTATTATAATGAGTGCATGGAATATGTACTTATGATGCAATCATCCATGCATTTATAAAACAAAATTGACCAATACGTACAATTGAATACAAATCGAAGTCTCTTTCACGTTCAGATGGCCAATATTATATATATGAACGTTATAATCCACATGAACTGTTACATAATTAAGCATCATAATTGAAAACGATAGTGTTGTTATGATAACGGAAAGAATATAATCAAAAATAAAAATTTATTTATTAAATAAGAGTTCCAGATGACCAAATTCAAATAAATATAGCCACTAATGACATTAGAACTGAATTTCTATACAAATGAGTGACCGAATCAGCTAAGGGGAGAGGCTGGAGAATATAGTCGACTGTCAACGAAAACCATTAAAGAAGTGGTCTATATATATTTACACACACAAACATACATATAGATATATATCTTTATACATTCATATATATATATATATATATATAAAGTCGTAGCCATCGGTCTTGCGGTTGGAAGAAGAAGGATATACAATTGATCACAAGCTAAAGATAAAAGCAAGTGAGACCAGAATATATGATTAATGGAGATATAGACGTTGAAGAGTCACGATAGTGCTACGCAAATCATGTGGAAACACTTTATTCTTTTCTTTTCTTTTCTTTTTTCCGTTAAATTTAAATCTGTAAAAAAAAAAAAAAAAAGGTGTAGTAGAATATGCAAACCTATATATGATAGCTAGCTCACGTGTCAGCACCCTAGCTAGGTGATTAGAAGCCAACTCACGCTCTAAAACGTGCTCATCAAAATAACTATTGAAAGAGAAGAACAATAAACGCTTTTTTATCTAGGATGAATCTCCTCTTCAACTACTTAACTTTTAACATTCATATAATTATTAATTGATATACATATAATATTATATAATTTTAATGAGTTATATTTTGAAACTTTTACTGACAAATGGTTTTGATTAAAAAAAATCACACATTAATAAGTTAGTATTACAAGATATGTATATTAATCTTGATGTTTCTTATGTTGGATTGTGTATATGACCTCAGACATAAAACTTTGTCTATTATAAGACTACTCTCATATTTGCCATCCTTATAGAATATTATTCGTAATTTTTTTTCATAGGTTAATGTAACTTAGTTGATTATAATATAATATTTTTCTGTTGTATTACATATCACTTGCATTAGTTATAAAAAATACTATATTATATATGAACTTAAATAAAATTACATGTAATTCAACTAATAATTACATTTATCTAAATAGAAGTTAAATCCGTTAAACTTATATATGTTTGTTAGATAATATATTTGTAAATATATGTATATATCTATAACTATATTATAAAGGAGAGTTGCCTTTTTGACACTATTCAAAAATTTGATCTCTCTATTTTGTTTTTTGTGCACTTTTTTTCTTTTTTCTTTTTTCTTTTTTGTTGAGTTGCTTACCTCCTTCTTTGTTTTATTTTTTTTTTTTTTTTTACTTTCTCTCCTCAACATTTTTACATATTTATAGTTGATTCATTTAAAATACTTTTCATTTTTTCAAAGTGTCCCCAAATAAAATAAAAATTTTCAAATATGTCTCAACAATTTTTTTTTTTTTTACAATTATTCGAATTATTATGTTCCCTTTAAATCACTGGTTACTAGATTATGTTAAATTCTCTTGAAGACAAGCATAAATTAAGAAAAAGATATTGATTTTTTAAAAAATTCAACATCTAATTTCTTTTATTGAAAAAGTTAATATTTGTATATTTATTTTTAAAAAAAATCAAAACATTGAATACACAAGTGCGAAGCACATCCCTAAAAATTAGTTTTATATATATGTATATATATATATATATATATATATGAAGATAGGAGTTTGACTATATATCATTTCGATGACTCAATTTTTTTTATTTTTTTTTGGGGGAAGATGACAGTGCTATATAAATTAGTAACTCAAAGTTATATAGACACGTCAATCTTTATTCGTATGACTTTTTTCTGCAATTAAAAAAAAATCTTTATTCTTGTTCCCAAATAAAAAAGAAAAAAGCTTGGGTAGTAAGAGTACTAGATGATCAATTGTTTCTTTGATGAGGGTCTAGTTTAAAATATTCTGCTATAAAGAGGATATTTTCATCTCTTTATTTTGATGATATTTGAAAGCACTGCTATAGTAGTAGATGATCGATTGAGCACAATCAAGGGACAATATATATTTTTGATATTTAATTAAATAATTGTCAAAGTAGCATATATAATATTACGAAGAAATATAAGTGAATGTTATATATATCCAAGCGTTTTTTATATTTCAAATATAAATAAATACTTCCGGTTTCTAGAAACAAGATAAATATATATCCCTTTAACACGCAGACATTGTGAATTGAACTTTTTTTTTTTCAATAATGCAAACTTTTACTTAATTTTATATATCGAACACATTTCTTAGTGTCAATGTCCATAACGTCATGAAGAACTCAAAGCCCGCATCTTATTCCCATGAGCAACACTATGACCCTTCTTAAAAGGCAAGCCATTAAGTGGCCGGGGAGTTATGGTAACAAGAAGAAATTATTAAAATAAAAGAGGAATTATTATATTAAAACTAAATTAAACAACCTAAATTTTAAGTGCTTAAAAATAGTTGTTTAATAAAGCTTGCACACGTGAGCAACCACTTAAACGTGCATCTAGCAGTGAAGTCCACGAGCGTGTGAGATTACGTGGTCGGTTTATGATAGAATTAGTTGCCGCCCATTTTCACAAGAGCATTTCTATTTGTTACCAGAGAATTTTAGTCCATTCTAATCTGTCAAATTCTCTTTGGTTAAAATATATATATATATATATATATATATTTTTTTTTCTTTTAAAAAATAAAAATTTTAAAAAAAATTATAGGACCTACAGATCGAGACATGTCACTTGAAAAGGAATATAAGATTTTGAATAAAAATTAGGTTGTACAGCATTTCGCTTTATCAGGACTTCTCAAATCCACAACATCTGATCATGACATTGATTATAACCATGTATTGAGCGAATCTACACCCGTTAGACAGTCCGTGTCAAAAATTAAATAAATAAATAAATTTTTTTAAAAAAATAACGATATTATATCAAACGGTAAAACTAATTAATAAAAAGTGAATCTATCTATGATCATGACCGGGGCTTCCTAAAACTGTTCGTCACGGCTGCGGCGGAACATTCTACACTAGCTCGCCGACGTTATAATTTTCTCGTGCATTGTATTGCACCTGCATAGCGGCTTTAGTTTGAGTTCAAATCTTAAAAAAGCTAAAGTCAGCTGCCTCATCACCACTTCAAAGTGCTTAACTTTTGAATTTTTTCAAATACCCCCAACTTTTTGTTGGTAGAATACGCCTTCGGTTTCATATATATATATATATATATATATATATGTTTGTATAGCTAGTGGGGGGAAAAGAAGAAATTAAAGAAAGACAGGTAAAATATTTCGTCTCCCCAAAAAGGGTGACAATATATAAAGGTAATGGTTAACACGTAGCGCGTACGTGCAAACGTCGTGGATTATTGACACGTTGGCAGCTGTCCCTTCATGTAGTGACGTTTTCTACAATAATATTGTGGGCAATTTGAATTTCACTTTGCGCATATTCCATGAAATGATATGACTAAAGTAATATATAGCTGAAGTTATCCAGAGAACAAATTTGTTGTGTCTATCTTTCCAATTGTTTTCATGAATACCCATTTTCTCTTCAGACGTGACATTTTTCTTTTTCACGTGTAAAATTCTTAGTTGGTGATTCCAACAGTATCGCTGGGGCTAACTCAGGCGGGTGTGCATGAATGTGTTTGAATATAAGAACTTTTTTGTTTGAAAAATAGGTGATTCGAACAATATTAACCTATTGACATTTTTTTAACCTTTTTTTTTTTTTTTTTTGCCTTAAAGAGAAAATGTATAGATATTGATGTCCATGTTTAAATAATGTTACTAAAAAGTAGGCACAAAGGATTAGTCATTTGTACTGATCCATTACACTTATTTATGATATTTCAGTAAAAAAAAGACATGCGAATTGCGTGTTCATTAAACCACCATTTCCATTGGAAAATACGAAAACAATTTATAAGTAACTATTATATTTAACTATTAATTAATAATTAAAAAAAAATTAGTAAAACCTAACAGGATAACGAGCGAAGCACTATTAAAGACATAACGCCATTATCCTGACATTATCCTACAGCTGTTGGAAATCACAACGACATCTTGATTATCATTATCAAAACATAAAAATAACGTTTAAAAGATAGAAACAAACGGGTAAAAAAAAAAAAAAAGAGACAGAGAAGATAATCTTTGGGGTACTAAATTAAAGTAGAAATATTATGATTTGCCCTGAGAAAGCAAACAGTACATATATATAGACAAATATATATATGTGTGTGTGCGCGCGCGTGTGTAGTGAATAGTGACGTGACAATATTTGGTCGTTTTCAAATTTGGTGGGACCATGAAATTAGGAAAAGAAGAGAAAAAAGACAGAGAAGAAGAAATGTAAATATAGGTGGGGGTGTCTTTCAAACGGGGATAATGGCAACAACAAAGGCACTAGTATCCTTCCATGGAGACATAAACGGCTTATCCAAGTAATGGGGACTCGAACTTCTAGGCTCGGACAGAAAATCATCACTCCGAACCTAAAACAAAAAAAAAAAAAATATATATATATATATATATATATATACATGTATGAATACATATTTAATAGCCCAAGTGCCGGCGAGATCTAGGCTTGGCCGTCATCTAATTTCGGGACAAACTTTTGCACTCCCACGGGCCCAGATTCCGTGTCAACTTGGGCCTCTAATTTCCTTTATAATTACTTACGAAAATTGTAATGAAAAGGTGATTGGAGCGAGAGAGAGAGAATTTTCAAGATTTTCTCACTCTGGATTCGGAATCAGTCTTTATATATATATATATATATGAGTATTAATCAGATAGGCCTAATTTGTGTATACCTACCCACGTGATCTTAGAAAATAAGGATGGTTTTTTCATTGATCCCAAATATTCTGTTTTGTAATAGTCTTTGGATATTATGAATATATATGTGGATATTCTTTCGACTTTCCTCCATCATCACGTGACTATGAACTGAGATAGAATTATGTGATTGGTTGGGGCGAGAAATAAATCTTATCTTTAGCCGTCGGATGAAATCAAAATCATATCAAACTGAGAAAGCCATTGAAATCTAACTTTTTATATTATGAGAATGTAACACACTACATATATATATGGTCATCACTGTGTTGTTTGGTTGGTGTTGAATATGAGAGAAGCACATAGTTGATAACCTTTGGAGGAGTTTCTTTTCCTTTCTTTTCTTTCTTTTTCAATAGTTAAAGCTTGTGGCAAACCCCAAAGAAGTATTATTTTTCACGAGTTGCTTTTCCACCAAAAATATTTTTAAAAAAAATTTCAGGAGTGAAATCATGCCTCTTGGATTTTGTCTAGAGCATAATCTGTGGGTAATTGGGATTATTGCTCATTATCATTTTTCTGACAAAATAATAGAGAGATTGACTTGCACGGAGTTGGGGAACATCGTATTATATAGCATCCACATATATATACCATAACAGTTCAATAACTTTACAATGAGAAAAGTTCACAATCTAACACCCTTCAACCTCACGTTTAGCATATTACGAAAATAGGTCAGTTTAAATAATGGCGATGTTTGGGAAGTCCTTATATAAGGGAGGTGTTAGATTGTGAATTTGTCCTACATCACTCGGAGTTGTTATGGTAATTATATGTGGATTTCACACACCCTCTCACCTTGAGCTAGCTTTTGATCGTAGATTAGGATCTTGACCCATTTGCATATGACACACTAGGCATGAGAAATGAAGTTATATTGTGAATTTGTACTGCATAGCTCTAGAGTATTATATATCTATGTTTATATTAAACGCTATCTTCTGTTGAACTAATTTTTGAATATGAGTTTTATGTGAGACTGTTTAACATACTCCATTGAGCTCTTTATGTTAGAGTTATAGATATTGGAAACACATGAGGGAAAAAAAAAAAAAAAAAAAGGTGTAAAATATTTTGCTTTTACATAAAGAGTACTTGGCCGCTAACGTCTCTTAGGTAGATTAGTAGGAAGCTCGTTTTTCTCACTGAATGCTTAGGTTCGAGTTGTCACCACCACATTAGCCAGGGTATATGGGCAATCCATTTCATGAGTGATTTATATTTCACACGGGGGGACATCCACTTCTCCAGGATTATCTGGGTATTCCAACCTCTATCCTATAACCCATTTTTCTTTAGGTAAAAAAAAAAAAGGTACTTGGCCGAATATAGTTTGGTTTCAATCCTTTTCCGTAGAGTTTCACCAAAGGATAGTGCCCCATTTTTATAAGGGTGTTATCATTTGACACTGATAGTTCGAAAGTAACCAATGTCAACCAGATAGTTAAAAGCTGGCAATCATCAGCTTGAGGTTGGTCATTTTTTGGCCGACTATATATATATATATATATATATATATATATATGTATGTATAGTTTGAAAACGCCACCACTCACCACCTTATATAATGTGAGGACCTTATATAATGTGAGGAACGGTGCATATTGCAAAAATAATTGAGCACTCTATAGACTATAGTTTATAAATGTCACGAGTATGACACTGTATAACCTTTAGACTTACGAGTAACATAAAGTCGGCATGAACATGCGTTCTGAAACACATGCACATCAAACAGAAGCCTTTTTATTTTAAATAATAGTAATTATATAGTTTTTTTTTTCTTTTATTTATTTTCAGTTCTTAGATGAACTCTCCTTTGAAAATCTTTGCAAAAGAAAAAACAAGATCATGTCGGCAACAACACGCCTTTGACGGTCGATAATGGTCTTTTGAAGGAACGTATTATGGTCAGACTGAATTTCAGTCAAGAAAAATCTTATAACACATTTCTTGTTGGAACCGATTTCTTGGACGAATTTTATTTTCTTGTTGTCTGTAATTGAACTCAAAATTGCACTTTCTATTTAATTTGTTCCAGACGTATGTACATATGTGTCATTTCGAGTTTCTTGAATTGGTGGGGCAGTTTAGGCTAAAAATACCTTTTTCTTTGCTGAGCATAATTATTGTTTTCATTTTTTATTAAACATAGAATCTGTTATTATATAAACATAAAGCGAAGATATTAATAGTTTTTATATAAACGAAGGTGAATCTTCCAACTAAATAAGTTTATCATCTATATTAAGAGCATAAGATATTAAATAATGGTTAAGTTTTTGGATACAGATTTTACATGTCCCTTTTTCGAAAGTGAAGGCAAACGCGTCTCTTAAGGGTCCGTTTGGTTGGTAAGTTCGGTTTAAACTAAATTGTACTTTTTTCATCATGTTTTTTGTCTTTTTCCCTAAAAGTTTTTTGTCTTTTCTGAAAAAGTCAATCAAAATTACTATTTAAACTTACAAATCTTAACTCAAACTCATACACCAAACTAACCCGACTCTCTATAACTTACTCTCTAGTTATAGAAGCCCCGAATGATATCATTAATCCATGTCAAAGTCATGTCGTTTTTGAGAGGGGACCTTATGTCAAAATCATGTCGTTTTCGAGAGGACACTGTCAAAATCAGGTCGTTTTCTAGATGGGACACCGGGACTTATTGTTTTCGTAGAACAAACGGCCACGAGTTTTCTACATAAAAAATAAAAAAATAAAATAAAAAGTTTTGGAAAACGACATACCGTTTGTGTTAATCTAAACGCCGTGTTGCTATTCGTGTTGTTCACGTGCAGCTAAAGGACATGTTGTCTTTCAATAACAGAACGCAAACACAAGTCCTCGGGTGTTGATATTATGAACGAAGCCCGATACGTCATTTGTTTTTCAATTAAAATCATGTCGTATTCTAGCAAGTGACCCCTGAATGTCAAAAAAACGACAAGTGGATGTCCAAATACACGGCAATTTGGGGGGGAAAAAACGACGTTTCATTCTTTATACTCTAAAGACGTCTAACTTTTAAACAAAATTTGAAAATTTACCTGCAGTGGAGTTTCTTCTTGTTCTCTCTATATATACACACACACACATATATATATAAGAATATATAGAAAGGAGAATCAAGTTGAACATTTTTGTTCTTCAACAAAAAATCCAATGGCTGGAAATTATTTTTTTTTTCATTTAGTTGAATTCAATGGCTTATAAGAATCCACTTGTCATACTCTTTTATTTGACATCTTACATTCAAAATTTTCATTTGTCTTTTCTTGCAATGAAAAACCTTATACTTTTAAGTTTTCTTTAACCGTAAATCTTTTAAATTTTTTGGCTTTTTGTTGCCATTGTCTAAATGCTATGTCCTACTCGGGCAACCAAAAAAAAAAAAAAAAAAAAGCCCTATGTCGTTTTGTGTGTGTGTGTGTGTGTAAAATTTTGTATTTTGAATAGTCTCTCAAAAGAAATGAATGTATTCTCTAACTTATACTTTTAAATAATTTTTCTTAAATATGTCATTCTCTAAACATTTTTTTTATACTGCTTTAAGGAACACTTATTTTTTCATATGTGGTTATAATAAAATACTTTCTTCGACTAATTATCCTATAGAGATAATTTTCTCAAATATGTCAAAATTTTAAAATCTTATTCTTAATATGTTTGTGGTTGTTTTGTCAAAACATAAAAGCTCTTTTATTTCAACTTTTGATGGTGAACACATACTTACTTGCTTGACCTTTTTTAAAATAACTCTTTTTTTTTTTTTTAATGTTTCCAATTAATTTTTTTTTTTTATCAAATTTATCCTTATTTGTTTTTGCAAGTCCTTTCAAGTATTTGTTTTCAGTTATGTCCCTACTTAAATAAATATATTTTGATGTTGTTGTATTAAGTATTATTTTCTCAACATGTGATCTATTTCATATCACCTCTAATTAGTTAGAAAAAGGCCTACTTTACAAAGGGAACGTCGTTTCTTGGGAACCTTGCAACCTTGCGGCTGGTTACTGGCTGCATCGGCCCAGTAACCTTCATCACCGTCAGTTCCCGAAGCCTTTTTTTTTTTTTTAAATTATTATGTCTTTCTTTCTGAAGGGCTTACGGTTCATTACACTAAAGGCATTCAATGAACTATTGAAGCTATCAAAAAAGTACCAAATGCTAACGGTGACGAAGGTTACCGACTTTCAATAGATGCGTAGCCAACGAGTTTAGTCGGACAGCATAACGAGTCTAACGTTACAGAAACGTTTCCCAACTTAACTTTGATAAGTATAGCATTGCAAGCAAATAGAGTAGAGACTCTACCGTTTCTTTCTAATAAATATTTTTACCCTAATTGTCACATTGAACTACTTTTTCTCAAATTTATCGCAAGCCTTTTTTGAAAGCTTAAATTAATATTTAAATATCTCCTCCAAAGTTTATATTTTGGTTTTCGTAATAAGTTTCAAATTATTTGCTTTTTATAAATGAAACTAGAAGCGCTTTGAGCACGCTTTCTTTTACAATTGTAGTTTAGAATGGTGATTAAATTTGGACATACTTTTTATTTTTTATTTTTTGTCATACGCACTTCAATTTGTGAATTTTAATATTACATAGCATTACATATCTATATCTATAATATTTATTGAAGAAAACATGTATTTGTTCCGCGGTTTTTTTTTTATTTTTTTTTATTTTTAATGTTTGTATTTGTGTTTAACATCGTTATGTATAATTTAAACTTGTTGGTTTTTGTAGAACCATAGAATTTTAAATTTAATTATTTTTGTTCAATCATATAATTTTATATTTAAAAAAGTTATGATGTTATACTTTAATTTTCAAAATAATTGTATGTTGGGCATAATTTACCATATCTGTAGTTATATATTTTAATATATAAAATTGTAAGTATATATAAAAATATTAACAGATGAAAATTTCTTAAAAGAATACTAACAAGGCACGTTCCACCAACTAGTATATATATTTATATATATATATATATATATATGTATGTTTGTATGAATGTATGTATGTATACATGCCTTGTCAAACCGAATGCAGGCCAAAGGCTATTAGATTAACCTTGAACGACATGTCGTTTTATAGTTCTGCAAAGAAAACGCATGGTTTTCTAAAAGCAGTGTTGATTAATTTTAACCACACGTAAATATACATGGCCGCACAAGTAATAAAAGGTGACTAACATTATCCATCGAATGAGAATTGCATTTAATTATGATTAATTATAAAAATTGTTAACTAAAAATCATTTGAATAAGCGATTAGAAGGAAAAAAAAATACTAGTTAAAACAGATTAAACAAACTAGATTAAAAAAACAATAAAAGGTTCATGGATCCAATTTCGCCAAAACACTTCACAAAGCCTCTTATTTTCCCTTTAAATTAGTTGTCTAGTTAAGTGATAATTGGAATTCTTCTAATTTAAGCCCCTCCCAATAGTCAAGTAGAAATACCCTCTATTAAAAGATACATTCCTGTGAGTACTAATTAAAAATGATTCATTAAGCTTTAAGTTTTATTCATTCGCTACACAAATCTAGCAAGTAGATTCTTATATATCTCACCTGCAATTATGTCACTTTATGGATACTCAAAACATAAATCCATGTTCCAAGTTCATCATGATCTCCTAATCATCTAAATGATTATCAACTATTTAGAAGGATTAAGCACAAATAGAACAATCAACTTAACGTAAATAGACTTGCATAAACTAAATTAAAAAGGAATTAAGCTAAGTTTCGTAGTTAGACTAGACAAAAAAATTATTCCATAAATACGAACATTCTCAAACTACAAAGATAAAAAGATAATAGGAAAGAAAATTTTATTTGAAAGTGTCACAGATCTTCAAGCTCCTCTTATGAAATTTTTTTTACTTTCCTTTTATTGCTTCAAGATGCACTCTACTTGGGATTTTGTAAAAATAAAAATATTAAAGTATAATCAAAATAAAACAATGAAGATAAAAACCTACACTATAAAATTATGTTTCTGTCTTTTCTTTCTTTGTTTTCCCCTATGTTTTCCGTCAGCTGTGCTTCTTTTTTGGTTATAGACCTAGAGGGCCGCCCTCAAATCCTCCAAGAATTCTCTTTAATTTTTTTATGAAAGATCTCATTAAAAGCCTTAGTAGTAAATTCAGAGAGAAAAACCTAACAAGAAAAAAAGAGTATCAAGGCTATAAAGGAAATTTTTCGAAGGAAATTAAAATAAGAATCCTAAATATACATTATCTAGGAAATCCATAAAAAGAAAGTGGAGACACGAACTAGAGAACAAACTCGGTACTGTAGATATCCTGATGTATATAGATATGGAACAAATCTATGGAAAAAAAAAAAAAAAAGAGACAACTGTTTTGATGCAACAACATAACGGCATGTAGATATTTATGTCGTTTGAAAATTTAAAGGACATTTTGCTTTTCCGAACCGAATGGAAACTCGAGTCTCTCATATTGTAAAGGTCAAGTAGTTTTTTTTATTTAGAATACGACAAGTAGTTTTTTGAAATAAACAAAACTCTAAACGAATTAAAATAAACAACAGTCTTAAGAAACGATAAGTCGTTTATATATATCTAACGAGTGACAACTAACGACGCGTTGCTACTCGTGTTGTTGGAAAGGTGACGCGCGGCTTATATTGTAATTTCTCTGAACCAAAAAAAAAAACATATATATATATATATATCTACAAAACTAAAAGAAGGAAAAACTTATGGCACAAACTAGATTTTTGCCTTACATATATAAGTATTTTAGTTAAATAGATTAATTTTTTAATGATTCAATTTTTAACTATAAGCAATTATATTTATATCGCATGATAGATGTTTAACGTGATTTTTTTTCCTTTTTTTTTCCTTTTTTTTTTTTTTTGGCTTAGAATAAAGTTAATCTGATAGTTAGGAAATAGTTGCCTGCTTTCGGGAACGATTGTGTTAAACAGTTTTAGCGATGTGAGTTGTTGGGCCATTCAAAAATTTAAAGTGAAATTGGGTCCTGAAAGTAGCCATCCTCCCCAAGCTAAATGGGAAGAAAGCCTTAGCCTCGGCCAGGCCTAGATAGAGCTGAACAGAGAATCCAATCGAATTTGGGTCGTTGAGTTTGCTCATCTCTTAAATAAAAAAAAAAAAAAGAAGAAGAGAAATTGTAATGAATAATATTTTGACAAAAATAATTGAAGTAAATAGCTAATTTTAAATATTTGAAGTAAAAATAATATTTTTATTAGGTAAACACATAATTTATTAGGTAACTAATAAATAAGTCATTTATCTGATAAATTTGTTTTGCATTCTTATTTCCTTGAAATATTTTTAAAATTGTTATTTAATTTTATTTTTTATGTAAAAATACTATTTACTTTTTTCTTCCAAAAATTGGGAACTTCGTTTTAGCTGGATTAATTGCAGCATTTAAGCTTTTTTTTTTCTTTTTTTAAAGAGAAATAGAATATTTTAGGGAAATTGCTTATTTTTAATAATAAATTTATTTGACAAAATGTTTATAAAGTAACTTTTTTAGTAAAATTTATAAAGTAATTTTTATGTAAATATGTTTTGTAAATAAACTATGTATGATAATATGTTATTAACCTTAAATATTTTTAAAATAGTACTATTTAACGTAAATATTTTCAGAAAAAATTTTATTGACCTCTTTCACCCTTTTAGCTGTCAAATAGTAATTTCACATCTTCCCTGTATTTGCATTGAAATCCAGAAGACAAAATAAATAATACTTAATTATCAAAAAAATTTAAAAAATAAAAATAAAAAGAGAGAGATGGAGAGATAGAGAGAAATGACAGTACTTACAAAACATTAATAAGAATGATTCTCAAATTTCTCTCACCGCCCTCAGAATGACCAACTTTTCCTTTTCTTTCTTTTATGAACTTCTCTTCAAATTTTGTCCCAAATTTGGATTAAATATCTCGAGTCACCATTCACCTAGTTTAACTACTGCAGTGATCAGGCCATCCGCTAAATTGGAATTAGTTTTCTTACTTTCTCTTCCCTCCAATTTTTTAAAGTTTAGCTATTTAAAATACCTAAATTAATAATTATCGTTCTTATATTTTTTTCATCATTTTAACGTGATTCTTTAATATCAAAATTAATGTTAATAAAAATGCACTATCAATTAAAAAAGGGACCCTTTTTTTTTTCTTTTCTTTTACTACATTCTAATACGACTATTTTTTTTTTTCTTTTAGCTTATCATTTTAACATGATTTTTTTAATCAAAATTAACGTAAATAAACATGCATTATCAATAAATAAAAAAAGCCCCCATTACAACTATTTTTTTTTTTTTCTCTATGCTAAAAGTAAAACAATATTTTCCTGTACGAACTCCTGAGAACAAACTGCACTTGAAATCACAATGTTCGTCCTTTCACGCTCAGTATTTCCAAGCAGTTTAAGTTCACAAGTCCAAGTAGTTTTATGCAAAGAATATTTATTATTTATTGAAATATTATGATTTGGGTCATTTTCCAATGTGTGGGTCAGTTTTGGAAAACAGTACTGCATGAAATTTGAGTAAGTACCATTTTTTCGAATTTCTTCGATCCCCAAAAAATTCAAGCATTTATTAATTTCTCCCAGCTGGAATATTGATAAAGTAGGTGGTTCCATCTAAAAGCTAATTAATATTCTCTACATGCCAAAATAATAATATCTAGCTAGTCTGTCTTCTTTTTCATTTTTTACTTTCTTTCTTTAAATTAACAACTTCCTCATGTGTTTATGAGGTTGTCCTTGGTCAACAAACAATTCATGAATGTTCTTAGCTTCTCATGAGCAGTAAATTTCACTTTTTTTAGATGCCGACTCATTTGCTAAAAGCATCTTCTAGCCATCATCCTTTTATGCTTCGTGCAATATAATATAATTTTGAAACTTTTTACAATAAGATATATATATATATATATATATATATATTGATATTGTACCCTTTAAAATATTGGATCTGATTAAATAACGTTAAAATAAAAAGAAAAACAAAACAAACAAATCAATGAAATTTAATACTGTAACTTTATTCTCACCTTTCATTTGCATCACTATTCTAACAAAAAGTTGAACGCCAGGGATCTCTTTGGCACATTTTGATTCCGTTTAATAATAATAAATTACTCAACGAATGAAAACGTGTGCTGCTTTTTTTTTTTTTTTTTTTTTTGGGTTAATGTGGCTGTCCGATATGATTGGCTGCATTTATTTGAGAAATTATTATAATAATTATTTTGTCCGTTGTTCTCAAATGATGACGGTCATATAAAGTATTTGCTCCTAATTGGAGAGTGAAAAATCCATATCCTTCGTTTCTTTGGACACTCGTCAAAAAAAGTGTCATCTTGAGCTCAAAGAAATAATTTTATAAGTGACTACTGCGTAAGGGATTTAGCCCTATCTCTTTGACGTTGCACAATTGATTTCTTGTAGCGAAAGAGAAATATGCCAGATCTCTTGAGGCTTCTGTTGCAAGCACTTCATAAAAAAGAGCCCTAACAAACAACCAATTCCAAATACAAGTCTTTCCCATCACCAAGAGTGAAACTCAAATAGACGAGACATTTAAATAGTAAAACTAAAATAGACGGAAAGCTGAAGTAAAACCGAAGACATGCCATGTCAGATGGCAGAATCGATAAAAGGGAGGAAAATGAAAAGAAGACACGTGTAAAGTCAATATCAAAATAATAAGATGAATGATCAAGATCAAAAAATAGTAACTGAATAACCTGTCAAGAAAGACTGAAAATAGCAGTTAAAAAATGATATTTGTACGTATTTGAGAAACTTGAGAATTACAAAGAAGATAGAATTTATTTCTTTTGATTTTAAGGTCCAATTGAGCTTTGTATTCTATTTATTTGTCGTTTGATAAGATCTTAATACAAACACTTGATTATCGTGATAAAACTAACACAAATGCATAATCTTATAAAGAAAAATGAGTAGCACTGGTTGTCTCTACTTAATTGATAATGAGTGCTAAGACCAATTTTGGAGGTGAATGAACTGAGAACCCAACCCCACTAACATCCTTGTTTCGAGTAAATTCCATTACAAGTTTTTCACGAAAATGATTACAAGACACTAATATTAGTATATCACAGTGAGTGAGTGGTTTGGATATCCAAATTTTATACTTTATAATTTGCCTATTTTAAGTAGTCATGATCGCCTTTCACAGCTTATTAAATACATATTTGTATACATAAGAGCTATTATAGCCCTTCCAGAAACTGTCTTGAAAATAGTTGGCTTGTGGAAGAGTCAACAAAAAACCTTTCCTTGAGTTTAAAAAAAAAAAAAAAAAAAAACATTCTGAATCACGAAAGTGAGTCCCCCAAAAAATAATCATATCCCAAACAACATTTCCTATTAAGGTCCCCCAAAAAATAATCATATCCCAAACAACATTTCCTATTAAGGCTTGAACTAATCCATTGCTATCATTTCATCCCCTAACCCTTTACCGCCACCTGTTGCTCTATCATTGGACGAGTTTGTTATTTTTTGAAATTCCCTTCATCAATACAATACCCCTCTTTTTGTCATTTTGTAGTCCCCTAAGGAAGCAAGGTATACTTATGTGATGCGTGTAACAAATTTTTAACACACACTCACAAAGTAGATTATTAAAAGAAAAAAAAATTATATATATATATATATATATATATACATACCGATGAGATAAAAATATATCAACAAAACACCCATGAATTAGCCTCGATATGGTGTAACATGTTTTTTTGGTATTGGATGATGGATTTGAAGATTACAGCTGACCTTCATCTGAAAATTCCTAACAAATTTTTTTCCCCACCCTTCTCAAAGTAAGAATCTACAAATTGACAGTCTTTATGACTATCAAAAACCCTTGAGAATTCAGAAAGAACAGATTGAGAAGAATAACAATTCACTGTTATAGTGAAAAAAACCCCCATTTATTTCTGAGGAACAGAAAGACAGAGTAAAGGGGGTCTAAACATTTGCTAAATACAGAAAAGAATCATCATAAGGAGAGAAATAGCAAACCAACAGGTGACAAAACCAAAACGCATCCCCACACACACACACACACAAAAACAAAGACGTGGTATATTTTTTTCTTTTCATGGCTAGACTCAGAGAAGGTCCCAAGTGAATCTGGTCGGTTGGACGGGCCTATTGGCGGCCGGGGCTGATGTGGATGTCGAAGTGGTCGGGACCAACGGCGCTGCTGCTGGAGCAGCGTCGAACGTTTCCCAATTTGTGGTAATGACAACTGCACCCCCTGAGGTCGAGTGCCTCGCGGGCGGCTGTGGCTGCTGATGCGTTGGCGAGTTTCCAAACGAATGCCTTGGAGAATTCCCGAACGAACTCCTCGGCGAATTCCCAAATGAACTCCTGGCTTCCTGCTCTTGAATTGTTCTCGGTCTATGGCCATTGGAGTATTGCTTGGGTTGCTGGTCTTGGATTGGTGTTTGCTTTTGGCCATTGGAGGGAAGCCTTTGTTGAACTTGCATCGGAGAATGAACTCCGTTGCTAGCGGGTATCGAGTTCTTGATCTTCAACATGTCAAGAGTTTCTACATATTTTTGCACTCTCCTCACCTTCAAAATCGTAGCAAATATAATTCAGTGAGTAACGAACTCATCGAGCTGAACACAGTTATACAACTAATCTTATTCAAGTTCAAATTCAACAGGTTGGAATTCCGAAATTACCTGCATTTTCCTCTGCAATTTCACATCACCATCGGCCATAATCCCGTCTAATTTAAGCAGTTCATTCATCAAAAGCTCAGTCAGATTAAGCACATCCGTTTCCGCGACTTTACCGCCTTTAGTAATTATCGATTCGAAAGCCGAAACCTGCCAAAATTTTCCCAAACCAAAGATCAACTACCAGTTTCCCACACCATCTATCACAAAAACAAACATAAACTCTGTATATTCAAACGCAAAATTACCCGGCCAGCGAGCCTATCAACTTCCAAACTGATCTCGGAGATCGACTGCGACGCCTTCTCCATCTTCGCAGTCCGCCGCATCTCGAGGTACCTCTTCTCCTGGCTTAGCGGGTCTTCAACCAAGACGATCTTCGACCGGTCCTTCACACCCGAAATGTCCAGAAAGGCCTTGGAATCCCTCTCCTTGTCTTTGTATATCAGCTTCTGGTCTTGGTGGTGCAAGCCCGTCGGACCCACCAGCATTTTCTTCAATTCCCCTGCAATCAAAAAACACCACAATCCAAAACGACAATTACAATCACTCAGAATTATATTATATGTATATATATATATATATGTATTTTTTTTTTCAGTTTCCAATTGTGGTGATGAGAATGAACTTACCGAATGTGGCTTGAGAACTGATATTGATTTCGTGGTAGATTGACCCGTATTTGACCCGAACGCGAATTGTCGGTGGAGGAGCGGAGTTCTGATCGGAGTCGCTGCGCTTCTGGACGAGCATTCCTCCTGGTCGCATCTCCCACTCCGACGGCGTTGACTCTGTGCCGCCGCCGCCGCCGGACCCGCCGTTCATCTGAGAAATACCTGTCGTTTTGGTTGTCATCTTCATCATCTTTTGTTTTGCTCAGAATTTGTATGGAACTAAAAAAAAAATCTCAGATCTTTAGGGATTTCGGTCCGTGGCGATCGGCGTCGAGAATCGGAGGTGCCCAATTGGAAGAGAAGATTCTAGACCCTGCTTTAAAAGCCTCCGACCCCAGCATTACACGAGTCAAATCCCAAGAGAGAGAGAGACTGTAGAGAGAGAAAATAGAGAGACGAAACACCAGAGGGAAACAGGGGACTTTCCTCTTTTCCTTTCAGTTCTTTTCTTTTCTTTTCTTTTCTCTGCCGAATCAATGGCGTCTCGCGAAAGCCAAGACCAAACCCATCAATGTCGAAAACAAAAAACTACCCAGAACCTGCCGGACCTCAAAGCGCAGATCTTTACATCAAAATGTAGACCAAACTGCTTTAAAAAATAAAAAATAAGAAATCCCCAGAAAATTGTGAGACCCAAAAATCTGAAACCAGCGATTTTCTCCAATGAAAATGAGAATCCAAGGCGATAAAATTCTCCTTCTTTTCTCTCTTTCTTACTCCTTTCTCTCTATAATTCTTGTTCTGGAAAACACGGAGGGGAAGAGAAAGAAGAAAATGGAAATTAATATAAAAACGAGTGGCCAGCTAACTGAGCTTGTTGGAACCTTTCTTATATACATAAATTAATAATGAATTATAAGCACATAATTACCCTTTACATTATTATTAATAATACTACATTAATTTTTTTAAAGAAAATTAAATTAAAAAAAAAAAGAGGAAAAAGAAAAAGAAGAAGGTGACTACGAAAGCCGCCAATGCTGTCGATAAAACGGTTAAAATATCGAAAACAGGCTTTGGGTTTCCCTCACGGAACTATGGGGACTGTTCCGCTACTTTACGCTTCTAGGTCAAACCGTATTGTCCATGTTTCGTTCGCATCCACGTGTCCATTTGAGGGTAATTTCGTCAATTCAAATAGCAGGCAATCATTCGCATGTTATTGATGGAGTTTTAAAATTTCGACACGTGGAAGATCGTGCTGAGGTGTGAGGCGCTAACTCTTCGTTGTTGGTATAGTTAACTAACTAGCCATACTTAGTTTGTCCGTCTAGGCTTCTAGCTATAAACCAATATATATAATATATATATATATATATATATTTTCTAGAACCAAAGAGTTAAGAGTCCACACTTTTTTTTATTTGAAAAAAAAAAATCATTTTATGTACGGCTGTAATGTTCCCCCGTCATTGTGTTAAATGAAAAAATTAATTTCCCTTTTTTGGTCACACTTTTTTTTTTTACTGCTTTGAAAATGTTTTCTTTTCCCTTTTTTTTTTCTTGACTTTCTCGATCACTATAGGTTATATATAATTCATGTTTGCAATAGGAAGTTGGTTGGTACGAAATATTTATCCTATTTATCAAAGAAAGCAAGAGTTCTAACAAGGTAAGAACATAATATTATATCAATAAGATTATGTTTTAAACCTTCAAATTATTGGCAAAATCAATTAGCTTTGTAGACTCGATTTAACATCTGAAAACATATACATTACCACCCAGCTTCGAAAGAAGAAAAAAAATTTATAAAATGAGTTGCACAGCACTAGAGTTGAAAAATTATCCAAAAAATAAACATGGTGTGACTAATAAAGATTCAGTGGATTTCGTATGCACACGGGAATCATAATATTACTTGCCTTGACAATTTTACAAACGAGTTTCTTTATATGTGTGTGTGTGTGTGTGTATTTATCAGTTATAATTTTTCAACGTCAAATTATTTTTATTTTAAGTATAATGTCAGGACGGATTTAATTTTATTCATTCATCTCCATTTTGATTAGTTTCAAATCTCCAATAACCATTTCCTCGACTAAAATAGTTGTTACGATCGTGACAAACACATTATTGCACCCCCATTAAACGTTAATACATCATAATCACAATGTACCTATATAATTTTGACATTAATGATACGTATCTATTCTATTATTAGATTGATAACCATACGTGTTTTTTTTTTATTTTTTAAAATGCTTATAAATGGTTTGTAGAAAAATAAAAAATAAAAAGAATCCTATTATTAGCTTATTATGTAGTATTATTACCCCTTTTCTTTTGTCTTGCTATATGACGAAAGAGATTCTTTTTTCTAAGTACTTCTTTCTTTATTGAATTACTCTCAAAATGGTTTTTTTTTTATTTATTTTTGACTTCTTCATGAAAATTCTTAACGCTTTAATACTTTTTTTTTTTCTTCACCCTAGTTAAGGTTGTTTAACAAAGGTTCTAATCAAATATCAAATGCATAAGTCAAAATTTAGGGGGTCGGATTAAGACTTGTGCTTAAATATACAATCAATTTTATAAAATGGTACGTATCATCATTAAAGGTGCCCTTTGGGGTCCATTGCCATGAACCACTTGAATATGTCTGTATAGTCCAAATCAAAATGAATTGCTGATCAAGGGCTAATTATTTATATGGATCCATTACAAAACACCGAAGCTATTGTGAAAAATTTTCTCTAGAAATAGATCGACCAATAACTTCAAGAAAAAAAAAAAAAAAAAAAACCCCAGTAATAATATTAATACAAAATTATGTTGGTCCATAACTCATAGCTTTTTGTGTACGATAGTGCTTACACGATAAGAATAAAAGCCTCCAAAGTCCCTTTTCCCTTCTGTGGGGTTGCTCTTGTCTAAAACAACTAATTCCATTTTCTTTCATAATTTCATTGTACTTGCAAAGTGAAATTATAATTTCCCTAATCTATATTTCAAGTTTTTTTTTTTTTTTTGCCCTTTCTTTTGTGAAAAATATATTTTATAACTATATATATGTATATATTTGAAGCTCTTGTCGCTCGTACTCATTTGCCACACATTATGAGTTGTGAAAGCAAAAAACGGCCGCCACAAATTTACAAAAATCATGGACACAATAGTCATTCCAAATATAGAAATATATATGAAATGAGAATAATATTTATTTAAAGTAAAAACACCATACGAGTATTAAATTAAATATGAAATAATTTTGTAAAACAAAAGACATAAATACTCAATTAAAATCGAATCAGTAAAATCTGATAAAATTTAAAAAAAAATGATATAAACTGAGACGTTTGACTAACATAAAAAAATATTTTTTTTTTAAGGAATTGTAATGAAAAATACATATATACCTGCAAATATATATAATGTATACACAGCTAAAACAGGACCACGTCAAGGACCCCGTGAAAACCAAGGAAGAAATACGAATTGATTACGTCACACTCCAGATTAGACACGTGGCTGTCGTTGGCACCTTTAACAAATGTACCACAAATCCATAATAAACCCACCTCTCTGTGTCTCAAAAAGTTTAAAAAAAAATTTTATATATTAATTTTTTTGGTGTAAGTAACTTTAACTTTGAACTAGCTCTCTCTCTTACAAAAGCCCACCGACACTCTGACACGTGCGACCGACACGAGCGAGCGTGTGCGCTTTGGAGGGGGCTTGGGAGAGGAGGACAGAAAGTCGTCGCCACGTGAGATTCGTATGAGGGGTTTGGGATTCTGTGTATTACGTACTTCGATAGAGACGGTGCAACCTAATATTTTGGCTCTGGGCGGTTGTTGTAATGTAAATGGTTCCTCTAATTTCCAATTAATTATCAATCTAATGCTTTTTTTTTTTTTATCCCTAAAATTATAAAGTAATGGGTTCAGCCAAGACTATAGTTATATTTTTAAATATATATTTGTTTGGATTACTGTTTGGTATGTTAAATTATATATGGTTCCAAGGGTAGTTGGTTTCATCAAGGGATCTTTTTGTACTTTCCTTTTTATTTTAATTTTTTTTCTTTTAAATTGGGGACAAGGTACCGACCAATTTTATAAATATATGAAAAAATTGGGTTTGATAAACTGTAAATTTTGTCCTAAGTTGTTTTATGGAATTCCTGTGTGTTTTTTTATGAAACAAAGCTATTGTTTTCTCCTCTCTTTTTCTTTTTATCGTTTTTCATGACCCTTTTTTTTTTAAACTTTTCTATTTATAATATAATTGGTTCAAATATTTTATACACAAACAACGGGCTATACAAATAAAATAAAAAAAATAAAAATAAGAGCACTAATCCTAATCCTGTTTCAAACGTAAATTAACCCACAAAACAGAATACTTGCAATAATTGCCAAGAATGCTAACTTCTGATAGATCGATATAACAATCATATATGCGTGGATTACTATGTATTATTGCTTTTTTTTTTTTTAAAGAACTATATTTGTATTATTATTGCTTTTAATGCAACTACTTCTTGCAGAACTTATTAAAATAACATTATTAGACATGATATCCAATCCCTAACAGCTCGTCTCCTTCCCGCTAAACATGGTCTTACTTCTTTTTTTTTCTTTTTTTTTTTTTCCTTTCCTTTGTTTATATTTGTTTATAAATTGAATGTGGTTTTACTTTCAATATCTACTAGATGATCGGTAGCTAAATTTGGTGTGGAAAAGTTTAAGGCCCTGTTTGGTTTGCCGATTATAGTTGATTTACTTTTTAAAAACTAGTTAAAATTTTTGTTAATTTTTCAGTAAGAAGATAAAAACTGAATTGGAAATGAAAAACCAAACATACATTAAATATTTCTGTTGAGAGATCTAGATTAGAGAGAGAAACACCATGGACTAGTCTTTAGTTTGTATTTTTTTGAGATCTTTCCTCTAACATACTCTATTTTTAACGACTCGACTAGCACTAATTTATACGTTTTTTTGAGTATTTTTGCCTATTCCTCCCCCCCCCCCCCCCTTTTTTTTGTAATTATTAGTAAAGAAAACTACTATAGAAATCGGAGCTAAAATATCCAAGATCGGTTATGGAGTTCCACATACAAAAAATATCAATTGTGAAGAAAATAGGTTGTCGTTACTGTAAATCATGTAGCCTTAGATCTTGATGACTTTGCGATATCTTCATGCAAACTTGTGAAGTACCTAATAACATGTCTTATATTGCCCAACAAAGTAATCATTGACACCTCAAAAATGTCGTAAGAATTACCCTTACAAAAAAAAAAAAAAAAAAAAGGTTGGGCCTTTTAGGTCCCACGGACCCACAAAATGAACTCTAGTTTGGTGGTCTCTGGTCTTTCCGAATTACATTGAGGCACGTGGGAGCAACGTGGATTTGAAGTCTAAAAGACTCATAATTACTTTTGCAACTTGGAATGAGTAATAGAAAAGCGTATTCAAACCTTTTAACTAAAATAAAAGTGAATGTTAATTAAGTTATCACTATCATTCTCTTAAAATATATATTGCCACATCATTCAATTATGATTTGATAATACATATACATATACATATATACAAATATACAAATATGTTAATATATATCGGCAAAGTTTTAAGTCCAACATCTTGTTTTAAGAAGAAAACACGTTTCTGACAATTAAGCACATTGATTCGAAGTTCCAACCATAAATAAGTTTGATTTGAGGATCAAAAGTCGGGTAGAAGGTCCTTTTATTAGTCCGTATTTTCTTTAATTTGATAACGATAATCCAATCGATCAAAATTAGAGAAAGTGATCGAGGATTCAAAGATGATCAACAAATATGTTCAAACACACACACATATATATATATATATGTATGTATGTATGTTATATTCCTTTGAACTTTAGCTGCCCACAGAAGCTTAATAGTGTCGGTAGACAAAAAGTAGTATTCAAATACTAATTAAGAAAAAGAAAATGAATTAAATACTCTATTATCATCATGTTGAAAGTGCACTTAATTTTTTTTATATTAGAGAATTTCACCCCAAAAAAAGAAATAAAAGCTTTTTTTTTTCCCCCTCTTTTTGGCTTTCAGTATAGCCGTGGAAATTCTCTTCGAAGTGCCTAGTTAGCTAGCTAGTTTGTTTGTGACTGTCCAAATTGTTTTTACGCGTAGAAAATTGGCCCCAAGAAAATGATGGGGCACCTTATTTTTTTGCACCTATTGCATGGCCATTGACAAAATATTATTGAAATATAAAACTATTGTTTATCCATTTTTTAAAAGCTTAAATTTTTAAGATGAATTGATAAACTAATATGGTATCAGAATGGGAAGTCCTGAGTTCGAATCCTTATAATTACACTATTTAACATATTTATTATCATTGTGTGTTGGGCTTTTAATTTGTTTCGGACTTCTTATAATTTGTATTGAACTTTTAAATTAATATTTATCTGTACGTTTGTCCATTGTATGACTACACGTGAAGGGAAATGTTGACATATAAAACTATTATTTATTCCTCTCCTAAAAGCTTAATTTTGGGATGGATTGATAAATTAATAAATATATCTATATGT
The DNA here is from genome assembly GCA_038430175.1 of Ficus hirta. NCBI lineage: Eukaryota > Viridiplantae > Streptophyta > Magnoliopsida > Rosales > Moraceae > Ficus > Ficus hirta. The sequence goes on along the minus strand of CM076594.1, from coordinate 3,157,879 downwards.
ATATATTTATATATGCTTCATACGTAAGGCAAAGGTTTTTGTTCTTGCTTTGCCATGGTTGACACGCAATTCTTATTTTATTTTTTCTGTTTGGTGTTGCAAGTCAGGTATATTACATCCCGATTTTGCTTCCAATTCCAAACACCAACAACATTTATTGGTCTGCTGTCAAGTTCAGACAAACCAACTCCCTCGAAAAAAAAAAAAACTTAAATTCTAGCTCTACTTCTCTGTTCTAATTAAAAGCCTTCTAGCCAGTGGCAAGTGTTTCAACACCACTACTGTTTTCGAGGAAAAAAATGAAAGAGATAGAGAAATAGAGAGAATCATGATGGTGAAATGTGGAGCGTAGTATACACTTACAAATAATTTAATTATTATATTAGAGGTCTGAAATTCAAATCTTATAAAAAAATGTTTGAGATTATTTTCAAGTAAATGTATGACTTGATGTTATCTATCGATGTAAGTAATTACTGTTAAATATGAATATTTCATAATACGTAGTCATTTTAACCATATTTGTAGAACAAAAATGTCATGTATTGGGAGTGGCACAGTCTTCAGTGGTATGAATTGGTGTGCTGTCTCTACATTGAATTGAGAAAAGAACCGATATTTAGATTTTTTTTTTTTTCAAAATAAAGAGTAATATATATATATATTTATATATGATTACTTGTTTTGTTTTGCATATAAATTTGCACGTTAATCAATCGTTTATATATATATATATATATATATATATGATGCCCTGCCAACTCAGCATCCCTAGTGACAAATCTAATTTAGAGGCCATCTTGTCATCCAAAAGAAACTCTTAATTTGAGCCATCGCGTTTGTATGGAAATAGCTTAATTTCAAGTCAACAACGAATCTTATCCAATCTCCTTGTCAATGTTTACATACTTTTCCCCTCCATTAATACAAAGCACTATTAGGGTTTATTATTAGTCGGCAGGCATAAACTACAAAAGAGCGTAGTAATATTTTCTTCTCTTTTCTGTGTTTTCTCGAGAAATTTATGATAAGATACGAACAAAATTTTAATTGTTAAAACTCAATTTTTATCATATTTTATTTTTTAAAACCATGCACTATCACGAAAAATATAATATCTTAAATTATTTTTGAATGATTAATTGAACCACATATATATAAAATGTATCTAATTAACCCTAAGGTTTTTGGTTTTTCTTATATCTGTTTGGAAGGTTGCATTTTATGTGGATTTTAAATCCAAAACATGATTGTGACCAAATGAGAAGGATATTAGAATATTCTTTCAGTGGTTACGCCCACTAAGTATGACAAAAAAATGGTCAATTTTGTAGTACCAATTGTATGGCATGGTTCATTGCCCCATAATATGCCTAGTTTTCAGCTTTTCACCGACTATTCTAAACAATATTATCATTATTATTATTATTGTTTAAAATAGTTTTCATATTTCTAACGTTTGGATGAATTTTTCAGGACCATATAAAGAAAAACTAATACCATAACTTAGTTAATTTCCAGAAGAAGGCCCCAGAGATGAATGATTCACATTTTCTCCTCATAGGTTCTGCAATATATATCACGTTCTTCGTCCACTTACTTAAAATATATTAAAACCAATATCTTATGAGTTGGTTATTACATAATATAAAATTTGATTTTGATTTTGATTTTTTTTGTTTTCACCAAATTAATTTTACCTATGACATATATAATCATTAAAAATATCTGAAAGTCAACGGTAATCAAAGACATCTTAGTTCATCTCCACTAAGGAAAAGATTTTAATGTTTCGCTGGACAACTACGGTAGAGAAGTTGGAAACTAGGATAGTTTAACTAATGTAAAGAAGTCTTTAGTCAACAATATATTATTAAAAACCCATGTTAAGTTTAAGGGGTTGCAATACGGGTCGCGACACGATGACATGACTCGAAAATGATACGAATTTCGTGGGTTCGGATTGGGAAAAATAGATGGCGGGTCAAATTCAGATCACCTGAAATTGACACGGGAAAAAACAGGTCGTGTTCGAGTTGGACCCGTAGAACCTGAACACGACCCGTTTTTTTACGTGTCAATTTCGGGTCTCGTGTCAAATTTTTTTTTTTTTAATTATCAAATTCGGGTCCAACCCGAATATGACCCGGTTCCAACCCGAATTTCGTATCAAATTCGTGTCAATTTCGGATCCCTGAACACGACCTCTTTTTTTTTTTGGATCAATTTCGTGTCAAATGTCAGGTCAATTTCGGGTCTCCTGTCAATTTCGTATCAAATTCGTGTCAATTTCGGGTCAAACTCGAATATGACCCGGTTCCAATCCGAATTTCGTGTCAATTTCGTGTCGTGGGTCAAGTTCAATTCGTGTCGTGTCAACCCGTTACAGGTTCGTGTTGTGTTCGTGTCGCGGTTTCGAGTCGTTTTCGTGTCACGGGTCGTGTTCGGATTGGGGAAGAAAAAATTTGACATGGCTTTAACACGACACGAATCCGACACGTGACACGAATTACCGCCCCTAAGTTTTAGGAGCTTAGCCCCCTAGTAATTGAGAAATCAAAAGTCATTCAGCTCCAATATTTGAACTAGAATGTAAAATTTTTATCAAGGTCATGCTATATATTATGTTTCTTGTTGGGATAGCCATACATTTAAGTTTCTAATTGAATATATATATATATATATATATATATATTATTGTTTGATAGATATTAGGACTCCACCACTTCTATTATTTTGTGAAAATTGATAATTGCATACGACAATGTTATATTATTGTTGTTTATTTTTTAATAATCCGTGAGCAGAAGATTGAAACTCTACATAATTACTACGAATGGGACAATGTCATAGGCTCATTACGTGCAATCGAATTTTAATTTGTTTTCCTTCGCCCAATTTCTATTGTAATAAACAGCATCTATCATATTTTAATCTCTCTCAAAATTTTGGAGAACTTGATTAGAAATATTTCCCTACAAACATTTATATGCCAATTGAATTTTACAAATAAATAAATTACCATATTCTTAGAAAAAGAATTAAAAAAAAAGGCCTTGTGGAAAAAAATAAACAAAGTTCCGGCAAAAATAAAAAAAAAATAAAAAAAAAACCTAAGGCCTCAAACAATCCATATCTTTATTATTTCAAGTCAAAATAAGATATTTTTTTAATGAATTGGATAGAATGAAGGGATAAACAAAACAAGATTCATATTATTATTATTTTTTCTAAACACCTTTAAAGTTTTTATATTTTTTTAACTCAAAACTTTTTATTTTCAACCAAACGTATTTTTTTAAAACTCTAACTCAGTTTCAAAACTCTAACTTAATTTCAAAACTCCAACTTCAATTGTCACCCCAAACAACCTATAATGTGCCCGTAATTTAAGCAAGCTAATTTTTTAAAAATTCAAAAAAAAAGAAAAAAAAAAAAAAAGAAAAAAAGGAGAGACAACAAACAAGAAAACAAAACTACCCAATAATTGTCGCAGAAAGAGATTAATATTCCCGCAAAGTGAATAATAAGACAAGGCAATTAACAAAACACATAAACCTTATCTGAAACAAAAAAAACAAACTACCACATGGTCATGAGGAAGATAGACTTATCTCCCTCCTCAACTCATAAACATTACTACAGAAAAACATCTCTGAGGCAGCCATGGTAGCCTTGAGCTGTCACTTTCACTCCATTAATGTCTTCCAAAATCATCTGAACATTACTTCTAAACCGGCTTTCATCTCTTGCTCAGCCCAACCCTCCCAAAGCAATATCAAGGTTCTCATTATAAGAATTTCTGTTCTTTTTTTTTTTTGGGGGGGGGGGGGGGGGGGGGGGGCCTTTTTTAAGAATATAAATGAGAAATTTTTTTTTTTGGGTATTTTTATTTTATTTTATTAGGTAATTATAAATGGAGCAGCAAAGGAAATAGGAAGAGCTGCAGTGATAGCAGTGACCAAAGCCAGAGGAATGGAAGTTGCTGGTGCTGTCGATTCTTATCAAGTTGGAGAAGATATTGGCAAGGTCTTCTTCTACTCCCTTAATTTCCTGACTTGTCTTAATACTTTTCTAATTTGGTCTCTTAATTCTTCTTCTTATTCTTCTTCTTCTTTTTTTTTTTTTTTTTTTCTTTTTTCTTTTTCAAAAAATAGGTATGTGACATGCAAGAGCCTCTTGAAATCCCCATTATGAATGATCTCACCATGGTCTTAGGTTCCATCTCTCAGGTAATTATTTAAACTAAGTCTATCTCTACTTATGCAAATGACATTGACATTTTTGTTCTTAACTTAGGACTTTTTTCTTTTTTCTTTCTTTTTTTTTTTTTTTTTTCACAGTCAAAATCAACAGGAGTAGTTGTTGATTTCACTGACCCTTCCAAAGTATATGACAATGTGAAGCAGGTAAATATTTTTTTTTAACCTCTGGTTTGAACTTGTCACAAGAGAAGTTGAAATTGAATTACTAGACATGAACTGATCGTCTTTGGCTCCTTGTATGTGTGTCCTGTTAGGCAATAGCATTTGGCATGAACAGTGTCGTTTATGTGCCGAGAATTAAACCAGAAACAGTCTCGGCATTGTCAGCTTTCTGTGAGAAAGCCAGCATGGTGAGCACAGGGTGAGAAACCTCATTTGTTTAAATTTGTTTTCGAAATTCGACTTGTCGTTTTCATATTACAGCTCGCCTGGTCGGGACTTTTTTTTTTTTTTTTTAATAATGATTTCAGCAAAAGATTTTAATGTTCAGGGCTGTCTTGTTGCGCCGACTCTGTCCATTGGATCGATACTCCTTCAACAAGCTGCGATTTCAGCTTCCTTCCACTACAGGAATGTAGAGATTGTTGAATCAAGGGAAACTGCAACGGTAATTTAATTGTGTCTCCTTTTTAATGTTGTACAGAGCAACATTGCAGATACAAGTTGCGAAAACATTTACTATTCCTGTTTGATAACTCGTTAACATGTCGAATTGGTCCCGAGTTGGGGTCCTTCTACTGTGCTGGGAGAAAAAAAAATATATATACGTTCACCAATGCCGGGAATACGATATGTGCATTTCAAATTTGGAATTTCGAAAATGCAATTACATATTCGTGAACTTTAAAGGTTCCTGTGTTGGTGTCCTGAGTTACGCTAGAAAAACGATCTACTTGTGAACGTTGAATGTTGAAACTGTACAATTAAATGACATACTCGTCAAGGAATGTTGGTGCCGTAAATTAGACCCTCGGCTCTCAAAACAAACTTCCTGTTGAATACATCAAGATACGATACTAAAGTTGATGTTTTTTATGGCAGGATCTTCCATCTGCAGATGCATCCCAGATTGCCAACAATCTCTCCAATCTCGGGCAGATCTACAATAGAGAAGATATTTCGACAGATGTTTTGGTAAACAGGACTATCTGAACTAGGAAATATCTTCATATTTACGCTATTTGATTCTCCAAACTCATTGTTGCTTTTAATCCACAAAGGCAAGGGGTCAAGTACTTGGAGAAGATGGAGTTCGCGTGCATAGTTTAGTCCTTCCGGGGCTTCCCTCTGGTACAACTGTCTACTTTTCAGGCCCGGGAGAGGTCTGCTTCTGGGGCAATCTTCTTGCTTTGATAATAATTTCCTAGAGCAATTTTGTTACCTTAGCAAAATAGCAATCCGATCGACAAGCATTGCTGTCCATGCAGGTTTACTCCCTCAAACACAATATCGTTAACGTGGAGTGTCTGATGCCAGGACTCATCCTAGCTATTAGAAGAGTTGTGCGTCTCAAGGTAACCAACCAAGCACATCAAGCTTTTATGTCATAATGTCGCAAGCAATCCGCTTCATTCATTAGTTGAAGAAACTTTTTTCATATTTTTCTATAACTGCAGAACCTGGTGTATGGCTTGGAGAAATTTTTGTAGAACTCCCAGTGCTTTTGGTCAGATTGGACTCCCATTATGGATCCAATTGAGGAACCATTCTGATCCTGTAAACAAAAATATGAGAGAAGAGGAACCATTTTGTTAGTTCTTGACCCGGTTTAAATTGAAAGATATTTTTCTGAACCCGAGGGACTTGCATGTTTTCTCATAGTGCTGATTTGAGGTCAAGCCTACATCGTTTCTACTATACAAGAATCTCGGTTTATATTTCGTTTTTCTTACAAGTAATTGAAACTTCAGCAATGCTATTTGGAGAAAAAATTATCATCTTCCTTTAGAAAACGTATCACTTAGACTCTCTGCTTCAATCATCAACATAAAGAGATGAACTCCTTTATATTCACCATCATTGCTTTTTGAGACTTGCTCAATTGAGGCAAAAAGAATACTTTTCATTTTACCAACACAATTTCTGCCCAAAAAAAAAAAAAGAGATATACCAACACTACATTTGTGAAAGTTAGAGAGAAGAAAAATGAATTTGAGACTGTTAAGGAATTGGTTTACATCTTAAAAGGTCAGCCTACTAAGTGGAGTGACCCAATATCCTCATAGGTCTGTTATTGTTATTATATATATTTGTTGTGGAATTTAAATTTCTTTTTACCCTTAACAACATTATCATTCATCGGATCCCATAATTAGTTAAAACACGAAAATTTCATAGAAACAAGATATAAAATCTGACAGACACTTGGTTTTTTGGAGTTGAAAATTTGATGAAAATATGAGCCTTTATACTCGTTCGTTTCTTACAAACTAGTACTACAAATGGTCTTACCTGCAAAATTTATATGCAAGTGCTCCTATCCAGGCTCTATCTTTTTCACTATATGCATAGCTAATAGTAGAAGCAACCAAAATAAATCCTTGATTGGTTTCCACGGTTTTTTCACTCGAGTCGGCGACTTGTGGCACTGGTTGTACCAGGAGAGAACGAGTTTCCTTAGGTAGCATTTCCCAGAGTTCAGAATCTGGGGAAAAAAAAAAAAAAAAGAAAGAGTTGCAACGGCAAGAATCAACATCAAATAACGTTGAATTCTTCTCACTTTTGATTCAAGCACCAAATCCAAATACAACAGCAACAAAGACAAAGAGAAAGGGAAGAGGTGAAGGGGCAAGGGGGAGAGGACGGCATTGAAGTGGAACGACAACAAGCAGTTTAAAAGGTAAAAACGACATAAACTAATAAACGACGTTAAAAATGAAAAACCACATCTTTCATAACAACTAAGCTAGAAAACGAAAGTAAATTAAAACAACGACAAAATTTGCGACTGTGATGAGTTGAAATAAGACAAGAAGCAAAATGCTGATAAAGGAAATAGAAATTAAAGAGAAAGATAGCAACAACAATGACCACAACCTTAAAAACGACATAGAACAAAAACGTCAATAAATTGGGTAAGCGACATACGATTATACGACAAAAGCTAGAACAAAAGACCGCAACCTTTTAAAACCGACATAGAACAAGAAAACGACAATATAGGGGAAAAGAACAAAATTAAAAAATAAAAACTATTACGTCAAAAAACGACAACAAACTCTTATCGACAAACAGAATTCAGAAATCGAATATAAGTCGATAATGTGTAGAACAACAAACAAAGTGAAAATTGAAAATGGCAATAATGAACAATATGACATGCAAAAAAGACATTTAGAAACAACAAAATTTTAGAACGACAATCACGTAGAAAACAATAAGATGTGAAAAAACATGAAATGGGACGACATAAAACGTAGAAAACGTGAGCCTTAAGAAAAACAGGAAAAAAACTTTGGTGCGATAGAAAACTTACGATGTCGAAAACGGCAACATCCATGATAAGGTACAACAACATTAAATTTTAAAATGAAAACGTGGGAAACAACAAAACACTTTAAAAGCGTCAAGTACTTCAAGGGGTCATTAAATTAAATTTGAAACGACATAAAACCTAAATAGACGACAACAACAATATAATGATGTTAACGTGAAGCACAGCCCACGAAAACGACCAAAAAAAAAAAAAAAAAAAACTTTAACACACAAAACTACATTAAGATTTATGAAACGACAACAGAAAACTAAACGACGATAAAATGAACAACAGCAACCTTTACAACCACAGACAGCTGAAAAAACAAATGTGGAAAACGACAACATCCATTCCAAAAAAAAAAAAAGCAACGACAAAATAACAAATGATGGCTTCAATAAAACGGCGATAAGTAAAAAAACGCTAGGACACTTGTAAAAAACAAGAATGACCAAAAGACGTCAAATCTAAAAAGATAATAAACGACGATAGGTTTTTAAAAAACGACAAGAGTGTTTACCAGAAACCTGAGGAAAGTAAAGGGTGTCCTTCAAGTCAGAAATGCCCAACTCTTCAATCTGTCTCCCAAACCAATCTATGAAATTGGATTTCGGTACATCTCTTGGTTTGTTCCAATAGCCACGTATGCACAGCTCACCTTTAATTGAAGTTAACTGCAAAATTAGACGTTAAGTTCGCCTATCTTAATAGAGTGTAATTTATCCTATAATTAACATCTTAAACTCTGATTAACAATATCAAACATGAAACAACTAAGCACAAAATTTTAAGGCATTGGATAATTCTTAAGTACCATACCACAGCTATGGTGTTTGTGTTACGGAGCAAGATATAAGTGGCCCAAGCCAAATCTTCCTTTTCAGTGTTTGTGACATTCTCCGACATCACAAATATTTGTTCACTGCCTTCAGGGATTGTCGTTTGATCCACTTGAGTAGCACCCTGCAAATAATGTATACACACACGTGTATATTAAAGAAAATTTAAACCAAAAAAATCAAGTTCTTTGTTCTATAATCAACTTACTAAAAGGAGAGAGAAAAGTAAGACCATCTCCAATAAATATATATACATACATATATATATATATACATATATCCATGCCAAGATTATATCTGTTAAAAAAAATGAAAAACCTTGTTTTATTTTGTGCTTTAATGTGCAATGCTATGTCTACTTTTTGTTATTGTTATTAGTATTATGCTTTCAAACTTATAAAAGTGAATTTTAAATATTAAAAATAAGCTAAAAAAGATAATATTATAATGATGATCATAATGTAAAAAAGTCAAGATAACAATTAATAAGAATCAAATTTTAAATTTGGCATTGGTTATACATTATGATAAAATTTACCATCAAGTTTAGCATATGACAAAGTTAATATTAAAGAGAACACTATATTAGAGACCTCTTTTTTTTTTTTTTTTAATTCAAAATACAAAATTTACTATTGATACATCAATTTAGCACTCCATTCTAGAAGCTTACCTTGAGAAATTTTCCAAGATAGGGAAGTACAGCTGAAAATGCAGCCAAAGAAAGACCCAAGGCCTCTGTTCTCTACAAAAAAAAAAAAAAAGTGTGTCAAATTCACAATAATAAACGACACAAATATATAATTTAAAAAAAAAAAAAAGAGGAGAAGATAAAACAAAGTTTGTCTTTTTATCATTATTATTATTATTATTATCTGCTTACAAGCTGTGGTGAGATGAAATCAGAGGCGGAATTGGAACCAAAAAAATGGTTCAAAGCCAGAAGCGAACCAAAACCGTATCCAATCCATCTGGGCAAGTAAGATTCGTCCAGCCCAGGAATTCCTGCAACCCTCTACAAAAATCAGCTCATTTCAACTGTCCCATTTTCTCGGCGGAGATAAGAGAGAGAATTGAAGAGAGAGAGACAGATTTTTACCGAGAGTGAAGCGGAGGACAGAGAGATTGACTTGGCTGCTGCTTCGAGAACTGTCGTCGAGACGAGCTGAGATTGCCGATAACCTTACGGTGCTGCTGCTTCCGCTTCCGGCTCGATATCTGGTTGGGATTTTCACCTGACTTAGTGTACTTAGGGACACCCAACTCTTGCTCATGTCCTTTTTTTTTTATTTTTCTCTTAATTACTTTTCTTGTATTTTCGGTTGTTTGGGAGCTAGGAAAAGTGGGATGCTGTTGGTGACTGCAGAGTTATCATGGTCATGGTTTGGTACTTTTTGAAAAACTGATTTAACTGATTGGTCCGTGAGGCCATATAGGCTATAGACTCTAGACTTCGGCCCAGCCCATTCGTCGAGTAAACTCTAGTCGTTTAGTCTCTAAATTTTTAAATTTATATAATTTTAATCCTTATTATTTTTTATAGTTTGAATGACTAAATTGTTAAAATGATATTATAAATTATACTTTTTATTAATTTTTAGATGATCTGTCATTAATTTGATTATAAAGTGATTCTAATTAATAGATTCTATTTATGAATTAACATAAATAATTATTAGTAACATTTTTAATAATTTAACATCAGTCCAGTTATGAAAAAAGAACAGAGACTAAAAGTTATATAAATATAGGGTGCGTTTGGTTCATCAATTTGAGATAAAATTTTTAAATTGGAGTTGGTTGACTTTTTAAAAAAAATATAAAAACTGAGATAAAAAATTTAAGTTAGATTTGTAATACCAAACAAAAGCATAAATATCTAGGAACCAACGTAATAATTTACTATTTTTATTTTATGATTCAAAATTATATATGGTTTTTATAATGATATGAATTTTTTCTAATTGAAAAATATTCCAATTTTTTTTTTGTTAGATTTCAACATTAATTGTAAGTCTAAACTTCCCATACGTTTAATTAAATTTAGATAATCATTTTTAAAAGAGGGAGGGGGCTCCGGTGGGAGAAAATAATTCGACATATGCAGCATGCATCAAATAATGAAAGGTTCATCCAACGGTTCAAATTGCATGTCAACAAATAGAATTATTTTGGCTGATGGCCTGCATTGCTATTCCCAATAATTTAGGCTCTTTTTTTTTTTTTTTTGCCAAAATATATATATATATAAAAGTATATAAACACACACATATATTTCTGAACAAATTTCAACCACAGACACACAAACACATGTACATAAATTTCAACCACTAAAACGTTTGCTTTGAATAGAATTAAAAATACACTTCTTTATGATAAATAAAAGCTAGAAAAAAGGAACCTTAATAGCATAAAGCTGCTAGGTTTGCTCCTTTAGATTAAACAATAGGCATCGGAATTCACACTTTAGATTATACAATACAATGACATACAATAAAGTAATGTTTAATTGTTTATATACACACATATATATATATATATATTATATCCTTTTTCCAAATAGTTTAAATAAAACTTTAAGGTAGGCGGATATAATAGTCAATGTAGTGAATTGGCTAAAAGAGAATCAAGTCAATTGTCTAGTGGGCACCTAATTGTAATCAATGACAAAAAAATAAAAATAAAAATAAAAATAAATAAATAAATAAATAAAAGTGAGTAAGATAGTGATGGAGTTTAATAATAATAACAAAATTATTAACGAATGTAGTTGAAAATGTCTTTTGTCTTGTAGCCATTGACTAATAAGTTGTTTAATAAGCCCACATGTTCAATTATGTTAATATTTACATTAAAAATTGTTATATTACATCTAAAATCTAAACAATAATGATTATGGAACTGAGTTTGATTTACATATCCATTGCAGAATATTTATGTAAATCTACAAATATATTCTTGGATTCGATTTGTTTTATATCACTATTTTGGAGGTAATATCCAATATAGTTTATTAGGAATCAATATGTTAAATTGATACCTAAAGAAAATAACGTTGTCAAGTAAACAAGTCAATGCGCAACAGATGCATCAAACTCTTTTAATTTTTAATTTTTAATTTTTAATTTTTAATTTTTTAATTTTTTTGGGTTAATGGAACACCAAACCCAAACATATAAAATGAAAATGGTTTTTGGCTTAGGAGTTGTTTGAATAGAAGGGGTAAAACCTAAGTTTTTATGTTCATTTTTATTTTTTTATGAAAAAAATCAATAAAAATTATAATTAATTTTTAAAAAAATTAACTAATTTTAATTTAAAAAGCACCTCTCAAACTTTTGGTCTAAACGCATGCTTAGTATTTGGAAAGACAGAGCAAAAAATATAAATCAAAATTCTCGTCCGAAATATGGAAGAAAGGGAGGGAAAACAGCACGCAGAAAGAAAAAATATATGTGCGGCATAAAAATATTGAAAACCTATCCAATATTCAACTGAAAATAACTTATTCCAAAATATTACCATTCCGAATACTTACTTGGTCGGGTATGTATCACCTAAAAAAGATATTTTTATCTAAAAAAGCCAATTGTAATTGTTTTTTAATTATGTGTTCACAGCAAAATTAAAATAATAATTTTCATTGATAATACAAAATAAGCAGCCACACTATAGAAAATAATTAGGATTCGTTTGATTCGTTAGTTTGAGTTGAGTTTTTGAAGTTGAAATAGTAAATTTTATTGACTTTTCAGAAAAGACAAAAACTTTTTGAGAAAAAGACAAAAAATTTTGAAGAAAAAGATAAAATTTAAGATAAAAAAATTGAGTTTGAGTTGTGAAACCAAATATTCTTTTAGAAGTTAAAACAAAAATAGAGAAGAAAGAAATAAGGTTGATTACTTGATTAGATTTCCTGGCAGAAGAAGCACACGAGGCCTTGTTTCTATTCGTGCGAGTTACATCGCACGTGGCAATCTGACGGCCTGTCTCTATCTTAATTTACCCTCCTAGATCAAGCCTAAATCCTACACCCACGCTTTCCAAACACAACTACACTACCCAATCATTACACGCCACGTCACATCATTATCTTCTGTGAAAGTACCAAAACACCCACGATAACCAAATCTTTGAAGTCCTAGGTGAGCGCGGTTTCTATAAGAAGTATCCGAATATAGCTCACGGAGGAGACTAATCGCTACGGTCCTCAATGATCCATCGCATGGAGAACCTAGAAATCATCAAATGAGATCGCGCCACGTAATCCACTCCCCTTCATCCTCACCGCGCAATTCATCACCGACTATGCAATTGGATCAGATTCTCGACACGTGTCTGTGTTTACCGGGAGTAGCCTGTGAACTTAGGGCTGGGTCACCGACGCAGTCGGTCACTCCGACTGTGCAATTCCCGCTAGGTATATAAGCAGCCCCATCGGAGCTCCTTCTCTCTCTACGGATTTCCCAGTTTTCTCGTTTAGACCAGAAAAGAAAAGAAAAGAAAAGAAAAAGCAACATTCCTCTTTTCTCAGCTCCCGATTTCATGGTCAGTAGCTCTCACATTTGATAATTCCTTAATTTCCTATTTTTTCCCCCAATTTATTTATTTTTTTCAATTTTGTTTTGTTGTTTATCTTGGACTGCTCCGATCGATCTCTGCCGCTGTTAAAGTTCGCAACTTTTGTTTCTTTTGAATTCATCGCGGTTAAGTTTTGGTTTTTGATCTTTTCGTTTCGGTTTTTAATTTGTGCTGAAGTTAGTGTTAGTTCCATAATTTTAGCTGGATTTATTTGTTTTGGGGATTTTCGCAATTTCGTGTTTCAGGAGTTGCTTGGGGTTCGATCTTAGACTCTGATTCTTGTTATGCTGATAAAATTAAGGATAAAACTTCGTTTTTTTTTTTTTTTTTGCTTAATTACAAGTTTAATAGAACTAATTTGGGTTTGGATCTTCAAAAATCAGTGTCTTGTATAAGATGCCAATGTTAGTTTATTGTTCATAATTTGCTGGGAGGAAATTAGGGTTTTGGGGGGTTATGTTAGGAAATCATGGGTTTTGTTCCCTAGGGTTGGGTATTTGTTGTTGTTTTAGTTTGTAGCATAGTTAAATATGGTTTTTAAGAATTTAGTTTGGTTTCTATTTTTAGATTCTGTGGTTCTACTGCTAATGGTGTTGCTACTTTGGGTTGTTTTAGATTCGTATGAGAAATTGTTGAAAGCTCAAACTGGTTATTAAATAATAACGCGTCGTTTGGTTGCTCAGGAGCTGTTAGATTTGTAATGAATGTTTCATGAATTGGTGACGTTAGCGATTTGGTCAACTGGTGGATAAAAAAGTAGTTTTGTATTAGTATTGTTTACTTAGTCATGTTTTACTTATAGCTTCTATTGGGGATTTTTTTATATGGTTTTGCTTCTGTATTGTATTCAGTGGCTTGAGCATATTTATTCTTGTAAAAAACACTAGTAAGGCCTGGCTCTGGAGAGCTATTTAGACTCTGGCCATCAAGGGGCGGTGCCTCCCATGGTGCCTTCTCGGGTGGCTGGAGGGCTAACACAATCTTCCTCAAGTTCTGGAATTTTCTTTCATGGAGACGGGCAGTCCCAGGCTGTTGTTAACTCTCACTTGAGCTCATCCTTCGCGAATTCTTCTAATTCAATTCCTGGAACTGGGCGTTCGAATCTGGGTCCGGTTTCTGGGGACATGAACAATGCAGTGTTGAACAGTGTGGCGAATTCTGGTCCAAGTGTTGGGGCAAGTTCCTTGGTCACAGATGCAAATTCAGCACTTTCAGGAGGTCCCCATTTGCAGAGAAGTGCAAGCATCAATACAGAGTCATATTTATGCTTACCAGCGTCCCCAATGTCATTCTCTTCCAATAACATTAGCATCTCGGGCTCTTCAGTTATGGATGGATCTTCTGTAGTGCAGCAGAATTCTCATCAGGAACAGAATGCTCAACAAGTGCAGCAAAGTCAGCAGCACCAACAAGGAGCATCGACTGCTACATCACTACCCACATCACAAACTGGACAAGTTTCACTTCCCATGGGTGTGAGGCTTCCTGGATCATACCTTCAGGATCCGAATAATTTAGCCCAGGTGCAAAAGAAACCCCGGTTGGATATCAAGCAGGAAGATATTCTGCAGCAGCAGGTGTTACAACAGCTCCTGCAGAGACAGGACAGCATGCAGTTCCAAGGTCGCAATCCACAGATACAAGCCTTGTTTCAGCAGCAGAGACTACGCCAACAACAACAGATGTTGCAGTCCATGCCGCAGTTGCAGAGAGCTCACATGCAGCAACAGCAGCAGCAGCAGCAGCAGCAGCAACAGCAACAGATGCAGTTGAGGCAGCAACTGCAACAGCAGGCGATGCAACCAGCATCTGCAATGAAGCGCCCATATGATGGTGGTGTATGTTCTCGGCGCCTGATGCAATATCTATATCATCAGCGGCAAAGACCAGTTGTGAGTATAATTGTTTAATTTAATTATCCGGATTTTTGGTTTCCGATGTTTGTAACAATTAATCTATACAAATTTATTTTCTGTTCTTTTCTCTTAAGTCTCTAAGCATGCATGATATTAATAAAATAAATCCGCCATATTTACTTTTCTATTTGGTTTAGGTACTGTTATGAAAGTTCATGTGGTTGGATAATTAGGTTTCTGATGATTTTTATTTGACAGGATAATACTATTGCCTACTGGAAGAAGTTTGTTACTGAATATTACTCTCCTCGCGCTAAGAAAAGATGGTGCTTGTCTTTATATGAAAATGTTGGGCATCATGCGCTTGGTGTCTTCCCTCAGGCAGCTATGGTCCGTTTCTTTCATTATTCTTCTTTTTTTCCCTGCTCCCTGGCTCTACTTTTAGAGTAGGAAAGGAAAATCATGCTAGATAAATTGCAGTTTTATTATGAACCGTATGCTAATGAATATCATAAACTTCTTGAAATTTCTGATTTATCATGAACCTTATACTAATAGATGTAATAAACTTACTTGAATTACTTATGTTATTTTCCTTCAAACCTTATACCAGTGGTTCTGACACGTAAAACTTTTCCCTTTCAGGATGCGTGGCAGTGTGACATTTGTGGTTCAAAATCCGGAAGGGGTTTTGGTAAGACAAATTGAAAACTACATGAAACTTCTGTCAAGCTATTGTTACTTGTTATTTCCAATTGCAAGTGTCACTTATGTTATATGTTCTTAAATAACAACACCAATACCTTGATAGTTCAACTACTGGTAAAAAAGGTTCTTTATGGTTCTCTCTGTCGCTCTCCCTTTTTTTTTTTTTTAATTTTCTTTTTTCAATAACCCATTCGAATGATTATTTTTGTTTGAAAATATACTTAGGTGCTTTATTTTGCTTCATGGCATAACGTTGTAATGAGGATTTTTCAAAATCTGGTATCCTTTAATTACAGTTTTTCTGTGGCATCCTTTGCAGAGGCGACTTCTGAAGTGCTCCCTAGACTTAATGAGATAAAATTTGGCAGCGGAGTTATCGATGAGCTTTTATTTTTGGACTTGCCACGTGAATGTAGATTTCCTTCTGGAATAATGATGTTGGAGTATGGAAAAGCGGTACAAGAAAGTGTATACGAGCAACTTCGCGTTGTTCGTGAGGGTCAACTTCGTATCATATTCACGCAAGATTTAAAGGTCGATAAGCATTTTCAAGTTGGTTATTACCAGTCTTCACATCCAGTATAATCTCATACAGCTGTTTTCATGCTTTTCCAGATTCTATCCTGGGAATTTTGCGCCCGTCGCCATGAAGAACTTCTTCCCCGTAGGTTGGTTGCTCCACAGGTATGGATTCTGATAGTTTCTGTCTTGTCAAGTGGTTCGTAGAGTTATGGTTCTAACTCTTATTTATCCAGACATGGCTAAATTTTCCAATCAGATGAGCATGCCGGATGTTTATATTTGACGAGTTTGGACTTAAAATCATTTTTTTATTACTCTGATGTAGGTGAACCAACTAGTTCAGGTTGCACAGAAGTGCCAAACTACAATTGCTGAAAGTGGCTCTGATGGGGTTTCTCAGCAAGATCTACAAACAAACAGCAATATGTGAGTTAGCCAAATGATACTGCCTTTAAACTAGGACATTCCACTTTGAACGTAAAAGAAAAAGTAGACGATTTGGGCCTGTGAACAAGGACACTGTGCCTGTTAAGCCTAAAACACGTCATCTAATCATTAACTGTCTTGTATGAGACAGGATAGGATGAAAATGCAAGTAGGATTGTACTAAAATTTAGTATTGTTCTTCAGGGTATTATCAGCTGGGCGACAGCTGGCAAAGAGTTTGGAGTCACAGTCACTGAATGACTTGGGTTTCTCCAAAAGATATGTGAGGTGTTTGCAGGTACGTTAGTAATATGTTTTTGGGAGATAAGTAATTGCTGCACTTCTCAGCAATTTCTTGATGATTGTTTTCTCCTTGGACAGATTTCTGAGGTTGTGAATAGCATGAAGGATTTGATTGATTTCTGCCGGGAGCACAAAGTTGGGCCTATTGGTAAATTCCTTTTCTCTGTTTTTCCATTGTTTGTATATTCCTATTCTTTCAACGTGGTTTGTTAGATTTTTTGTTTTTCTTCGAAGAGGTTATGGTTGTAATTTAAATGCAAAGTTTGCAAACTACAACTTTTTGGAGTAAATTGTTGAGTTGTGATCGAGTGAAAGCAGTTTTTTACTCAGAGTAGATGACATTTAATTTGGAGCTGAAAGGTTATGGTATGGTATTGTAATTTGAATTTTGAGATTGATTGATCACGTTCTGTGGAAGCAGTATCGTCAGCTATTCTCTTCCTGCCAAATTAACCTTTTTTCCCGACTGAAGTAAATAATGTTCTTTTCCCCCTTGACATATTTTGCTTTTGTTGTTTGGTCTACTGAAGTGAAAGTGCCGTCGTTAATGTATTACGCATGTATAGTGTTTTATTATTTTATCTGCTCATCCTTAAGTGCAAGTTGAAATGATATCTTATCTTTCCGTGTTTAGTTGTTCCTTTAGGCCTTTTTTTTTAAATTCCTGAATTTAACAATAGTGTTTGCTTTTGGATCTTTGGCTGACATTTTGGCAGAGGGCTTGAAGAACTATCCTCGACATTCAAGTGCAGCAAAGCTCCAAATGCAGAAGATGCAGGAAATGGAGCAGCTAGCAAGCGCTCAGGGTATGCCAACTGACAGGAACACTCTTAATAAGCTGATGGCATTGCATCCCGGGCTAAATAACCAAATAAACAACAACCATCACATGGTTAACCGAGGTGCATTAAGTGGTTCAGCACAAGCCGCTCTAGCACTGACTAATTACCAGAATCTGCTCATGAGGCAGAACTCTATGAATTCGAACCCCAACTCCATGCAACAAGAGGCTTCGTCTTCTTTCAATAATTCAAGCCAAAGCCCATCGTCAAGCTTCCAAGGGTCTGCTGCTTTAATACCAGGATCCATGCAGCAAGTACCTGTTAGTGGCTATTTGAGCCCTCATCTACCATCGCAACCACCACCACAGCAACCTCAACAGCTGCCACAGCGCTCGGTGAGTACTAATAGCATGCTACAGCAAAACCATCCACAGAGCAGTCAAGGCAATCAGGCCTTGCAACAGCAGATGATCCAGCAATTGCTGCAGGAGATGTCTAACAGTGGCGGTGGAGGTGTGCAACAGCAGTCTCTTTCTGGATCAAATGCGAACGGTAATGGGGGTGTGGCGAGGAACAACGGAATGAACTTTGGAGGCAACACTTCAGCAGCAGCAGCAGCAGCAGCTGCACCGGCTGCAGCGACTCCCAGTGTAGCTGGAAGTAACGGGCCCGCACCGAGCAGGAGCAACAGTTTCAAAGCCGCTTCAAACAGCGACTCTTCTGCAGCGGGTGGTAACAACGGATTCCACCAGAGAGCACCGGATTTGCCCCAGAATCTGCATTTGCAGGAAGATATAGTTCAGGACATTGCCCATGAGTTCACAGAAAACGGGTTTTTCAACAGTGATCTTGATGATAATATGGGGTATGGCTGGAAGGCTTGACTAACAAAAATTTGGGCTTTAAAAGTTAATTATTTGCCCTTCCAGACCGCATAATATATCTTTGTACAGGTCATTTGAGAATAGCTGTTTTCTTTCCTTTTTTCTTTGGCTCCCTTTTTCAAGTATGGAATTTGTTGTGACATGACTCACTTGGACTTCTTAAGTAGTTCATTAGGCTTATTAGCAATCTTTTTTTTTTTCCTTTTTTTTTGAGGTTTTTTCGTCTGTTGCCCAAGTTTTTTTGCAAGTGTAATCTATTGGACAAAAACCTAAGAACAACAGATTTCGTATTAACATGATTAGTTGTTTTACCTATTGCGTCTTTGAGTCCTTTTAAAGTGGAAACAGGCTTTTTTTTGGGTGTTATAATTTACTAAAATTTTTTGTCATTTTGGTATTATATACTGTCTACATGATGTATTAACGTTTGCATCAACCAAAACGTGGGAATTTTGGCACATAACCGTACCATTTAACAACTTTAAAAATCATAACTGCATTTAGAAGTATCTGTGCCATCTTATAATTACTTATATTGTAGCTCACAAAAACCTCGGTTTTTTTATAACTTGAATGATTTTAGGAAAATGTGGAGTCTACGTTGCACCAACTTCTCAAGGATTTGAGCCAAAAGAACTCGATCAAGCTGGAGTAGCTTCATCGGTGAAATGCTTCGGAAGCGGTCAGTCAAATGCTTCCTGAATTTTGGGAGTAGCTTGCATTAGTTTGAAGCAAACAATTAAAGACGAAGAAGAAGAGTATTTTGCATTAGTTTGAAGCGAACAATTGAATTTATCCAAAGAGATGGACATAGTGTTCAGTTGCGGCTTTAGCCACATAACGTTGTATCCTAAATTATATTGACACAAATTTTCACTGTGGGATTTAAGGTTTTTGTTTTTCAAAAGATAGAAAACCGAAAGCAAGTCATTTACAGTGTAAAAAGACTAGTCATGACGCTCGTTTTCTGGTTCATCTCCACCAGCAACAGAAGGAGATCTTGAAGGGGTAATAGGCAACCTATCACGTTGCCAACCTATAACGCTCATAAACCTTGAAGTGATTGTACGCAAGCGAGAAGACTCACCCACCTCTGCGATTGGAAATTTTGGCGATGACTCCGAATACACTTCCGCTGGAAAATACTTTAAGGAGCACTTGCCTGAGTGATCATGCATTTGGATGTCAAAAGGCTGTAAGAGTGGCCGACCCACAACTTGGACGTGAGCAATACTGCACCATGTTACGACATACCAAAGTAAGAAACGTGGTATATATTAGACCATACAGCAGAATTGGTGCAAATAAGGTTTCTCTGGACAAGTCATATGTAGAGACCCATTAATAAGATCGATAGCTTGTATGGACGATGATTGCGAGTATGAACGCATAATCCTCCAGACATATTTTAATCATTAAAATTATGTGTTTCTTCTTTAGCCTTTGGGAACCATTAACAAATGTCAATTTTGAGTTTACCATAGGATTAGGCATTAACGAATGATAGAGAGAGAGAGAGAGAGAGAGAGAGATTACCAGATATAATATAATCCGTCTATTTCTTGCTTTTGAACCCTACCCAATAACTCAACTAGCAAAAATCCTCCAACACAGAGAGCCGGTTCTGGGAGCTCAAACTTTTGCAGTACATTTTCCTGTTTCGTAGAAGTCAAATGCACGTAAGCTTTATATAAGATAAAAAAGAGGAGGGAACAAAGCATTGTTTCTATGTAAAGTTTTAACTTGTCGGCGAAGGCGTCTATTTCCCTTCCTCAAATCGGAAATTGAAACAAAGTCAAATGGTATATGCAGTTCAGCAAACCTGAGCCATTGGGAATTCAGGTGAGACGTACGTCCAAACAAATCTATCGTCTTCCAAACTGTGAGGAATGTTGGAATTATACAGAAACTCATCCTTCAATTCCACTAGATTTCTGAGATGGCCAATTCGGAATCGGATAGCCTTACATGAGTATATTGGGTGGCCAAACTGAAATGATGCTGAAATAAAAAAACATAAAATTTCTTTCAGTTATAGCTAGAAAAGTCCAGGAACCAGGACAGAACGTTGAACGACAAACCGACATGCATAAAAGAGAACCAGGATTAACCTTGGAATGGTTGAATATGGATTTCAGTAACAACACATAATTTGGCCACCAACTTGTAAAGCAATGTCTCGGGAAAAGTGGGGTCACTTTTACCATCACTTGACCAGTATGAAGGCGCACTCTCAAACCGATCCCCTGGTACTAAAGTACGACAAATGCTTTCTGTGGGGTAATTGTCAGTGCTTGATGCACTTATGGATTGTAATATGCAAGATTTACTAACGACGGGAGAAAGCCCTTGTGCTAAGAAGGAATATATTCTAAGTTTCCTCTCAAGGAATTCCCATTCGGTAGAATTGCCAACTCCATGTTTCAATGGTTCTAAAAGGTTGTTTGCTTCAATGCCACGAGCAGCGATAGATATTTCAGGAAACTTTTTGAAGCAAAGTTGCGTACAAATGCCATTTTCAACAACTGCAAAATGTTAAGAATAAGCTTTAGTATCATTCAAGTCTGAAATATAGGTCAAGCATACTTCATCCAATCTCGTCACGAAAATTCAGCTTACAATGACAGAAGGGAGGTACAATATTGTTATGCATCAAACGCACTAATCCTCTACTAACAAGACAAATAATATAAAGAAAGGCAAAAAACACACAAAATTTATAGCGGTTCACCCTAAAATATCAGAGCTACATTCATTTTCAGCCATTGCAGGTAGGGATGGCAATACGGGTCGTGACACGACGACACGACTTGAAAACGACACGAATTTCGCTGGTTCGGGTTGGGAAAAATTGACACGAAAAAAAAAAAAAAAAAAAAAAAAAAAAAAAAAAAAAAAAAAAAAAAAGGGTCGTGTTCGTGTCGGACCCGTTTTTTTCGTGTCAATTTCGTGTCACTTTTTCGTATCAATTTCAGGTCAATTTCGGGTCAAATTTCGTGTCAATTTCGTGTTGCGGGTCAATTTCGTATCAATTTCGTGTCGCGGGCCAATTTCGTGTTACGGGTCAATTTCGTGTCGCGGGTCAATTTCGGTTCGTGTCGTGTCAACCCGTGACGGGTTCGTGTCGTGTTCGTGTCACGGTTTCGTTTCGTGTTCGTGTCGCGGGTCGTGTTCGGGTCGGGGAAGAAAAAAATCGACACAGCTCTAACACGACACGAACCCTACACGTGACACGAATTGCCACCCCTGAAGACGAAGATTAGAAGGGAACCACACACCTTAAGCCTCTCGGATTCAATGTTTTTCTCTCTAATCTCTCCCTAACATATGCATAATTGGGCAACCAAAACAAATGTGCAAAAAACAACAATATCAGATTCTATCATTTCAGAGTATTGATTGAAACACAAAAATTGAACATTTTTTCCCCTCATAACAGGAAGAAGTACTAGCAGAACTGCAGATATTTGTTTTCCCTACATCTAATAACAATGATAATATTATATAAATATTCTGGACATTTTGCTTATATACCATTCTAAACCCAGTGAACAAGTTTATCCCAAATTGCCACACTACAAGAAAAAAGCCCCGGAAGATTATTGCAAGCTTAGGACTTCGCCAAAGTCATTAAGCCAAAAGCATTCAAGAATTTAAATGTCGTTAGCATCTACAAGATACAATAAGCAGATACCAATAGTGAAACTTGAAAGCAAAAAAAAATTTCAAAATGCTAATAATTTTAACATAATATCTTTACCAAATCGGAGCCAAAGCCTTGAAACAGAGGAAACACGGACTAGATCAGATGCGTCATCTAAATGGGTGAGAATCTTTGTTGAAATGTCAGTTCCAAGCCAGTATATAAAATCACCATTATTTTCCCCTTTAGGCATCTTCAACTACAACAAGAATCTAATGCTTCTGCCAACTCAAAAAACCAGATTCACGCTGCAAAAAATCCCAAAAAATAATAAAAAAAAATAAGTTGGGAATTGGTATTCAAACAAACAACCCCCGTAACACCCACCAAAAAACAAAAATAAAATAAAGTAAAAAAAAAAAAAAAAAGTCCAAAAGGCCATGTAAATTAGTGAAAGTTTCCAGCTTTAGGTGGCAAAGGACACCCGATTACCAAACGAACTGAGAAGATATTGCATAATGAAACTAAATAAACCCAGATGGAAAATAAACTAAAAAAAAAAAAAAAAAGGAATGTACTAGTGGGGAATAAGGATAAGAAGAAGAAAGAAGTTCGGTTTTACAAGAAGGGAAGCAAAAAATGGAACTGAAAAAAGCAAAACAAACCTCGTCTACAAGAAAGAGAGAAGCTTTGGAGTCACCGACTGGCCAGAGCTTTGGATGACGGTGCAGAGCAAAACAACTGATGATGGAATCGGTGAGACCATAATTTTTTTATTATGATAATGATGGTGTTGCTTCTTGTACATATACTAGTTTTTACCGTTTTTTACCGCACGTCCATCTTTGAATATAGGGGTTGGCAATATTACCTGCGTCTCTGTCCTCGCGGGAATCTGTCCTGGAGCGGAGATCGGAGACAAAATTTAAGGATGAGAATGGAGATGAGAACGATTTTTTATCCTACAGCTTAGCGGGGTGGGGACACAGAAAGCATTCCCTGTCTTGTCTCCGTCTTGTTCCCTTTCAATTATATACCTGCGAGATTTCATATATTTATAAATCTATATTATACAATAAAAATTATTTTTAAAAATATGTGCATCTATAAGAATGAGGATTAAAACTATGAATAATAAATAAATAAGGAGAATTTTATATTTATTTTTTATGGTTTCAAGTTTTTTTAACTTGAAATGTTTTATAATAAATATTTAATTTTAAGAGATTGTAATGTTTTGTTAAGATCTTTAATAGTTTTATGATTAAGATTTTATTTGTATATGTTTAGAATTTGATTTGTTTATAAAATTTTTGATTTTGAACTAAATTCATAATGCATATAAATTTTACTATTTGTTTTTATTTTATTATATTTTTAATATATTTTTATAATAGATATGGAACGGAACGGAACGGAACGGGAGAAAACCTCTCCGATAGAGAATCCCTATCCTGACCCCGCTTCTATTTAAGTGGAGATGGAGACGAGAATAGGGATGATTTTTAGGGTGCGGATGAGGTCGGGTAATGCACCCCGTCCTGTTGCCATCCCTACTTGAATCAATCTTATTTTTCGTTCTTATCATTTTTTTTTAATTTTTACTCCATTGTATTAATTATTTTTTTCTCTTTAAAATGTAAAATATATTTCGTTTATATATATATATATATATATTAATATTTGCTATGTATAAATCAACTCTTTCATTGAAAAAGTTTTGTCAGTGTTTTTGTATCCATGTTTCGTGTGCGATAAGTTTTTTCATCCATCGTCTTTTTCTTTAAAGCGTTTTAAATATTGTGGAGGTTTTTATTTTTCTGACCGAAAATTGCAATATTTAGAAAATACTTTAGATCCATAACCTGATATCCCTAAAAAGTAATATGTGGATTATTAAAAAAAAAAGTAATATCTGGAAAAATCCATGAAAAAGGTATTTTCTCCTTTATTGCAATACAAAGTTTGCTTTCCGCCAACACCACCACCCCCCCCCCCCCCCCCCCCCCCCCCGCCGGGTGAAAACAAGAAAACTCCTATATTGTAATACGAGTTAGACACCTTTTTTATGTCTTTCAAAAAGGGGGGGAAAAAAAGTGAACATTTTTTTTTTTTTTTTTAAGTTAGACCATGATGTTAATCTGGACACTATAAAACATGCCTTTTAAATTTCAATTTGTATTGTCTGTTTCCTCAGTACTTGAGTTAGTTTCAATTAGTGTTAAAAAAAGTAAGGTAATTATTAAAACTCCATTTTCTTGTTCTTCAATTGTTTTTTCCTAGTTTTTTTTTTTTTTTTTCAATTAAGGATCTTATGGTTCGTTTATTTCATAGGTTAGATTTTTAACGTTTAGGGAAAAAAAAATAATTTGAGATGAGACTTCATTAGCATGTATTTATCATCACAGAATTTTATTTTATTAATATTATTATTATTATTATTTTTTTCCGTTTTGGCCTTTCGGGTAAAGGATTCCAAATTGATATATTCACCTTGTCCTTTGAAGGAACTATATGTTAACCTAATTATGAATTCAGATTCACTGTCTCATTTTCTTATCTCATTAGGTATTTTCTTAATAATATCTTGACAACTTATTAACTTATTCAAGAATTTTTAATATTTAATATTTTTTAAGTGACAAAATTTTTACATTTAAATGATATAGTATAACATCATTGAGGGGATAATCAATGAGACAAAAAATATGAGACAGCAGATCTTGACTCCCTAATTATGTGTTTCCCTTCTTTGATTTGATTTTCCAACAACGTGAAAAGAGTGAAAGAAATTAAGCATGCGTTTGGAATGTCCGCTTGAGTTGAAAAATTTGAGTTAGAGTTGAGTTGCGTGTTTGGATGATTGGAATTAAAAGTATAAAACTTGAAATGTTTTTGAAAAAAAAATCAATATGAATATTGTTTCGTTCGTTTTGAAATTCTATATAATTAAAAAAAAATCTCATCTAGACTTCTACATACAAAGTTATGGACTTTTAAAGTTTTAAGTTTTTATGTTATAGTTTGAATTGTAAATGATGAAACTTAAGATTAAACCATATTGCCCTACTTTTGCCAGATAAGAAACTATATTCATTAATTAGTATGGGGTCGGTGGTCCATCACTATTGAATGGTGGGTGCTTTAGTAGAGACTAGTGAGAGAATAATGCCACTTTTTTTTTTGTCTCTTTATTGTGATTAATGCCTTTCAAAGAGTGCATAATTGAAAATTAAAACATAACACATTTGACCTCTCAGAGCATGTATTAATGGGTTCAACAAATCTCTCTAATAATTAAAAGAAAAAAAGAGAGAGAGAGAGAGAGAGAGAGAGAGAGAGAGAGAGAGAGAGAGAGAGAGAGAGAGAGAGAGGAGGATGTCTATCCCCATGATACTTAAATTTAAAAGAAAAAAGAACGAACTCCAATAGCCATTAACTAAATAATTAAAAAAAAAAAAAAAACCAGCTAGTCTAAGATGATAGCTAAGCATTTCATCCATTAAAAAAAAGAAGGATAGCTAAGCACGTAGACTTTTGAAAATTGAAGTGGGCAAGAGGACTTAAAAAATGAAAAAATTGCATTATATACTCTTTATATGCTGCAAACCCAATTCCTATCCCCAAAAAAACAAAAAGAACAAAACCCAAATAATATTTCATCCCCACAAAAATGATTCAAATTAAATGCTGTATACACTTCCATTTGCACCACATGAACTAATTAATTAAGCTTTCTAACAAATTTTTGTTTTCTAAACTCACTTTGGGCAAATCAACACAGAATCTAAGCAAAGGCCACCTTTGGTGTGTGTACAATCAATCTGGACCATTGAAAACTTGATCTTCATAGCCATATTGTGAGGGCTATCAACCACAAAATCTCCCACATGGTAATGTACCCAATTCCCCGGCTCATTCAAGTAACATTCCGACAACGATTTCTGGCCGTTGGATGTCGATAACTGAAACCGAGCGGGCTTAATGTCCCAGCCATGAACTTGATCAAGATTACAAACCCTCCGGCCAAATCTTCTTGAAGATTTACCTAATTGCAACCTGAAAAATACGCTATAATTCCCCGGCGGGAATTCGAAATCTAACTCTCCTAGTACTTCAACCCACCAAATTTGCTGAAGATATGCCACTGTTTTGAATCTGTTAAATGCAATTAAAAAGCATAAGTCAAGAAGGTTTGTGTCCTTATAATATTTTATTTTGCCTTTTGATTAAGGAAAAGGCTAAACCACTCGACAATTTTATTAAGGAAAATGTCAAATTAATGGGATTGAAGAGTTACACTACGCAAGGCATCTATCTACAAAGCAAAATGGATAAGATCAAAGGCAAATAATATGCTTTAATTCCAAGCTAAGTTGTTGCTTAAAATTATTTTAGAATAAGATTATTAGACTATATGCTAGAATATATCTTCCATTCCAAGGTCCCCACCTTGAAAATATTGTCTTTCTTGTCCTACAATATAATTAGCATATGGTTGCAGGCAATAGCCTAGCAGTACTATCACACATGCATGACTTTATAAAAAAAATACAAAGTTCGAATCTCTTAATCCTAAGTTCAAAAAAAAATGTAAAGTTTGAATCCTCCCACCAAATTTCAAAAAAAAAAAAATTATATTATTAGCACATTCTTTTTAGTAGAGGGAAAATTACTAGCACTGAATATTAATTACGACTATGAAAAAGTAGAGAAAACAAAAATTGACAGAACTCCAGAAGTACTGCAAACAGGAATTTGTAAAGAAAAAAATTCCAATGAATCTACCTATTTCCTGGAACTTTCTGGCTGCAGCAAAATGCTTGGGGAAATAGTCTATTTCTCAAAATCAAAATCATATATTCTAATATAGCACAGGACGAAAAAACTTAATCAATGGAAGAAGAAAAAAAAAGCTCATAATAAAAAATAAAATGAAAATGATGATTTTGCCAAATGAAAATTATAACAGATGAAATTAGAAATTAGTAAGAATTTTCATTATTTTTGTTTATTCCTTCTCATTCTGAACTTTTTCTTTTTGGCATCATTTTATTTCATTCACTAAAAAGCAAAAATCTTCTACAAAATCAAAACTGGATTTTCTAAACCTAGTTGATCGACATATACCATTCAGGAATATATATATATATATATATATTGTTGTAAATGACAAGAAAATCAAAAGAAAATCTGACCTGGATTCCTCAGTTGGAATATGGTTCCAATATCTTCGATCATCTATTCCCGTTATCCTCATTGCCTTTGACGATATCGACAAACACATTTTCCCGCCACTCTTCTCCAACCACACTTCCTATATATATATATATATATATATATATATATAACAACAACAATTAAAAGAAAAGAAAAGAAAAATTCAACAACATAATGATTAAGGAAAATATCAAAACTTGACAAAAAAAAATAAAAGGACCTACCTTGGTGCCACCGTCGAAGTGATTGGGTTGGCACAATTTGGTGTATATGTCTTTCTTGGGCATATAGGAATTTGGAGGTGTAAAATGAAGAACTTTCTCAACAAGAAACTTGTAATTTGGAGGTAGTTTTGATTCCCATATGAAATCAGCTGAAGAAGCGTTGTGAAAAGCCCGGCTCAACATCGCCAATTTGCAGATCTCAGGCGGATCCATGTGGTTGAGGATGGATGAGACGCAATCCTCCGGCAAGTTGCCGAGCCCCGTCGGTTTCGACACCGGAGAAGGATAACCATTAGTATTACTACTTCCATTGATCTCTAGCATAGCCATAGAAGAGAAGCCAGTCCCCATTAAACCAAGGGAACAAAAAAAAAAAGAAAAAGAAAAAGAATTAATAATATATTATTAATTATGAGTTTTTCTTTCTTCAAATTTAGTAGTACACTTTTGTAACAAAAAAAGAAATTTATTTTTTTACAAAAATGAATATTGGGGGGTTTTAGAGATAGAGAAGGAGGTGATAAAGGAGATGAGGAACCATTTTTGGTTGAATATTGGAAGTTGATTGGAAAGGGGAAGGCATTAGGCAGCCTGTGGGTTTAAAAAGAAAGAGAGAAAAGGGATAAAGTGAGCTTTGTGAAAGGACGTGTCTATGAGTGTGCATGGAATATTTATTTTTATTTTTAATGTGAGAAGATTGGAATACCAAAACCCCCCGAAAAAGAAAAATGTGACTTCACACGTTTTGTGCGAGGAGCGTGTGGGAGAAATATGGTCCAATATTTTACATATCTATTTTTCTTATTTTACGAAAAAAAAAATCCGATATGAAGTCTTGCCTTATAGTCCTAATTAGCCTTAATTACTTGGTATCTTAGACAAAATTTGAAAAAGAAAAAAAAAAAAAAAAAGAGGAAATGTTCCACCACTTGATGATTTATGCAATTATGTTGTATGTATAACTTTTTTTTGTGGAAGCTCCTAGAAATATTCGCATTGTCATTTTGAAACTTTTATAAATAGATACCGGTTTATTTGTTGGCTCGTTTTGAAAAAGAAAGAGAGAGTTCTACCATTTGATTTGTGCCAAGATTCTATTAGTTTTTTTTTTTAGTAAAAATGATTTACCATAGAAAGCTAAATTAAAAGTTTGATAGAAATTGTTCATTATAACATACAAATAATTAAAAAAAATAAAACGCATAAAAAGAAAGTCCTTGATTATTAACAAGGCAGGCTTAATAATGATCACACACATTGAATAATAATATGGGTTTTTTTTTTTTTTTTTTGGTGTAGACGTGATAGAAAGATCCTGTGGGTGAGACAATCTGGACATAATGAGACTATCTTTAAATCTTAATGCATGACTAATATATTTTTCTTTTAATAACCCGTATTGATTAGCCAACTAATTTATTAGATTTAGCTGTTATTATAAAAAGTCATCCTATTTTTGTTTGGACCAACAATATTAGTCAACATAATTTGCACATGGTTCTAATTTAACTAATTCAAGTAAATCTCACGTTTAATCTCGACTGTTTTATTTAATCAGGGTCATGATTAAGCATGAAAATGTTTTATAACAATGTTGCACATTTCGTGATAATGGTTTGGACACCTAAATAGGCTACAAAAAATTAACTTTAAGGGCCTAACATTCCACATGGGTAAATTTGATTAATGCTTACTGGCATCAATTATGCTTTCTAATATATAATTTAGGAGACAAATATATATATATATATATGTCTGATATAATTGATGAAAATGACACAACTATTAAACATTACACGTTTTTCATCCTTTAGTCAATTGGATTTTTAAGTCTTCCACTTTTGCTCTTCTATAATTAGAATTATTATTGTTGGAAAACAAGTGGGTTATTGAATATAATTAATAAAAACGTGCTGACCAACAGAAAAACTTTTTTTTTTTTTTTTCAGCACCTAAAAAAAACTATGGGTTTCCTAAACATAGGGACTGATTAGGAAACAAACAAGCTAATAATAACTATGTATTAAACCAACAAATTTGATGATAATTAATTTGGTTTATAAATCAAGAAAAATGAGGTCCACTAATAATTCACATCCAATCATATTGTTGATCAACTATCAAGAAACCAATTGAAAATATAGGACTTGGCACTGACTCAGCATGAGAATATGAACCACAAACTTCCCTCGAATTCATCCAGAACTTGTTGTGTAGAGCAGTTGCACACCAGTTTCGTCAACTTTTATGAATTAGAAGTCGAACTTATGGGAAATTGTACGGGTCCTTTGACGGGACACCAGCGTCGTTGTGTGCATACGGGAGACCAGCGTCGTTGTGTGTGTGTGTGCGTGCATATATATATATATATATATATATATGTATGTATGCATCATATATCCATAACGATATTATAATAATGAAGTTATCTAAAAACACTATTTAAAAATTTGGTTAAGTGATTTTGTGTTTTTGTAATGATGTATTTCCTTTTTTTTTTTGGTTTTATTTTTACTTTTTCTTGTTTTCTCTTTTTTTTAATAACTTTTAAATGTCTTTTTCTAATTCTCTTATTTTTTTTATCATAAAATATTATTGAAAACTTTGACATTTATATTTAAAAAATAGATATTTAATAATTTTAATATGTATACACTACACACGTGCAAAACACGTGATTTTAACTAGTGTATGTATAAGTATTTACCCAAACATATGATCCTATGAGTCTATTTAGTAGAGCTTTCTAAAAGTTATTTTTGGCTTCCTGAGTCCAAAAGCTGGCTCTAAAATTATTTGAATGATCTGTCAGAAGAGTTTTTAGTCTCCAGAAGAACTTCCTATCAAAACTAAAAAAATATGATTATCAAAAAAACCCTTCTGAATAAATTTTAAAATTTGTGTAAAAGTTTAATTAGATATTGTAAATTTTATTTAAACATTTTGATTATTCATTAGATAAAGTTAAGTGAATTTTAACTTTAAAACCTCTTTTAGAAGTGTAGTTCTCAAACCATTACTAAAAGGTTGTAGATTCTACTTCTCTTATTTTACTGACTAAAAGCAAAAGTAAAAGTTTTGTCAAACGGATCCATTAAGTTAGGTAAAGATAAGTTCCAAGCAATGAAGCAAAGGGAAAATTTCTTTACCGTAGATATCTGATAATTCAAATTGAACAGAGTTATTGCAAGTTTATAGATACGGAGGTTGGGACAATGATTTTAGGCGTGCGACAAGAAATTTCAAAGTTATGAAGTGACGATATACCAAGATGAAGTTATCAAAAAAAGATATAGTCCCACATGGGTTAGGAAGCAAAAGTGAGGTTGCTGAGACTATATATAAAGAGTACAGTTTTTGTTGCCAATTGTCATTGTTAAAAACATTTCAGTTATTGTATTTACACACTAATTTAATTTGTTTTTAATTAGCAGCATTTTATGTAAGATAAACATTCAACATTTTTGTAGCGCATAGACTTGTTGAGCTCGAGAAGGATGATGAACAGCCTACAGTTCAATACCAAACATTTAGCTCTTGAGTATGCGTGTGAGCGGAGTATAGTTACCGGCCATGCTAACCTACTAGCCACATGCATTATTTGCACACTTTATTTACATTACAAAAACAAACTTATATATGTTACTAAAAGTTTTAGGAAAAAAAAAAAAATTTCAGATTAAAAAAATATTCACACCTAAATTCAAAATTCAATACATTACATCTTTGTATTTGTCCTATGATAAATACTTTTATTGTTGGATTAAACATTCTAATACAAATAAAGTAGCATGCACTACGTATTTTAACATGACCCATTTATATTTAATTATTAAAAAACAACTCTTACAATACTTTTTTTTTTTTTTCTAAAACTCTTACAATACATTACAATGTGGACAAATAAGATACTCAGCAACTATACACATGCATAACAAAACTGATATAACGTGACACAAATTCTTTACTTTTGATTAATATGATACAAATTTTAGTTAACTTTAATTTAATTTTATATCATATTGATCTAGCACTAATTTTTTGTATCTTATTAGTGTAATAGTCTCTAAATTTATGTTATTTAGGTGCATTCTCTATTCAGGAACAATGGCCATAAGAATTGTTCTCCATCCAAGGCACCAAGCACAAGCGCAGCCATAATGGAAGGCGAGCTGTGGGTATAAGACATGTGCACCAGGATCTCACCAGCTCTGAACTTCCAAGCAAACGGCTCTACTCTTATCAATACTTTCTTTCCATAAGAGGCTAACCCCTATTGGTCCCTTTGTTAAAAATGAATTTGTTAATTAGTTTATTTATTTTTCCAACAATTTGATACGTTTGAAGAAGAATTAGACCAATAAAATCTAAACTAAAATAACCTATCACGCTTATAATCCCAAAAATTATTTAAAAAATGCAATTCAAACGTTTGAAGAAGAAGAACTAAACCAATAGAATGTAAACTAAGACACGACAGAAGGCAAAACGAATAAAGTTTACCATTTGTGTAGCAAACCTGACACTTTATTCCATGATAGTAAAATATCTTAATAAATAAACGAATATGAAGTAAGCATATATCTAACCAAAAACTAGTCTATTAATAATCAAAATATTTCTTATAACGTCACAACCCAAATTGGCGCTCCTTACATTTTAGCAATAATTTTCGCATCAATATTGGCAAAACTTGTGAAGCTTTGTCTTTCGAGATTGTATACATCCATATCTGACGGTCCATGAATACCAAGAGGAAAAGTGTCCTTGTCATGCGTAAAGGATATGCAATTTCCTTGACACCCAGCAAATTTGAAGCCACGATACGTATCGAGCTATTCTCACCTAAAAAATGGCGACATTGCCTAGATTTTTTATCTCAACCCATCTCGATTCATCAGCAGTTAATTTGCTTCATCGCATGTTTCAAATCATGATTCCTATCTCCATACCTTTGAACCTGCAACAGCTCTCCTTTATGTGATTTAATCAGGTATCTCTTATATAGAATATCACCTTTTTTTTCATTGCTTGGATTCTCATCTATAACTAACTTTATTTCTGATTGAAGTATGTGTGTAACATCGAAAGATGTAAGTTTACCTTTGTAAGTTAGGGTATAAAATTTGTCGTTGAAATAAATAACATCCTCAAACAAAACACGTTTCATGCCAGTAACACGAGTTCATATTGTGTCTTTAATTAACGAGTCTACTATAAGCTAAATCACAAAACTCTCCAAATATCACCACACAGATAAGATCTTTTGGATTATCTATTGAATAATGTCTAAGGTAATTGTCATAAAATTCTTTTGTTGCATCATTCGAATCAGTTGGAGGAAACAGAGGACCGAATCAGTATTTTCCTCACTAACCATAAAGGATTTATAGAGCGTCAACTCAAAACTCCCGTTAAGAGCTATTAACCATCCTTTTGAAGTACGACCGAAGCGTTTCTCATAGAAAGGAAGTGATAGCTTAGACACTCAGAATTTGCTATCCAAGATACTATAGATACTCCACATACTGCTTGTTTTTCCTTCAGGAGGAACCAAAAGCATTGGAAGTTGATCCTTAATTAGAGACTTATCCCAAAAATAAAATAAAACAAAATAAGGAAAACAAATAGAAAAATAAGAATCTGGAAGTGTAATTGTCTAAGGCTAATCAAGTGATCGCAAAAGAGCTAGAAAGTAATATATTTAAGAACCTAAATTAGAAGAATTAAAAAAAAGAAAAAAAAACACAAATATAATGAGATTAATCGTATATATATTCGGTTCAAGTCTAGAAAGAAGATATTTGCAGAAATAATCTGCAAATACATTCAACTCGAAACTCAAGGTTAATGAACAAAGGTAAAGAAAGTTTCAACTATAAAAATTAAACAAGAAAAAATAAAAGTAATATGATAGAGAAGAGAACGCAATGATATTTAGCGTAAATGTGTTTATGTTCACAGACTAATTAAGAATAAGGAATTCAATAGTTCGGACCACTATAAATAGGCTCCCATATAATACAAATTATAATATATTAAATTAGATAAATTGCCTAATACTTACAAATCACCTAAAATCAAGAAATGTCTTAAACATGCAACTTACTTATTGTTGTATATTATAACTTGAAATCACAAACAAGCTTTTAAAAATCGTTCGTGATTTCTAAATAAACAGCTTGTTTGTTGTGATTTCAAGAAAATATGAATATATATATATATATATATATGCACAGAAAGTTAATCACATGAATATAGAAATTGTTGCAAACAAATACTATCATAATTCTTTATAGAAATTGTTGCAAATAATTATTATTATAATTCTTTCTTTGCTGCAAGGATACTTAATTAATGCTAATACGTTTTGGGAATTAAAAAGAAAATCAACAACCGAAATTAGTGCCTGAATCCATCGTGCAAAATTCAAGTGTGTGTGCATATGATATGCTTCTCCTATCAAAAACTTGCAAGTTATGCTCTCGGAAGTCCTGTCAACGGTTTCTCTCTGCGAGTGGCTAACCTTTTATTTATAATAATAACCAGAGGAAACCTTATACGTTACGTGTCCTTTGAGAGTTTCTTTTTGAAATTCAAATAGGATTATCTTTATCCTTTTTCCTTTTTTGATGGCAGGATTATGTCAATCCAGAAAGTCTTATTATTCGTGTCCAATTTTTAATTTGAGATCCCTTTTAAATAATCCTATTTCAATTAGAATGTCACTCAAGTTCAACCAAGGACCAACTTTTTCCGGAACCATAACCTTGGACTAACTTTTGCCAAAAAAATTTAAAAAAAAAAAAAAAAAAACCTCTTGGAAAAGTAATATATATACCATCCTAACAAATTTGGAATATCAAAATACACGTCACAATGATCGCAAACATAATCTAATGATAATTTCACATAAAAAATTGTTCACCATGATGCTGATACTGAAAATCTGGAGGCTACCATGTTACTAGCAATAGTCTACCGTACTATCAAAATATCACCATAAAAAAAAAAAAAAAAAAAAAAAAAGCTTAAAAGGCGACCAAGAGCATAACACCATCGAGTAAAGCTCGTCAATCTGGAGGTGCTTTTAGTTCTTATAGATTCAAAATTAAAGAGTTCAATATACTTGGATATCTCATGATATCTTCTTCCTTCTTAAGCATGTTAAGAAATAACTGTGATGATTATAGCTTTTTTTTTACACTAACGAGTATACTTTGAGAAAAAGAAATTCCTAAAATCATCTACAATTTAGCGATGATTAGGTCATCTCGGTCTTTCCCACGTAGTTTGTTATCCAAGTCCATTCCGTACATACAAGATACACATACCAAATGTGTTTTGACAAACCATACGAAAAATGGATATTGAAACTTGAATTGTCCAACAATCAAAGAAAACGACTTTCCTTTCAAAATCACAAGAATGATGAAGAACAATGAAAAATATTACACATATGGGAAAAATTTGTAAGAATAATTTAACAGCTATCGCAAGCAAAAATTGTGTATCTTCTCACCATGAAGATTGGGCCACAAGATTAATATCACTAAAAGTGCACGTCCCTAATTATTGCGTCCTGCTTCCGAACCGGAACCCGGTAAGCTGTCCAAAAATCTCTATAGTACCAGTTCCACCACAGCTAAATTAACCACATTCCCCAAGAGGCACCCATGGTTCAAC
Source organism: Ficus hirta (assembly GCA_038430175.1). Taxonomy (NCBI): domain Eukaryota; kingdom Viridiplantae; phylum Streptophyta; class Magnoliopsida; order Rosales; family Moraceae; genus Ficus; species Ficus hirta. The sequence goes on along the minus strand of CM076594.1, from coordinate 3,122,465 downwards.
TCAGAATTATTCTTGATTTGCAACAAAAATGATCCACCACTCTACAGATTATCCATGGAACAGGCTTGATAAATCCCCGGCTAAACTAAAGTATAAGAACAGCAGTAAAACACTGGCCTGCATGGAATTATTTTTCAACTGAGATCAAAACTACTTTTCAAGAACAAGGTTATACTGGGTTCTGATTTTGGCTAATCTCTAAACCAATCTCAAATCTTGGTCATCGACAGTGATTTGTTTCAAACAGAAATCTCTTTAGTTAGCAACATGATAGTTTCGGTTTTGAGCAAAATGTACTTTAACGTTTGAACCAGCTAGGAATGTCTTGCAGCTATAGCCAAAGACAAACAAGATTGGACAACAGAAGAAAATGTACCTGAATGTGTTAAGGATTTTGCTGGACTTGCCGGTGTATTTGTAGAATCCACTCAACATAACCACTTGTACCGCCCATTGGGTCCTCAACAAGATTTGTAAGCAGAAGGTATCCTTCACGTGGTTGTTCACCTTGTCTCACAAGTTGGCACAATGGATAGTACGAGGGGTCGCTTTCTCTAAATTTCTTAATTATCTTCATCAACTTCCTCGACAGTTCGTTATCGCACTCACTAAGAGTAACCTGATTCACAAACCAAAACAAGAACGCAGTGGAAGAGAAAGAATTAAAAAAACCTGAAGTGTTCAGAAGGGTAGAACTACAAGACCCTATTCAATGATATCCAAAACAAATGGATGATTTTTTTTTTTTTTTTTTTTTTTTTTTCAAGAGATCTGTTGTACCTTTGACAATTCTGCTGCACAATCTGGCCCAAGTAAATACATAGCTATATCAGGTGAAAGTGCTCTACCAAACCAAACAACGAAACGGAATCCGTCATCATATATATAAATCCCCCTGGAATCCAAGCTAGCAGCAGCCAGTGGCAATCTTTTCTCAACGCTACTGAGGTCATCAGGACTTGATGTCTGCAAACAATTTGAAGCAGAAACAAATTTACACATTTCTGCAAATGTGCATCCCTATAAACTTACGTTTTGCTAGAGAAAAGTTTTACCTTCAGAAGGTACTCATCAAGTCGAATCAAGTTGGGATATAAAAGTTTCAGCAGTTTTTTAACTGGTAGTGTCATCATCGTGAAACCAGCTGCACAGCGTTCATCGAGTGCGGCGTCAGCATACCCTCCACGAAGAGGTGTTGATTTTGAAAGTGCTAATCCATACAACAACAAGAACTTAAGAGATTCTGGATATATGATTCTCCCTCCCAAGCGATGTTGCACAGAGTATAGATTTCTGTAGTCTTTGAGAGCTTTGGTTATTCTTAGTTGCAAGGAGTTTCGAGCATCTTCTAGCTTACCAGACAATGTTTTCTCAATTGCTGCCAAAAATTAAAGCTAAAATTAGAAAATCTTAAAATTCAAGATCCAAAAAAATATTTATGGTCACTAGCACAGACTGACATACCTAGCCTGGAAAGCAAGGTGATGATGGCACCAGTATCAGCCTGACGATACATCTCTCCTAGATCTGCAACTACTGGTGCTGCTGCCGTGTGTACTCTAATGCGTCTCTCACCGCAAGATGCTGTGTATCTTTAAATTGTCAAGGAAAAATAAGTAGCTCATAACTTTACACACCAGATATCTTAAGAAACCGAAAATAATGATGGTGATTGGAAGGCCCAAAAACTGATAGTAAGAGCAGCCAAAACAAAAACCAAGAAATATCTTGTTTTTCTAGCAATAAATAAAATATTATTGTATTTCGCTTCAGAAGATCCAAAAGTCCTGAAATCCCATATCACACAACCAACAGCAAGGATACAACAAAGCAACTTGGAAATAAACTGTCTGAGTAGTTAATAAAGCCTCTTCAAGAGACAACTGCATCGCAAATGCCTTATCACAATCTACAGCTGGAAGCGCTAATAAATCGGTAGACCTAAGCATAAAGTTCCCGTGGTATGATGTGAAGCGGACTCCTACATGTATTAACCAGAACACAATTATAATACTTAACAAATCAGTATATTCTATAAACACAAAAACATCTGCATCACAACTACGAAAGACCATGGAGCATCACAAATGGTCGAACCTTTTCCACACCGTACACGCATGACAGCTTCCCAAGCAGTTTCCCTAGTTAGGTCCCTGGATAATTCATGTCTCAATTTCTCTCCATGAAAGGCTGATTGGAAGCCTGGGTAATAATTCACTTGACCTCCAGTATACTTTGCCAAAGTACCTGCAGTTAGAAGTTCAAATTTGAATATTTTATAAACCATATTTCTTCATCACAACTAAAGAAAGTTCTGTTATTCATTAAAAAATAACATACAAAAAAAAAAAAAAAAAAAAAAAAAAAAAGGAGTACTCTCCAAATACAACCATCAGTTACAACTTTGATTCCTGAAAGAAAACACGTGTAAGATGGACCAAGAATCTATACCTAACGAGGCAATATCAGTGTACTTGTCACTGAATGCATAAATATTCACCCCTATCTGGTACTTTGTAAAGTCAGCAGCCATCTGCTTGTAGAACGGATCTTCAGGTAGTCTCAGTGCATGTTCTTTATCCGTACCATAGACACGTAGATCATCTCCACGCAACTTTAAGCGACCAATGCCAAGAGAGGGCAACGTGTTCTGGAAAATTAATAATTTACCCCCAAGTTGGCTCTGCAAATACAAACACACACACAAAGGAGGATTGAAATTATTGCATTATAAATGAATAGCCAAACTCTATAGGCACTAGTACCACCTAACACTGGAAAGGGAAGAGCACTCATTAAAAAGTTTTCTACTTATCCAAATCAATAGTATAAATTGGTGGCAATTGTAGAAAGGTTAAACACACCATGAGCATGAGGGAAGCTTTAAGAGCTGGACCGAAAGCAGATTCAACATTTAGATTGTCCTGAAACATAGACGGCAAGCTATCGAGGAATGTTTCCACCACACTTCTTGATTCTGATAAGTTAACTAGCAGATCATCTGGCAATGGCACAAATATGTCATCGAGATCTGAGACCACCATCATTTGAGGCTGAGTTAAAGATGACTGCATAGTTGAACGCATGGTTAATGATTTTAGCAGTTATATTGGCTAAAGCAATAAATATTGGTATATCAGTACGTTAGAATAGAAATCTGTACCTTCAAATTGTAAAAATGTATTGTGCTGTCAAAAGTTGCAAACCCAATTTGGGTTCTGGGGAAGCCCGGCAGCTTATCCAAACATGACCTGATGGTTTTGGCCACAACCTGCAAAGAGGCAAGTACAAAGTTCAACTTTAAGACGAGATAACAGATAGATAGACTACAATTAACTGTTTGATCAACCAAAACAAGAAAGGAATTACTCATTCCTCAACCAAAGAGACAAGAAAACTACCACCCATCCACAAATGTATTATGTATCTATTGAGCAAGCATGGCACTCGAGCTTTTCTGTTATTTCATAGCTGAAGAAGCATGTACCAGGGAAATAAGTGGAACCATGGAAGTGCTTACCTCAATCATACCACTTCTCACTGCAGATATAGAAACGTCGATGAGGAAAAAATAAAGTGGCGGCATAGGAGGCCGCACCATATATTCAGTTGGAGCAACAAATTCCACGCTGCCCTTTGTAAGTTCAGGGCGCTGGTCCAAATCAATTCTTCTGCCAGTGGCATCCAAATGGGCAAAATATTCACCAGGAACTAAGCATGAAATTTAATATAAATCAGTGTATGCCAAAAACTAGGATACTTAACATATACTCATCATGATCTAAGCACTTGCAGAACTAATTTTCTTTTTTAAAGAAGTTTATGCAAGGAAAACTTCGATGAGTGAAAATTAAACTTTAACGATTAAATATTACTTTGGAGCTTCTTTTGAACATTTCAATTATTTTAAGTTGTTCCTCGTTAGCATAACAAATTCAAACTCCAATTTTCATGACAAGTCGCAGTTCAGAAGTCCTTAAAAAATTGTGCACATTCAAATTCATTATGCAAAATTTTCTAAAATGGCTCGTCAGAAAACACAGTAAACCAAGCATATTAATAGAGAGATCAAGCAAGGTAACATAAATAAATAAATAAATAAATAAAACAACAACAACAACAACCTAAATGCAGTTCACCTGAGAACAAAATTGCAAATATTAAGTTACTGTTGACATCCACCTAACAGTTACAAAAAGTCATTTCTTCTTTCTTTCCCCTTTTGAGGGTACAAAAATAAATTTTTTTGGGGAAGCAAAGTAGGATGATCTAGTGGGAATTTACCATCATTAAGTAAAGAACACATGTTGCATCGCCACTTTCTTCCAGCATCTGTAAATGTCACGAAATGATTTACATATGTGCGACATCTTCTACAGCGAATAATGCCAGTAGAAGCAAAATTGATTACTGGAACCTCCTCCTAGATGAAAAACAAAAAAAGTTAATGATGGGCAGCACGGTTTTTTAAATATCAACCAGCTTTTCATTCTTAAGCATAGAAACACTCACCCCATCCGGCGCTTCTGCAAGTGGGCAAACAACTGCTCCAAGAGGCAAGTGCCACCTTGAAGCCAAGGACTGGGAACTTGGAATTCCGCTAGTTGTAAGGCGCATAAATCTAGGATTGCAATTCATGGGATACGTCTCGGCAAGCAATTTTGGCTCCACATCACCATCCAATGGTCTCGGCAAAGCTTTAAGGTCTACTCCTGGCTCAATTGATCCTGGAATGGATCCTATGGAGAGTGAGTTAAAGTCTTCTACTAAACCTTGGATGGCACCAGGTCCAGAGCTCGGATGCTGCATATGATCCCTTGACTGAAATCCCAAGGGGGCTGCAACAGGAGGCAGCAGAGCATAACCACCTTGCTGAGCAACAAAAGGGGATGATGCTGTAGTTTGGAAAGGTGCACCCCCCTGCTTAGCAAGAAACGGAGATTGTACAGGTGGAGCTTGTGAGTCTGGACCAGATTGCTGACGAATATAACCGGGAAACGAAGGCTGAAAATTAGGTCTAGGAGCTGGAAAGGATGGATCTGATGGAGGGTGAGGGACATTTGTAGTTGGCGGTGCATAATTAACATTTTGTGGGGGAGATCCCATTGGCATCAAAGGTACCTGCTGCCGTGGACGAAGGGGAACTGCCGGAGGTGGGACTTGAACTTCTGCAGAATGTTGAAATGGACGCTGGCCTACAGGAGGAGCCCATGAAGGAGGTGGCTGAGCTTGAGCTGAGGGAAATTGAGGTGTTGGGAAACGTGAGAATGGTCCAGTAGTTATAGTTGGAGGTGCATATGAATATGATGATTGTGGAGAAGGCATGGATGGATCGTTAAACCTAGCTGGTGGAGCAGGTCTAAACCCAGAAGCCTCTGGATTGTTGATTGGTGGAGCCACTGGAGGAGCAGATCTAAAGCCAGGGGTTTCTGGTTCAACCACAGGCCTAGATGATGAAAAAGGCGGTGTCGATTGTGGAGCTGATGGAGTGGAAGGTCTCATACCAGGGGCAGGGGTATCTGATCTAACCACAGGACCAGATGATGAAAACGGCATCATAGTCTGAGAATTGAGAGCAAAAGATGCAGTGATGGGTCTTGCAGTAAGATTAGGAGGACGCCCCAATATTTTCAGTACCCATCGTGTCTGCTAATATCACCTTCCATTTCACTAGTCTTAGTTCGTGCTATAGCCTAAACCTGCCACAACAAATAATCTTAAAATCTCCAAGAATGCATAAAGGAAGCATAAATAAAATAAAAGGTCCGAGTCACGACATGAACGCTGAGAGCAACCTGCATCAATGTAAGGTCTACTAAACGTCAAGCACAATGAATCATATCATATATTCCAAATTGCGGTGAAGATTCATAACAAATGAAAGGCGAAAAAGAAGCCAAAATTTAGAATCATTTAGGGGGCAGACACACTCTAAAAAAATTAGTTATGGACGCCACGAGTCTCAAGACCCATACATAAAACCAGTCACTTCCAAATCTGTTTGATATTCTAGTGTGCTTTTATTTATTTATTTATTCTTGGTTGGCACTTCACTTCTTCAATTAGCTCGATGTAAGGCATAACCTATCAGTAATTCCTCACTCAATCATAAGTTGAAGGGTTCGAATCTCCTCGTCCTGAAAGTTCATAAAAAAATAAATAAAATAAATAAATAAACCTAACTATCATTGATATTCCATCTTTGACACTAATTGAAATGTTTTAGCAGGAACGAAACACAATCAGATCAGGGAAACACAATTTCAACATCATCTCAGATTAAGCTACACGTGGCTAGCACCCAGATTGCAGGGAAACCGATTTGTCATAATGAAAAAAAAAAAAAAAAGAGATTTTGATCACGCTTAGAATTGAAATCTAAGAAGGAAACACCAAATGAATCGGCAAATTTCAGATTAAGGCGATTCAAGAGAAAAAAGAAAAACCTACCTCAAAATTTCTCCTTTTGCTCCGAAAAGTTTCGCCGCTGAAACTGGCTTTCTCTTCTACTCAGTGGAGAAATCGGGCTTCCGTTGAGCGGAGACATAAGAGAAATTTTTGGGGAAACAAGAAAGGAAATAGTAGCAAACGAAAAAAAAAAATTAAAAAAAAAATAAAGAAAGGGAAGATCGGCAGGGTAAATAATAATAATAATAAGGAAATTCGAAATACGGGGTTACATTTGTATATTCATAAATTTCAGAAGTTTTTGAGGGAGAAAACAAAATTTTCAAAGAAATTTTAACAAATCACTTATCCAATTTTTTTTAATTGGAGTTAGGATATTCGAATTCGACATCTCATAATAAAATATGCTTGAAATTATCCTTATATTATATCTGTAATTGGTATAATTGTTAGAGTAAATAAACAAAAACTTTTTATTTCTACAAATGAGTTTTTTTTTTTTTTCAGTCCTAATATGATTACTTCTCATTAGTTTTCTTCTTTCTTTTTTTTCCCCCTCTTCCATTATAGTATCTTATTATTCATGATTTTTATTTTCCTATGTATTTTAATTGTCTTAGAGTTTGTTTTGGGATAATTAGACCACATGTCAATAAATTTGAGTGTTGATTGATTTTTATCACAACTTAAAATTTATTATGTAATATGCCATGAAAATGATATAATAAATTAAATTAAATTAAATTTTATTTCTATCTAATTTTCTTTGTCTTTCTTTTTCCCACTTTCTCCCCCACAGGCGATCTATTTCTCTCTCTTTTTCCCTCTATCCCCCTCATAGACGACAGTTGACAAATTCCCTCATCTCCCTCTTCCCTCTAACTCCGATCTCTGCCACGAGATCTGTTCTCCTGCACGAGCTTTATTCTCTGTCGTCAGCCCGGATCTCCAACACGAGCTCCATGCTCGGCCATCGTGGACTCCACCTCGCCGAGAAGAAGTCGCTGTCATCTTGCCTAGACATCCACCACACAACGAGAATTAGTTGACTCCCAGATGTTGTCACCGGGATCGTGAACAGAACTGAAGCAAAGGCCAAGAGACCTCAAGATTTCCCCCTAGTTAAGGTTAATCCGATGTCGTCGAGCAGCCTCCAGTAGTTTGGCTTGATGAGGTTTTGTAGATTGAAGGCTTTTGTGTCAATTGGTTCCAGCAGTGAAGAGCAACGTGCCAGTCGATATTGTTCCAGCGAACATAGCAAAATCGGATAGTATTATACCGATGATAATTTATTTTTGTAAAACGAAACACCGGTTACCAAATGCATTTTTTTTTTGGTGATTTTTACTTTTTATGGTGAATGATGATTTTTGTGGTTCTTTTAATATTCTGATAAGGAAATCCAGTAAATTTGATAGAATTGACAGTTATCACCCGGTAACGATCCTCCGGAAGTGGTTCATTACTGGAGGTGATTATCAATCGGTAACCAAATAGTAACAAAACAGTGACTATCGACTGGCGAGTTGGTGGTTATTGGTTGGTAACCAACTAGTAAACACTTTGGTGGAAGTTGTTACCAGTAGGTAACCTACCGGCTAAAGTAACCAACCGATAACTAGTTGGTAACCAATTGATAACTTTCTGGTGGAGATGGTTATCCGTTGGTAATCAATTGATAATCTGTCCTCAGAAGTGATAATCGATCGATATCCAACTGGTAACCCGCTGGCAAGGAAATTGCATCATGGATACCAACTAATGATATTTTAAAATAAATAAATAGTAAAATATTTATGATGTCATAATATGGCGTTTCTTACATTATTATTATATTTTTTTTAATGTGTGGTTTTATTAATCCAATGCATGATTTGTGGCATTTCTCTTAAAGTTCCCATTTGTTTTACCTACATTTTAATTAGTATGGGCCCGTTTGACACATTTTCATCACTTTTCCCTTCTTTACTTTTTTTAATTATTTGACATGTTTTTTAGTTTTTTTTTTAAATTTATTTTTTTAATGAAATCTCATAAAATACAACGTGCATTGTAATTTCTAACAGATGTTGTCGAAATCAAAAGTACCACAGAGAGTGTTGGCTGATGGCGTCGATCGCCATGACATTTTGTATAATGGATCAGAATAGTATTTGTTTTCATCATAAATCATCAGGTCCCCCGGAGTCTGTCCTCGATATATTCTAGTATAATAATTTTTTTGTTATATTAGTACATCTTAAATGTATTATAGAGTTATAATTTATATCTTGAACTTTTAATTTTGATAATTTACACCATGAACTTATTAATCTATAGCAATTTACACTCAATTGATAAATACTGTTGATTTTTAATAAAAATTGATACTTCATTTACATATAAATTGTTAATTAATAAAGATAAAAATGATATGTCATGAATTAATAATCTATGAACAATTCACATATCAATTTCCTTCAAAAAATTAATATTATTATTAATGGAGTGTAAATGCTGCATATTTGTAAGTTTATGGTATAAATTACAACTCTAAAATAAGTTTATGGTACACCAATATTAAATAGTCTTTTTTATTTTCAGCATAGATGACCGGTCGTGTCCGCAAGCAAAAATTGTGTTTCTTCTCAATAACGAAGATTATTGCACAAGATAGATACAATCAATTGATATGATAATATTTTAAATATTTATTAATAATAAAAATAATAATTTATATATTTGTAAAAATGAACAGTAAAATTGGATAAAAATGATAAAAAAAATATTTGGAAACATTATTTCTGGGGATATTTGATGCAAACATTTAAATCATAAAATTTTAAATTCAATTTTTATTTTTATTTTTTTTTAAAAAGTCAACATCAGTTTCATTATTCACATAGTTTTGTAACTCAAATTTAAAAGTCCATAACTTTACATATACAAGTCCAAAGGAGATTTTTTTTAAAAATTGCATAGAATTTCGAGACAAACGAAACAAGCTCCATATTGATATATTTTTTCTGAACACATTTCAAGTTTTTACACTTTTTAACTCCAACAATTCAAACGCGTAACCAAATGTATAATTCAATTCAAATCCAAATTCAACAATTCAAATCGTAATAGTAAACGCTTAACGTGACCGCAAACACCACCTAAAGTTCAAGGACAATAGTAGCCTGCACGGAAATATTTTTAAACTGAGATCAAAACTACATTTCAAGTACAAGGTAATATTTGGTAATGATTTTTGCTAATCTCTAAACCAATCTTAAATCTTGGTTATCCATGATGATTTTAGACACAAATATTAGTTAATTTTGGTTTTGAGTAAATTTGGTTTTATTGTATTTCAAGAAAGATTGTTTAAAGGTAAGAAAAAGTAAAATTGTATTTGCGTATGTTTTTTTTGTAGAATATTTATCAAGTGTACAAGCATTAGAAAAGAAAAAAAAAACGAAAAAAAAAAAAAAAAAAAACCTTCATTTTATTTTCCTATTAGTTAAAAACACGTAGGGAGAATGGTGATATTTTGGAAATGAGGTGTAAAAAGTTGTTGGCTGTTCCGCCTTCGATCGCTTGGAGAAGCCTTGGCGGCTGAGTTTGCTGTGGAGAAGGCGAAGAACCTTTGGAGTTCCACATCCCATTTTCGAAGGGGATGCTTTTCCTAAGGATTATTATTGACTCTCTTTCAGGAGCTGGGGAAGCCAGTTGGGAAGCGGAGTTCGTTAGTCACAGAATAGCGGCTTTGGTTCAAGATTTCTGTTAAGAGTTACTAATCATCCCTATGAAGAACCACTGAAACGTATCTCGTAGCAAGGAAGTGATAGCCTTGATTCTAAGAATTTGTTATCCAAGATACTATAGATACTCCTTTCTCCAACAACAAAAAGAAAAAAAAAAGTAATAATAATAATAATTAAATCATGTTAACAAATTTAGAATACCAAAATGCCCATCACAAAATTATATATAGGTAGCTACAGCAGTCTACTCTTTTTTTTTATTATTTATTATTTATTTTTTTAATAAATTCTGGCGTACCCTGCCATGATCCTAAAGGCAGTCCATGGTGACATTGAAAGCATCTTTGCCATGTTATTGAATATCTGGAGACTACCATGTTACTAGCGATAGTCTACTGTACTACTACGAAAAAAAAAAAAGAGCTAAATAGGTGACGAAGAGCATAGCACCATCGAGTTGATGGAGATCCCGCTATGACGGCTCTGTTGCATGAGATCATCGCGGTGTGGCGGGGGGGGGGGGTCGTCGAGGACTTGATTTTCCCTGGCTCATCACTTCCCTGGCTGCGGCTAAATTAAGAGAAGGGAAGCATCGGCAAAGGAGGCGGATTTGTCCACAAGGCCTCCAATCGAACGAGAGTGAAGATCACATCTTCAAAAAAAAAAAAAACTAAAACAAAAATAACAATAATGATAATAATACAAACAGACACTTTCCTGTCTCTTCCTCGAAGCGAAGGCTAAAATCCCCATTGGCAGAGGGGGGAAAAAAAGTTTTAAAAGCTAATTTTCAAACCATTTGGCATTAATTAATTAATTATGTGGGTGCCCTTTTTTTTTTTTTTTTTTTTCTCTGCTCGTATCCGACAGTAATGAGCATACTTAGAAACAGAAATTCCTTTTATAGGTTCATCTATTTGCTAGATAATTAAGTTGATCAGTGTACCAGTTTAGCTTCGAGCAAAGTTTTTCAATGGATTTGCATCCGTCTTTCCCAGTAGTCTGTTATTATTGTTATCCAAGTCCATTCCGTAAATAGAAGAGTCAACATTCCAAATATGTTTTGAAAAATCACAATAAAAAATGGTTATTGGAACTGGAATTGTCCAACAATCAAAGTAAACTACTTGTCACAATACCCTTCAATTTCCCTTCAAAATCACAGAGAATGAGGAAGAAAAATGAAAACATAACACAAGAAGGAAAATTTTTCTAAGAATAATTTAACAGTAATCACAAGCAAAAATTGTGTTTCTTCTCGATATGAATTATGAAGATTGGGGCACAAGATTAATATTACAAAAGGTACACGTCCCCCTAATTATTGCGTCCTGTGTCTGAACCAGACAAGCTGCCAAAAATCCCTATTGTACCAGTTCTTCCACCACTAAAATCAACCACACTTCCCAAGAGGCCCCTATGGTTCAACTCCGAATTATTCTTGATATGCAACAAAAATGATCCACCACTCTACATATTATCCACGGAACAAGCTTCGATAAATCCTCGGTTAAACTATAGTATACGAACAGCAATAAAAGACTAGCCTGCATTGAAGTATTTTCAAACTGAGGTCAAAACTATATTTGAAGCACAAGGTACCATTGGGTACCTATATTTGCTAATCTCTAAGGCAAGCTCAAATCTCGGTTATCAATGATGATTTCAAATCCTTAGTTAGCAAAATGATAGTTTCGGTTTTGACTAAAATAAAATTTAACATATGAACCAGCTAGTAATATCTACAGCCAAAGACAAACTAAACTGGAGAAGAGAAGAAACTGTACCTGAATGTGTCAAGGATTTTGCTGGACTTGCCGGTGTATTTGTAGAATCCACTCGACATAACCACTTGTACCGCCCATTGGATCCTCAACAAGATTTTTAAGCAGAAGGTATCCTTCACGTGGTTGTTCACCTTGTCTCACAAGTTGACACAACGGGTAGTACGAGGGGTCGCTCTCTCTAAATTTCTTGATTGTCTTCATCAACTTCCTCGACATTTTGTTATCACGCTCACCAAGGGTAACCTGATTCACAAACCAAGACAAAAATCACAGTGGAAGAGTAAGAATTAAAGCCTGTTCAAGCAGTAGCAAACCAGGAAGTAAGATGAGTTTAGCAAAATACGAAGGGAAAAGATTCATGCAACAAGAACTTAACGTCTTCAAAAGAATAGGACCAGCAGAACCTTTTCAATGATAGTCAAAACAAAAGGATAACATATTTTCAAGAGATCAGTTATACCTTTGACAATTCTGCTGCACAATCCGACCCAAGTAAATTCATAGCTATATCAGGTGAAAGTGCTCTACCAAACCAAACAACAAAACGGAATCCATCATCATATAAATAGAGCCCCCTGGAATCCAAGCTTGCAGCAGCCAGCGGCAATCTTTTCTCAATGCTACTGAGGTCATCAGGACTTGATGTCTGCAAACAACATGATGCGGAAACAAATTCATGCATACTGCTAGTCTTCATCCCCATAGACTTACGTTATGCTAGAGAAAAGTTTTACCTTCAGAAGATACTCATCAAGTCGAATCAAGTTGGGATATAAAATTTTCAGCAGTTTTTTAACTGGCAGTGTCATCATTGTGAAACCTGCTGCGCAGCGTTCATCGAGTGCAGCATCGGCATACCCTCCACAGAGAGGTGTTGATTTTGAAAGTGCTAATCCATACAACAACAAGAACCTGAGAGATTCTGGATATATGATCCTCCCTCCCAAGCGATGTTGCACAGAGTAGAGATTTCTGTAGTCTTTGAAAGCTTTGACTATTCTTAGTTGCAAAGAGTTTCGAGCATCTTCAAGCTTACTGGACAATGTTTTCTCAATTGCTGCCAATAATTAAAGCTAAAATTAGAAAATCTTAAAATTCAAGATCCACAAAAACATTTACCATCACTAACAGACATACCTAGCCTGGAAAGCAAAGTGACAATGGCACCAGTATCAGCCTGACGATACATCTCACCAAGATCTGCAACTACTGGTGCTGCTGCCGTGTGTACTCTAATGCGTCTCTCACCACAAGATGCTGTGTATCTATAAATTGTCAAGGAAGAACAAGTAACTCACGACCTTATTCACTCCCGGTCCAGAGGAAAAATAACTCGGATGAAAAAATCCACCAGATCTTAAGAAACAGAAAATAATGATAATAATTGGAAGGGTCAAAATCTGATAGTAAGAGCAGCCAAAATAATAACCAAATAATATCTTGTTTTCCTAGCAAATAAAATGTTATATACTTATCCAAAAGTCGTGAAGTCTGATATCACACAATCAAAGGAAAGGATACAACAAAGCAACTTGGAAATAAACTGTCTGAGTAGTCATTAAAGCCTCTTCCAGAGACAACTGCATCGCAAATGCCTTATCACAATCTACAGCTGGAAGCGCTAACAAATCGGTAGACCTAAGCATAAAGTTCCCATGGTATGATGTGAAGCGGACTCCTACACGTAAAAACCAAAGCACACAATTACAATACATAACAAATCAGCAGATTTCATAAACAGAAAAACGTCTGCATCACAACTACGAAAGACCATGGACCAAAAAAAATGGGCTAACCTTTTCCACATCTTATACGCATGACGGCTTCCCAAGCAGTTTCCCGAGTTAGGTCTCTAGCTAATTCATGTCTCAATTTTTCTCCATGAATGGCTGATTGGAAGCCTGGGTAATAATTCACTTGACCTCCAGTATACTTTGCCAAAGTACCTGTATTTAGAAGTTCAAATTTGAATATTTTATAAACGATATTTCTTCTTCACAACCAAAGAAAGTTCTGACATTCATAGCCAAGTTTAAAATATATATGTAATGTGTTCTCTGCAAATACAACCATCAGCAACAACTTTGGTTCCTCAAAGAAAAGACGTGTCAGATAAGACCAAGAATGTATACCTAACGAGGCTATATCAGTGTACTTGTCACTGAATGCATAAATATTCACGCCTATCTGGAACTTTGTAAAGTCTGCAGCCATCTGCTTGTAGAACGGATCTTCAGGTAGTCTAAGTGCATGTTCTTTATCCGTTCCATAGACACGTAGATCATCTCCACGCAACTTTAATCGACCAACGCCGAGAGAGGGCAGCATGTTTTGGAAAATTAATAATTTACCCCCAAGTTGGCTCTGCAAATACAGACACAAACACACATTATTGCATTAAATGAATGGCCAAACTCTATAGGCACTAGTACCACCTTACACTGGAAAGGGAAGAACACTCATAAAAGTAATTCACTTATTCAAATCAATTGTTTAAATTGGAAACAATCAGAGAAAGGTTAAACACACCATGAGCATGAGTGAAGCTTTAAGAGCTGGACCAAAAGCAGATTCAACATTTAGATTGTCCTGAAACATAGTCGGCAAGCTATCAAGAAATGTTTCCACCACAATTCTTGATTCTGACAAGTTGACCAGCAGATCGTCAGGCAACGGCACAAATATGTCATCGAGATCTGAGACCACCATCATTTGAGGCTGAGTCAAAGATGACTGCACAGGTGAAACCCACATGATTAATGATTTTAGCAGTCATGTTGGCTAAAGCAATAACAATTTGTATATCAATAAGGTAGAATAGAAATTTGTACCTTCAAATTGTAAAAATGTATCGTGCTGTCGAAAGTTGCAAACCCAATTTGGGTTCTGGGGAAACCAGGCAGCTTATCCAAACAAGACCTGATGGTTTTGGCCACAACCTGCAATGAGGTGATTACCAATTTCAACTTAGATCACAAACGGATAGACTACAATTAGCCGTTTGGTCAACCAAAAGAGAAGCAGAATTTAAATACCAAAAAAAAAAAGACAACCCCCACACGCACACACAAAGAACGAATCATGAACTTTTGGGGAATAGATGTGTTAACAAATAGAGCCAGCCAGCCAATCGTTTTATGAATTCCATTCCATTAATGAAAATCAGATTCAAAGAAGGAATTAGAAACAAAAATAAAACTACACAAAAATTTGTTTGTAATAACCACTGTGTATCAAAGTATCCGAATCTCCATTCTATGAGTTAACCAACAATGAGCTCATGTTCGGAAATAGCTATCATATTCAAATGAATATGTTTTGCATCTCTCAATAACCAATAATAAGCTCCTGTGCAAAAATATGTATATCTAATTCAACAAATATATCATGTATCTATTGAGCATGCAAGGAACTTGAGCTTTTCTAATATTTCACAGCCGAAGAAGCATATACCAGGGAAATAAATGGACGTGCTTACCTCAATCATGCCACTTCTCACTGCACATATAGAAACGTCGATGAGGAAAAAATAAAGTGGTGGCATAGGAGGCCGCACCATATATTCAGTTGGAGCAACAAATTCCACGCTGCCCTGCGTAAGCTCAGGGCGTTGATCCAAATCAATTCTTCTGCCAGTGGCATCCAAATGGGCAAAATATTCACCAGGAACTAAGCATGAAATTTAATATAAATCAGCATATGCCGAAAACTAGGATGCATAACAGAAACTCAAGATGATCTAAGCACTTACAGAACTATTTCTCTGTTCTAAAAAACTTTTAGGCAAGGAAAAACTACCACAAGAGCATATTACACTTTCAAGGTTTAAATATAAATTTGGAGTTTCTTCGATGTTTCAATTAATTTTTAGTTGTTTCTTGTTAGAATAACAAATCCAAACTCCAATTTTCATAACAAGTCACGGTTCAGAAGCCCTCAAAAATTGAACATATTCGAATTCATTACGCACAGTTTTCTACCATGGTTACTCAGGAAACACAAGTACAATAAGCTTATTAATAGAGCGATCGAGCTGGAGTCTCCTTTACCAAGGTGACAAAATAACCTAAATGCAGTTCACTTGAGAACAAAGTTACGAATATTAAGTTATAGTTCAACTTCATCTAACACCAACAGAAAAGTCATTTCTTTTCCTTTTTGAGAGTGAAAAAATAAATTTTGGGGAAGTAAAATAGGATGATCTACTGGAAATTTACCATCATTTAGTAAAGAACACAAGTTGCATCGCCACTTTCTTCCAGCATCGGTAAATGTCACGTATGGATTTACATACGTGCGACATCGTCTACATCGAATAATGCCAGTAGAAACAAAATTGATTACTGGCACCTCCTCCTGGATGAAAAACAAAAGCAGTTAACGATGGACATTACAGTTATTCAATATCAATCGGCTTCTTTAATCTCGAATATAGAAACACTCACCCCATCCGGCGCTTCTGCAAGCGGGCAAACAACTGCTCCAAGAGGCAAGTGCCACCTTGAAGCCAAGGACTGCGAACTTGGAATTCCACTCGTTGTAAGGCGAAGAAATCTAGGATTGCAATTCATCGGATACATCTCGGCACGCAATTTAGGCTCCACATCGCCATCCAATGGTCTCGGCAAAGCTTTAAGGTCTACTCCCGGTTCAATTGATCCCGGAACGGATCCTATCGACAGCGAGTTAAAGTCTTCTACTAAACCTTGGATGGCACCAGGTCCAGAGCTCGGATGCTGCATTTGGTCCCTTGACTGAAATCCCAATGGGGCAGCACCAGGCGGCGGCGGAGCATAACCTCCTTTCTGAGCAACAAAAGGAAACGGAGATTGAACAGCAGGAGGTTGTGAGTCTGCACCGGATTGCGGACGAATAAAACCGGGACCGGGAAACGAAGGCGGAGGGACGTTTGTAATTGGAGGAGCATAATTGACATTCTGAGGCGGAGATCGAGATCCCATTGGCGGGCGAAGGGGAACCGGCGGAGGCTGGACTTGACCACCGGCGGGGGGAGGAGGAGGAGGAGGAGCCCATAGGGGAGGCTGGGCCGAGGGAAATTGAGGTGCTGGGAAACCTGAGAATGGTGCGGTAGTTGGAGACGGAGGCACGTAGGATGGTGGTGGAGCAGGTGATCTAAAGCCAGTGGCGGTTTCGGATCGAACCACAGGTCCAGTAGAAGATGAAAAAGGCGGCGCAGATTGTGGAGGTGAGGGAGAGGAAAGTTTCAGACCAGGGGCATCTGATCTGACGACGGGACCAGACGATGAAAAGGGCGTCATAGTCTGGGAATTGAGAGTAAAAGAGTGCAGTGTTGGGTCTTGCAGTGAGATTAGGAGGACGCCACAATATTTTCAGTACCCATTGTTTTGACTGGTATCAATTCGTGTCTGGCCTGAATTCAATTCAAACTGCAAGCATAGAAAATAGATGAAAATCAGAATATGATATGACGAAAGAGATTTCGATCACGCTTAGAATTGAAATCTAAAAGAAGGAAACACCAATTTGAATTCGGAAATTTTCAGATTTAAGGCCATTCAAGAGAGAGAAGAAAACCTACCTTAAGATTTCTACTTTTCCACGCTCCCAAAAGTTCGGCTGCAGAAATTGGGCTCTCTCTTCTACTCAGTTGTGAAGCCCAGGGACGACAGAAATCTGCTTCGGCTGCGGTATCACAGAAGAAAGGGGAAAGAAGAAAATAACACCGGAAATTAGGAAAGAGAAGGGGGATCGGCATGGGAAAAAATAAAATTATAATTATAATGATTAATTTTACAAATAACCCCTCAATTATGCATACTATTTTATTTTACCCTCTGAATTATCAAAACTATTCACATAAAATAGTTCAAAATCCCCCCTCCATCCACTTCTGTCTCTAAATATAACAGCTCTACTGATGTGGTATGTGATTAAAGGTTAAGAAATGTTATTTTAAAATGTAAACCTACCAAACACCCGATTAACAAATAATTAATTAAAAACAAATTATCTCAACTGTATAATTAAATAAATGACTAGTTTTTATTTTCTGGACTTGGGATATTAAAGAAGTGGGGGAAGTTAGAGAGAGGAGAAGTCGTCAAGAAGGGAAGGTATCGGCAAAGGGAGGGATCACCAGACAAGGGGATCTTATTGTCGTGGATATTTGTTCGGCGTGAACCATATGCCACTGTGGATATAGGTTTTTTTGTAACGTCTCCGCACATTGTGTCATCACTACACGAGCCGATGTCAGAGCCCACTTGATTTTTTTTTTTTTTTTTTTGTGGTTTGATCAAATCTGTTTTTTGATCTCTTTGATTTGATGAGATCTTTTTTTTTTTTTTTTTTTTTGTGGTTTTCATGTTTTTCCTTTTTCTTTTTACTTCTTTCTAAAGGTGCAATTACATGCTTGAATATCAATGATGTGCCAATTGGATGTTTCTTCGGAAAAGAAAGAATCTTGTGAATTTTCAAAAGCAAATCCAATCAAATTAGTTGTTTGATTCAAGAGTCTTCTACTTTTTTCCCCCATTTGCCTACTCTCCTCCTTTCCTTCGATTTGACTCCATCCATAAAAGAAGAAGTTTGTGAACTGATTTTTGTTTGGCTACTGGGAAAATAATATTTGCTTGGGGGTTTGGGAAAATTTTGAGGAAAGGGTTAAGAGATTGGTTTTAATTTTGTAGACTTTGGATTTGGATTTGGATTTTTTTATTTTTATGTTATGTTTATTTTAATTTGATTATATATTGGGGATTATTATTTTTATTAATATTTTCTTGATAATTAAGGTTTTTGTTCTAGAATAACATTTATTAACCTTTAATCGCAACCCACATAACACAATTGTTAGATTTAGAGACGACAGTAGACGGAGGGGGGATTTTGAAATGTTTTGTGTAGATCATGGGCCATAATGAATGGTTTTAATAATTTAAGGGGGCAAAATGAAATATGGTATATAGTCCAGGGGCATCTATAACATTAATTCTAATTCTAATTATAATATGATACACGGGGTTACATTTTTTCTCCTGAACTTTAGGTTTTCTCATAAAATACCTCTCAAATTTCAATTTGTAATATTTTTTCCCTCTAAATTTTAGAAAAGTTTGTAAATTTTCCCTCTCAATTAATTTTTTGATGAAAAATGTACACAATACTCGTTTGAAGCATGAGTTGCGGATGTGAAACACTTATAATTAAGTTTAAAAAGTAAATGGTTATGGTTGATTATCATTTATTATCTAATATTTCTCTTTTATATGTAACTTTGTTATTTCACATTTAATAAAGGTAACGGGTGCCAGGAGTGCTGTTAATATGTGTTATTTCATAATATTTAATACCCAAAACTTATGCTTCCAACGAGTGTTAGATGTATTTTTTCATCAAAAATTTAATTGAGGGGGAAAATTAACAAACTTTTCTAAAATTCAGGAGGAAAGAATGTTATAAATTTAAATTTGTGGGGTATTTTATGACAACGCCTAAAGTTCAAGGGGAAAAAAGTGTAATTTGTCCAAAAATAAATAGATTAACAAATTGCTTGTTGCTAATGCTACAATTATTAAATATGATAAATTGTTAAGTTGGTCTCTAAAAATTTTTAGGTTTCATTAAGGCACGGTTCTTATTTGATTTTTAGATTTTTTTTCCTCTATTTAAAATTACTTTTTACTATTTGTATCTCCAAATATCTACGGTAAATGTTTACTTAACTTTGATTCCTTTTTTTTTTAATAGCTGCGATGACCCTTAACTATTAAAAATGTTATTATAATGGTTTTTTTTATTAATTTTTTGACGGAATTTATCGATTATCTACATTTTTATAAATATATATTATAAGACATGAATTTAGGGCCTAATTAAGTGAAGAATCCTAAGAAAAGGCAAGACAACATAAGAGCACACTTGAATTATATCTCGATATCACTCTCTGGAAAAAACATAAAAACATAGTTGAATTAGTAAAGGATTGTTCATCAACTACCCAAAAAAAAAAAAAAAAAGGACAAGACAAACACAAAAACATAATTAGTAAAGGATTGTCAATCAACTACCAAAAAGAGAGAGAGAGAGAGAGAGAGAGAGAGAGAGGGAGAGAAGGACAAGACAAACACAAAAGGGATAAAAACATATTAGAAAACTATTAAATTGCATAAAAGGGATTGTCGAAATTTTTAAAAATCAACATAAGAGATAAAAGTGAAAATAATTATTTATTGAATCCACATCATATAGAGAATAATTCGCAGTAATTATGCCATTATAAGTTATGATTTTGTCATTCTTAAAACATTCTTATAGTTATTGTACTGAATAGGATATAAGTACGTAAATAAAAAGTAATAATTAGTATTGAATACAATACAAAACGTTGAATTTTAACAATACATAGTATATCGTTAAAAAGAAGCATCGTCAATAAAAAAAACTATCAAGTAAAAAATCAAATGAGATTAATATTGAAAATAAGGAAAAAAAATATATCATAAGACTTATACGAAAAAATATATATATCATAAAAAGAACAATGTTATAATGTGTTGTCATGTCATTTATTGTGTCCGTGTTCATATTTGTATAAAGTCCTTAACGTGTTGTGCCCTTAGCATATTTTGTGGGAATTTTTCGAGGAATCCCAAAAAAAGCATATCTTTGAAATATTGTCTTATCTATAATAGTTTTAAGATTTTTACCCTTTTATAATATCAAATAAAAAGTGATCAACATGACAAATTCCAACAAATAATCAAATGAGATAAAAACCTAAACATGCACATTAAAAAAGTTATCTCACAATCTCCTTTTATTTTGCGTCCAAAATTTGTGTCAAAGCAGGACTATTTAATAAAACTATTGGGCTAGACCCAATTTATAATGGATAATTTGAATGTTTTATTTCTCGAAAAGTACATATCTTGATTATTATCTTAGCTAATTTCGTTTTTTTTTTTTTCCTTTACCTCCGATTAGATAAATATTGATAGTCAAAAGTGCAAACAACCATTAAGAAAAGAAATGGTTTCTAAAATGTTTCTCTTTTGCTATCTCATCATGCCTATGTTGACTTACTAAATCCGACCTGTTTTGACGTTTTTAATCATCATCTTTCATATTTGGGAAGGTTGAACTTAAAGATAAAAAATAAAAAAGACTAAAAATCTCACCGTCAATTTTTGGGCATTGAGATTCTCTCTCTAGATCTCTCCCCTTTCCCATTCCGAGACCACACCGATATAAAGTAATTGGAGATCTCAAGTAATCAAGAAAATATATATATATATATGTGTGTATATATATATATATATATATATCTTTCTTCCCATTATGAATACAAAACGGCACACCACCCACATGACCAACTCATCAACCCAATGAATATGATATTCACCTATATTTCCATATGTTGAATCTTCCTCTAATCCGTTTAACCCCCCCCAAAAAAACTATCCCCCAATCTCACCTTCCTCAAACCTCTCAACCCATATAATAAATACAAACAAAATCACCACACAAACACACACACAAAAACACAAACACAAAACTCTCTAAGGCCACCACCATGATGGCCTCCAATGCTAAACCCACATCCTTGTTCTCCCCAAAGAAACTCTCCAAATTCTACACCCTCCCTCTCATTCTCTTCCTCTGCATCTCCTCCTACTTCATCGGCCTATGGCAACACGGCGGGACTCCGGCAGTTGCCGACACCGCCGTCTCCACCGCACCATGCATCAAAAACGACGTCGAACCGACGGTGCTAAACCGAGAACTCGACTTCCGAACCCACCACACGCCTAACTACACGAGAGATGAGTCCTCGTCCGCGGCGACGGCGGGTGGTGGCAGGGCCTACTACCCGGCGTGCGAGGCAATGTTCAGTGAGTACACGCCGTGCGAGGACCAGAAGAGGTCGCTGCGGTTCAGCCGGGAGAGGCTGGTGTACAGGGAGAGGCACTGTCCGGCGAAGGGCGAGCTGCTCAAGTGCCGTGTGCCGCCGCCGCACGGGTACAGAAACCCGTTCCCGTGGCCGAAGAGCAGGGATCTGGCGTGGTACGCCAACGTGCCGCACAAGGAACTGACGGTCGAGAAGGCCGTGCAGAACTGGATCAGGTTCGTGGGCGACCGGTTCAGATTCCCCGGCGGTGGGACCATGTTTCCGAACGGTGCCGACGCGTATATTGATGATATCGGGAGGCTGATCAATCTCAGGGACGGCTCTATCCGGACCGCCATTGATACAGGCTGTGGGGTAAGTGTAACAGTAATATTTCTTTATTTGATAATTATTATTAGTTTCCTAGTTGATTATTTCATTTCCCGATAATGTTAATATATTTTTTTTCCTTTTACATGGTTTTATGAATCCATTAATTATAGTAAATCCCAATTTGATCCATATTGATTCCACATTACGAAAAGGATTTTTGCACCAATACACCCTCCACTTGGCTCACAGTTAAAATTTACACCCCAAACTTTTATTTTTTGCAATTTGCGCCCTAAATTTATAAATCTATAACAATTTACACCATTAATGACAATATTAATATACTTTGTAATTAAAAATGACTTGGTAATCTAAATGTTAAGGTAGGACATTATTACGTTTCAAGAAGATATACTTTGTAATTTGTGTTTCTTGGAAATTGTCAGAAATTTTGAAAAGTTTATAACAGTTATATTGATTAATTAAGGGAAGTTTGACGTATGTATAAATAAATCATGATCTATTTGCAATAAATAAATAAATCAATGTCCATTGGGGCCGGATTAGAAAGGGTTTTTTAAAAAAATTTACATTGACCTTTTATGGGTTTTAATTCTAAAAACAAATGATTGGTTTTGTGAGAGAAATATTATATTATGTTATTAGTTATAATATAACTTTTATTATTATTATTATTATGAATAGGATATAATATAACTTTTTGCACCAATATGCGAGAGCACTACATATTTAGTTTTGCTGGATTTCTTTTTTCTTTTTTTAAATTGCAGTGTATAAACACCCTCACTAGCACTTCTTTATTATTATTATTACTTTTATTATTGGTAATATTATTAATATTATTATTTGTTTATTTATTTTTGGCTGATCAAGAGTCAATACCATGATGTGGACCTTTCTTATATTAAAGGACCTATCGTTTTAAAGTTATGTTTGGATCTAGTGAAGTGAAAGAAAAACTTTGACTTCCATGGATCGATTGATTAGTCTGAATTCTGAAAAACTTGTTTAAAAAAAAAAAAAAGGAAGAGAAAAGAAAAGAAAAATATAATTCTGAAAAACTAATATTAATTTGCCGACTAATTTCTGACACATTAAATAATGATGATCAAATTTTCTATTGGAAATCTCAATGGCCAACTATTTTTCAAGCTTACAATTATGCAAAATGAAAGTGATTCTTTGTTTTCTTATTTGTTGTTTGTACTGTTCCGGGCGGTGCGTGTTTTATTTTATGTCGTTTCCTTGTAACGTATTATACTGTCCTTTTCAAGAAAACATATATAAAATTTTTTGGCCGTACATAGTAATTATAAAAAAGTAACATGGTCAACCTTAAGTTGGATATTTATTAATTGCCTTCTGAGGTACATCTCCTTGAAGTAAGAAACGAATACTTAGATAGTCTATATAATAATAATAATAATAATAATAATAATAATAATAATCGGATAGCCCAGAAAAAGAAAAATACTCCACGAAAAATTTTGTTTATGACCAAGTAAAGAGACAACAAATTTGAACTCAAACAATAAAAAAGAAATAGACGAAACAAAAATTGTAATGAGATTCTATACGAGACAACATTACATGAAACATAGTTTAATTAGCTTAACCATGTGGCCACTACTTGTTTATGTGCCGAGCTATCTGGTGTTGGCACTGGATAGGTCTGCACTAGACAAAATGATCTAGTTTTATTATATGTATAAACAACATATTGTCTTGTTAAATGTGCAGGTTGCAAGTTGGGGAGCTTACCTTCTGCCGCGAAACATCCTAACGATGTCGTTTGCGCCACGGGACACTCACGAGGCACAAGTCCAATTCGCTCTTGAGAGAGGAGTACCGGCTTTGATCGGAATCCTTGCATCAAAGCGCCTTCCTTACCCTTCTAAAGCTTTCGACATGGCCCATTGCTCTCGCTGCCTCATTCCTTGGGGCCAATACGGTAATTTTCCTTTTCACTTTTTTTTTTTTTTTTAATTATTATCATTTCTAGTTAAGTTCAATCACAAAAATTATATGATACGTTATCTTTTTAATTGTCTAATCTATACGTGTTTTATGGTGTAGATGGAATTTATTTGATTGAAGTCGACAGAGTTCTGCGACCAGGTGGGTACTGGATCCTGTCGGGCCCACCAATCCATTGGAAGAAACATTGGAAGGGATGGGAGAGAACAAAGGAGGATTTGAGTGATGAGCAGAGTATTATTGAGGAAGTTGCCAAGAGCCTTTGCTGGAAAAAAGTGGTGGAGAAGGGTGACATTGCCATCTGGCAAAAACCCATTAACCACTTAAACTGCAAAGTCAAACATAGTGCAGGCCAAAACCCTCCTTTCTGCAGTGCTGATCAGGATCCCGATAGAGCTTGGTCTGTACACACGATCAACTTTTTAATACTAACTGACGTGAATATCTACATGGATGTCACATTTTGTGAGTATTGCTCATCAATTGGTCAAACTGTTTTTTAGGTATACAAAAATGGAGATTTGTTTGACCCCGTTGCCGGAGGTTTCGGGCAAAGAGGAAAATGCGGGGGGAGAATTGAAGAAATGGCCAATGAGACTGAATTCAATCCCACCGAGGATTAGTCGAGGAACGGTGCAAGGCGTTACGGTTGATATTTTCCGACAAGATTCAGAGCTGTGGAAGAAAAGGGTGTCATACTATAAGTTAGTGAACAACATGTTAGGGCGAGCGGGACGGTACCGGAACCTTCTAGATATGAACGCAAACTTGGGTGGATTTGCTGCTGCACTCATTGACCTTCCTGTTTGGGTGATGAATGTGGTTCCTGTGGATGTTAGGGTTGACACACTTGGAGTTATTTATGAACGGGGTCTCATTGGAACGTATCAAAATTGGTAAGTTTAATTTTTGTCACGTTATAACCAGCTATATATGGATATATATTTTTTATTTTATTTTTTATTTTTTTTTGAGTTTGTAAATAAATTGACTATTTGCCTTTTGATTTAATTCAGGTGTGAAGCAATGTCTACTTATCCTAGAACTTATGACCTCATTCATGCAGATTCAGTGATTAGTCTCTACAAAGATAGGCAAGTCAACTTTTTTTTTTTTTTTTTTTTTTTTCAATATCAACTAGAACTGTTGTTTAACGTTAACACTCGTACATCAGACTGTTAAAAAATTCTTTTAATGTTTATTTACAGATGTGAAATGGAAGACATATTGCTAGAGATGGATAGGATATTGAGGCCAGAAGGGAGTGTAATATTCAGAGATGACGTGGATGTGTTGGTGAAGATAAAGAGGATAACCGATGGAATGGAATGGGAAAGTAAAATTGTTGACCATGAAAACGGCCCTCTTGAGAGGGAGAAGCTTTTATTTGCTGTCAAGAAGTATTGGACAACTCCTGCCCAATCTGATCAACAAATAGACAAAACTTCGTAGCAAAGAGAGAAAGAAAGAAAAAAAAAAAAAAGCAAAATTTTTTTTGGTCCCCCAAAAATTTGTGTGTTGTTTTTTGTAATTTATTTTGGCTGAACCCTGAAGTCTTTTGTCGTTTAGATTTACTTTGTTTATCATTCTTTTCTGTTATTAGTGTCATATATAATTGGTCAATTGTTTTATGCATATTCATTCACCAAGATATGCAATAAATAAGATCTTCAACCAATTTCTTCTCTCATTACCTCTTTGTTTTTATTATTTATTTTTCATAAAATTGATCGCCACTTAGCCTTTCAAATTAGCGCACAAACTAGAGAATCAGATTTTGATTGTAATGCTCATGAGTTTTGTTTATGTTTCTTCCGAAAGCGATTCTTAAACAATCGATAAGATAAGACCTTATATGTTATATCAAATTTAAATAATTAAAGACAAATATAAGTTTTATCATCATAGGTTATTATTAGTTTTAGTGTCAATTTATAACAAGGGCAAATTTTGAATAAGAATGAGATTATTACATGATGTGATTGTATTAAAGTGTCAATTTTTTCTAAGAAAATTGCTATGTCAACCTATTTTACATAATTCAAAACGTGTGATGATGTAGCAATGGTTGTAGTCAGTAGGACACAAATCTCGGGTGACCTCTCAATTTTGTTCCAAATAAATACATGAAAAATTTGCCATCCTCCTAACTTAGGTGACTCATGCAAAAACCTTATCCACCCTCTTCCTGATCACCAAATCCACTCTATAAAAAAAGTGCTCAAGAGAACATTATATCAGTAAATCAACACATATTAATACAGCAATAACTTTCGCAAAGTCCTCATGGCATCTTCCAAGTCTCTCTCCTACCAAACCGGCCTGCTTGTCTTGCTCGTCACAGTCCTGGTGGCCCAGCAGAGCCACACTACTGAGGCTCAGGTCTGCTCCTCTCAGATCAACAACCTCAACGTGTGCGCCCCTTTCGTCGTGCCCGGTGCAGCCGATCCTCAGCCTAGCCCCGAATGCTGCACCGCTCTCCGTTCTGTCAACCACGACTGCGTCTGCAACACTCTCCGCATCGCCTCCCGCCTTCCCTCCCTTTGCAACATCCCTGCGATCGCTTGCAGTACGTTTTTCTCACTTATTTTGATCACTTTTGCTTATAGCATTCACAAGTCTGATTTTTCTTTTTTTCTTTTTTTTTGTCCTGATTTTTTGTGTGTGTGTAAAATTGCAGATGCAAACTGATGCATCAACCGGATGGGGTTCTACAACTCGATGAATAATCTAGAAGTTTATAACTTTTCTAGTTTTCTTTTTCTTTTTGGCTAGTTCTTGTGCAATGTCTTCTGATCTTCGACTGATGAGGACTGTTATGGAGATCGGGATGAGAAC
Source organism: Ficus hirta (assembly GCA_038430175.1). NCBI lineage: Eukaryota > Viridiplantae > Streptophyta > Magnoliopsida > Rosales > Moraceae > Ficus > Ficus hirta. Next base: position 3,095,499 of record CM076594.1, on the reverse strand, counting down.
TTTTGTTGTTGAATGAAATAAAAATCTATTTGTCTTTTTGTTTGGCAACATATTTATCTGATTGAGCAGCTTTTGATAAATAATTGCAAGTAAGATTCGATATTGTTCTACAAGTTCAAGTACTGAAATAACACGGCCAAATCCAATGTTGTTAATGCTGCGCCTTTTCTTGCAATACGACATGCCATTTCAATCTAAAACGACAGCTCTCTATTCACCAGAAGTGATGTCGTTTTCAGTTTTAACCGGTGAAAGAAGTGTATCACGAAACTCAAAGCGTAAAAAAAAAATCAAATCAAATCAAATTCGACCGTTGTTGTTTCGTATGAAAAGCAAAATTAAACAAAAACGAAAACGACATGTTGGTCATGAAAAACGACATAATACTTGCAAAAAAAACGACATGTTGGTTATTGCACAAAACAGAAACAGATATCGTACCACCAAACAAGTGAAACAACTGGAAATTTCAAAAACCCAAAAGGGTTAATTTTCTTTTTGTTTACTTCAAACATCATTTTAAATCAGTTTTCACACTATTAATCTGTCCCACATTAGTATTTTGATCCAAAATAATGTGAAATGGAGGATAGTTTCAATGTGAAGATCAAAAGTGCATTTCATTTCAGAATAGTTTTTGTTATTTTCACATCTCAGAACCGTTTATCAAATTGACATTTTAATTTTAAAGGCAATTAATTATTAAAACGTTTATGATCTTAGACATACGTGATCTGGACGGTGATAACTACGGTCTATTTTTTAATAGTGTTTTATACAGAAAGACTATTGTGGGCAGATCGATCTAGAACAGGGACCAAAAATGAAAATTTAGTGGAGCGTAGACATTGAATAGTTAAAAAACGACATGTCGTATTTCTTCAAACGACAAAAATGTTGAAATGCTATTACTGTGTGAATGTGTATGTATGTATGTATATGTGTGCGTGTGTGCGTGTGCGTGTGTGTATATATTATCCTTTTAATTCAGCCAATTTGTCCCAGAGAGAAAACAACGAAAGTCTCCCAATCAGTCTCTGTATTCCTTTAGTAGTCCCCGTCTCTGCTCCGGCAAAAGCTCCGATGAGGCTATGAACTCCGCCCTGAAACCCCAGCTTTCTTCCAATTTCAAGCGTTTCAGGTGCTTCTCTCTCCCACCCATTTCTCTCTTCTGCTTTCCATTATCTCTAGGGGGTTTCGCAGCTCATGCTTTTGCATTGTGATTTTTTTTTTTTGGCGCAATTCTTGGTTTAAAAAATGGCTGCTTCTATAATTAATATGAACACTGACCCCAAGCGCCGAGATTGTCTCTATCTGTCCCTTGTTTTTTTTTCAAATAACAAAGAGGCGATTTCATTCCTTTTGACCTTTGGTTTCTCTGAAATTATTGAAATTCATTTTTACTTTTACTGAATTGTTGTAGCCATTACTGTGTTTCAGCAAATGTATTGAAACTGTCTTTAAAAAAATAAAAAAATAAAAAAAGTTTATACTATATTTTATTCAAATGGGTTCCGTAGAAATATTTGAGCTGAAACGAAGAGATTCATAGTATTGCTATTACATGGTTTCAGAATTTATCTGGAAAATTTTCCTGGCATTTTCTTTCTTGTGCATTTGGACAATTAGCATTTGGTCAGGCAAAACAAATTTAAAAAGTTTTCATTTTTGAGTCTAAACTCTCAGCTTGAATTAACCCCTTCATTTTCATTATGCAAGGTGTGAAACTTTATTCATCAATTCTGGATTTGTACAATTTCTTGTTGCGTTTACATTTTTGTGTGTAATATGTTTGTGTTATGTATTAAATGAAACACGGCTATTTAGCATCTTAAATTTGTTTGGATCTTCTTTCTTTCCGTTCTTATGATAATATGTAGTTGGGCAGTATTTGCAGTTTAGTATCATTGCGATTATCGAGATCAAATTTCTATTGATAGACTAAGGGGAAAAAAGTGATGTCATTTTTTTATGGACACAATTTTTTGATTACTTTCTTCTACCTCAAACCTTAGTTGCTTAACTTGTGAATTGTTTTGAATGAAGGTCGATAGATATGGATGATCATGACTTTGGCAGCCTTCATGAAGAAAACTTGGATGTTCGGCTTGAAACATCAAATCATTTGGACTTGAATGTGGAGCAGGACTATTGCAGCCAAAAAGTTCGTCATGCTAATGGTAATCACTCCTCTCTCCCTTCAAAAGATGAAGTTGGCGCAGATGCAATGTTAAAAATTGGCACGGAGTTTGAATCTGATGAACATGCCTACAAATTCTACAATAGGTATGCTAGACTGGTTGGCTTTAGTGTTCGAAAAGACTGGGTAAATAGGAGTAAGGTACATGGTCAGGTGGTATCTAGGAAGTTCACTTGTTCTAGAGAAGGTCATCGGCGGAGAGACAAAAGAGACGTCAATGTGAAGAAACATCGGAGGGAAACAAGAACTGGTTGCCTAGCGCATATGATCATTACTCGCCAACCTGATGGTAAATACCGTGTTACCCATTTTGAAGCACAGCACAATCATGATAATGTGAATCTAAATAATGCCCAAATGCCACTGCAAAGGGAATTCATTGTAGATCAAGCTGCTGAAGCCGACTTGGCAGGAGATTTAGGACCGCAGTCAAAATCAGCAATTGAATCAATGAATAGACGGTTAAGAGTCCGGGATTCTCATGATGATTTTACGTCAAATTTTGATAATTACCTTCAAACTGAAAGGATTCGAGATATGAAGGAGGGAGAGGCAGGTAGTCTGTTGCACTATTTTCAAAGGCAGCATTTTGAAAATCCGTCATTTTTGTATGCATTACAGCTTGACGTTGATGATAAGGTGAGTAATATTTTCTGGGCCGATGACAATATGGTAACAGACTATAGTTATTTTGGCGATGTGGTTTGTTTAGACTCAATCTGCAGGACAAAGAAGGACCATTTCCCATTTGTACAATTTTTAGGTGTGAATCACCACAAACAGGCGGTAATCTTTGCGGCTGCACTTTTATATGATGACACCGTGGAATCCTTTAAGTGGCTTTTTCGAACTTTCCTCGAGACAATGTCTGGGAAGAAGCCAAAGGCCATATACACCGATCAAGTTGCTGCAATTATTGAGGCAATTCATTCAGTCTTACAAGAAACAAACCATTGTATTTGCGTCTGGCAAATGTATGAGAATGCCGTCAAAAACGTAAGCAATGTTGTAAAAGATTCTCAATCTTTTGCTAGTGATTTTAGGAGGTGTATTTATGATTCCAAGTACGAGGAGGACTTCGTTCATGCTTGGGAGGACATGTTGGACAAACATAGTCTCCAGCAAAACGAGTGGTTGAAATGGATGTTCAGAGAACGAGAGAAATGGGCGGTTGTATATGGTAGAAATACCTTTTTTGTCGACATGAAGGGCTCACATCTCGGTGAAAGTTTATTTAATGACTTGGGAAACTACCTAAATTCTAGCCTTGATGTACTTCAATTTTTCAAGCATTTTGAGAGCATTGTAGAGGAGCAACGGTACAAAGAAATAGAAGCTAGTGATGAAATGAATAGATGTATGCCAAGACTAATGGGCAATATAGTTTTGCTAAAGCACATAAGTGAGATTTACACCCCAAGGGCATTCGAAATGTTTCAGCGAGGATATGAGAAGTGTTTAAATGTTGTTGTTAACCTCTGCGGCGAAAATGGGTCCTTGTTCGAGTACAAAGCTAGTAAATTTGGGCAAACCCGAGAGTACAGCGTTACATTCAACTCTTCGGATGATAAAGTTATGTGCAGCTGTAAGAAGTTTGAGTACGTCGGATTCCTGTGTAGCCATGCCCTGAAAGTCCTCGACCACAGAAATATAAAGGTGGTCCCGTCTACATATATCTTGAAGAGATGGACAAAAGATGCAAGGTTATGGAGTGCAACAGAGTGCAATGAGTTCACCATGCAAGAAAACCCTAAGATAATTATTGCGAGCCGATACAAGAATTTATGCCGCAAAATTCTAACAATAGCTGCGAGGGCTTCTGAATCTGAGGAAGCATTTAAGTTTGCTTCTAGACAATTTGATGAAGTGATGGAAGGGGTGGAGAAAATATTGATATCAAACCCTGGGGAAGCTCAAGCTGTAATCTCGACTAGTAACAGTGCAAATGCTTCTGAAGGTGAACCGGCGGAGATTTTTCTAAATGGAAATGTAATCGAGGATCAAGATGACAGCAGGGTAAAACATAATAAAGGCTCTACTGTACAAGGGATTCACAATGTGGAGGCACTTGCACAGAGTACTGTCACTTGCATTTCTAGCTCCCCCCCAGTTTATGTTTCACCTCAAGCGACAACAGGAAATCCCATTATGCAGGTAATAGATATTCCACTTGAACCATCATCTTTATTTCTAAACCATATCCGAAATTTTTTCACTGCAAAACAAGAATTTTGCCATTGTTCTGATCTTCCAAATGAATGACACAGGGATTATACAATTTCGAAGCAAATCAGGTGGTTAAGTGCATGTACCAACAACCTAATCTGGTGATGGACCAGCAAACCAATTCTAACTTGTATCCACCATCCAACTTCTTCACTAACCAACATGATTCACCTAGCCAGTCCCAATTTCTGCAGGTAGCTATCAGTTCACACACATTTTGGCTGCAACTTTGTGTATTGTTTTCGTATGTGACTTGAGTATTCGTCCTGCAGGAGCCTCTAATCCATAATACATACCCAGAATCCGTATCAAACACCGTGCAGTTGAGGCAGGTAATAGAAAGAAGTCGAACAAAGTCGCTAAACCGGCCGAATATTTTTACTCATAAAAAACCCTGCGTGATCCTAATCAATTCTTTCACGTGTTTCATTGCAGGAAATGGATCTCGATATCCAACATCCACATTCAGCTTCATTCTTGGTTTTTGATCAAAGATACAGAACTCCAGACTCTCCGTATCTTGGACACAGGTGAAGGAAAAGACCTGGAAATGTCATCCTTGCTGTTTTCAGATGTACATGTTCTTGGCCGCAAAGCCTCAAATGCATAGACTTTGTTAGTTCAAGAAATACAGTGTGAATATGGCTCACCATATTCAAGTGGGATGCTATACAACTCAATTTATCTAACAAAAGAATAAAATAATAAGATTTACTTGTAGGCTTTCATTCTTTATTTTCTTTTAATTTTTATTTACATTTTTTAAAAATAAAATAAAATGACATTAGTGCCTCAATTTTCAGAAATCGATTGGGTAACGGGGTAACTTGCTTGATCTATAAGGTCGGGCTAACTGGACCTTGAAACATGTGTTTGGCCCGACTTGAAGTTGAAAAACTTAGAGCTAACCACGACTCATGATAGCTTGATTATCAAAAAATGCTCAAGACATCACTGGTGTTAAAAACTGTAATTAATAATTTGTGGGTCTCACCTGTATAATATGGAATCTATCTTTTATAAGCACGTGGTGTTAAATACGTGAGATCTAGTCTCTATTAGTTATGATGTTTAACGCTAGTGATATCTTTTAATGTTGTTCTTGATTACAGTGGAGACTAAACACACCTTTTCACTAAATTAATTGGAGTTATGTCAAACAAGTTTCTCTTTTCGGAAAAAGGCTAATATTACCAAGGCTGCCTATTTGGAAAACTTAGAAACCATTAGTAATTGTGGTTACATTATGAGCCGTATTGATCTAAACTCTAAGAGGGTGTTTGGTGAATGAGTTGAGTTTGAGTTGAGTTGAAATTTTTAAGTTCGAGTTGAGTTCACTTTTTAAAAAATAGTTATAAACTTTGTTGACTTTTCAGAAAAAGATAAAAATTAAGATAAAAAAGTACAATTTAGTTGGAGTTAAACCTGGATACCAAACACCCTATAAGCCTTCATTTGGTACTCAAATTTAATTCCAACTAAACTGTATTTTTTTATATCAATTTTTATCTTTTTCTGAAAAGTCAACAAAATTTATAATTAATTTTTAAAAAATTAACTAACTCTAACTTAAAAATTTCATCCCCAATTAACTTATCAAATAGAGACTAAAGTAAAATTTCCACTTCTCTTGTGGGGCTATAATGCAATTACGAGCAATAAAAACATTAATAATCGGACTTGTACGAGAAAAAAGCAGAGAAGACTTTGAAAGAAATGGCCGTCGAATGGACTGAGCGTTGCCACCAACAAGAGCTTTTCTACCCGAAGATGCTTTTCAAATAACGCGGGTCCTACACTAGAATGAGAAATATATTTAAACTATGCTTTTATAATGTGTTATATAGTATAAATTATATAGTTAATATTGAGAAATATGTAATACCCATAACGGGAATATTTGTAAAAATGACAACATTCAAAATTGAAATTAACGAAATATTATAATTTCATTTTAACATGGGAACGAGTCTAAAAAATCAGTCGTTACAAAATCAATTTGCTAAAAAAAAATTTAGATGATTATTAAAAAAATAAAAAAGCGTTTGAGTTAGTTTGTTAATTAACTCTTTATAATAGAGAGTATCTATTATCTTTTTTTTTTCTTCTTCTTCTTGGTAATGTTTACAAAATTATGAATTTGGTACAAGCTTTTTTTTTTTTTTTTTTTAACCAAGGATGCAACTGTAGAAACCAATATAGTGTAGAAAATGGGGTACTAGTTGACTCATTTTGGGATGCGTTTGGTGTGTAGGTTGAATTTGAAATGAAATAAAATTTTTAAATTGAAGTTAGTTAATTTTTTAAAAATTAATTATAATTTTTATTGATTTTTTTTTAGAAACAGATAAAAAATTAATTGTAAAATACAGTTTAGTTCAAAATATAACGGAATACTCCTTAGTCTTCATCTTGAACATGCTACCTCTTTTCAAGCATGTACGAGCATTAATTATAATTTTTTTACCAAAAGAGCATTCAATTACGATGATGTTAGGTATTAGTCGATTCGGCTACCAATATACTACTATACTAAAAACCTCCCTTCAAAGCTAGTCAATTAGTGGTAGAAAGAAAACATTTTAAAAGCATATCCCAACTACAACCGGTTTTTATGATTTAGACGAGCTTATTTGTAGTGTTTATTAAAATATTTTATTATCCTTGCAATTTTATGGACATTTACAAAACTTCACCTAATAACGTTGGAAAAAAAAAAAAAAAACCTTTTTTTAATCCAAACTTTGGTTCAGAAAATTAACAGCAATATCATATGTCGTTGTGGATAATATTTACGTTTTACACATTTCTTGGAATTTATCATTACACAATTAAACAAATAAAAAATTACAATTTAATTTAATAATTCACTGATTGTAACAAGTCATCCATATAGTATGTGTGAATCTCTAATTTGTTAACAAAATTAATTATTTATTGTAATTAGGTCTTTTACTTTTCAAAGTAAAACTTACAGAGCCAATCACTCTTTCCTCATATTCCCTATACATGGTCCTCTATGCCTAACTTTCTTCTTAGTATCTTTAGCAAAATAATAATAAACGATAATAAAACTTCTTTTTAACACATTAGTTATTAATTAAGGTTATAAAAAAATAATAAAAGTGTGGTTGTAAACATAGACATCGGCAAGAATTTTTATTTTTATTTTTAATCAATAAAAAAAAGTAAAATATACAACTTTTCAGTAAGTATGTTAAAAGCGTATTTTTAAAAAAGTTTTTAAAGTCAAAAGAAATATTAAATTTTCAAATAAATAATAATAATAATATAAAATGAAATTTATAGTGCTTAACTTAAATTTGGATACAAATTTTAAAATTTATTAAGAATATCCAAATTTAAAATTTAAATTTATTAAGAAGAGTTTTTTTTTTAAGTTAAATTTCTATTTGAAGCGAAAATTCTTTTAGAGACTGAAAGCTCTTATAATAAATTAATCAAACATTTTCAAAAGCAAAAACTACTTTTAGACTTATAAAGTAAAGGGCAACTTCTAAACAACCCTGTAAAACATGTCTATAGCATGAGGTGAAGAGTTCAAATGCTCTACCTAAAAGTTCATTCAAAAAAATTAGGGCCCGTTTGTGAGGAAATTTAGATATGGTGTTTTAAAAGTTGAGTTGAAAATATATATTTAGAGGGAAAACTTTTAGAAAAATTATGTGATATAAAAAATAATGTAAAAATTTGAGATGTGTTTGGAAAAAAAATACAAAATAAATATTATCTTATTTATCTGGTCGTTAAGAGTATTTTGATATAAAAATCATTTCATTTTAATTTAAAATGAGAAAATTATGGACTTTTAAAATTCAAAAATTTTAAAAATAAAAAAAAAAGAAAAAATTTAATGTAAAATTAATTTTAAAATTCAATATTTTACCGGTCCCTAACAGGACCTTAATAAATAAAAAATAAATAAAAGTAGAGCGTGGATTACAGCTCCCTTGATAGCGCGTATACATAGAAGGCCCCCATGTCCTCAAATTCCCTAATTACGAAGTCTGCTAGACTCTGACTACATATTAATCCTCCAGTTCTCTCTCTCCATCTCACCTGTCTTCTCTCTCTCTCTCTCTCTCTCACAATCTCAGTTCTTTCCGACTCTCATTTCATTTCTTTCAGTTAAAGTCCCATGCTCTGCCTCGCCGGAACCAGTACCTTTCTCTTATAGCCCAGCTGCCCCTTCCCAGCAATGAGACATGGGCTTTTTCCGGCGACTCTTCGGCCCCAAACGGCCCACCACTTCGCCGCCGGTTAACAAGGACAAGAAGAGGTGGGCTTTCTCCTCCAAGAACAAGCCCCCCCACAACCCCTCCGACCCACCCTCCCACCTCTCCGATGTTCCCTTCCCCGGCCCCACCGCCACCGCCTTGGACGCCAACAAGCACGCGATTGCCGTCGCCGCCGCCACAGCCGCCGTCGCCGAGGCCGCTCTCGCCGCTGCTCACGCCGCCGCCGAGGTTGTGCGCCTCACCAAAAGCGGCGCCGCAGGGAGCTCCGCCGCCGCCGCGCACCTTAGCAGGAACCGCCACGTCGCCGCCGTTATGATTCAGTCGGCTTTCCGTGGATACCTGGTTAGTTACTGTTGTTTCTTAAAAAAAAATTTATGTTTCGATATGTTTAGTTTCGATAATAATTGTTTAGTTTCTTAAAAAAAAATTTATGTTTCGATATGTTTAGTTTCGATAATAATTGTTTAGTTTCTTAAAAAAAAATTTATGTTTAGATTAATTGTTTAGTTTCGATATGTTTTCTCGGGAAACAAACAGGGGTCGCTGATTTTTGTTCAGTTCGGAAGATTCAGCTATAATGAAATTCTTTTCTTTATTTTCCTTAATATACAAGTAAGAAAAATGAGAAACAAAAAATAATAATAATTGCGCCGACACTTGTGGACGTGTGTCATTCACTGTCAGAGGAGCCAGGGAGTAACTGATTCTGTGTGTTATCAATGATCATAGATGTTTTTTCGTTTTTCTCTTATGGGTAATTTTGGTATTTTAAGATTTTGCGTGTGACGTGTCGTCAGGTGGTTGGTTGAAGGATTTTCGTAATTTGGATTTTTGTTTGGACGTTGCCTGTGACCAAAATTTCTTCACCACAATTTTTTTTTTTTTTTTTTAAATTTTCGCATGGTGGGATTTATGTAGAGGAATGGGCAACACGGCACAAGTTTGACTCTTGTTCTGTTCTATCAATGCCAATTCCCCGTACCCAGTTACCCCGTTTACAGCTTGGCAGTGATGGCTCAGCTGTCCAAGTACTTCTGACATTTTTTTTAGTTGTTCCCTTTATTGAGGATTTAATTAGGATTAACTCCTTTATTAATTATTAAGTTGACATTCGAAATTCCGTGGGGATCAGCTCAACCGGTGAGAGGGAATATAAGATATTCAAATATAAATTTTCAGATTCGAAATCTCAAAATGTTTGGAGTCGTAAGCCCCGTAACAAAGGAAATAATTTCGCCTTTGTGAGTTGAAGGAGTTTTGGACAATTATTACTTCCAAAGAAAAAATATATATCTTTTTGGGCAAATTTGGAATCAAATTGCTTTGAAATTCAAAAGTTTATAAACTTGATGAGCTCTTCCCTTAATTATTCTGGTGTAAAAGCAAATGAGAACATGTACGGCCTTACAGAGAGCACTAATATAGTTTATTTTCTCAGTCAAAAAAGAAAAAGAAAAGAAAAAGAGTTTATTTTTTAAAAAATTTATTTGTTTATAATTCTTGAGAACAATGTGTGATGATAGATAATGATTACATCCACAAGACTTTTTGCAAAGCCTTTTTTATTAAAAGTCAATGACAGTCAATTTGAATCTTTTTAAATTCCTGGGCTGTGGGCTGTAGTGCAACCAGAAGACAGTGTTTCATAACTTTTTGTAATGTCTAAAAGTATTAGGTAAAGTAGTTGGGTCGTTGTGATGGTTATGTTCTTAATGTAATTGTTTGACATTTTTTGGTTGGGAAAATTTTTTAAAAGGCAAGGAGAGCATTGAGGGCACTTAAAGCATTGGTGAAGCTTCAAGCATTGGTTAGAGGCCACATTGTGAGAAAACAGACCACGGACATGCTCAGGCGGATGCAGACCCTTGTGCGAGTCCAAGCCCGAGCGCGTGCAGGTCGCACCCACGTGTCGGAATCTTTTCGCACTTTCAGCAAGTCCTCCCTCCCAAAACACCCCGTAAGCTTATTTTTCTTTATACATTGTGTCTATGTATTGCTCTTCTAGAAACATGCCATTTCTTTTATCCTTGTGTTGGTGCTCATTTCGGTTCATTGAAGATTAGTGTATTGTACTTTGATCACAATTTGATAGGCCCCATGATTAACACTTCCCTCCGTCGATGTGAACTCGAACTTATGGTTTTTACTACGTGCAGATCCCCGAAAAACCTGACAAAAATGTACACCAGCAACGCGCTTATAGTAGTAATTATGACGGACCCTCAATCCTTAAGGTATCAATAATGATTCCTTATTACAGTTTTGATGGACATATTTTTGTTGTATTTCCATTGAATGGTGTAGATGTAAATTGACGTACGAGCAATTTCAGGGCATCAATTATCTTCTTTACTTTACTTTTTAATTTTCATTTATGATCAGCAGACGGGGAAAAAAAAATTAAAAAATGTAGCTTGAGGACTGATCAACTTCAAAGTACCGACACTTATAAATTTCTTTTAGCTCCTACCTAGGCCATTTTTATTCGCTACCTTTGTTTCAAGATCAGCTTCACTTTGATTTTTCCTAAACTTGCTTGGACATTTATCTCATTTTTTCATCTCCACATATATGTGTAGAGGTGCGGTTCAAATTCAAACTTCAGGGATGTCGTGAACCTAGACAAAGCACGGATGGGATCGAATTGGTTAGATCGTTGGATGGAAGAAAGTGTACTGAACAACTGCCGAGGCACTTCAATGAGATATGGGCCAGGGCATGCGGATGATGAGAAGAACGACAAGATCCTCGAAGTCGATACTTGGAAGCCTCACCTGGATTCCCAACGAAGTACTCGAACCTTCCAGATGCCTCGGCATGTTTTGGCTTCAGATTATCAAAACAACAACTTTGCAACGATCGACTCCCCATCAAAACGCTCGACAAAAGCTCCAAACCCAGTCCCAAATCTGCCCTCCATTGACGCCTTGTCATTGAACCATCTGAAATATCGCATAGAAAAGGATGAAGCAGCTGCTAGGACAGCAGGGAACAGTCCACAAACCTTTTCTGCCTCGTCAAGACCTGGTAGCAGTAGTGCTAGGAGAGGTCCCTTCACACCAGCAAAGAGCCAGCGCTCGTGGGGCTACTTTAGTGGGTACTCAGGCTTTCCAAACTACATGTCTAACACGGAATCATCCCGGGCTAAGGTCAGGTCGCACAGCGCCCCAAGGCAGAGGTGCGAGTTCGAGAGAAATGGCTCGACCAACAGGTCTGCTCAAGGATATTGGGATGGATGGACGCATTCGGATGCGGATATGATCGGATGCAAATATGATCCAGGATGCTAATTTAAGAAGCAGTGCTTATCCGTCCTTTAAACACATGGATAAGTTCGGGAGTTCTAGCTTAAGATGATATTGATTACCGCGTGTGTGTTTCTTTTCTTCTTCTTCTTCTTTTTTTTTTTTTTTTTTAACTTATTTGTTTTACTGTGGGGAAGGAATTTTAGGAGTTTGTTCAGAATTGACAGTGTGCATAGGATAGTCAAACAAACAGGATGTTCATCTATTCGACTTTCTTGAGGTGTAAGTTTTGTCGTGCTTTTCTGTGAAGTGTTCCTAACTTTTACAAATTTACTATCTTGTAAATTTGGATTTCTCTGCCTTCCCTAATATCATGTTTGTTATGTGATTTTCCTAGTTCTAAGTGACCATTTTCCACTTAAGATCCACCTTTAAGCATTCATTTCATACTAGTTTAATTAAAGTGGCAGCAAATAGACTTTCTTTTTCCCGCCTAATTATCGGTTAATCTCCATTTAAGAGGATTTACATCTTTCACTCTTCGATTAGTTCCAAAAAGGCTCCGTTAGGCTCCGTTTATGACACTGTAGATTAAAGCCAATAATGCAAACATCGACGGGCACTGAAAATCTTAAGAGATTCTATAGTAGCGATTAATAATTTGTATTATGTGTTTCTTACTGTCAAATCATAACAAATTAAACAAATTAAGTTATAAACGGTTCAGAGACAGACACCAACGGCTAGGGGCTCGAAATCCCTTCAAAATCTTTACTTAGCTTAGACATGGCGGGGAAAGAACGCCATAACTCCACCTAGGATTGTGTCGAAATTCCGTTTCTTGTTTGGTATTGTGGAAAATCGTACTATCAGCCAAACCTGGCATTTTCCTAGTTAAGAATCTTTTGCTAGAACGTGTAAAAAAAAATTATAATAATAATGAGGAGTTGAGGACTCAGGGAAAAAGTGGGGGATGAACGTGGACAAGTTAAATACAAGCAAGGCAATCTATTGCGCATGGTAATTTTTCACTGCAACTTGATTAAAAAGTCACTGGATTTTTGAGTTAAAATATTGTTACAAACTTCTCTCTTCTTTTTTTTTTTTTTTTTTAACCTCCATAAACTTTCAAAATCTGTGGTCACATTAATACAAAATCTAACTGTAAGTTCACGGAGATTATAGATCCCGCTTTTAGTTTTTAACTTTTTTGACACTAATCACTAGCTTTTTGTTGTAGTAATTTGGCTTTATTAAGAAAATGACAAGAAAACGTTCTAATTCTTTTGCCACCAACGTCAACGTGAACCCCACGTCGAAACAAAATGCATGCCTTGGATCCTTAATTATGAAGGTCCATATATATCACATGTGATATAAGGAAGAATATATATATATATATATATATTCTTTTTTTGTGTCATTGAAAGGATGTGATGTAGTCGTTCGGTGAAGGTTGCCCATTATCAATTGGGTTGTTGACATATGGAGTCAGCCTCTTTTTTCAATAACGACTTACATTAAAAATAAAATTTTTAGAATGACTTATATAAGAATAATCAATTTTTAATAGGATAAAATAATAGGTATAAAATTTTAAAAGGTAACATTAAAAAATAAATAAAAATAAAAGTTTACTTGAGATGGAAACTCTCGCTCTACAATTGATGACTCCGCCTTTGCATAAAGTTGAGAATATCATGACACTTTAGTCTTTGAATTTTTTGTTTTTTACTAGTCTGATTACTCTCTAAACTTTGGGTTTTTTTTTTGTATTTTTTTTTGTTGCAATTTTTAGCCAAAGTAACGTCCAAGTTACGCATGTGTTTATGGCGCAATAATTTGAAAATTTACCAAAGTTGTTACACTATGTGTGTAAGGTTCATACTTTGTCAATTTTAACGTCGAACAAAAGTATAAAATCACGGAAAAATCAAAATTCAGACAATAATCTATCAAAAATTAAAGAGTCACAGATACTTGTAATTCAGAGACTAACAATGCTAATAACCTTTTGTCAATCATATTACCTGCTCTGGCTTCTAGCCGTTAAATTTAATGAATACAAGATGAAACTTTATTTGGCAATCTAAAAGTCCCCTTCTTTTTTACTACTTTTGTAAAAGTGTGATCGGTAAAAAGTCTGATATTATTTCGGCTATCAATCAAGTTTGTGAATGGAATTTAACAAGATAACTTTTTCACCATTTTCCCTTTAAAGCAAAAAAGAAAACTACCCCTTTTTTTTTTTTTTTTTTCCCCTTCTCCTGTTACTTATCATGAGTAGTCCCATGATGGGTCCATTAAAACTGCAGCCACCAAAAAATTTCTTTGTTGTAATTATGGTTGTTCTTGTTAAAATATAGAACAATCATCAAAAAGGGAAATTGTTCCCTTTCGGGTCTCATGTTATATATTCACATGATACACCCAATCTCATTCCCACGCGCATAAAAGACTAGTGTTTGGAATATGTAACATTAAAATATCCAAGCAATATGTATACACACACACATATATTCTTACATATATTTAACATGAAAATTGATTCTTCTTAAAAAAAAAACAGGCTTTGTGTAACTTAACGCTATTACACTAAAGCAGATCCACAGCCTTTGTTTATTCCCTATATTGAACCAAAGCTTAGAGTAGTCTGCAATTATTGCGTGAAACATTATTGTTTTTTTAATTTTGAAATTATCGTTTGACTATAATACTGTAAAAACATTATTATGGAAAGAGAGAAACATAAGAAACTACTACTCTGGACCGGGCTCACAAGTTGCAATCGGTGTTGGGATCAATAGTGAAGCCCAGAGAGACACCACAGAAGCCAGGCAAGGAAGCGATAGCGGAGGCGCCGGGATTGAAGGCGGTGACAAGGCCCATAAGGCAGCGACAAACAACTCTCCGCTGGTCAACGGAGTCAGCAATGACATCGAAGTTGAGGCTGTTCATGGCGTGGCAGCAGGGAGACCCAGGGAAAGGGTCTGGCGAACCGTACGTGACGAAGGTGGAACATGCAGAGAAGAGCTCCGTCACGGTGGAGCATTCTGATGTACTACAAGATACCAGGGAGGCACATAATAAAAAATTCAGAATCACCCCAATTATCATCCTCATTTTCTGAATCCCCATTTTGAGAAAAATCACCCAAAATATATATATATATATTTTTTTTTTGTTAATAATTTTTAACTCTAGATTTGCTTTTAGCTTTTGCTGTGTGAGAAAAGTGAGAGTTGAGAAATTGGTTTATAGGGCCTGCCATTTTGGTTTGACAGTTGAGTTGGTGTGCAATGAAGAATGTGTTGTTCTTCTTCATGAACGATGAATGAACTTTTGACCACGCATATGCAGTTGATTACTTGTACAAATGATGACTTTGTTGCTAAGTAAAGTAGTTTGTTTAAACAACGATGGACGGATCAGGTGTCGTGGTGTAGTTGGTTATCACGTCAGTCTAACACACTGAAGGTCTCCGGTTCGAGTCCGGGCGACGCCAGAGTGTAGTTTACATTTTTATTTTTAATTTTTGGTACTAGACTGTATGGTGAAATCGTTTCTCTTAAGTCTTTTTATTTATTTAAAACATTGTTTGATTTAATTCGATTAACAAAATGAATAACATGCTAAAACAGAAGGTGCTAGTTGACATGAAACTTGCCAAGAAGCCAAGATCAAAAACAAACCAACCAAACATAAAATGGAAAGCGACTAATATAGCTGTGACAACTGAGAATGTACAAAACAGGAAAAGAAAACCTCATGAAAAAAGTGTTTCCAGCCTAAGTTGTGAGTATTTTTCATGCACAATCCCATTCAGAAGTAGGAACACAGCTGAGGTAGTGACACCAATGGCAGCGGTCATTCCCGTTCTCACCGCGGAAGAGCATCACCAATGCAACTATGAACCTGCAATTTTTTAAAGTTACAAACAAAAAATCAAGCTACTTCTAAAAGAAGGGTCAAATTTTTTTTTTTTTTTTTTTTTTTTTTTAAGACTAAAGTTTCTTGTCATTGTTCACACTTTTAACTTACCCAATAGCGAGAAAAACAATGGAAAGAAGCCACAGAACGTATTGGTAAGGCTTGTATTTGGATTTGAGAGGAACATCAGCAGGAAGGTTGTGCTGGTTCAACCACCCAAACTGCGGACGGGGTAGCAGAACAAAGCCAAGCAGGAATCCCGTCACAAACCCGCCAATGTGTGCAAAGTTATCGACGTGTGGCAAAATTCCGATCCCAAGGTTGATGATGATAATGACAAAAAGAGTAATCAGAGCTGCAGCCTGTTGAAACAAACAAATAGACTATCATCATGAAAAATAAAAAAACAAAGGACCTTGATCGAATATATTGAAGAAATGAATGGAAAATTGTCTACCTTGTTGGAATAAATAGTCCAGTTAGTGAGAAGTTCCGACAACATTGCTCCAAGAAGCCCAAAAAGCGCGCCAGAGGCACCAACAGAAACGTTGTTTTGTATAAATAACGAGGAAAGCACGCTTCCTCCGAAGCCCGAAAACAGGTATATAATCCCAATCCGCACTGCCAAATTGAGAATTTCCACACCACAACAGAAACACAATCAGAATAAAACAGACTTTCGATGCAAATCTCAAATCTGAAAAGCATAAAATAAAATAGCTTTAGAATATAGGAAAGAAGCAAAGTGATCATATTCATACCAAATCCAAATTGCTGCTCTAACCGAATCCCGATGAAGACCAGGCTGAGCATGTTTACGAGCAGATGAATGACGCCGGCGTGCAACCAAATGCAAGTGACAAGCCTCCATCCTTGATGCTTTTCAACAACTTTGCTCCACTCAAGAGCTCCCAACCTCTCCAACCTTCAAAAGTTGTTAAAACCTTCAATTTTAATCTACATAACTCATACTTCCAAACTTTCAATAAAATCAACTCGAAATCCAAACTTATATCGCACTACCACAAAATCGAGAGAAGCCATGTGAAGACAATTAGAACCGCCATCATGTAAGCAATTAAGTACTACATAATACAATCAAACTCGCTTCGATAATGATGTGTTTAATTTATCATGTATTAGCTTAAACGGGCATAATTTTTCCCGCCAAATTTACCGTCTTTGAAGACAAAGTTTCATTTAAAGCCAGACAGCAAATGCAATAGAGACTAAAGTCTGAAAATCACAAATGAGAGCTAAAAAAAAGAACCATCTTTTTCGCTGCCATAAAGGTGATCAAACAGAAACTAGTAGAACATGGAACTAGATATCACAAACAAATTATAGTAAATTGTCAAAATGCAATGTTCCAAAGAGAAAAGAAACCATCAACTAGAACAATCTAATTGAATTATATTTTAAATATTCACCAACAGAAAAAAAAAAAAAAAAGAAAATTCTCGTATTACGTCGAAGAAGAAGCGCCGAAGAGAGGATTCTCCTTCAGAGGCTGGAACGAGAACCTGCCGAGAAACCTCGCCACGCACTTTCCGTGGACCCCCCCAGAACTGTTGTTTGGACAGTCGTTGACGAACATGACCACAACAAACATGGCGATGTTTGCCACCATGAACATCGGGACCAACCAGGATGTCCATTGGGTGTCGGAATCCTCTGTCGGATTCGACGACGACGAGTAGGCATAGCTGTTGTCGTTTCCTCTGCTCTTCGCTCCTGATCTGCCTCTGCTCTCCAGATCTTCTCCAGACATTCTCTCTGTTCCTGTCTTTCTCTCTCTAACCTTTTTTCTCTCTACTCTTCTCTGAAGGTTGGTGAGAGAAGACGAGACTTGACTCTTGAGGGATACAGAACGGTCGGAGTGGTGGAGTTGGTGAAGGGTTTAATGGAGTTGGACACGGAAAGGTGAGTGCTTTCAGGTGTTCTAACCGCCAAACGTGTAAGTAGTGGCTGCTACGTAAGCGCCAAAAGTGGCCAATAGTCTTTGCACGCGTCATGGAAAGGCACGTGATGTGTCATGTGATAAGCTTTGTGTGTTGACTAAAACAACTGTTTGATAACGTGGCGATATATGGTTGGTTTATTTTCGGGTGGGCTGGCAATGGGTGAGACAGTGGATTAATGTTTCCCGGACGTGGGATTGGAGCCTTTCAGTTGGGTATTTTCCCGGTTCCCACTAACTGGAAGTTACCGTTTCTGGGACTTTGCAACTGTGTTTGATTTTTATTTATTCTCGGCCGTTCTCCACCTCCCAAATATTCTTGCTCATTTATTTACTTTATTATTTTTTTTAATAAAGAAACAAGTGTATCAACTTGTTTACACTAAAACAAAATTTTATGGTACTGCAATCACTATGATTTTTTTTTTTAACTTAACGATATAGGGATTCAAATTTTATATCTTATAATAAAATTAAATATGAAATTATCGATAAATTATATATATAATTATTAATTATTATAATTCATCAATACTTGAAAAAAGAAAATAAAAAAAAGTATTTCTCACTTGATTAATATTTTTTTAAAATTTATATTGAGAAGATTCGAATTTTATATCTTAAGAAATTAGTTATAAAATTAAACTTCTTTTGTTTTATTTAATTAAAAAATAATACAAATTATCGAATGTAGTATTGCTTATTGTAATGTTATCATGCGTTTAACATAGCAATGTTTTAGTGGATATTGGTGGAATTTGTTGGGATGGTTCTATCACCTATTTTGCTTGCACCTTACGAGGTTTAATATATATACTACAATTGACTCAGCCGAGCGTATATACTGTCAACTTCCTCACACCCATTATCATCTCATCATAGATCTGACCACTTTGTATATTATAAGTAAAATGAAATTTTTGCATATGATTATAGGTATTTAATAATAATTTTATATCTGATTTTATTATAAAATATAAAGTTTAAATCTCGTTATCAAAATAAAATTAAAAAAAAAAAAGGAATGGTATATTTGTCGAAATGTTTTTCAACTTTGATATATAATTAGTTGGAAGACGTTGGTACTCCGGTGGAAGGCTGGAAGCTATTAGCTATTGATGAACATAAAGAACATCCTAGTTGTCGAGTTCTTTCCATTTAAGCATGTAAAATCAGTAGAGAAATTTCAAATCTAAATTATGGCCCGTGAAGCGCTGTTTCAGATCCTAATTAAAGAAAATTCCACTGCCAAATTGTGTAACTTTTCCACCAAAGAGAACTTGAGCTTGAGTTTTATTAATTCTGTGTCCATCCAAATTTTAAATTAAGATAATATATAATCAGAAAGAAATACTGGTTTCTGAATAGAAACTTGTATCGCAATCGTTATACCAGCAACCAGTTGACAAAATTACTTGAATCTCACATAATATATATATATATATATATATACATATATATATATATAGTCCTTCACTGCCGACAAATCTCCCTCCCCGTCAATATCTATCAAGGAACAGTTTCCCACCGCTCCCCCAACAATCCACCTGTCTTATTTTACTTTATTTTCTTTTAGATATGTGTGTGTGCATATATATATATTTTTTAATCTTGAGATCTCTATATATCTTGCATAATTAGTAAGAAATGTGGTTTTGTTTATGATTGTTAAATTAAATTATTAATGGTCTGGTTTATAATTGGAGCTATTTTATGTTGCATGTTATAAATTTGTAAAATTAATACTCATAAATTAAATTGTTAAAATTTTAATCTAACTATTAAAAAATAATTTTTTGTCATAATACATAATAATGTGTCTCACTGTAAAATTACCCTTTTTATTAAGAAAGTGAAAAAGGATCATATTGATGGAATGTCATCGTTAAATTGTCGTATTTCTTATTTGACGTGATAATTCAGGTTACACCACATTGATAGAGTATTTTTCATGACATTTACGAAATATTTCTATTTACTTGACGCTCCTGAAAGGGTGTTTATTTATTATTATTTTTCAATCCTGATAGTTGTGTGGCAGTTTGGGCAGTTTGGTGACTTTGGTCTTTGTGAAATGTATTATGTTTTATGAGCTGCGAGCAAGAATTGTAAATAAGAAATATGTGTATTATATCAGCTTTTTTTCTTTGAAGCCAGGGATTTAAACTTTATATTTTTTGATAACATCAAATGTAAAATTATTATTAGACTATACATACAAGACTTAACCACATATATTAGTTTTGGTAGTTGGGAATCCTTAAATTAATGAAAAATGTCAAATTCTATGGCCTCATTTGGATTTCCTACTCCAACCTCTATTTTTGAAGTTGGTTTTTATAAACTCCTACTCCAATTACAATCCGCATCTCTCTTTCTCTTCCTTTTATTTGTATTAAACACAAATTTTAAAAATCCATTATTTTTTTATTCAACTTAAAATGAGATTTTTTTTTTTTTGGGTAAACACTCCCAATAGAAAAAAAAAACAAAATAAGATCTATAGTATCCCTTAAAATTCGGGACTATTCAGATTTTTATTCTGTTAAAATATTACAATTTATTTCAACTCATATTTTAACCAAACACATATTCTCAAACATTTACTCCAAAACTACTCCTCCAACCTCAAGTCTAAACGGGCCCCATACACCATGCAGGAGATGAGGGTGGGCTTAAGCTTGAATTAAATGGGCCCGTTCAAAAATCTATTGGGCCTCACAAAGAGTCTTTTTCGGGTTATAAACAAGAATGTAATAAATTTCACACTCCTCCTTATATTTTTACCCACCATAACTTTAAATTTATAATTTTATTAATTTATAATATTAAAATTATCAACTTTAATATTAAAATAGATAAAATTATAAAAAGATACTTTAAACATGACTTTTCACTTAATTTTCTCGTCTTCTCCTCTTTTTTTTTATTTTTATTTTTGGGTTGAACTATGACATCTAAATACATATTGTTGACTTTTTTCTTAATTAAAAAACAATAAATAGAAAATTTGTGCAAATGACCCCTTAGTTTTTATCACTAACAAAAATTATTGTACAATTTAAGATTTGGAAAAGTTATCCATCTGTTTGCTTCAATCATTTTTCCGCATCTTAAATAGTTTCATTTCTTAACATTTAAAATCGATATTTGAAAAACAATATTTGAAATGATATAAAATATTACAAAATATTATCATTTTGCGTAGAGAGAGAGAGAGAGAGAGAGAGAGAGAGTTCCAAACTCACCCAAAGGATTTTCAACTAAAAATATTGATTGCTTTTAAGTATTCAAAGTCAATTACACAATTATGTTAGAGGCTTCATAGCTTATGCACTAGACTCACCCAAATGAATTTCAACTAAAAAGATTATTTGCTTTTAAGTATGCAAAGTTTTTTACACAATTATGTTGGAAGCTTCATTAGCTTATCCAGGAAATTCTTTGGAAAAAATCACCAAAATGATTTCCAACTAAAAAGATTGATTGCTTTTAAGTATCCAAAGTCAATGACACAATTATGTTAGAAAACTTCATAGCTTATCCAGTAAATTATTGGGAGAAAAACATACAAGTGAATTTATTCCGTGCAAAGATTCTACACACTAAACTGAATTAAGTTGAAATAAGTTTCCAAATACTTTTTCCAGAAAAGTTAATTATTGCCTAAAAATCACATTCATTAATAATCATCGTGTTTTTAAGAAATAATCTCATATTTAGCACTATTAATAAGAACGGTTGCTTTAATAGTTGCATTAATTTTTCGACAATACCATATATGACCGAAATAATTATGTTTTAAGTATTTCTAAATTTTTTAGATGAATAGTAATAAATCAAATCCTTAAAAGATTAACAATTAAAAACTAGTTATTTCTACTTATAATTAAAAAAAACTAGTTATTTCTTTTTAGTTTGAAGGAATATAAAAATTAGTTATTTCTTATATTTTGTTTGGGATTTAAAAGTTTAATTCTAATTAAATTATATTTTTTTATTTTTATTTTTATTTTTAACTCAATAAAAATTATAATTAATTTTTAAAAAATTAATTAATTTTAATTTAAAATTTTAATCTCCAATCGACGAACGTAAATTTAGTATAAAATAAAACATTAGATACTTTAATTTCATTTTTTATCAGATAGATGTTTTATTTTTTCAACGGTACGGACAGAAACGACATGAATATTTTAAAGCAATTGCCTAAATGGAAAATCTTGAGGAAGGAGAATAAGAAAAGAGTAAAATATAGAAATAGAGCCATATTCGGTAATTGGAGGAAACCGAGACGCCTTAGAGTATCGAATTGTCTTATTTTCTTCTTTAAACAAAAGTACAAAAATACCCCTGTTTTACTCTTAGAATGACCAAATTACCCTTCACCTCACCAAAACTCCGCAGTTTGATTTGCTAATCTCAGCCAACATACACCGTATCAGCTGTAAGTGAGCACACACGATTTTATATTCTACACAGGACAAAAAGACAGCAAGAGCGTGGCCCACACACTCGCGTGTACCCGCGTGAAGTCCGAGTTGGGGCGGATTTCACGAAACCCAGTTTCAGGTGCGGTGGGTCCCACCGCCTCTCTCATAGGCCTCATTTTCTCTCTCTCTTGTGGATAATAATAATAATAATATTATTATTATTATACTTGTGTAACGCACACATATTTTTTGTCCAAAAAAAGGGATTTCTTATGACTTTTGTGCATGGAAAAGGAGCCCATTTGGGTTTTGATTCTTTCATAGTGTGGATTCAATCTAGGCTTGTTATATGGGGTTTGATAATAACATTACATAATAATTTATAAATATTTTAAGAAATGAGAGAGAAAATAATATGAAAACAAACTCATTGACTCTTTGATTTCTTGTGTGGGTCCTTCCTAAGTCAGCTCCCCCAAACCTTTTATTACTTGGCATGTATTTGATTCAATCTAGGCTTGTTATATGAGGTTTGATAATAACATTACATAATAATTTATAAATATTTTAAAAAATGAGAGAGAAAATAATATGAAAACAAACTCATTGACTCTTTGATTTCTTGTATGGGTCCTTCCTAAGTCAGCTCCCCCAAACCTTTTAAGACTTGGCATATATTTGATGTATGGATTGAAACTGAATTTTTTAGGTTGGAATTTAAATGTATATTTGTAAGGTGTTTGAATTGTCAAAATTAAAAAAATGTAAAAACTTGAAATATATTCGGAAAAGAAAATTACTATAAAGCTTGTTTCGTTTGTCTCGAAATTCTATGTAATTTAAAAAAAATCATTATATTTGAACTTGTATATGAAAAGTTATGGACTTTTAAAATTTGAATTACAAAAATGTGAATAGTAAAATTGAGTTTGACTTAAAAACATAAAAAATAAATTGAATTTTTAGGTTTGAATTGAATAGAACCATTGATCTAAATGCATGCTTGGTTTTCTTCTCTATCTTATTATTAAAAAGATTCATAATTGTTAAATTATATTAAAATCATATCAAAATAAAAAATTAGATAATAGATAGTTTCTTAATATTGATATGATGATTAAAAAATAGACATCTGATGACAAATCTTTTCAAATCTTAGTATCAAAATTTCATTCTTAGAATGGAAAATCCTTTGCACATATCTCGTAAAATTATTCGTTTGACCATTTGATCTAAATCGGATAATAATATTGTATACGACTCCGAATAATAAGAAAATTACTATTTTTTTTGACTTATTTTTCATTTAAATCGTAAAACAAGATTTATTTAATTAACTCGAATTAAAACAATAATATAATATATATTTTCTCGTGTCCTTTTGTCTTTCTCAGATCCCAGAGAGAGAGAGAGAGAGAGAGATCTGAAAGTCCATAACTTTCCTTGCTGTGTGGCAGAAAACCGACCCTTCTTTGGCCTTTACTATTCCTCACTGTCAAATTAAAAGGTACCCCTTTTCCCGTACTTGGGTTGGTTTGGTTTGGTTTTTGTATGCCATCTAACCCTTACCAAGAGAGAGAAACAAACGTAGAGAGAGAGAGAGAGAGAGAGAGAGGTCAACTGGGTATTTTTGCCTGGATTTGGGTATTTCTATTTTGCATTTGAAAAGTCCAAGTGGGGGAACTGGTGTGAATATGAGATGAAAAAAAACCTTTTTGTGTCTGTCTTCTTCTTTTTTCCAAGCCGTAGTTCTTGAGACCCTTTTTCTCATTCAAATCATTCACTTTTTCTCTCCAATCTGGGTCTCTTTCGATACTGCCAAACTATTAGTCAAAGCATATGCAGGAAAAGCATAGCCTTTTCCTTCCTCACGTTCATACACATATAGATACACATTTTGGTTGCATATCCTTTGCTTAGGCTTTCTCTCTCAAAGGGGTTCAGGAGTGAACGAGAGAATTAGGGAGGTGTGAAACTGTGGAATAGTAGAAAGGGTTTTTTTCTTTGTCCTATTTCTCTATCCGATACTGATTTTTCTGGAAGAGAGAGAAAGAGAGTTCTAGAGAGAGAAACTTGACTGTCTGTCATGCATGGGCGTTGACAAGGGAACACCTTTCTCTTTCTGTTTCTACTGAGAAATGCAATTTTCAGTTTTGGCTGAATCTGGGAGTCGCTGGGTAAGGTCAAAATATGTTTAAAAAAATAAATTAAAATCTAAAACATACACTTGTAATAGTGATTATGACTGGTTCATAAATTAATATAAAACAAAATATGCCTTTTTTTATTTGGTTCTCCATTTCTTGATCAGATTTTGGAGGTGGGTTTGTTTTCATCAGGCAAATAGTTGTATTTTTCCGTACGGCCGGTGTTAAGTCCTTGAAACTTTGTGGCTGTTATTGCTCCACAAAACCCCCCCAAATGTCAATTTACTAGACCACACTTTTTGCCTTTCCCCCTTAGCAAATTTCGATGAGAACTTCCTCTGCTATCTCTCTTTTCATTGTAATATCTTTAAGTCACTGCCTTCTTTCATGTCACATGTTTATCTAGTGACCAAAAAGTTATTTTTTGTTTGATTCAAAAAAAAAAAAATTAATGTTTTTGGGTGCAGAGGAATATGGATAGTCACCGTGAAATGGGTATGCTTGGAGAGAATTTTGATCTGGGTATGATTGGAAGGATAAGAGATGATGGGTATGAGAGCAGGTCCGGCAGTGACAATTTGGAAGGTGCATCCGGCGATGATCAAGACGCCGGAGACGACCAACCGCCGAGGAAGAAGAAGTACCACAGACACACTCCTAATCAAATCCAAGAACTTGAAGGGTATGATTTTTTGATATTTTGCTTTTGTTTCTTTGCTTTATGTTATTGGGAACTTGAAAATTTATATATATATATACATACATTTTTTTTTTTTGGGTTTTTGTCATTTTTGGGTTTGGTGTAGTTTCTTTAAGGAGTGTCCACATCCTGATGAAAAACAAAGATTAGAACTCAGCAAGAGGCTTGGCTTGGAGACAAAGCAAGTCAAATTTTGGTTCCAAAATAGACGAACCCAAATGAAGGTAATTTGTTTCGTGCTAATTTGTATGCATTTTGTGTTGCCAAGTTTGATCTTTTGTAAATATGTAGTTAGTAATGGGAAAATGATGTGATGATTTGAATTAGACGCAACTTGAACGCCATGAGAATATAATTCTTAGACAAGAGAATGATAAGCTCCGAG
Organism: Ficus hirta; assembly: GCA_038430175.1. NCBI lineage: Eukaryota > Viridiplantae > Streptophyta > Magnoliopsida > Rosales > Moraceae > Ficus > Ficus hirta. The sequence goes on along the minus strand of CM076594.1, from coordinate 3,070,014 downwards.
CTGAGAACAACATGATGAAGGATGCCGTGGCAAGTCCAATGTGCAACCAATGCGGTGGCCCGGCAATTCCCGGTCAGATATCTTTTGAGGAGCACCAGCTCAGGATTGAGAATGCTAGATTGAAGGACGAATTGAATCGGATATGCACCTTGGCAAATAAGTTCTTGGGAAGACCACTCTCGTCCTTGGCGGCTCCCATTCCCCTTCCGAGCTTGACCTCTGAATTGGAACTTGCGGTTGGAAGAAATGGCATGGGAGGTTTGAACGTCCTTGGCGCTGCATTGCCAATGGGACTGGAATTGGGAGATGGGATTTCGACCACTGCGCCTATGATTCCGATGATGAAATCTACAATGGGAATGAATGTGATGGGGAATGAAATCCCATTTGAGAGATCGATGCTGATAGATCTTGCGTTGGTAGCTATGGATGAGTTGATTAAGATGGCTCAGGCTGATTGTCCACTGTGGATCAAGAGTAATGGAGGTAAAGAAACTTTGAATTACGAGGAGTATATGAGGACTTTTCCTCCTTGTATTGGTCCAAAACCGAGTAGTTATGTGTCTGAAGCAACTAGGGATTCTTCTGTGGTCATCATCAACGGTTTGGCTCTCGTAGAGACACTCATGGATGCGGTATGCAATTCTACCATTTTATTTCGTTCTGATATATTGGTCACTGGATAATTATTTTGACTTCTGATTTGTGTGCCTTTGAAATGGTAGAAGATACGTTTAGATGGATTTTAACCATTAATTTACTTTTTTGATCATTAGAATCGATGGACGGAAATGTTTCCTTGTTTGGTCGCTAGAGCCTCCACCATTGAAATGATTTCCACAGGGATAGGTGGAACAAGAAATGGTGCACTCCAAGTGGTATGAATCTTCTATCCAATTTCTCTTTTCTCGCTGTGTATTAAAAAAAAAAAAAAAAAAAAAAAAGGGCAAAATTCATGTATGTTTTAATCCGACAGATGAATGCTGAGCTTCAAGTGCTTTCACCATTGGTCCCACTTTGTTCGCCAAAGTTTCTTCGATTCTGTAAGCAACACGCGGATGGCGTCTGGGCCGTGGTTGACGTTTCCATCGACATCAACCGAGAAGGTACAAATGCAAACTCATATCTCCTCAGTAGGAGGCTTCCTTCCGGGTGTCTTGTGCAAGATATGCCTGATGGGTACTCCAAGGTAATTGCATATTATGTTGGATTCATATCTATTTTGTTGTCTTTGTTTTTCATCCATTGTGGGCTGGCATTTACCAACTTTATCTTTATCGAGGTGTTTTTTTTTTTTTTTCAAAAAAATATTTAATGGGGCAGTTGAAGTAACTGTGCAAAGTGTGTGATCTGTTAAGACTACAACGAGGTGAAATTATTGGTACTTGGACTCTCCCATCTTTCTTGACTAGAGCTTCTAAGTATTTATTTTCTTGTTATTGCTCACCAGAAAAAGGGCTCTCTTTTATGGGATTGCTCTAAATGTAATATAGTAGGACTTTACCTAAGAATCTGAACCTTTAATTGTTATTTTATTCAAAAAGATGCCTTTTGGTTCTGATCATCATATAATCTTCAAATTTCAACGCAAGGTTTGCTTATTGTCTGTAATTAATTAGTCCATAGCCACTCTAAACGATGAGAGAAAATCAGGGGTCGTCACGGTAAGTATTTTTTTATTGTTCATGTCGATTTTCTCAACGTTAATATATTATTTCCATAATTTTATATCCAGTATAAAAGCAAGTGAAAAAACCTTGGATTACTCAATCTTTGTTGTTAAATTATACATTTGATGCTTCTATTCCTCTCTCTCCTTCTGTCTCGCCGATTTCTTTATCTTCCACGAGGCTGAATGACCTGGATCCAGTTTTTTTTTTTAGCGTTAACATATTGAGATACATGTGATATGCTCATATATTCCTTTATAACATTATATTAGCTTCGCATTAAATATATATTCCTGAAAATCTCTCTGTCGAACTTTTAAGATTATCAGTCTTGAATCTCCTGATATATCTTGCTGAAAGTGCCACTGGAACTTTGACTTTGCCCTTCATCGTTTTCATGAATCTGCATGGTGGTATTTTTTAATCCTCGTCTCGGGTTTCATGTCAACTCATCTCTAGGTGATATTATCTTAGGCTTTTACTATTATTTCTTTATACTCTCGGGGCATCATTTTGTCCCATAAGTATACATTTCTCTCAACATATTTTATTAGCCATTTTTCTGCATGGGAAAATGTCAAGGGGTTGTATGGTAAATTTACAAAGTAACAGCTTAGTGTTTGACCAGGGTGACTAGAATAATAAGACGGGACTCGAATTTTTCTCTCTCTTTTGCAGACTGTCTGAAAAATATTGTTAGGTTTATGTAGGGCTGACCGGACCTCATGGCTGAAACCACTAATTTATTGGTAAATTTACAGGCTGTGTGGTACCCTTTGCCATGTTTGCCATTTTCGGTCTCGCAAAACCCCAAGGAAAAATGTAGTTTAAGCCAGGAATGTGATGCGCTTTGGACTTTCTGTACGACTATAACATGTACAGTAAAATATTTCCAAGCTTAACATTGTTAACCGTCACATTACTAATTGGAGCTTTAACCAAAGAAATTGGAGCTTAAACGTTTCAATTTGTATGTTGTGACGATTTTTATTGCGTTATTTGGAGAAGAATTAATACTATGTAATCCGTAACTATTTTATGCGACATGCAAAGCAAAGAAAGACCAGTAGAACTTCGCATTGTTTAATGGATGCTCGGTGCAACCTAATGTATTGATGGATGGTAATTTGCAGGTAACTTGGGTTGAACACTCGGAGTACGATGATAGTGGTGTTCATCAAATGTTCCGCTCGTTTCTTAGTTGTGGAATGGGTTTTGGTGCACAGAGGTGGCTTGCCACCCTCCAAAGACAATGCGAGTGCTTGGCGACTCTCATGTCCCCTTCAATTCCCAGTGAAGATCAACTAGGTTACTCCTCATGCCCTCAACCTTAAACTCTTGCGACTGATTTTGTAACTTTCAGATAGTTTCTAAATAATTGTTATTATTCGATAGCCATGAGCCCTAGCGGTAAGAGGAGCATGCTAAAGTTGGCACAGCGCATGGTGGATAACTTTTGTGCTGGGGTTACTGCTTCCACCGTGCGCAAGTGGGACAAGCTCTGTGTTGGTAACGTTGGCGAAGATGTGAGGGTGATGACCCGGAAAAGCATGGATGACCCTGGCGAGCCTCCGGGTATCATTTTGAGCGCTGCCACTTCTGTTTGGATTCCAGTGTCGCAAAAGAGGCTGTTTGAATTCTTGCGCGATGAACGGTTCAGAAGTGACTGGGATATTTTGTCGAATGGTGGGCCAATGCAGGAAATGGTCCATATCACCAAGGGCCAAAGACATGGCAACCATGTTTCTCTCCTTCGCGCCAGTGTAAGTGATCGATATTTTCTTCCTTATTTCTTTTCCATTATCTCATTGTTTCCTTTCTTTTTTCTAACGTGGTAATGGCGTCCTCATGACCTTTTCAGACCATCGGAGCAAACGACAGCAGCATGCTGATACTGCAAGAAACGTGGTCGGATGCCTCGGGCTCGATGGTAGTGTACGCGCCGGTTGACACCGCATCTATAAACGTCGTGATGCACGGAGGCGATTCTGCTTACGTAGCTCTCCTACCGTCGGGATTCGCCATTCTTCCCGATGGCTCATCACAGCCAAACAATTGCAATGGACCTTCTTCCGTGAAAGGAGAAGCAGGCGATGGTGAAGGTGGCGGTGGATGTCTCCTCTCAGTCGGGTTCCAAATTCTGGTGAACAGTCTTCCAACCGCCAAGCTCACAGTGGAGTCGGTCGAAACTGTTAACAATCTCATCTCCTGCACGATTCAGAAGATCAAAGCCGCTCTTCATGTATCCTCGGCTTAGGTGCTGATTTAAACTGTGTTTTTGTTTGTCTTTTTGTTTATTGAGAAACTGAAAATATGAGAAGAAAAAGAAAAAAAGAAGATATAGAGACGTGTTTCAGGAGGAGCTTGGGATGAAAGTCGCACAACAGGGGGTTTCGAGTCAAGAACGAACCGCATGTGTGGGAGATGTCTGTTGGTTCTAAGTTAAGCCGAAGTGGTTTTGTTTTTTGTTTTTTTTGTTGTCGTTTAGGGGTCTGGTGTTGTCGTTTTGAAAGTGACCAACAGCTCAAAGAATGGTGGTTCGGGTATTGACTCGGTTGACCGGCGCTGTAGTCTCAAGCTCTTTTATAAATGTTGGACATTAATATTATTGTGGGAATTGTTGGTTTTGTGTCTTTAGACAACTTCTGTTATGTACTAATCTATCTATTACTCTTATATCAATGAGAGTTCTCTTTTTCATTATTCAAAAATTTGACCAAGTTATTTTGTTTATTTAAGACCTTTTCTTATTATTTGCTTTAAAACGATCATTGGCTCGTGGAACTTATTAAAAATATGCAAGTAAATGGTAGTATTCATTTTATTTGACATGAAATCAATATAACAGGGATGTAAGGATTGAATTTAATTTATTTTTCGTTTTCTATAGTGTGAGGTTTATTTTCTATTAATACCGATTATACAAGTACATATGTGATTGGATGAGAAAGAAAATCACTACTCATTTTTTCTTTCCCTTTAATTCGGAGCGTCATACCTTATAAATAGCATTCGTTTCATTTTCACAAAAAAAAAAAAAAAAAAAACAATGCCTAAAGGATGTAAAGATGGATATTTGATATAACAGATTTTCACTTCCTATTTTGTATGTAATCTACTAAATTTTTATTATTTATTTAATAAGTAAACATATAATTAAAAGGAAAATAGAATTACTACTTCACAATTTCTAAAAAGAATATAGAATCATTACTTTTTTTTTCTATACTTTTGCCTTCACGCCCTTAGATGAAACGACATTAGATCCTCAAAACAACAAGATGAAGCGACATTTATTTGTGAAACACAATGGAATCGTTAGAAACGACAATTTCCCAGGATTTACATTGACTACTAAAAGCGGACGTCTTGAAACGATATCTTCTTTCAAAACGCAAATATATAAACAGACCTATGTTGGTTTATGAAAAACATAATTATAATATATTAAAGGATGTTTGCGGTCGGTTTAATTAAGAAAATAAAATAGAATTTTATTTGGACAGTTTGATATTTAAAGAAAAAAACTAATAATAAAATCAAATAAAAAGTAATCGGTTTGTACAATTTAATTTAGGCGATTTAGGTTTAAAACTAAAACAATTTTCGATAATTCACAAGCATTATAATATGTAAATCTATAAACAAAACAAAAAAAAAAACATCAAAATAATAATAACAACACCGCTCTAGACATTGGCCAATCTCTCTGTGTTAAAGGTGATCTTAAAAATTTTTTTTAAAAAAATGTTGATTTGTAGAAGGCGACAGCTGTGTGTGGTTTCCTATTCAAACATGACTTTTATTAAATTCAAAAAAAGTACTCATGATTGGAATATAAATTCTTGAATGAGTGCACCAGGTGTCAAGTTTGTTTCGATGATGAAAAAGCATTCACGAACACTGCAAGCCAATTTGTAACTCGTTCAGATAATCTTTAAATACATTATTATTGGTGAGAAAGGCACCCCAAGTAAGGATTCTTCGGCACCTCATCTTAGGCGGGGATAGAGATAAGGTTGTGAAAGTATTCCCTACAACCGTCTTGCCCGTTGCCATCCCTAAATATATATATATATATATATATATATGATTAATATGCATGGTAAGAAGTGATTAAAGTGAGGGTGATTGTATTGACACACCATTCCTGATTCTCCACACTCCTTGTTAATCAAAATCTTTACTTATAAAAAAAAAAAAAAAAACCTTAAAAAAATATGACATAAAAGGACAACTATCAAACACTTAAGTACATCAATAAAACTCTATCATAAAAAATAAACTCAATTATATACATTTTTTTTCTTTCCACACACACCTATATACCAAATTCCTAAATAAATAACTTATAAAATTTATTACTTTAGAATCTATACGATAATTTAAATTTGTAGTTCAAATGGGGTATGTTAAATGTTACCGTTGATTTTTTTTTTTTTGGTTGCATATTGTGTTTCTTTCTATGTTGTCATTGATTTCTCGTTGTCTTTGGTATATCTCAGTCCTTGGGTTTTATATTGTTCATCTTCAGTTGGTGATTTTTTTTTTTTTTTTTTTTGAATTGCATGCTATTTTTCTTACATGCGGTCTTATATACATATATAAATTTTATATATGTATGAATTTGTTATGTTGTTGTTGTTGTTGTTTTTTTTTTTTTTTTAACTTTTCTTCTTGCAAAATATTAATTTATTCTATTATATATACGTGAATTTTTTGCTTTTTTTGTTTTTTTTTGAAAATTTATTTTCTTGCAAATTTTTTAATTTAACCTACAAACAAAACATCAAAATTAATATTAAAAAGGTGGGTGTGAAAAGAAATTTAAATTAGTGGAATACTTCTTATTTTATAGTAGTTAGGGGATAATTTTGCTAAAAAAAAAAAAGATGGCGTATATTAAGTAAAATTTTTAGGATTGTGTTTAGAAGGGAGGTGTGGAGAGTCAAAAACGGTGTGCCTATGTATCCACCCTTAAAATAATCTTAATAAATGGAAACCATATATTTAAAGATCAAGTAAACTCACCCTAAAAAAAAAATCAAGTAAATTCGAAATCTACGATAGTTACCGTTAATTAATGTGTTGTAACGTCTGCTTGGTCTTCTTTGAAGCCAAGACAGAATGGTACAAGACAATGGTACTTGTTTTTATATGCATAAGATAAGATGAAAGACAGGATTAAACACTCATCGTTTTTTGAAGTTAATGTCGGTAATGGAATTAAATACAGCACGTTTATTTTGCCTTTGATTTATTTGAACAATACTTCGAACTGATAATCGTTTTTTTTTTTTTTTTTTTTCTGGATAATGTCAATTCACCTTCCTCCTTTGTTCCCTGCTGATGTTATGGATATATGCTGGAGCATAATAATACTAAATATCGCGAATATTATGGGTTTAAAATGACAACAATTACACCTGATCCAGTTGCAAATCCAAAATGATTTAAAGATGTAAATTGTGACTTGGCCTATATTTATATCGAGTTTTGATGAGTCACGATGGAAAATAGGAGATGAACCTTTGTGTTTAGGTGATATTACTTTTGTATCTGTGTTTGGGATAAATTTTACTTTTTCTTTCAATTTTAGGCTTTGTCATAAAAAACCTCATGAATTAATATTCTTTCTCAATGAATTTTGAAATATTTATATATTCCCCTACCAGTTAATTCTTTTTTAATGGAAAAACACACTTGATATTAGTATTAAATATGAAATTACGATATCGAGTTTTGATGAGTCAAGATGGAAAATAGGAGATGAACCTTTGTGTTTAGGTGATATTACTTTTGTATCTGTGTTTGGGATAAATTTTACTTTTTCTTTCAATTTTAGGCTTTGTCATAAAAAACCTCATGAATTAATATTCTTTCTCAATGAATTTTGAAATATTTATAGATTCCCCTACCAGTTAATTCTTTTTTAATGGAAAAACACACTTGATATTAGTATTAAATATGAAATTACGAAGTGACACTCATTAGCAGCATACCTGAAACTCCTAAATATTTACTCTTTTGGCCTACTTATAAGGGCAATTTTATAATTTCATACTTAACATCCCCCAATTCATTGCCAATAAATGTCACGCGTATTTTTCCGCAAAAATTCAAGTGAGGGGGGAAATCAGTAACTATTTCAAAATTCGAGGAGAAAAAATGTTAAAAATTTAAATTCAAGGGGACATTTGTGACAAGGTTCAAAATTCAGGAGGAAAAGTGAAATTTGTCCCTGCGTTTGTTTCAAAAATTTTGTCGATTTTACTATACTTGGTGATCATCAGCCGTGGGATATAAGCACTTTAATAAGTTGGTAACAAAGGGTCACCATATAAAAAAAAAAAAAAAAAAAGTTCTTCCTTCATCCATTCCCTACAAACAAATCGGCATTCAAATAAATTGCATTTCACCATACAAACAAAGTTTACATGGAGATTCACTGGATTACCACCAAAAAAAAGGAAGAGAGAGGATTGGCGGGGAGGGGGACATCAAATCTTAAAACTTATCAAATCTTCAATCTGTAAAGAAGCTTAGCTGAAAGATAAATTCCGCGCCTTCGTTCTATATGAGGCTTCTCTATGAGGTCTTCTAAGTTCTACAAATTATCCCAAAGATTAGGAGAAGTTGAGATAACATTAGAACCTCTACGTCAAAACTCCCAAACAATCACAGAGCTTCAAAATTGGCAACCAATGAAAATAAATAATTAAATAAACAAAGAAGTTTCGAAATTGACAACCAATGGAAATAAAAGGAAGAAGAAGATGAGGATCGGCAACAATTTCCAAAACGACCATATCATTTCAGTCCACATCCCCTGCATCCACAAGTACAATTTTCATCATCTTCATCAGGGAACTCGGAGCCAGAATCACGAACCATATTCCGAGCTCAATTCATCCACGCGTCCCCATAATGTGCAACATACCACCCAGTTTTCACATCCAAATTTCTGCTCACGACATCCACAAGCCTCTTCCATGGCATCTCATCCCATAGCATCATTTTCCACGTCTCCCTTATTATCCACCTTTGCCTTCTTGGGGCCCAACAAAAACCTCTCAGCTTAATGGACTCAATCAACTCACCCTTCTAGTAAGCCTCCCTATGAAAACTGTATGTATATTTCCATAATTGTGTTGTGTGGGCAAAAACTTAGGGCCAAAATGGGGGCAAAAATTTTGGCCAAAATTTGTATAGCTAATGTAAACTAAGCACACTAGAAGTAAAAATCGAAAAAAAATCAAACTGTCTGCGTTCAAGTAAAAGTGTATTCTTGAACATTAATCAAACTGTTCTTCTTTCTTCTATACAATCTTCTACGATTAGGCAGCTCGGATCACATCTCAAATTTCCTTGAGGTTACATGTCACTAGTAGTCCTCTAAACACCAACTTCCAAACGGTGCTTAAGAGTCCGCAAACAATTGCAAATAAATCAGTTAGATCCGCAATAATATCCAAAACGACCATGCTATTTCAGTCACTCAGCAAAGTTTATATCCTCTGCGTCTACAAATTCATTAGGCTCATCATCTTCCTCCTCTTCCCCAAGTTGGGCACCATTCTTCTTCCCGCCTCCAAAATCTAAACTACCATCATCGTCGTCATCTACATAGTCTCTTCTAAAATATCTCATCTCATCATTTTCCCTACCTCTTTCAAAGTTAACCAATTCCCTATCCACTCTTGCTGTCCTGGAACTCGACAAAACCAACTCAGCCAACTTCCGTCTCGCCAAATACAAATCATTCGGCTCAATCAACTCACCCCTCTTGTAAGCCTCCCTAAGAAAAACCGTATGTATCTTTCCATAATTCCCTCTAGTCGAAATGTAGAATATGCCCTGGTGTTGTAGAAGAAAGTCCTTCAACTTCTTTGGCAAATTCATCGCCATCCTAAAATGCGCAATCCTCTCCAACGTGATCCTCTTCTCAACAGTCAAATTCAACAGCTCGTGGATCGTGCCGACTGCCCTCTTCTCCATCCGCTTCTGAGCCTCGATCGACCTCAAATCATAACCCGAAACATCCTCATAAGGGGACCAATAAGGAACCCTCTGCCATTTCCACATAGCAATCCTGAAATACTTGCCAATCTTAAACCCGGGCGGAAAATTCACAATAAATGAGAACCTTATATCCTCCGCATCAGCTCCTTTCTCCCTATATTCTCTCTCCCTAAGTTTCTCTATAGCACAAACAGTCAAGCTCGGGTCTTTTTCCTTTTCAACACTCTCAATGTACTTATTCCTAGTTTCTTCAGCATCAACCAACCGAAAATACTGAGGGTGCTCGAGAATTACCGAGTGCTCGAAATCGTCGGGGAGTCCGAATTCCGCCCGCGCAATTCGCACGTGCTCGAGCCGGAGCCGGGCATTGTTGGACATCATCAGGAGCTTCCGGAGACGGGTCACGGCTTCAGGGATTTGGGCGTAAAGCGCCCGCCTTTCTTGCTCAATTTGGAGATGGGCTTTTCGGGTCAATCGGCAATAGAGGATTCGCTGAACCGGGTGATCATAAATCTCGAAGACGTGAGGGAATTTGAGAATGAAAGCCCCAGCTTCATCCTGTTCGAATCCGAGGCGACGAGCGAGGAAATCAAGACGCGAGACGGGGATGGCTTGGTTGCGCTGGGAGAGAATGAGGGGCCGAAGCTTGAGGACCTTTCGGGTCTTCTTCTCGACCTCCATGTAGTTGTCGAAGCCATGGTCTCGGACCCTCTGCAAGTTCTTGGGAATGGAGGTCGATTTGGACATGGGTCTTGTGGAAGTGAGATTGTAGAGGAGGAATCTGATGGGTCTGAAGAATTCATGTTTTGGTTTGAAGAATTGAGCTGAGTACGAGAAGAAGACGATCATTTTTTTTTTTTTTTTTTGGTTTTTTGATTCTGGATTCTGGGTTTAGGGTTTTGGCACCTAAAATGGTGAGAAAGAAAAGGAAATGACAGAATTTTGAAAAAAGAAAGTTAGTGGGGAAGTGGAGAAAATAATACAAATCTTGGGGAAAGTAGCATAAATTCTTATCGTGGTTATGGAATTCAAACTTGCTCTTTTTTTATTTTTTTTTTATTTATTATTTTTTTTAAGAAATATTTTAATAAATGATGAAGTTTTTAAAAATTAATTAAATTTTTTTTAATGGTCAACTAATTTTTTAAAATGGTCAATCACATATTATTATTAATTTAATAAATTATCAAATTTTATAATTAATAAATGATTTATCAAATTTGAAAAATAATAAATGATCATTTTGTTAAATAAATTTTTTTTTTATCATTTATTAGATTAGATAATTAAAAAAGATTGTCTAATTTAATTTTCCATAATAATAAATAAGTATGTGTAAGACGTCGAGAAAAAAAAAATGTATATGTATAAGAATTTAGGTGCCAATTACATGGTAAAAAATATATATATATGTACATGTATAGGAATTTAGGTGCCGATCACATAGAAAAAATATATATAATGTATAGAAAATATATGTGATGTAGTGAAATTGAGGGTCCGTTTGGTGAAACGGTTTGAGTTGGAAATTTTAAGTTTAAATAGTAATTTTTGTTGACTTTTTAGAAAAGACAAACGGTTTAGAGAAAAACTCAAGTTAAATCCATGGTCATAAGGGAAACCCCCTAAAATAAAGAGGAAAAACTAATAATTTGATTTTAATATTCAACATTCAGTAATGGTCAATTACATTTCTTATCTTATATAACCTTATTAACAATAACCAAAACAACACTAAAATAAAGAAACGATACCTAAATGAAATAACAAAAACTTTAACAAAATAACAAAAATAACAGAATATTCTTCATACATCAATATGTATATGTATAGGAATAAATACACGAATTTTTTTTTTTTGAAAAAAATAAATAAACGACTTTGAAACTTCACTAAATAACAAGATAACAAAGTTTGTCGTGACATCTGAATTAAATAAACAAATTCTTTCCCATGATTGAATATAGAAATTACCATATAAGCAGGTGTAAGCTTTTTTGGTAGAAATTAGCTGGTGTAAGCGTAAGTATAACCCAAAATATCGAAAAAATGAATTTAATAAAGAGTAATTAGCTCAGATAGTCCTTGAATTCTTTAAAACGTGATGATTTAGTCTCTGTTTTATTTTTTTGACCGAGATAACCTTAAACTCTTAAAATGTTGGTCATTATAGTCATTTTTGTCCAATTCCGTTAATTTCTAATAGAATGAGAGGGTATTTTAATAATTTACTAATAATTAATTTAAAAAAACTCATAAAAAATGAAAATTCATCTATCTTTCTCTCTCTCTCCAAACCCAGATCGAGTATCTCTCTCTCTCACTCTCCAAACCCTTATCGAATATTTTGAAGGGGGGTTAGGGGGTAGCCGAGACCTAGATCAGTGCACAGGGGGGGAGGGGTGAGATCGGAACCGCAAGAATGAGAGACTGAACCCAGATCATGACGGCGGTAGGGGCCGCGCGGGAGGGTGGGGGGGGTGTGGGGAGGGGGGTAGATCTGGTTGGGGGAAGGAGTATTTATCAGTGTTGGGGGCTAGGGGAACCTAGATCATCGGGGGAGGGGGGCTGAGGGTGGCGTAGATTTGGTTAGGGGAGGGGGGGTCTTTGTTGGCGTCGGCGGAGGAGGGGGGACTAGATTGAGACACACATTGGGGGGGGGGGGGGGGGGTGGCAGGGGACGCAAGGTTCATGGGAGGCTCGGTAGCGCGCTTCTCTCTCCCCTCCCACTCCAACGACTCCCTCTTTCTCCCTTCCTCTCTCTTTGCTTATTTGGGTTTTTGTTTGAATTTTTTGGTTTTGGTGTTTTGTAATTTGGGGGGAAAAAAGAAGGAAAGAGAAAAACTAAAGTCTAAGATAAATGAGTAAGGAAATAGAAAATTAAAGGGTATTTTGATCTTTTTAGTATAAAAATTATGACTTGAGGAAAGATTCCATTAGAAATTTAACGGTTTTGGATGTAAATGACTATAATGGCCAACATTTTTAAGAGATTAGGGTCATCTCGGCAAATAAAATAAAATAAAATGGGGATCAAACCGTCACTTTTTAAAAAATTCAGAGATTGTTTGAGTCAATTACTCTTTGGTAAATCATAGAAGATAAAAGAGCAGTAGCTAAGAAATATATGGTAACATTGGGGGATGCAAACGAAAATAAGAACAAGATAGTAAATAAGTGGATAAAGATATTTTGGACATTTTCCAGTCAAATACATAATAGGCCAAATGAAATTCTAATATTCAAATATTATAAAGTCAACTTGTGCTTTGTCACAAAAGCATCTTAAATATTTATACAAATATAGTCATCCAAAATACATAGAAGGCACAAGCATATATAAATAAGCATTTGTTGAGTTTGTGGGAATTAAAATGGTCCATTAACCGGCCGCTGGAGCCTTGTATCACTTCTGCTACAGTTTAGAAACGAGAGAGAGAATAAATATATATATATATATTTTAAGAAGAAGAAAATGTAATATTTTAGTTCCAGCTGTGCACCTCTAAAATTGCTCACATGACAGGCATAAAGACTTCTCTAATTGGAATGCAATTGCCAAGATTTTTAAGTTTTAAGGAGAAATTGTTACATTGAAAGGGTAGAGATCACCAACATATCAGCTTGTTGGAATTATCTACGTGGCACGTAAACATGATTTCAACAAACAGTAGAATATAATATAAAGTTTACATCAAACTCAAACTCATTCACCAAACGGACCCTTAGTTAAATTGTAATTCTTCCCCCCTAGATTTTATGATGGTCAATCAATCGTATACAAATAGTACATTACTAATAGCCTAATGGTCATCATCAGCTTCGATGTTGAGAACTTATTGTCCAATATATTATACGTACTCCACATCCGATCATCTTCTTCGCTTTCATCGGGAACCCTAAGCAGCGGAACCTCATGCCGACTCAACTTCACGAGTTCACTTCGGTTATCCATTACTACAGAGTTCCACGAGGGACAAACTGAACCAAAAATCACACATTCTCTCAACGACTCCAGCTTTTCCACTGCAAGGCCTAAAAGATTTTTTTTCTGAAAAAGTAATCTAAAAATATACTACTAATTATATTAACGTTAGAACATGGAAAAAAAAAAAAAAAAAGTTCAGATAGCTAGGCGGTAAATTCAATTATTGAAGCCGGAAACATGAAATCATATTCCAAAGGATTATTGACATCAACTAGCTAGACAAAACGATATAAGTGATAAATCCTTTTGTCATGTTAAAGCGATTACAAAAAACATTAAACACTGAAACACTGACGATTTTTTCATCTAATTTTATTTTTAAACGTTTAGATTACTATAAAATAGAAAAAGGCAAGAAATAAGTTTTTGGTGATTCGTTTTCAAAATAGGGTTTTCAAACCAGCCACTTTGGAAACATAAGAATGAAAGCAAGAAAAGGCCTATCTTTGCTTACTGCTCCCATACTAGATCGATGCACTTATTTTATTTCATTTCATGTAAATTCAAACACGAACTTTTGTTTGGTGTTTAAGTTTAACTTCAATTAAACTATACTTTTTCATTTCAGTTTTTTTCTTTTTATAAAAAATCAACAAAATTTATAACTAATTTTTGAAAATTTAATCAACTTCGACTTAAAAATTTGATCTTGGCGAATCAAAGGCAAGCTTACTTTATATACACTAGTCACACATATATATATAGACAAAAAAAAAAAAAAAAAAACTGCCACATGGCAGCTATTGGGGCTGTCATGTGTGACTAATCTGATATATAGATATATTCGATAGACTATTCTATTAAAACAACAGCGAACAACATAAAACATCAACCACCCATAAGGGAAGCTACGCAAACAATGTCAATTAAAGTCAGTTGATGAGATCAAGAACAAAGACTAACGCCCAAAAATAATAACCTTAACCATGCCTTTGTACATACTTCACTAAAAACCTTACATGTTAAATCCAAAAGAAAAAAATCAAGAAAAAAAAAAAAACAGAGAGAGAGAGAGAAGATGTCTAAGCTTGTCTTAATATGTAGAAACCAACAGTAATATTACTAAAAAATGAAAGGAAAAATAAAAGAAAAAGAAAAAGGAACTAATCTGGAGATGTAAATCAAACTTCCACGTACCACATATCAGACCAAAAAATGCTCAAAATCATAAAAGAAATCAAAATATCTAGAGAAATTTGCATCAATAAAGAGCATATATAAGAATGATCTGGCATATATATAGTCTTTGAAGATCGATTATCTCTTATATTTTCCAGATAAAAAATCCATTTTAAGACCACCAAGCATTTAGAAATCACACTCTCATATCATATCATATAAATAGTTTTGTATATATATGTATATATAATTGATACTGCTTGAAGATAACATATATAGATATGATAAACTTTCGTATTGTATATAACGGACAATATATATATGATATAATTAAAAATATATAAAGTAATGATATCCATATACGAGTGTATTGTATCTCGTTTGCACATTCCAATTCTTTCTCAAAAGTTAAGATAATTAAGAAAATTCTTAGGTCCCGTAGTAATAGTAATAATAGTCATAATAATAATTACAATAATTATTATTATAATTTCAGATATATAGGCAATTAAATTAAATTACGATTCTAGAGGAAATCTTGCAAATTGAAGCCGAAAACATGCAATCACATTCAAACGGATTAATGACATGTGTTAAATTGTTTGTCATGTCTAAGCGTTTATAATGAATAAAGACTGGAATACTTGGGATTTTTTTTTTTTGTTTCAATTTAATTTTAAATTTATAACAAAACCAGGCAAGAAAAAAGTTTTTGGTGATCGGTTTTC
Source organism: Ficus hirta (assembly GCA_038430175.1). NCBI lineage: Eukaryota > Viridiplantae > Streptophyta > Magnoliopsida > Rosales > Moraceae > Ficus > Ficus hirta. Next base: position 3,054,487 of record CM076594.1, on the reverse strand, counting down.
AAAATAGGGTTTCCATGCATGCACTTTGTAAACATAAAAATAAGCAAGAAAAAGCATCTTTGCTTACTGATCCCATAGTAGACCAATACACTTTGATTTTTTGTCATTTTAAACACAAAGTTTTTACTTAATTTATTTTCTTATTGCGCAATATAATCCGTTATTTTCAATTGTTTACTGAACTTCGTTCAAACAACAACTGAATCTTTTTTTCTTCTTTTTATTTTTTTCTGAAGAATATGTGAATCTTGTTTGTCACACAAATATGTTACTATCTACAGAAACGAAGTACATATATGAATCCGTTAGCTCTCCTAACCAATACTTGATCTTTTCTATATATTTGAGAGATTCAGATTCTGAAAGTTTTGACTATTTATAAACAACATATAGATGTAATATAAGCGTATAAAAACAAAATTCCTTAACGATGTTGAGAGTAGAATTTAAGGATTGAGTTTGTTCTTATAAAAGCCAGTCTAATTTGACAAAAAATCTAATTCCAGAAAATTTCTCAAAATTTTGGACACAACATATTCCTAAACAAGTAATCCTATCTTAAATCCTACATCCACAAATCCTTATCCACGGCTTTCAATATCCTCATCCTCATCTAGTAGAAAATAGAATCTTACTATAACTTTAACTTTTTTTTTTTTTTTTGGCTTAACAAATTTTACTAGAACTTAATCTGTAATAGTCACATCTTTGGCAAAAAAAAAAAAAAAAAAAAAAGTATATAAATAGATATTAGTAACAATGCCATCTATTTTTATTGGGGGCCCACTTGCTTTATGAAAACCCCAAGCCCAAAATGGTCCATTAGCCCAAACGACAACCATCTCCGATTGCTTGCATCCTCAAGTCTTCGATAACGCCCGAACGACATTCGTCAATTGGATGAAACATTGCACATGAAGTAAAGCACGTAAAAGGAAGAATTAATTTCATTTTTAGGTTAGGTGTAATCTTATTTTAGTTCATAAATTTCACAATGTTTCAAAATTAATTCTCGTACCGTTAATAAATACCACAAAAGTCTTTCTGTTCACGATATTGGTACAAAATAGACAATAATTATCATGTCATTTGTGTTGTTGCCTTCTAAATTTACTGGACAATTGCAATTTGTCTATTGAATTTTTAGGTCTGATAATTCGGCCCAGAAATTAAAAATTTATAACAACAAAATAAATTCTTTTTTTTTTTTTTTTTTCATTTTGACACCCCCCATAGATTTGGGATGACTTGGATACAAATGGTCACAAATAAGTCGTGTCTAAATTGCATATATTCATTTACATTAAAATTAGTTTCATTATCAATTAGATTTATTTTACAGTACTTTTTTTTTATCTCTAAAGTTAAAAGAGAGAATTGTCAAAATTATAAATTTTAAAAATAAGTTACAATTATATTATAAGTTCACGCACATTGGACAGTCGTGTAAAAAAAGCCTATTAAATATTTTAATTCATACATTTATACACACACAAACGGTAGTCCTTTGAGTATGGTAGACAACTGTCTCCTTACAAAATTTTCTAAACTTGTAATGAGAACATTAATTAACACATTCATGACTCTTATGGAATTTGATGTCTGTAACATGGTCTCTTAGTTATTGGCCTGTTGACTTTTTATGCTCTCAGCAACTTTTCTTTAGTTACGTAATAGTTAAGAAAAGAGAAAACTACCTAGGTACATATATACATATTTCTAGCTCTTCTTTCTCTTCTGGGAAGTTTGTTTAATTTTGGCACACAACATTGCTTTATTACGAAGGCTAATGCCAAATGGCTTGTGAATGAAAATAAAAATTAGATCTCGTTTTAAATTTATTTTTAAAATTCTTTCTTATAATATTTTATTTTGTAAAAATTTAAATATAAAGCATCAAAATTATATAAAAATTTAACATGAGATCAATATGATATAAAATTAAACTTAAATTAATTAAAATTTATGTCGTATTTTTTAAAAATGAGTAATTTGTATTATATTAATCAATAAATAAAAAAAATATATGATCCATCATCCATGTGAAGTCTAACTTTTTCAGTGAAAAAAGAAAAGGAAAAAAAAAAAGTTAGCCCAATCACGGGCCAAAAAAAAAAGGGAGAGATAAAGTTCTGTCAATCTCATGTACAAAAGAAAAATATGTTTGTGTGTGTTTGCTTTTTTATTTTTAAGCTTTTTTATTTTTTAAAAAATAAAAAAGAAAATTTTAGGATGTCATTATTGACTTGAATTTTATGATTTTAAGTATCACAACATCTAATTTCATTCGTTCGATTTTAATTTCACCACGGCAATCAATGATCCGTGTAACTTTTTATTTTTATTTTTTATTTATTTTTATCATATGTTTGCTTGCTGTGGACGGTGTTATATGTATTTTTGTTTTCGTTATATATATATATATATATATATATGTATATATAATATGATGTTAAATGTCAATTGTCAATTTGGTATCACACCCCACCACCGAACCAACCTCTTTCTCTTTCTTACAGGTCCCCGATTGTCCCTCAAAAGCCACACTACCACGCAATAGGAGGAGCAACACAAGCAAAATAATAAATAATAATGATAATGATAATAATAATTAAATAATTTATCTAATTATTCCTTGAATTATGAATATTTTATCATCTTAATCCTTGAATTTTTTATTTTTAATAAATTAGTCGTGATTTTTTTTTTGACAATTTTAATCCCTAACACTGGGATGTTTGGGTGATGAGTTCAAACTCATCACCATCAACTCAATTTTTGTCTTTTTCCTCAAAATTTTTTTATTTTTTCTGAAAAAGTCAACCAAAATCACTATTTAAACTTATAAATCTTAACTCAAACTTACACACCAAACACCCCCTAAGACTTACGAACCATTTCTGAAATCCAAAAGAGATAGCATCCCAATTGTATAGGAATTAAAATAGGCTTCCTTTAGTATTTCAGTTTTAATTCCAATTAAACTGTACTTTTTCATATCAGTTTTTATTTTTTTTTCTGAAAAGTCAACAAAATTTATAACTAGTTTTTGAAAAATCAACTAACTCTAACTTAAAAATTTTATCTCTAACCGGCGAACCAAACGTAAGCTTAAAAAAAATACATGTGAAGTGCAAATGTTCTAGTTTTTAAGATTTTTAACAAGAATAAGAATGATATCTTTATGCAGTGAAGTTATTTTCACAAATCTTATACTAACGTAAAATTGACACATGATTATACACATCAAAATTTAAAAATCTTTCATAAATTAAAGCATGTATTTGGCGCTAAGGTTTGGATTATAGTATTTGGGTTTGAATTGAATTGTACATTTAGTAAGACGTTTGAATTGTTGGAGTTAAAAAATGAAAAAACTTAAAATGTGTTCAGAAAAATTTTCAATATGAACTTGTTTCGTCCGTCTCATTTGGACTTACATATGTAAAAATATGAACTTTTAAAGTTTAAGTTACAAAACTGTATTAATAATAAAACTGAGGTTGATTTTTTAAAAAATAAAAAATAAAAATAAAAATTAAATTATAAATTATGGTACAAACTTAAACACAAAATACCCCCACCAGAGATCAAAACCGTCAAGATTATAAATTTATCAATCAATTTATCAAAGTTAAAAGTTTAAAAGTATGGGATTGAACGAATAAATTATTCAAAAATAAATAAAATAAAAGTATAAGAGGCAAAAGGCAGAAAAACAGAGTGCACACTCGGAGCACGCCATCTTCTATTCCTCCGAAAACTCTTCACATAGCTGCCACGTCACCATCCTCTCAAAGCTAAAATCCAAACCCCAATAAATTCTCCCCCCCACCTCCCTCCCCCACCAATTAATATCCATTTCGTGCCCCACTGAGGCCACTATTTCACAGACTAATTTATTTTTCTTTCTTTTTCTTTTTCTTTTTCTTTTTTTTTTCTTTTTTTCTTTTACCTGCGTGTCTGAGTTTGGTCGGAGCGGTTGACCTAATATTCTTTCCTGTTCAAGATTCACCCCAAAAAAAAAATAAATAAAAAGGCACACGGAGAGGCAGCGAGGTAGAGAGAGAGAGAGAGAGAGAGAGAAGGCGGAGTGACAATGGGGAATTCGTTCGGGTGCTCGGCCTCCGGCGAGCGGCTGGTGTCGGCGGCGAGAGACGGCGATTTGGTGGAGGCGAAGATGCTTCTCGACTGCAATCCCTGTCTCGCCAAGTATTCAACCTTCGGTGGCCTCAATTCCCCTCTCCATTTCGCTGCCGCCAAAGGCCACAACGAGGTTCTCTTTCACTCTTCCCCCCATTTCTTTTCATGATCTGGTTTCCAATTTGATTCTCATTCAGCTGATTTTCTTTCTTTTTTTTTTCTTTTCCTTTTTGATTGGTTAGATAGTCGCTTTGTTGCTTGAGAATGGGGCTGATGTGAATTCCAGGAATTACTGTGGGCAGGTACGAGATTGTGTTTTGTTGATCGCATAAAGTTCTGATTTATTTATTTATGTTTGTGGTATGTTTTTATTTGATGAATTGGGACTAAAGACCAAAGCTTGAAATCTTTTTTGAGAAGAAAAAAAAAAAGGATCTGTTATTGATTTATGTCGAGATTTATTTTGTTTTATGTGGATAAAGACAGCGTTGATGCAAGCGTGTCGGTATGGGCACTGGGAAGTCGTTCAGACTCTTATGCTCTTCAGATGCAATGTAAGTAATTTAATAAAGTCAATTTTTATTTTTCTTTTATTTTCATTTCAGTCCCTTTGACATATGCTGTAGTCTGAAACATGTTGTCAATGGATTTGACCATGGTAATTTGAATATCTTTGATGACTTTAGGAACGACGTTTTTGTTACCTTACTTCTTAAAATTTCTTAATCTAAATAAAATTATTTTCTATTCAATCAATTTGTTTAGCTTAGAAATTTAGTGATTTTTTGCTTATTTCCATCAGGTTACGAGAGCGGACTATCTTAGTGGTAGAACAGCACTTCATTTTGCTGCGGTGAATGGCCATGTAAGATGTATTAGACTTGTTGTGGCTGATTTTATTCCAAGTGCTCCATATGAAACCACGTATACTCAGATAGATAGCGGAAGGCTTGATGATGCCAGTTTAAAGAACAAAAGTTACCAAAGGTAACAAAAATTATCATTGGTTAATTTACATAGTTAGATATGCTTATTTTCTTAACGAAGAAACAGATTCAGCTTTATGCAGTTTGGCTGATTATTTTATTCTACAGATTCAATTATATTTAAGTTTTCTATTCTTGCTATTAATTTGTTCAATTCCAGTGCAGTGCATTGTCTAAGTTTGTAAATAAGTCGGCAGATGGTGGTGTTACTGCTCTTCATATGGCTGCTTTGCATGGGTACTTTGATTGCGTTCAGCTCTTACTTGACCTTCATGCAAATATCTCAGCTGTAACCTTTCATTATGGAACGTCCATGGATTTGATAGGTTTGTTTTTCATTTGGGATTTTGAGAATCAGATTATTAGCAATAACTTAATGATTTTTCATTAAACTAAATAAAAGTAGTATATATGTGCAGGAGCTGGAAGCACAACGCTGCATTATGCTGCTTGTGGGGGTAATTTAAAATGTTGTCAGGCAAGAATTCTTTGTTACTTATGGCTTCTGAGTGCACTCTTGGTTTCTCTTGAATCTAAATTGATGGTATATATCCGTAATTTCGCAGGTGCTCCTTTCTAGAGGTGCTAGTAGGATGACTTTGAATTGCAATGGGTAGGGAATCTTTGTTGCTCAAAATAGTTTATTCAGTTGGTTTGTGTGAAGGACTACTCTTAACACCTAATCGTTCAGGTGGCTTCCTGTTGACGTTGCTAGGATGTGGGGGCGTCATTGGCTTGAACCATTGCTGGTGCCCACTTCTGACTCAGCAATCCCAGCATTCCCCATAACTAATTACCTATCATTGCCTCTCATGAGCGTGTTGAACATAGCAAGGTAAAATTTCAAGCAACATTTTTGTACTTGCTAATGTTATTGAAAATAAAGCTTAATTATCCATTCTGAAAAAAAAAAAGTTACTGTGACGGTGTGACCCTGTGCCTCTCAAAGTATGCATTGATAGTGCATTATGATAATAACACTTGGGAGCAGTAGAGTCGTTCAGTTCTTGGTACTTTTCTGTCTTTGAGCAATTTATTGGAAGAAAAGAAAGCGAAAGAACTTATGTTCAGACTGACAGAAACTGTAATTTTTTTGCTGTGCCATTAAATTTGATATTTGGTTATGGCTAGGAAACATAGATTTTTAAATTTTACCATAGAAGTGCTTTATGAATGGGTTAGCAATAGTAGCAAACCCAAATGATTAAGACTGTTAACAAGACGGTTAACTTAACATACATGGGCACCTGCAAAAAACTTGATAAATGGGCATTTGTAGTTTAACATGAGGTGTGTGAGCTAAGCATGTAGTTTTTAACGGCTCTATTTTGGTGATGTGTTAGAAGGAAGAGAATTTTAAATGCCAGGGTTATGTGATGTAATACCTCATGAAATATTCTGCAGAGAGTGTGGTTTCAAGTCCATGACAACCTCTTCTGATGATTCCGATCTTTGCGCTGTCTGTCTTGAAAGAGCATGTTCTGTTGCTGCAGAAGGTTTGGTTTCTTTACCTCTAGTAAGCAATAATTATATTATGTCAGTGTCTTTCTTCTCATATGTTCTTTGTGAGGAAATGGGTAGGAGGTTTAGTATATCTTCCGTTCAGCCCTTGACATTTGATTAATAATTACAGGATTCCAACATGATTTAGACCACATTCATTGCGAACTAATCACTGCTATATTTTTATACTTTTAGGATGCAGGCACGAGCTTTGTGTTAGATGTGCACTCTATCTTTGCTCAACAAGCAACATTCCTTCTGAAGTGACGGGGCCACCTGGGTCGATTCCATGTCCCCTTTGCAGACACGGAATCGTCTCTTTCATGAAATTGCCATGTTCCCCTGCTAAAGAAAATAAGCAATATATGTCCCTTGGTCTCTGCACCCCCTGCATGCTTCATCCTCGCAAACCAGACTGTCAATCTCCAGCTCGTACACCAGATATCCGAAGAAACCGTGTTGCTTCAGTTTCTTCAGATATGCTCTGTCCGGTTACCTGCAGCCCGTTTCCTTCTGTCACCATACCTTTGTGCACATGCAATGAGGGTCCATGCCCATCATTTGAGCCCCGGGAGGTGGAAACTGGAGATGACTCACCCAATCGCTCACAAGCAACATTAGCAGACCAGGATAAAATGGAAGGACCAAGATTTGAAAGAACAACTTGTTCAAGCATGTTTTGGGGAAGAAGAAGCTGCAGCAGGGAGCATCAATGCAATTCAGAAATAAATGCTTGACTGGTTTGGCAGGTGGGAGAGATGGTTCTCGCGACGCTCATGGAAAAATATTTTTTTACCACAGATATTGCAGCTCAAAGGTGAAGGTAGTGTAATTTAATTTCTTGTCCCAAGACTGGAGTTATACAAATCCATGTTTGCTTGCAGTTTTTGTTCCGCTGGCTACATGGTCCATTGGGGGGGGCTCAAGTAGCACGTGAACTGTCTTAGGATCGCTGTTATGATCTGGAGAGGAATGAAAAAAATACTTGTTTGGAAGTCTAGTTCGATTATAATTGAATATGGACGAGGAAACAAAATTATGCCCACCTTCTTTCTTAATTCATTTTTACCATGGCCGGCTTTGGTTTGCAAGTTAAAATCTAGAGTCTTGTCTTGAAGTTTCTCATTCTTAAGAAGTAGAATTTTCTGCGGCAAAAGCTTCTCTTGCAGATTTTCGACTCGGAGCAACTCCTAGGTTTCCACTCATGCACTGTGGCATCTGTTCTTAACGTTGATAAGTGTGCGCAGGTGGCAATATCGGTGTTGTGTTGTTAGATATTGTTACTAATTTCTGGCGTCATTATAGCAAGGTTATAATCTCTGTTAGGTTCCACTTCCTTGCAACCTGCAAGAATCGCCAATCAACAGCCTGCTTGAAAGCACGAAAGCTGACCAAAACATTCCTCAAAAAATACCTTACCGTAGAACCACAGGGCCACTACATTTTTTCCTTTGGTTGATTTCGAATATAGTACTTGTAGCTAGGGGTATTCTCCGTTTGGTTCAGGTGGTTTCTGGTGAAATTCCCAACCGAATCGACATCTTTGGTTTCCAGCAATGGAAAAATGTAACTGACAGATGGCGGAGGTAGCATCGAACCTCAACCAACCACTGCATTGTGATTTCGGTTGGTTTCAAACTGTCGGTGCGATGGAGGCCACTGGAAGGGCAGAGAGGGAAAGCTAGCAGGGTGGCTGGGGAGCAAGAAGGCTCTTATTAGGGGATGATTGTCGGAGTTTGATTATCTTAAGCCAAATTTTGACTTGTATCCTTATACAGAAAACCACATAAAATAGCCAATTAGTGCTTGACACATCTAACATAATTATTATCCAAGATTTATATTTGAAATTACTCGGACGCAATGTAACAACTAATAATGCCAAAACGAATTGACAGCTGGCGATTTGTTGAGCTTTTTTCCTTCTTTTTTACTAAAAAGAAAAAAGAAAAAAGAAAATGATATTCCAGCATGAACCACTGTAGAGCTTGTCAATGTGCGTTATACACTTTCAGTTATTCCTGCAACAGAAGAAGTAAATGTTAGAGTACAGTCACTCAAATTCTGTTCTGGCTGGTGGTGCGATATATACGGTAGAGTTTTAATTATGAGAATTTTTTTTAGGGCGTATTTTAGGGTTCAAGTTTATATATGATGTAATTTTAGGATTTCATCATTATATTCTTTTGCTGCAATTGTTTTCTCTTATATCGATATTTGATTTAGTAAATTTTCTTCTTCTCTACCCGTAGGTTTTTCTCATCTAAGATTTTCTACGCAAATCTGTATGTTCTTATTTTTCCGTATTTCCTATTGCCTATTCTCGTTCCCTGTTTTCGTAACAAAAAACAAAAACAATACTCTTTCAAAAAATTATATGTGATATTAAACATCACACATTAATAAAAGGTGGGCCATACAATATGATATCTATAAGTGGAATCTATTTCTCTATTAGTGTGATATTTAACATCAGCGAGATTCTCTATTAATATGATGTTCAACATATTTTTAAATATTTTTCAATCAGTGATATTAAACATTACATTAATAAATAGGTGGATCTCACTGATGGATCCTATATTGTGCTACACATCCGTGATTAGTAAGTAATATTTAACAATTGCATGCCACGTAGCCTTAGAAGTGACACATATATTCTCACATTGATGCTACATGTCGAGTCCTCTCAGCGACCAATAAGATTTGAGTTGATGAGACATTAAAACCGAAGTTGCTGAAATATAGGTAGGACCCACTTTTTCATAATAAGTAAGTAATAATAATATCCCACACCATGAAACCAGGGGGAAAAAAAAAGTACGTTCTGACAACATTAGGAAGAAGCGAAGACACACAAAAACAAAAACAAAAACAAAAACAAAAACAAGATAAGCCCAGTTTGGTCTTTAAGCTGCGATCATGATGAGGAGATTCATTTTCTTCTGGCAGCAGTTTCTCTCTGGGCATTGAAGTAGACTGCAGCGACGGGAAGGCCGAGGTTGTTTTCATCTGAAAATGTTCTTGTGTTGAAGTAGTCTCTTGACGCTGGACATGTCACTGTCTGTCTTCCTTTCTGCTTGAACAGGATGAACACGTATCTGTGGATCCCCACCACCGGCTTTGGTGATTCATAACTCACTATTTCTTTTCCTGCATTATTAAACCCATTAATTAGGTTTAGATACCATAAGGAGGAGACAAATTTTAACTGTCTGTCAAAAACTATTAACTCACCAAAGGAGGCATCAGTTGTGCCAGGAATGTCTGTGACCATCCTGAAACATAGATAAATTATGTTGATCTTGTTACTTATGATGTCTTTATTATGATAAATATATACATATATATATATATATGTGTGTGTACATACTTGAAAGAATGTAAACGTACCATAATAATAATAATAATAATAATAATAAAATCAGTTCTTTGGAATACAAACCAATGAAGATGTTCCCTTAAGTGCGGATTGCTAGGGCTTGGAGCATCTGGATCTGTCATGATCTTCATGAAAAAATAACAACAAGAAGGAATTAATAGAAATCCACGTATATTATGTCACATGTAGGGTTTTATATGTCTGGTGGTGCTACCATTTGTGGGAAGACACTCATAATATAAGGCTAATGACGTGGGATACGAATATCATTAACGGGTAATATTTCAAGTGATACATGTTAAATCAACTAGTAATTACATGCATCTGAGTAAGAAGCCACGTCTATCAGATAGTTATAAAAAGAAATTAATCGCTCTAACAAGATATAAAAATAAATTTAAATAACTTACTAATGTATAAGCTGCCCTCAAATCATCACCACCAATCTCAACACGAGGCGTAGATACAATGACAGAAGGCATGATCTCATGGCCATTAGCAACTTGCTTGTTGGAGTTGTAAACGACAGTCATTTTTACACTCGCGGTGAAATTATCCACCACCTCTCCCACTACTCTCCCTACGCTTAGAGGCTCCAAGATCCTCGACATTGTTAACACAAAACGGGGAAAGTGTAAAGATATGTATATAATATGACTTCTTGTGAAGTTGGTGTGATGGGGTTATGAGGATATGGGGGAAATTTATAGGCAAAAGATCTAAAATGGGAAACTTTTTTCAAGGAGCTTGGCTAAGAAGCTCAAAGATTCGATATGAAAACGTTGTCTATTTATGGAAATGACATGTCCGGTATCTTTATAATACGTGTATCGTTTGAAATATGTAGAGAGAACCCACTGAGCAAGTGAGTTAATTTGCTGAGTTTGTGCCGTGAGATCCCTATACAGTAGTAGCTATAAAAAAAAAAAAAAAAAAAAAAAAGCTTAAACACTATGCCTCCGTTTGGTGTTTTAACTCCAATTTAAATTTTTCATCTCAGTTTTTATCTTTTTCTGAAAAGTCAACAAAAATTTTAACTAATTTTTAAAAAGCCAACCAATTTCAACTTAAAAATTTTAATTCCAACTGGCGAACCAAACACACCCTATATATATATATATATATATATATATATATCTGTGTGTGTGTTTTTTTTTATTTATTTTAAAAATGCTTTTCATTAAGAATCCAACACGTATTGGGCTAATTGGCTTGATCATGAGAATGAAGAATATTTAACTTTTTTTCCAACTTTAAACAAAAAAGATTATCTTTGAGCAAATGGGAATTCGGCTTTTGAGGTGCCTAATCTCTCCAGGAACATGCTTTATCTAAACATTAAAATGGAAAAAGATCAAGATATATTATCACCTTGGGTTTCACTACTTTTATAGTTTTAATGGAAGAGATAACGACAAAAAGGAGTAGTGTAATACCGTTATTTGTGTTCGGTTTTAAATGCCATGGCAAAGCATATATACAATTCAAGATTCGCCGTTAGATTTGTCACTTAATATTCGTACCAACCCAAAAATGACAACGCAAAAATTTTCTGGAATATTAATGAAATTCTCTAGAATCGTGAATATTATTTCCAATCTTGACGTTGAACATACAAATTAAACATCGAGCTTAAAACATCATGATATCAGCGTTATTATTATTTAAGTGAAAACATACATTAAAATATAAATTTTTACGTAGGGATGATCAATTTTTAATGAGAATAAAATTTAAAAAAAAATTAGAAGTTTTTAAAGACAAAATTAAGAGAAAAAAAATCACTCAAGACAAAAGTCCTCACTCGATTATAGATGACTCAATCCATGCAGGACGTTGATATCATCAAAAAATGAACTACATATATATATAGCCATTGGTTAAATGAAATGCTTACTTTTGTCATGATAGAAATCGTTCATTTGAAAGCAGTACATCAAATACCTTTTATTTTATTCCCATCTTTTCTGGGTTGACCTGAATTTCTCACATATAATAACTAATGCGATTATAATCCGATAAAATAGTGTCGTCATTGAATTATTATTATTATTATTTATTTTTTGATGTTGGGCGAAATGGCGTTTGATCGGTACATTTCAAAATTGTGGTGATAATTTGCCGAACAAGATCAACATGTAATTGTGCATGCACAAGAAAAATGACTTCTCTAGAGCCAAAAACCACAGTACATTTCAAAATTGTGGTGATAATTTGCCGAACAAGATCAACATGTAATTTTGCAAGCACAAGTAGAGCCAAAAACCACAGTACATTTCAAAATTGTGGTGATAATTTGCCGAACAAGATTAACATGTAATTATCCATGCACAAGAACAATGACTTCTCTAAAGCCAAAAACCACAGTACCATACTACTAGGATTCCTTTTTCCATACGATGAAAGAGACGTAACATAATGTTTCTTTTCTTTCTTTTTTTTTTTTTTTTTTTTTTGAGGTTAACATAATATGTATTTTTATTCCTTTCATTAAGGAAATGTTTGACTGCTCTCACAACTGTATTTTTTGACAAAGTTGATTTTAAAAAGCAAACGTGGCTTTTTAAGATTAAAATTTATTCTGAAATATTTTTCAAAAGGACTTTAAACTTTTAAAAGCTAATTTCAATGAAAACCACAAAATGAAGTAAATTATATAAAATATATATTTTACTAAGTTTACATTTTATTCGTCAGTTGGAAATGAAATTTTTAAATTAGAGTTGGTCGACTTTTCAAAAATTAGTTATAATTTTTGTTGACTTTTCAAAAAAAGACAAAAACTGAGATGAAAAAATACAGTTTAGTTGGAGTTGAGTTGAAATGCCAAACAAAACATAAGTAAATAACAACTTAACTTAATAATTAACAATTTACAAGAAACAAATAAATTATTTACCTGATAAATTTATTAATCATTATTTATTTTAAATATTTTAAAACATACCATTTACTTCGACCATTTTCGCTAAAATACTATTTACTAAAAAGCAAAAATACAATTACTAAAAAAAAAAAGCAAAAATATAACAATCCTATATGTATTTGATATATTGTTAGTTGTTCTTAGTGTGTGTATATATATCTCCCGTAATTTATCCTACATTTAATTTATCAATTGGATTAGCATCAACCGACCTATCAACCCGTTATATATTAGCAAATGCCTAGGAGTTGCTACAAAAACACTGCAGGCAACACATGCACCTGGACGTACGTTACGGATTTGTACATTCATCAACTTTTTTGTTTTTGTTCACTAATAACTTCTATTTGGAGAGCTAATTTATCAAGTCCTACTCTCTGCTCAGCTGGACAGCTATATACATATATTTGTATATGTATATACGCATAGCTAGTAAAAAATCGGGCGTTGAGTATTATATATATATATATATATATATATATCCATCCTCCTTCCATCTGAATTCTGAAATATGAATCGTTATCCATCCAAGATAGTTGCAGTCGATATTTAGGACAATTCAGTGGTGCGAAAACACTAGGTTTTGATTTTGATACCTTTTTTTTTTTTTTTTACCTTTATATATTCAGTGCAAAAGGTGAAAAATACCAAACGAATTTTGGAGTTCAACTTCAGCCATTAAACCGGTGGTCTGAAATGCGTTGAATGGAATAAAATTGGACACGTTGTTGAAAGAATAATAATGTCTGCCAAAAATCTACTTCTACAAAAAGCTAGCTGAAGCGTTAGCAGCTTTTTATGTTTTTTTTTTTTTTTAATTAATTTTTAAAATTTTTCATATTATTTATTTGACTAGTATTCATGAATATTTGATGACATATATATACTCACTACCCCAATCAACAGTATGAATTAAGGCAAATCTGCTTTCTTCTTTTTTATTGCTTTTGACATTTTGGCACTCCTTTCTTGAACTCCATCTGTAGTCAGGTTAGGTTACGTGTCCATTTCTTGAGCGTTGAATCATTATCACCTGTAGCTTTAGCTACAATTTGCATGTACCAAAATAAAGGTTGAAATTAAAATGTAAGTTTTGTTGAAGTGCGAATTGAAATATAGAATAGTATCAACAATTAAGAGTTTGGAAAATAGTATATACAATATGAATTTATTTAGTTTCTCCCATTGTTATAAGTATGTAGATAAAGAATAATCTAATTTTGACCTTGAAAAAAAAAAAAAAAAAACTCAGGTACTTTTAAAGTCTGATTTCATGACAATTTAAGATCGCTTGATGTTGTGGAGCTTTGTTGATTGATTTCAGTGACCTTTGTAATAATTTTGTGATACTTTTCGGGATTTATACATGCATTAGGTGCCATTAGCTTGATTGTAAATTTGTAAGGAAATTTATCCTAATTATAGAAATCTATTTGCTGCTCATTGGATCTACCCTACGCATATGTTGATATACTTATTCTTGTAATACGTGTGAATGAGAAATAAAGTTGGTATTAGAGAATTAGAATCAAAATATCTCGAATTCTTATTTACCACTGAATCCCTTGATGGCTACCAACTGTGAAAAACTTTTGAAAAAAACCTCAAATCTGAACTATCTGAATCAAGTTTACCACTAAATCCCTTGATGACTACCAACTGTGAAAAACTTTTTAAAAAAACCTCAAATCTGAGTTGTCTGAATTCCTTGATGGCTACCAACTGTGAAAAACTTTTGAAAAAACCTCAAATATGAACTATCTGAATAAGGTTTTCAAATTTGATTTGAGAATTCATTAATTTTTAAAATATTCATTAAACTGTTCATTAAAGCTACGCAATTGCACGTGTGAAGTTGAGTCTAAAATTAAAATCCAAATCTCTACTTAAATTAAAAGTCTATTCGTATCGCCGAATAATCGAAAACCTCCTATGTCGAAGAGCGTAATCGAAGATCTGTCACCATCTCTACGATAGAGAGCGCCGTCGAATAATGCTGTCAAAGGTCCACTATCGAACCATGTTGCGCAACGACTCGATCTGACAGGTCGGGTCACGGTCAAGTATTCTCAAAGTTGTTGTTGTTGTTTTTTTTTTTTTTTTTTTAAGCCAAATTGGTGCAAGTTTGGGACACGGCCAAATGCTTTTATTGATGAAATTTCCTCGAAAGTTTGAGAATGTGGTTCTTTCGATAAATACTGAACTTTCCTACAGTTGGAAGTATAATATACTTGGTTGATTCTTTGAAGCGCACTGCCACTGTGCCACTGCCAAGTTGCAATCATTGGAGACATTCCTAATACACGCAGTCGTTTTGTGTTCTCGAGATGACCAGATAGCTGGGCCGACGCAACTTTGGGTCAAAGGCCCAAAAATAGGAGTCCAGTAAACAAAAGAGCGAAGCATATGAATGACACAAATTTAAAAACCATTACACTAACATAACAATTAAAAAATAAAAACTAGATCATATATGACACAAAATGAACAATATTCGGGAATATCATTGCTGTTTAATATCACAGATTAATAGAATATGGATCCCACAATATAGAGCCCACCAGTAGAACCTACTTTTTTATTAGTGTGATGTTAAATATTACTGATATTCTAAAGTATTTTTCCAAAATTAATTAAAATTTATGTCATGTTGGTAAAAAAATGGGAAATTTATATTATATTAGTGAATATATGAAAAAATATATAGTT
This sequence comes from Ficus hirta, assembly GCA_038430175.1. Lineage (NCBI taxonomy): Eukaryota > Viridiplantae > Streptophyta > Magnoliopsida > Rosales > Moraceae > Ficus > Ficus hirta. The sequence goes on along the minus strand of CM076594.1, from coordinate 3,038,838 downwards.
ATTTAGGTAATTTTCTCGTAAAAAAAAAAAAAGAAAAAAACAATTGTGTTATTGCTTCACTCCTAGGCCCAACCCACGGCCCTGAAATTTCTAGAATGCCCCTCAAGTAAGGGATATAAAGATTTGAGAAAATTATCCAAATAGCCAACTTTTTTTTCATCCATCCATCGACTAACATGATACAAATTTCCCTTTCTTGATTAACACGACACAAATTTTATTTTATAAGTTGCTCGTTTATCAAGTTGTTGTTAATGAACATTATCGTTTGATGTGTTATTGTGTCTGTCTAAATTTGCTTGTCGTTCATAGTCTTTTGTAGGCTGCTTGTTTGTTTGTCGTTTAGAGAGTTAAGGTGACCCTTTTTGAGTTGTCGTTTTGCTTGGCTTAAGAAGGCCTCGTTGTACTGAATTATAGATATATGAATTTTTTGTGAATTTCATATTAGAGTTGAGTTTGTTTTTCTTCTCTTCCCCCCCCCCCCCCAATTTTAGGGGTTTTCCCTTTAGCCATAGATTTAACTTGAGTTTTTCTAATTCCGCTGAATCAGACACTTTTCTTCTCTCCCCCCTCCCCCCCCCCCCCCCACCCAATTTTAGGGGTTTTCCCTTTAGCCATAGATTTAACTTGAGTTTTTCTAATTCCGCTGAATCAGACACTTTTCTTCTCTCTCCCCCCCCCCCCCCCCCCCCCTCCCTCCCCCCATTTTAGGGGTTTTCCCTTTAGCCATAGATTTGACTTGAGTTTTTCCAATTCCGCTGAATCAGGCACTTTTCTAAACATTGTAAGATTTTTACCTTGTTTATCCCTTTAAATATTAAACTACGATTAGTACTTGGGGGAATTATATTTTTAGAGAGTTGGTATTACAAAACACATTTTGGAAAAAACAAAAAAGATGAAAATGTCCCCCTCTTTTTTTAATTCACTTGTAATTCTTTGATAGCGTAGAGTATAATGAAAAGGAGAAATCATCTTTTTATCATATAAAACTGAAATTTTTAAAACCACCCATGCAAAAGTGTCATTGATGTATGATATCACTGACTTTTTAAAGTTATATTATAACTAATTTACACTATTAAAAAGGGGGGCAGTGTTAAGAGGAAGAAACAGAAGAACATAAAAAAGCTAAACAAATCAATTACATAGGCTATTTATATTCTCTCCTCTCCCTCCTTTTTCCCGTTTTGAAATGGCATTTTCCAAACTCGCTGCACTATAGAAAAAATAAACTCAACAGGAAAAAAAAAAAAAAGAAAAGAAAAAAACAGCAGTTAAAGGAAATCAACTGAGGGAGAGATTATTAGAACGTTTTGTCCTTAACAATGAGTATAGCATGTTACTCTCTGATTTTTCCTTTTTTTTTTTTTTTTTTTTTTTCAGTTTTGGTCGTTGATCATAAAATTGACTATGAATTTCTTTAATTTAATAGGGACAATGACGACTATCACGAAAAAAAAAAAACTTCAAGGAGTAATTTATCAAAAACTTTTCGAAAAAAATACGAAAATAAAAAGGTAATAACCCCACACAAAAAAAAAAAAAAGCATCCTCAAACAAAAGGGCAAAAAAAAAAAAGATTCCGATCTTGGGAATTTGGTTTCAAGTCATGTCCAATAAGTAGTCCATAATTGCAGTTTTCTTTTAAAGCACCTTTGACCAGTTCATGATATTAAATATAGTGAGAAAAAGTAGAAGCCGATCTTATTATAAAGTGAACATTTGGCTGCTTAGCTATTAAATTTGCATAGGAAACATATAAACAGGAAAACGTTCTATAGAATATAGGTCTTTGTTTTAATTCAAACTCAACCTGAATCCTTTCTTGGAAGACATTTGTGAATTTTGGCTTCATTTTGTCCGAGTTTTCACGGTCATAACAATCCCAATGAGTTAAAACCTTGCTAGTGGATAAGGGCAAGTGGAGGTCTCTTTCTTTTCTGAGCACCCCACTCGGCTTTCCTCTGCGAAGACACTGAACCAGATTCCCGGAAAAGAAACTTCACTTTCAAGGGAGGCCAAAAAAAAAAAAAAAAAAGGGCCAAGGTGACCCACAATTTTCAGTAGCAATAAGAAGAAAAATAACCCATCAATCCATCGCCAAAACCAGAAAACACAGTGGAATCTATCTCTCTCTCTCTCTCTATATATATATATATTTATCTCAAACTTTCTCTCTCTAGAGTGTTATACATTAGTTGTAGTGTGGTCAGGGAGCTGGTAGAGAAGTAGCAGTGGGAGAGTGGGTTTGAATTTGGATTCAACTTTTACTTTACTTTCGTCACCACGAGATGTCACTTCAAAAATCTTTTTATCAATCTTCCACATTTGGCATTTATTTCTAGTTTCAAACGTCCCATAATAAATATGCTTATAAGACTTTGGAACTCTCTTATGAAAAATCATAATTCCCAGTTTCCCATATTTAAGCTTACACGCATCCATCAAACTCTCCATCTAATTAAACGACCGATCTTGTAGTTATCAATGCTTGTTTGCTTTGTCAACCTATCATCTAGCTATGAGCCTAAAATGTTCATTTCATGCGGAGGTCTAGGAGATAATCTATGCACTAAGCATATGTTATTGTCGTGTTATACTAATACCAAATACATATATAGAGGAAATGTGTGTTGTCTGATGGTTGGACGTCCGGCGAGGGAGAGAGATGATATAATCTGAGAAATTGTATCTATGTTTATCTTATCTTTTATTAGCACTGTTTTTTTTACATCCAATGATCATAAACAAATTATCGTATGTGTCCAGCAAAAAGAGATTACCGAACATGAGAGTTAGAATATATATATTACTATTACGGGATAATTAGTCATAGATGGTTTTTCCACGTTAGTTGACCCTATAAACCTTATCTATTTGTATCATGAGACGCAATATATCACCTCAATAAGAACTAATGTTAATTAACTTGTACAATTTAGCTTGCATATTCATTTTTAAAATGGACTTAAAAAAAATCCAACTCTAAAAAATATATGACTTTTTAATTTACTGTTCACAATCTTTTTACCCATTTAAACGTCGTTTCATTTAAAACGAAAAGACTTTCAATGAGTATCCGATCTAAACAAACCAAAACCTCTGATTTAAAAATAGTCTTAAACGCTATCCACTGGACGTGAACATGAGATCTCCCATCGATCGAATTAAGTGAAAATAGGGACATGCTTCTTAATTACTACCTTGTGGTATGATGTTGTTGTCATCCACCAAACCACTATGGACTCGTATTGTTGTTGATACCACGATATGGTTTTTATTTTTTTATTTTTTTATTTTTTTTATTTTTTTGAATTATTATAGGATTTTTGGGACCACTACTACTACTACTACCTAGCATTGAACAGCTTTTAGTACACTGAGAACTGTAGTTCAACAATTATGAAGCAACCAACCAATCACAAACAGATTACCATTTCCAACGATCTTTTTAACTCAAGGGAATGCTTTCTGCACAAGAGAGAGAGAGAGAGAGAGAGGGGGTCGTTCCAATATGGATGTGGGAACAAAACCAGCTGGCATGGCCTGGCCTGCAGCTTTCTTCGTGTCAAAGTTCATCATCTTTTTCAAGCTGCTTTATTCACTCAAACAACATATTAATTATGCAATGTTTGATAAAGTGAAACTTTTTTTTTTTTTTTTTGTCTTCATGTGAGAAACCATTAAATTTGACCTCAAATTTTAAATGTTGTGACTTGTGAGGTCTCTTTCTCGTGTAAGTTTACAAGCAAACAATTAAATAGAGATAAAAAAGAAAAAAAAAATAAACAAAGAGAAAATGTAGAAAAAAAAAAAAACAAATAAGTTCAAAAAAAAAAAGTGAAAAAAACAAATAAAGAAGCCTGACAAAGAGTGCCACTTTTATAGAGGAAATTCTTCCCATTCTTGGTTTGTAATGGTTCGCTCCGAGGGGACAGCTCAGCATAAGGCCCTGCCCTTTGAGCTCTCTTTCTTTTTTCGGCTTCAGGGCCGGTTTGAGAGAAATTTTAGAGATGTACACCTCCGTCTTCGTTTCAAATTTAAAGTTTTTATAATTAGATTTTCAAAGTTTAAAGTTTTTATCTTTTTTTTAAAGTTAATTAAAATTATAATTAATTTTTTAAAAATTCAATCAATTTTAATTTAAAATTTTCATTTTAAATCCACACATCAAGCACAAACGTAATTTTAGATTAAAAATAAGATGTAATTTTAAAAATATGTATTTAGTTAAAAACTATATTTAGGTTAAAAAAGTGAAATCTTAAATATATTCAGAAAAAATATTAACATAGATCTTATTTCATTTCTCTCAAAATTATATGCAGTTTATAAAAATTCATCTTATTTAGACTTGAAATTATAAAGTTATAGGGTTCGTTTGGTGATACAACTCAACTCAAACTCAATTCAAATTTTTCATCTCAATTTTTATCTTTTTCTAAAAAATCAACAAAGTTTATAACTACTTTTTAAAAAATCAACTCAATTCAAATTTAAAAATTTCATCTCATCTCAAACTTAACTCATTCAAAAAACGGACCCATCAACTTTTAAAATTGATATTTATTATAAATATTGAAAAATATAAACAATGAAATGTAATTTTAAATTGAAGAAATTGACAAAAAAAAAATTTGTGAAAACCGAAAGGCAGATGTGCGTGAGCCCTCATTTTCTTGCCATACTTTTCTTTTCTTTTCTTTTTCTCTCTCCTTTTTTTTTTTTTTTTGGGGTAAGTCAAAGATAGTAATATCATAATGACGAAAACAACCTTTCACCAACATAAAAACATGCACTCGCAGTGTTGCCTGCTGAGTTCAGTGTTGTCAATTTCGAGGTCATTCTCGTCAGTTAAGACTTAATTCCGGTCATGGGCCCAAAATTTTGGTTTTGGTCAGTTCCTTACCCAATTGTACCTTTGCGGGAGATTCTGAGGGCCCAATTCTAGTGAATGACGCCATCAAATCAGCCTTTTTTGCTATCCCCTCCTTTTTCCTGACCTCCCCAAACAAAGGGTGAAAATGAAAAGAGAAATAACTAGAGGGAACTAAATGAGAAAAAAGAAAAAACATTGGCGTAACTTTTTATTTGCACTTGCATTTCTATAAATATTTTTTTCTTTCCTTTTTCTTTGATAAAGCAGTTTTAGTGCACTGAACAGTTATTATAATTTTTGTTTATTGGTACTTGGACCATAATTCAGTTACAATTATTGCCTATTAGAACACTAATTAATGGGTCCACTATCAAACATGCGACAAAAAAAAAAAAAAAAACGCGTTTTGAACTATAATATAGTTAAACTTATTCTCTCCACGCAGCCAATTCATATAGAATATTTTCTGTTTTAATTCCAATTATTTGTTATTGTCCGGGTTAGATCTCTATCTTTTTGATGGGCAAGGAAAAGAGTATTTATTTATGGTGGAGACATTTTTTTTTTTGCGATCCGTAAGTATTATTGTTTAATCCATAAATATTCACATTTAAAATTTATTATACACGACACACAATTATTTATCATCAATAAATTAAAATATCAATATTGGTCAATTGGACAAAAGTCCTACCATAAGTTTTTGAGATCACATCCCCTGATAAAATCCTCAACAGAAAGAAAGGACCATTGTTTTTTTTTTTTTTTTTTTTTTTTTGGGAAAGGACTAGTGTTACTGAATAGTGAAGGTATGGGAAATTTGAATATATTTCTCTTTCCTTTATTTTTATTTTATTTTCTTTATCATGATCCTTTCTTGTAATGGGTCAGTACTGGCTAAGATGTTTAGGCCATCATATTGCAGCCAGCAGACCTAGTAAAGTAAACTGTAAAAGTGTTTTTAATAATTCTACATGTATACTAGTAGTCAAAGACATACACATCCAGCTACTGATATAAACACATTATAATATAATACATGCTACTAACAAAAAAAGGAAAAGATGCCTTGAACCCAACATACCAAAAAATTAAGTAATTTCAATGTCACTTTAACTTTTTTTTTTTTTGGGTTAAATAATCTTCACAAATTTTTCTTTTTAAAAGTTTATTAAAGTTGCGGCTATACAATGTCACTAGACTCTTTTTAAAGATCTTCAAAGAAAATAAAAATATATATATTTTCTAAAGGTTATTAAAGTGGCGGCTATAAATAATAAACAATAAAAAGTGTACGTATAACAATATGAAAATCATCATGCTAATAACAATTCTACAAAGTGGTATAAGAATATCTTCCCTCATATGTGACTAATAACTACATCCATCCATGGTGCAAAATCTACAAAGAAAGGAGCTAGGCTTCCTTTTCTTTTTCTTTCTTTCTTGCTTTTTTATTTATTTTTCTGAATCCTATAATTTAGAAAATAGAAGTGGAGGTTTGGAGGCACAAAAGGGACGAATAGTTCATTGTAATGCGCAAAAGAAATGTAAATAAAAGATGTCAAGATTCTAACAACATTACAATATATGGAGAATTTTAAGATAAGATATATAATAAAATTCAATCACTATATTATATTAAAATCATATTAAACTAGAAACAATAATTTGATAGAAACTCAATTAACACTTGATGTTTAATGTTTTATCAGATTTAAAGTTTTTTTTTTCACTTCATCACATAATTTTCTAAATTTAAATAAGAAGAATTTTGAATTAAGATATGAAATAAATTACGTTAGACAAAATTCTAATCCTTTAGATTACACTAGTGTCACAAATTCATCTAAAAAAAAGTAGCACAAATGAGAAAAAAAAAAAACAGAATTTGATAAAATTCATCTTACAAAATAGTTAGGTTTTTGATAAAATCATCCCACGATTATAATAGTTTTACCATTACAACATAATTTTATTTTTATTATTTTTTAATTCTCTTCCAATAAAAATTGCAAAAAGATAATGAGACAAGAGCCGGATATTCTGAACTAGGCAACAGAAGGGTGCTTTTTCGCTTTACAGCTAGTTGGAAGGTGTAGAATAGGCGGAAAAGATAATAAGCGTGCACAATTTAAAATTTGCAAAAAACATTTGGTCCAATTAGAGAATATTCTGAGCTCTGAAGGGGTTTCTCTGCAAAAACAAGCACAGAAATACCGTTGCTGGAAAGAGTAAAGTCACGTGACCTGCGTGCCCTCTCTCTCTAACACATTACCTTCTTCTCTCTCTCTCTCTCTCTCTCTCTCTCTCTCCGTGGCTATGGCGTTTTTTCTACCTCCTTCTTTCTCTCACATTCTGTACTCTGTAACGAATATGGAACTTGCTCTTAAGCTGATAATTTCCCATACCCATTTCCCGGTTCTTCGGCTTTAGCCTCACCATTTCTCTGGTCTTCTCTCTCTCTCTCTCTCTCTCTCTCTCTCTGTCATGGCGTTTGAGCTTCCGTTTCTCGTTCATGGCGTCGTGTTTCTTCACCTACTCTTTCTCTTCTCCACCGCCATGTCAGACCAGAACGCAGCTAACCCAGAAACAGCAGCCCTTCTCTCCTTCAGAGCCTCTCTCTCAAACCCCCACATTTTGTCCTCATGGAACCTCTCCGCCCCACACTGCAGCGGCTGGCTCGGCGTCTCCTGCAGACTAGGCCGTGTCGACTCACTCTCTCTCTCCTCTCTCTCCCTCAGAGGCCCGCTCTCTATCTCCATTTTCTCTCTCACCAGCCTCGCCGTCCTCGACCTCTCGTCTAACGCTCTTCACGGCGGAATCCCGCCGCAGATTCTCAGCCTCCAGAGCCTGAAGCACCTCTTCCTCGGCGAAAACCAGCTCTCCGGCGAGCTTCCGAGTCAGCTGAGTGGATTGACTCAGCTTCAGACACTGAAACTCGGGCACAACTTTTTTTCCGGCGAAATACCTCCGGAGCTCGGGGACTTGGCTCGGCTCGAGACTCTCGACCTCTCCGGTAACGCTTTAACCGGAAATGTGCCTGCCCAGATAGGAAACTTGACGAGGCTTCTGTTCTTGGACTTAAGCAACAACCTTCTCTCAGGTCCTTTTCCGTTACCTGTTTTCACAAATTTAGAGTCTTTAACTTCCTTGGACATATCAAACAACTCGTTTTCCGGTATAATCCCAACGGAGATTGGCAACTTGAAGAACCTCACTGAACTTTACATTGGGATAAACCAGTTTTCTGGTCAGTTGCCTCGTGAGATTGGTCAACTTTCCGAGCTTGAAATCTTCTATTCCCCTTCTTGTTTTATAACCGGACCTTTTCCTGAGGACTTGTCAAAGTTGCAAAGGCTTGGAAAACTTGACCTTTCTTATAACCCTTTGAGGTGTTCGATTCCAAAATCCATTGGGAAGTTGCAGAATTTGAGTTTTTTGATCCTGGAGTCCTCTGAGCTTAACGGGTCAGTTCCTCCTGAGCTGGGAAACTGTAGGAACTTGAAGACTTTGATGCTGTCCTTCAATTCATTATCTGGGTCCTTGCCTGAGGAGCTTTCTGAGCTTCCCATGTTGACGTTTTCCGCTGAAAAGAACCAGCTTTCCGGGCCGTTGCCTTCCTGGCTTGGGAAGTGGAATCAGGTAGACTCGCTTTTGCTTGCGAGCAACCGGTTTTCGGGGAAAATTCCGGCTGAGATTGGGAATTGTTCTATGCTTAGGCACCTTAGTTTGAGCAATAACTTGTTGAGTGGTGGAATACCGAACGAGCTCTGCAATGCATTGTCTCTTATGGAGATTGATCTCGGCAGGAATTCCTTCTTTGGTACAATTGAGAACACTTTTGTCAAGTGCACTAATCTTACTCAGTTGGTGTTGGTGAATAATCAGATTGTTGGTCGAATTCCCAAGTACCTCGCGGAGCTTCCACTGATGGTGCTTGACCTTGACTCGAACAATTTCACCGGAACGATTCCTGCTAGCATTTGGAAGTCGCCGAGTTTAATGGAATTCTCAGCTGCAAATAATCAGTTGGGGGGCTCTCTGTCTGAGGAGATTGGCAATGCAGCAGCACTGGAAAGGCTTGTTATCAGTAACAATCAGTTGAAAGGCACCATACCTAAAGAGGTTGGAAAGCTTACAACTCTTTCTGTTCTTAACTTGAATTCAAATCTGCTTGAAGGGAGTATCCCGATCGAGCTGGGAATGTGCACTGCACTTACCACATTGGACTTGGGAAACAACCGTCTCAATGGGACCATACCGGAGAATCTCGCGGACTTGGCTCAACTTCAATGCCTGGTTCTCTCTCACAATGATCTATCCGGGTCGATTCCTTCAAAGCCGTCATCGTATTTTCAGCAGGTTAATATCCCTGATCTGAGCTTCGTTCAACACCGCGGGGTTTTTGACCTATCTTACAATAGGTTGTCTGGAACGATACCTGATGAATTGGGAAGCTGTGTGGTCGTGGTAGATCTACTGATAAGTAATAACTTGCTTTCTGGGGAAATTCCAAGATCACTCTCTCGCTTGACAAATCTTACAACCATGGATTTATCTGGGAATTTTCTCATAGGTTCCATCCCTCAGGAGTTCGGTGACTCCCTAAAGCTCCAAGGCTTGTATCTGGGAAATAATCAGCTCACTGGAAGCATTCCCGGAAATTGGGGTCGTTTGAGCAGTTTGGTGAAGCTGAATTTGACTGGTAATAAGTTGTCCGGTTCAGTACCAGCAAGTTTTGGGAACTTGAAAGGCCTAACCCACTTGGATATGAGCTCTAACGAGCTCAGCGGCGAGCTACCTTCTTCTCTTTCGAGCATGCTAAACCTTGTAGGGCTTTATGTTCAGCATAACAAGCTTTCTGGCCAGGTTGATCAGCTCTTTTCGAATTCCATAGCGTGGAGGATCGAAACTATGAATTTGAGCTGCAATTTGTTTGATGGGAAATTGCCACAATCTTTAGGTAACCTGTCATACTTGTCATTCTTGGATCTTCATGCAAATATGTTTTGGGGAGAGATTCCAGCGGAAGTTGGGAATCTGATGGAGCTCGAGTATTTTGATGTTTCGAGGAACAGGCTCTCCGGACAGATTCCAGAGAAATTATGTGGGCTGGCCAATCTGTTTTACTTGAATTTGGCTGAAAATAGATTGGAAGGGCCTATTCCTAGAAGTGGAATTTGCCAGAAGCTATCAAAAGTTTCACTTGCTGGGAACAAGAACCTGTGCGGGAGAGTAATGGGATTCGATTGCCATGTTAACGATTTTGACAAATCAGCATTGTCAAATGCCTGGGGACTAGCTGGGATTGTCATTGGAACTACTCTAATCGTTCTTATTATCGCTTTTGCTCTTGCGAGATGTGTTGCCAGGAACAGCAGGCAAAAAGACACCGAAGAAATGGAGGAAAGCAAACTCAACAGTTTTCTGGATCAAAATCTCTACTTTCTTAGCAGCAGCAGATCAAAGGAGCCTCTGAGCATCAATGTGGCCATGTTCGAGCAGCCTCTGTTGAAGTTGACCTTAGTCGATATCCTTGAAGCGACCAACAACTTCTGCAAGACCAACATAATTGGAGACGGAGGTTTCGGGACGGTGTATAAAGCCACTCTGCCTAATGGAAAAACGGTTGCAGTTAAAAAGCTAAGTGAAGCTAAAACGCAAGGTCAAAGAGAGTTTATTGCTGAAATGGAAACTCTGGGGAAAGTGAAGCACCAAAATCTAGTGCCGCTGCTCGGGTACTGCTCTATTGCGGAGGAAAAGCTCCTTGTTTACGAGTATATGGTGAACGGGAGCCTAGACCTTTGGCTGAGAAATCGAACCGGGGCTCTTGAAATCCTAGATTGGGAGAAACGCTTCAAAATTGCAAATGGCGCCGCACGTGGGCTGGCTTTTCTGCACCATGGATTCATTCCCCACATCATTCACAGGGACATAAAAGCAAGCAACATCTTGCTCAACGAAGACTTTGAGCCAAAGGTTGCTGATTTTGGGCTGGCAAGGTTGATTAGTGCCTGTGAAACTCATATCACCACTGACATAGCTGGAACGTTTGGCTACATTCCACCAGAGTACGGACAGAGTGCTAGGTCTACTACAAGGGGAGATGTCTACAGTTTTGGCGTGATTTTGCTTGAGTTGGTTACAGGGAAAGAACCAACCGGACCCAACTTCAAGGAGATCGAAGGCGGGAATTTGGTGGGCTGGGTCTTTCAGAAGATCAAGAAGGGGCTGGCTGCTGATGTTCTCGATCCAACCGTCCTCAACGCGAACTCTAAGCACATGATGCTTCAAATGCTTCAGATTGCTTGCCTTTGCCTCACCGAGAATCCTGCCAGCAGGCCCACCATGCTTCAAGTGCTGAAGTTCCTTAAAGGGATCAAAGATGAGTAACTGTAAGATGTAGACTTCTTATGTCCCTTGTCTGATAGGTTGACGAACTAGAATAATACTGTAAAGTATTTAGGAAGCAAATAGAACTCCAATGTAACCTCCAAGACTTTTAGTTTCCTAATCTAATGAAAATCAAGAGTTGCTCTTCTTGACCTTATTTTTCGCTTCGTGTAACCTGTGCTAGTTTCTTGCTTCTGCTCCTCTGCGTATAAAGACATGATGATATAAACAAATGACATATACGTATGTAGTACAGAAAGCAGTAGAAATGTATGTATATATGGTATACATGTATGCGTGGTGTGTATTTCTGGTGCAAATGTTAAAGTCAAGTTTTGGAATGGTTTTTCGAGGATAAGAAATTCGACAATTTCTAGCACAAAGCGAAATATCTTATTACGAAACAGTTATGCTCGTAAACTTGATTAACTTATTTTCTAATCAAACTATTTTTGCGTGTGTGCAAAGCCAAATGAAAGAAAAGAAAAGAAAGAAATCAACCAACATATGTAGACATATATATATATATATATATATATATTTATATTTTCCCCTTCTGCTGCAACTGCTTCGAATGTTTAAGCTATCATATGCTCTTTTGGCTTTTTATATCTTCGTGGTTTTGGATGAAGCTGTTCCTTTGCAAATTTGCTTGTAATTTTCACTGCTGGAAATGTTACATTTGACTGAGTTTGCGTTTGACTCACCGGTTAGAGATGAAATTTTTAAGTTGGAGTTAGTTGACTTTTCAAAAAATAATTATAAATTTTGTTGACTTTTCAGAAAAATACAAAACTGAGATAAAAAGTATAGTTTAATTTAAGTTAAACTTAAATGTAAAACAAAGCCTGAGTTTGAGATGGAAAGTGGACTTTTTGTGGCTCTAGCTTTTGTACATGATACATCTATTTCACCATATAATTCCGTAAGCTTAAGCTGGAGAATGAACAAGAAGAAAGACAATAAGGACCTTTTGAACTATTTTCTGGTTGCTCAGTAGTCTCTACCGCAAATGAGGAAACTTCTTGCTCAAAATTCAAAAACCTATTTTCACCACGGTTTGTGGCGGCATAGTGATTATGAGAAATTGCATAATGACTCCTCGTACTCTCAATCCTGGTTCGAGTGCTCATTCCATGTATGATATATCGAGAGTGCACTTTGATGTCCGGTCTATTCTGATAATGTCGTGAACCTGTGAGAACTAAGATATAATATTAAAATTTTAAGTTATATCTCATAATATTCAATCTGTGATCCCAATAGATTCTCGATATGGTTCTAAGCCAGAGCGTGGACATCAAATAATTTTTACTACCCAATCTAAAAAGATAGTGTAGAGAAATCATGTATAGTCAACAGTGGCAGCTCTTTTGCGGACAATTACTAGAAAAATGGAAGACGGCAAGGCTAGAAGCCGTGCACAAAAAACTCAGCCAAAGTGTTCTTTAATTAAGATATATTATTTTAACATCAACACGTTAATAGATAACAATCAACCACCCACTTCTTCTTCTTTCCTTCTTTTTATTTTTTAAATCAACCACCCACTTCATTACGACATAGATAAGTCATTAACTCGGTTCAACATAAATATCTTTTTTTTTTTTTTTTTTTTTGGAATCTGGAACTATAACAACCGCACGCACCAACAACAGGACAAAACTCCAATTTCGTCTAATCTAACAGACGAATCAAAGACATTTCCAACTCTTTTCCCCCACAAAGTAATAGTGTCAGTGATGTTTTAACCATCAGGTCAGCCAGCATCTTTAATATGTGGAAAGGTTCCGTGATTAAATTTTAGAAAAAAATAAATAACACAATTCTAAAACGTTTCTATCTCAAATCCAAAAAACCACCCACATTATACCAAATATTTTGACTTTTGGGCTTGGAACGTGGCAAAACACCGCCAACAGTGATGATAACTCATCATAAATCCTAGGTCGCAATCTCGCTTGCATAATATCATATAACCTTAATAACAGAATCTATTTAGAATTGGAAGTTAGATGTAATATTAAGAATTGTGGATACTCTGTCCGGAAAAATTCTCCTAAACAGGACCTTACTTTTATCCCGCAATTTCCATGGCTTCACTAGTAAATATCAACTAGTTTTTTTGGGTCATCGTTTTGAAACTGTTTCGAAACTTCCAATAATGCATATTCAAGAAAAAGTAAGTAAATAAATAAATAAAAACAAAAGTAAACCCACTAAATGGACCAACTTGGCAAGGATAACATGGAGCTTCCAACTGGAGCCATCGATTTCTTCAGCCCAACACGTTTTCCAATACCATTATAATTCCACAAACTTTTGTTTTGTTGAAATTACACAATTAGATAGAAAACGAGAGGAGGAAAATTATAAAAAAAAAAAAAAAAAGGTTTTTCTATCCAAAAGGGCAAAAGGGTAGGCGTAGGTCCTAGAAACTTCTTGAATTATCAAAAGTCCTAAAAGGTTAACGACGCACGTGACCTACTCGGCGCACGTGCCTCTCCTTGTACGGACTCGGAAATACAATATGGCTACAGCTAGCTACACCGCCTACGGAGACTATACTTATCCAATTTTTTTTTGGCTTTTTTTTTCCGGCCCTTTTTTGGGTGGGACCACTGTCTGTCATCAATTACAGACCCTCTGATTAACTCTGTGGGACTGCTTCAGCCACGGCTTTTCCTGATGATCAACATCCAACGGTTCTGATTTCACGTCGACTCCAGCTGGCTGACGCAGCCGCAGATCCGTCTCGTCCCCCGGCGCCTCGCTGCCCTCGTCGCTTCCTTCCCTGGCCCGCTTCGTCCCGATCGTCACTCCGAACAGCTTCGGGCTCGTCTTCTCCGCCGCAGCCTCCTCCTCCTCCCCGTCCTCCTCGCCTTCGCCGTTGAACCGCTTCGCAGTAGCGGGCAGCAAATCCAGCGGTTTCACATCCCGAAAAAAGCTCTCCCTCACCTGAAAACCGCTCTCCGGTTGGACGCAAGCGTAATTCGACACCATGCTGAAGATATTGCTGCAAAGCGACTTCATCTCCGCAAGCTCCTTCGTCAGCTGGAGATTCTCCTTCCTCAGCCTCTCGTTCTCGTCCACGAGCTCCGCCGGACCTCTGGCCGGCGACGAGTTCGAAGATATAACTTGCTCTTCTCCGGAGTTCGACGGCGAAATTATTGGCCTCGCCGTTGAAATCGCCGCCACAGTCACTGCCGCCGCTGTCGCCGTAGGCGTCGTCGCTGGTGTCGCGATTTTCCGGCGTTGAATTTCGGACAGGAGTCGTTTTTCGCCTCTGCGAAAGTACTCGTTCGAGAATTCCCACCGATCGGGTACAACCTTCCTAAATCCCTAAAATTCCAAAAAAAGAAAACAAATTTAGATCTCAAACTGCACAAAAATAATCTTTTGTAAAACAAACAAAAAGAAAAACTTACATAGGTGTTGAGCTGTCTAACGAAGCTGGAGAAATTATTATGCTTGAAATATTTGGGAAGCAAATCTCTGGCGAAGACGGTGGGGTTCCAGACGATGAAGGTAGATCCGTCGTCGTTCCAGGAGATCACGTCGTCGATGGTTTGATCGTCAACGAGCTGATAGGTTTTGGTCAAAAATGGCGTCGGTAAAGTCCTCTGAGACTCGCCGGAAGCGGCATCTCCGCCTGCCTCCGCCGCCATGGTTGAAGCGTCTTGATCGGAACCAATAACAGCAATGGGAAACAAGCACGCTAGAGACGTGAAGATCGAAGAGAAGGGTGTTGGGGGGCGTTGGTTATAGCAGTTCTAGAAGGTTCGCGGTGGAATTTGGACGTTGTAGAGAGAGAGAGAAAGAGAAAGAGGAGAGAGAGAGAGTGAGGGGATTGATTTTGAGGAAGAAAAACGGTGGGAAAGGAAACGGAAGGAGCAAAATGGAAGAAAGAAACCACCAGACGAAGCTACTACGTTACGTCTTTCCTCGAGAAACTTCCAAGATTTTCTCCATCTCTTTCTACACGTGTCCATTTCTCAGCGGATATATTTCTCTATTTTGGTAAATTTGTTTCAACCGATCTGTTTTCCTTTCCTTTGTGCTTGGGAATTTATATTAATCAACTTTAAAAAAGAAAGAAAAAAAAATAAGGGAAATTCTACATTATAGAGTAAAAGTTTTTAACTTTTCGACTTTCGGTTTTAAGTTTAATTATAATTAATTTGTATTTTTTATATTAATTTTTTATTTTTTAATATTAATAAAATTTATAATTAATTTTTAAAAAATTTATTAATTATAATTTACAATTTTCATCTCGAATAAGTGAATAAAAGCAAGCTTAGAATTTATTTGAATGGTTTTGATGTAGAGTGCACACAAAATCTATTGTGCATCCAACTCCACCTGATTATTAAACAATTAAAAGGAAGGAAAAAAAAAAAAGGTTCCAGTTGTCCATTTTCGTCGTCGACAACAGGGAAGGAGGTGGTCGCCGCCGTCGGAGGTGGCAGAGTCCAATGTATTCGTTGTCAGATTCGGAGGCCGGAGAATAAGCTTGTCGAGCTTCTACGCCGTCGTGCCGGTGGTTGCTTGACCGACGGACCTTGCCGCTCTCCTTTCCGACGGCTCCTCCCCACGCCAAATCTCGCGCCAACACCGTCATTCCGTGTCATCACCGGCGAACTCGACCTCCGAGCGGAGCTCCCACTGTTACCTGCCGGTGATTCTCCCTAGCCTGTATCATTCGTCGAAGCCTCGGTGCCCGATCATGGTCGCCGCCTCGGGCTACGCCCTGTGCGACGTCGGATCACCATGGCAGAGTTAGTGGAAGCTCTCCGATCTCCTGCGCGATGCTCCGGAAAGGTCGAGTGGCGGTGGATCAACGGCATGCTGGGGAGCGGCAGTCGGGGAGCGGCGACGGGCTCAGCCACGGATTCGTTTTCAAGGCGAGGCTCACGCCGATGACGAAGACAGGGGCCCTCGCCCTCGTCCTAGCCCTCGCCGGCTAGTACTCCTTTTTTTTTTTTTTTTTTTTAACTCTAGTAGGGAGGACATCAAATGTGGGGGATTCTATTTTTATTTGGTGAGCTTTAAGTCTTTTTAACCACAATATTTGAATCTGAATCTAGGTATAGAATTTTTAGGGAGAATGGGAGAAATAGCATAATCAGTTATAGGAATTTAATTAAATAGCAGATTTTTAAAAGCTATTAAATAAGGGAGAGGTTGTGGTAGAGCCTCTCTCAGAGTAACTACCGGTAGATCTTTTTTTTGAATCGTTAGATTTAATCAAACGGTTGAAATGTTATTGGTGTATCATACTTATCATACACCTTACCTCATATTTCCTTTCCCATCCAAAGTCTTCTCCGTTGCCGGCGACCCACCCCAGGCCCCAGCCACGGCCACCCCCCACCCAGCCCCGACACCCCCCCCCCACCACCCCCCCCACCCCCCGCGGCCTGCCCCCAGCCTTCTCGGCCCCCCCCCACCCTAGGTCCCCCCCCCCTCCCCCCCCAACGGGACCCCCCACCCCTCTCTCTCGACATAGATCTTACCAAGTTTCTCTCAACGACATGGATCTTGTTTTTGCTAAGGACTCTTTTTTTGTGATTGGTTTTTTTTTTTTATTTTTTGATTTGTAGTTTTGTGTGTAATAATGGCGATGACTTTACCGTCTTTTCCTTTGAGTATCATCATAATTTATTGATGAATTCTTTTTTATTGAAAAGTTTTGTCTCATATAATACAAGGTCATTTATTATGTTTTGTACTACATCTCCTTATTAAATTTAATAAAATTCCTGTTAAAAAAAACACACACACACGGACACACATTTTTTGGCAACTAGGGCTGGTTGTACTATATTTTGTTGTTGTTGTATATTTTTTTTCTTTCTTTTTTTTTAACCTTAGATTTGGCCATTATAATCTCATATATTCTCAATTCATTTTTGTCATCTTGTACAAGATGGCATTAGTTTAAATCACAAATTGAATAAGTTAAAGCAAAGCTAAGTTGTCTCATATGTCATCTTAAAATGGTTAATAGCCTGTCTCTCAAATCTTTTGCTGGAAATAGCTTTTGCGTTATAGGTTTGCAGTTATATTGCACCCACAGAATACATGCTAATCTGTTCTTGGCTTCAAGGTTGCTTTTGCTGTCTTTTTCCTTTGTTAATTATGACTAATCGGATCCTTTTATGCTCTATGCCCGATAAAGCTTTTCCTAGGATTATTGCAAATTTATATATATATATATATATATTTTTAGTAAAAATTTATATTTACCGTTACTATATGCTTATTTTATCCCTTATTCTTCTGATCATAAGTAATAACCCACTTACGGCTACTTTCTACTTATAGCTACAAAAAGAAACCATATCCAATATTTTATGTTTCTTTTCCACTATTTTCGGTAGGTAAGGGTCGCTATTTGTCATAGATGCCAAATACACAAGGGAAGAGAGCTTAAAACTTTATTTCGCATTTTAATTCAACTTTAACTAAATTGTATTTTTTTTGCATTAATTTTTATTTTTTTTTAAAAAATTAACAAAAATTATAATTAATTTTAAAAAATCAATAAATTCCAACTTAAAAATTTTATCTTCAAACGACAAATCAAACACAAGTTAAATTTATGAATTTCTTAACCCTCAAGTCTTGTCACAATTAACTTTTTGAAAAGATTTGGTCAACTCATGTTAAAAATAAGTAAAACTGATAAAATTTTACAACGATTTAAAAAGAATCATACGGTACATATCTTATTATAAAATTCTCATTACTCTCAGATATTAAACAGTCTTGGGCTAGGTAAATGCTACTCCCCGACGAAAAATAACTTTAGCACAATGAGAAGCAGGAATCACAATCCAAAATAGAGGAATAATAGTAGTTTTTGATATCTATGACCTGAATAATATGGGACAAATGTTGGAGATGGGTGTCGGTCTAGTTTACTGATTTCTGTCCCAAACAACTAAAATAAAATATATATATATATATATATATATGGGAAAAACGACAAGTGTACACGAATCAAAAGTTTCACGAACTTTTGCAAACAGTGAAAAGCGTGGAAACAAACTTGCAAATTAGTGACACTAACTGTAGGCTTGGGTACATGACAAAATGCTTATCCCCATTGTGTGGTACGAAGGAACTCTTGCATGGATAGTCTTCTTCCATCATTTTCATTTGTTTCAAGGTTTTTTTTTTTTTTTTTTGGGTTGCAAAATTTTCCTAGTGGTTTTTCTAATCCAAACATTTCCCTCTCCTCCTCCGGTCCCCCCACATTTGAATCCAAACAAATTTGCGTCGTTGCCAACTAATATGCAGTCTATGTTTCAACTCTATCAAATATTTATATTTAAATTGATAGCACAAGAAAAGCGAATTAGGCCAGCGTCCACTACAAAAGACGTAGCTAGTGTACAAATGTATGCACATACCTACTCAAAGCTTGTCACTTATCCAGTACGCATTAAAAAAAAAATCCCAAGAAAAACAGTCAATACCATGTCAATTTCCTTGAAAAAAAAAAAAAAAAAAGAAGATAGAACGAGCCTCAACCAAACGAGTAGCATCGAGGAAAGATGTCCTAAAACCAAAAGAACAAAAAATCAGCCTCTCAACAAATCACGGGGTCTATCGATCTCTAAGGCTGTTAAAAAAAGTGTGACCAATCGTCGACCCGATAAACTCAATCCCCACTCTAACCTTATTTTTTCAGATTGAAATGGCAACTCTTTTCTTTGTTTTTCTAATGTGGATGGGAATACATTAGCAAGTCTTTCCTGTACCAAGTAAAATTTCAAGTCCATAACAGATGATGATTTTCTTCTCTAAAAGATGCAAAGAACAAAAAAATTGCAAAACCAAATGGAACACAAAATCCAAATAATTAACAAATTTGAAGCTCTAAAATAAGTGAGAGAAATTCATCAAGAAACATACAAATCGCCACGACGAAACAACACAAGAGTTGCTGAAGTATAAACAGCTGTGACAAAGACAACCCACCAAGCTATAAATAAAGCCAGTTCTCTCACAAAGGCAGAGCAAGGCATTAGACTGCAAAGAAATTGGAAATCAGTTTTCAAATAGTCACCATCAACTTGAGAGAATCCAAGAAAGAGAAGCAACAACAACGGCGGTGCGAGAAATTGCACAACAACTAGGCATAAGTAGTGGTTGTGAAGAAAAACCTTGGCCCTACTAAATTCCAAATCAGGTTCCTTGCTAGCGTGCAACCTTTGGTACCAAGATAGAAGCGCCTCATTCAGGAACATTTGCAAGTTGGGGCGCAGGGTGACGAGTTGCAAAACCGCCGAGAGTAACAAGCAACAAATCCTAACTTTCCTGAAATCCGACACCGAAAATCCTACATTTCCTAGCAACCTATCCGCTGTTCCAACTTCATTAACCAAATGTGATCCTATACCATTATCTATGTTCTTGTTGACGAGCATTTCGGATAAGGGCTTAATCCATAACAGAGCTGTTAATGTGATGACTAAATAATTTGCATATAAGATTGATCTAGCAAACCAGCCACAAGTTATCATTGACAAATTAGACCTCAGCTGATCAGTCCCAAGCCAGAACGACCGGGCAATCTTCGTAGCAGGGATGAACAAAAGACCTGCTAAGCAGCCCATCAAAACAGCGATGGAAAATCTCCCAGACCCATCAACTGAGCCGAAATCGAAATCGAAAACCGAAGATGCGAAAGTATAACAAGTCAAACTCCCTAAAACCACCCCCAAAAACCCAAAGAAAACACTCAATTGCTTCTCCGAACGCCTCGACGCAGATTTTTCAAGCGAGACTTTACCCAACAATACCAGAATCCTAAAAACGCCCAAAAATCCCAACAGAACCGGGACGAAAATCCCATCAACGAAAAACCCAGAATTTTCCGTTTCATTTTTTAAGTATATACGAAGCAATAGAGAAGAAATGGCGACAAATGAGATGGTAAAAGCATTACGATACTCATCAAAATAGAGTCTTGATTGAAGATGGGCCTCGTCGAGCTTGAGCCGGAAGATCTGAGCATTGCTTTCGTCGAACTCGAACTTTTCCTTGGATTTGTTCCTCTTTCTGAGCTCGGCGTTGGGTTTGGAATCCGAGCTTTCATTGGGTCTCCGAATGGCGGCTCGGACGCCATTGCTGAGATTCTCAGGGTGGATGTAAGTGTGGAGGCCGTGGAGGAAGAAGATGGGGATTTTGAGGAAGATTATCAGAGCGGTGAGAGAGATCGAGAGTGAGGATTGGAGCAGCAGATTCTTGTAGGTCTGGAAGAACTGAATCATGGTGTTTTAGGAAGAGTTTGCCAAGAGGACATTAATGAGGTTTTGTTGGTTTGAGATCTCAACAAATCTCTGATTTTGAAGTGGTTTTTTGGGCCTTTTTGTTGCCATTGAAAATGGAGACCCACTTGGGTTTGTCCAACGTATTAAAATGTTTTATATTAACCCAAATGAATGGAACCCTTCGGCTTGTTTTCATTTTCTAGCAAACTAACAAAAACAAACACAAAGATAATGAGGCCATTGACTTGTCTTTCTGGCCCTCTTGTGCCTATCCTAAATATCTTTGATTCTTATTTGTAATTTCCCTCCAATAAGATGTCTCTCGATTATTATTTTAATTATAATAGTTTCAGTTTTTTTTTTCTTTTTTGACCTCAATTAAATAAGTATAAAAGGGTTAAAATTTCAAACAAAATGACAAAAAACATAAATATATATTCAAAAAGGTTTGTACAATTTTCTCTTCTTATTTCTCACTAGGTTATTTATTTATTTAAGAATAGGTGGAGAAATGACCCTTTGTCAAGTATTTTTATTCTCAAATTTTATAAAATTAAGAAAATTGCTGTTTAAAAAGAAGATCAATTTCTAATTGACCGATATCAATATATATTTATATATCTATTGGTAAATCATATTTGATTATGGTCAATTATTAATGCCAATCAACACTTTAAGACCTTTTGTTAAATTAATATATATATATATATGTATATATATATCACCCATCTTTTCAATTAAGTGTCATAAACTGAATCACGATCCTATTAATTTTATAATAATTTTTATATAAAGTTTGATGTTATGTAATGCTGGATATCATAAACTACCATTCGTTGCCAAAATCACAAAGTTAGATAAGAGGAAAAAAAATGTCACCGTCTTTAAGACGACTGATATTGTGAACTAGTGTGACAACATGAATGACTAATTATGAGAAACAAAACACAATATAAGGTTATATATATATATATATATATATACGAATTGAATGCTATATATATAAATACGAATTGAATGCAATATTTTTTTAACTTGAGATAAAAGTTTAAACTTTAAGGTTATAATGTAACTAGAATATGCAGTTATATATATTTCGGGTAAAAACTACCTTTGAATTTCCCGCAGTTAAAAATTGGCAGCTGAGTGTTGACCCATATTCGGTACTGCTCTCCAGAATGGCACTTCCTTCTTGTGTGTGTGTGTGTATGTGCATATATATATATATATATATATATATATATTTGTTTATGGTTGCTATATATCTGGGAGCATATTTTTCACCTTTAGATATTTTCAAATATCATTTATGTGGACCCATTGCGTCAACCTACTAATATCATTAATATTATTAGTTCGTGGTAATGTCTAAATTATTAAAGGCGTTGTACGAGCAAATTGAATGTTGACTCCTTTTTCTATATTAGATGAGATTATATATATACACATATATATGAAGATATCACGTCCCTAACTCTATTGATAATCCACCAATTCGACGAACATATCAGTTAAAATGAAGTTCCATCATGTCCATTCGAATATATATATATATATATGCAGTGTATATTTTATTGTTGAGAATTTAATATATAACTTGGCCACTTCATTGTCACAAACATATATATATATGTAACAAGATTAAAAATATATAAACTTGAAATTGTTCCGCATTATTGTATACGTCACTTTCCTAACATTGTCACTAGACCATAAAAATCTCTCTCGAGCGAAGCTAAATTAAAGCAACCAATTAGACCTTCATATATAAAGATAAGCCTGCCCAACTGATCACAATTAAACATCATCTCTTTACCCCCTTGTCTTTTTCTTCTTAATTCATTCTTTAAAAGTCTTTCTCATTAACATGATTTTAATATAAAACTTGAAAAGATAATAAACTAGCAAGCTGATCTGCAACAAAAAAAAAAAGTTTAATTAATAAGGCTTTTTACAAAATATCATCACAAAATATAACTAACATCCACTTTTGAAAAAAAAAAAAAAGATAATAAAAGCATAATATAATAATTAAAAAAAAATCATCAAAGCTAGCTTTCTGTCCTTCGAAGACACGCACTAGTATTACATGCAACCTTTTTGCGATAGTCATGAATCATTATCACCAATGGCCACAAACCACCATTTTTTTAACTACATTAATTATTACAGACACTAAGAAAACTAAACGACATTAAAACATAAATAGATAATAAGAAGAAAGGGAAAAAAAAAAAAAAAAGATTTATGTGGTAGGGTAAAATTAAAAAACTATTCCGTCCGCGGAGTACATGTCCGATTCACCGTTATATTGAAGTCCTATTAAAGTATATTTTCATACCTTACCACAAAATCCTTTAAACGAAAAAAAAAAAAAAAAAAAAATCAAGACCTACAACAAAGAATCTTTAGTTCTAGTATTTAACAGGTGCCGAAGGTACATTCTGCTGATCTTTCTCATCCATATCACAAACGGTTCTGATTTCCAACTGTGGAACCACCTGTAGGGAGAAAAATAAATCACCGGAAAAAGAAAAAGAAAAAGAAAAAGAAAAAGATCAGCCTACATAACTCCTTTTTCTCTATTCTATTCATATCAGCCACACATCAGTACGTAAATGAATTGACGAATAAAATAAAATTAAAAAAAAAAAACACAAAACAAAACTCAATCAGTTTAAAAATCATGGTGGTAGTCGATCAATCAATGTCATTCAATGTTAGAGATCATGGAGTTGATTTGAAGTTAGCTACTTGTTTCAACCGCTTGATCATGATCAGACGGCGGTCCACCACAGCACAAACTGTATTATCTAGCTATATAGCAGACCAAATGTATATGTTCTCGATTGTGATACCAACCTGATCTTGTGATGAATTCAACGGCTGAGATGTTCTTATTCTCCTAGATCTTTTCTCAGCCAATCTTCCCTCCATTCTGCCTTTTGGACTCATATATTCTAGTTCAACCCAAAAATGTATATATATCAAGTTTCTAACAGTTAAAAGAAAATAAAAAATCTGAAATGATTAAGAAAAAGAAAAAGTAAAAAGTAATAATAAATCGACAAGGTCATATTATACTAGAGGCGAATACGTTACGTCAGTCTCAGGGCAACAAATATCTTCACGCATATTCGGCATTTTCACGTATTTCTTGAATAATAATAATAATAATATTTCATTGGATTCGGTTTTAGTTGGCGGCCAGTCAAAAATGCTTTTTTCATACTTCAGCATATATTAAAGATATGTATCTAATTATAATTAGGAACTTTTCAAGGCCCATAATTAATTGACATATATATTGACGTGATATCTTGACAAAAATAGTTATCACCCAAATTAAGAAATAAATCTTTCATACGAATCCCTTGATTAAACAAGAAAAAATCATTTAATCATTCTCCAAAAAAGAAAAAAGAATAATTAAGAAAGAGTTATAATGTATCACCTGCTAGTTCACAAACGATGATCAACCAAGCTTATTATATACAAAGAAAAACAGACACTAATATTATATATATATATATATATATTACAAGAAAATTTTTTTTTAAACAAAGAGAAGAGACAACTGATATGAGAATAAAATTAAGTATATATATATTTACCAGAATTAATGTCATGCTTAAGCTGTCTGGTTTTCTGAGGAGGTTTGGAATCTAGGGTTGAGTCCGAGGTGTCGGGCAGGTAACGGTCGAGACGAAGAGGATGAAGACGACCGTTATTTTCAAGCATGGAACGGACGAAGGAGGCTTCTATGGAGCTCAAGTACCTGAGGTGCTTCTCATCGGTCCAACTCTCCGACGACGTCGTTTTGCCGTCCATTTTGCTGGTGACCGGCCACCGGCGAAAATTGTTGGCCTGATTTTAGTGTCTGCAAGTCTCAAGGCAAGGAGTTTGGGCAATTCCCATGCTTTTTCTATTGAGGTGTATGCCTATGTCTATACATATAAAACATGTTTATATATATATATATATAGGACGGTTGAGAGGTCGATAGACTCAAGGGGAGAGAGAGAGAGAGTTTGTATATGGCAACTTATACTCACCGTCTTCAGTCGACAAGTATAAAAAAAGTCAAGTATTTGCACCACCAAAATAATTCTTTTTGACAGATATTTTCTTTTGAAAATTCTTTAATTCGTAGATATTTTGCTCCTATATCACTGTTCATATATAATAACTCCAATTACTCTGTCTGTCCTTTTCATGTTCACATGATGGTATCGTGTCGTTCAGATTATTAAATTTATGATAGTGGAGAATATGGTTATCAATTTAATTAGATTTTTGTTTATATATGCATAAGTAACTAAATAAAAAAAATACTATAAACATCAATTTTAATTTTTTATTTTTGAGTAGTACTATTTTACGAAATATAGTAATTGTTATGTGATTTTAGAAGCTTTAAAAATAATACGTATCGGAAGAACATGAGAAAAATGACAAAAACACGGGACATTAAAAATAAATAAATAAATAAATTCCCTTAAAAGAAATGCAGTGAGTAGCAAAAGATCACGTCAGGCGAGTGGGTAATGGACGTTGGTGGACCCTGCGGGTGAAAATATCTGGGAAACTTTATTTAAACTTTTTTTTTAATTAATAGGAAATTTCTTTATTAAAAAAAAAAAAAAAAAAAGGAAAAGATGGAGGAAAAATGGGGAAGATATTTTTTGTGGGAATGGAGTGAAATATCGTTTCTGGAGATTCTTGAAATCAAAGGTACAGATTACAGAAGTAGTAATTAAACAAAAATAAAAAAATCAAAAAGAGTTTTATGACGGTCTCAGATGCTGACAGATATCCAGAGTGCGGGGTTCTGGCTTTTTCAATTTTTGTCGTGACATTATATGTTTGACCTACCGTTAGCTTCGATTTTACGTTTTTTTTTTTTTTTTTTTTTGCCTTAAAAAGAATTACCCGACTTTTATCTAGAACGTATGCTTCAAATTTTATATGTCTCTGTTTTGGACTGTATTTTAGGTTTTTTTCTCAATTTAGGAAATAAATGTTCCTATATCTTCTCGTCTTTAATTTGTTTTGGGGACAATATTTTATCTTTTTAAATACCACACTTTCTACTCTGATATTTCTTCACTATAATAATTACAAAAAACCCAATCACGCTTTCAAAATAGAGAAAATCTATTGTAGGGTTCAATCTGTGGTGCACTCTGATATTGCACCATCCAATAGACAATAGTTAATGTATTTTGAAATGTATCCTCATTGGTGTATTGTGATTATAGATATTATTCCGTTTGAGAGAAATATTTAAGATGAAAATATTTAACACCGTAAAAAAATATCTAAATGATCAAATTGTTGTCCTCTTAATATATAGAATTTTGTCTAGAATTTGCAAATGAAAATATTTTGTAACATTTCATACCATTTCAAATGTTGCTTTTCAAACATCCATTTAAAATGTTGGAAAATAAAAATATTTAAAATGTTGAGAAATAATTGAAACAAACAGAGAAATAATTAAAATGTTGAGATATTACCGCACCAGCTAAGCCTCTATAGGGAGGGTACAACAGTAACTTCCTTTAGCAAAGTTTTTTTATTTTTTCAAATTTAAATAATTCCTTTTTCAATGGTTTTATCTGAAGAAATTTATGAAATGGGGTTGTGAAACCACAAGCGTCTGAACTATAAGGATCTCATTTACGAAATGAAATTAGGCCAAGTCAGAAAACTAAAGGTTACCATAACTTTTGTGCACTTTCGGTGTTATGGGCGGTTCGATTGTCTGTGTGGAACAAAACCAAGCATTTTCTATTGTGCACCATGGGTGGGGCCTAACCCTAGATTTTCCCTTTTATATGTGATTTTTTTTTTTTGAAAAAAATTAAATGAAGAGTTATTTTTTAAATACTTCCTTATATTTTGTTTATTCTAATATTAAAGTTATAGTTTTAATATTTTAAAATGATATAATTATCAATTTTGATGTTATGTTCGACATAAATATAAGAAAATATCAAATTTATGACGTTCTTATATATAATCCCTCTTCTTTCTTTTGCTTTAATGTTTAATGTGTGTGTGTGTGCATTTTTTTTTTCCTTCCTTTGTTTCTACAAAAAATCTATGATATAAACTATATTTTTACCATATTGACATGCACTATTTGTTTAACCATTAATTAATTTTTTAGTAATATGATATATTACTGGAAGTATTTCCCTTTATCACCCTACAGATTTTTAACAGGATACTTACGAATCATATCATTAAAAGATTAATTTAAATAACTAAAACAACAATATCTTGTTTAAAAATACGGTTTTAATCATAAGTTTTGCCTGTTTTCTATTGTTATGAAACAAATGTTGATGTCAAAATTTTAACGGATAAATCTGTGCACAGTAAAATATTCGTCAATGAAATTTCAGCCTGCTGAATTTAATGTTGAATATGAAGCAACGAAACTGGTCAAATGGGTTGCATATGTCATGACAATATTCAGGACTAAATTTAGGGAAATGAAGGGAAAAAAAAAACACAAAAATGAAGGATTTTGGAACTCCACTTCCATCAGAAATCCAGAGTTTTTTTTTTTTTTTTTTTTGATGAAGTAAATTAACAATAAAATCGAAGCTCACTACTCGAGATTGGTATGGCGACTGCGAATGAGGTCAGAGCTCTGTCCCAACTCCTCACCCAAGCGGTACACAGCCATCTCAAACAGCACAAACAGAGCCCCCTCGTACGCACTCCCCATCAGAAGCACCGGCCTAGCCCTCTCCTTCGCCGCGGTGCCGCCGTCGTCCGCCATGGTCTGCGCCGGCACGTGACCCACCACGCTCGCGTGCTGGACACACGACCCCGTCTCCGGCTGCGCCGTCAGCAGCAGCACCCTCGCACCGTGCGATCTGGCTAGCGCGCAGAGGGCGTCGACGGTGGAGAATCCGCCTGGGCCGGCGGAGGCGACGAGGAGGTCCTGGCCTGTAATCGGAGGCGTGGTCATGTCGAAGACGAAGTGGGCCTGGGCTCCCAGGTGGAAGAGACGCATGCACAGGGCCTTCAGCATCAGGCCCTCCCGGCCCACTCCGTATAGGAAGACCCGGCCCTTCCTCGCCACCGCCGAGGAGATCTCGTCCACTAAGAGGTCCAAAACTGGTGGGTGATCGGTGGGTTTGGAGAAGATGGTGGCTATTTCGTTGCAGATTTGTGAGGCCAGAGACGCCATTGATGATGGGGAAGCCATTTTTTTTGTTTTGTTTTGTTGTGGGGGAGTTTTTGGGCATATAAGATAAGGGAGGGGTGAAAAACTTGAGGAGAAAACAATGGTTTGGGTTTTATGGGAATTGGGACCCACTCTTTTGATTAATGAGAAATGGACAGTTTATAGTAATTTGGATTAAAACACTCCACTTGGGAAGTGAGGACTTTAGTAGATGATCAAAATAGATGATGCAAATTAAGGAGTTATCCACCTGCGTTTAGAAAAAACGAGAATAATATTATTTATTCCGACTCACATTATAGACCTACTTAGCGAGGCCTACTATCCTCCCTTGTGTGAGACATCCTAACTCAGATGAATCGTTAAAATAGAAGCGTGCAAACTGGAATTCAGCTCCACATCAATGCTCACGTATACTTGCGGATACCGTGTTAAGAAGAAATTAAGAGTTTATGTCAACGGGCAATTTGAACATCATACGGATTGCTCCAAAGGAACACTGTTGTTAACAAGCCATGATTGAGGATAACAAAATAAAACAAGACCATTTATACACAGACAACACTCATTCAGCCCCAAAAAACAAAAAGACAGCATTCATACGTGGCAACCAGAATTGTCCAAAAGACATACAAATTGTGTGATAAAAAGTGAGGCAAGTCCTGTGTTAAAACGCCTTTGCCACGCTCCATCTAAACTCCATTAGACGGTGATCTAGAGGAATTCTGAGGTAAACCGGTACAACCTCCTTCAATGTCTATGTCCTTCACACCAGCGGTTAACGATGAAGACGAGTCACTTCTCCCCTGCTTATCCACCTCATCATCTTCATCTTCATCTTCCATAAAAGAACCCTTCCTCCGATGTTCTTTTACCTTCCAGAACTCGTCATAATGAGCTTTTCGGAGCTCCCTGAAACTCACACTGCTTTTATCTGTTTTGGAATCGGTTGTGAGTCCCAACAGAAGAAGATATGGAAACAAGAAGAAGTCAGAGTTCGAGTTGTAAATCTAAAGCTAATTGCTCCACTCAAATTAACAAAATAACTGTAAAATAAAAGGGTGGATGAAATCAACCCCATTTGGTACAGTGTAGTGCAGTAAATGGAGAATCAAAATAAAACATTTGGCAAATAATAGCAACCTCTAAGTATGTCTCTTAATGCTATTGTTCTATGTCTTACATGAAAGTAACAAGAGGTCAACATTTGCACAATTTTTTGGTTCAGCCCATATTTTATCTCATCATATTCTATAGCCAATATAGGAAGACATTTTTAACATTCCTAGACCTTCCACATCGATAGGTACCAATGCAGTAAACATAAAATGATAACTGCACCGCACTGCTTTATTAATAAGGAGATTGTTAAATTTTTGCTTCAGTGTTCAAAACCATTAAGCTCTCGAGAAGCAACGACTTAACAACGGAGTAAAAGAAAATCTCATAGAACGAAAGGTTGTAAGTGATGCTGAATGAAAAACTAAAAATGATCTTCTAAAGAATAAAAAGTGGAAAACCTTCATCGTCTTGTTCCATAGTATCTGCCTCGTCATCAGACGATGTCCAGCCACCAGATCTCTGGGCATTCTTTCTACTGGATGATGCCACATCATTCAAAGCAGATCGTATTGCTTCTGCATTGATAGCTTTATCGATAGAAGCATTGATAGCTTTATCGATGCAATCATCGAAGCAACCTCGTATAGGAGATAGAGACTCTACATAAATCAGCACAATTATGGTCACATTGGGAATTACAAAATTCGAGAAACCAATAGTTGAATTGGAAACCATTGGATCAACTACATTGAAGTTAAAAACTTTCGATACAATTAAAAACCATATAATCCCCACAAATAGTGACTCTTTGGATAAAAATCAGACAAGCACTCTGTTACATACGCATACATGGATAATTCACATACCATCATCATCAATCATGGGGTGATATGGTGTCTTAGGCTCAGTAATTTTCTGCCTTACAGGTTTATTGGCTTCAATTTCACCCAAATTAGCCTCATCCCATTGTACCCGTCCCCTGTTCCTCTCGCTTTTGGAAAACAAAGGCTAACAATCAGAGTACCTCATAAACTTCAAACAGTAAGGACACAAAACAATTTAAACGAAATCGACTACACTGATAAGAAATGACAAAAGTTAATGAAAGAAGAACGAGCAAACTTACCTCATTTTCGCGGGACAGGCAATCTCTTCGCACAACAAAAGCACACCGAGCAAATGGCTGAGATTTCACCTGGAAAAAAAAAATACAACATTCTTGTAAAGCTTTCAACTTCATGTGTCACACTTTCCAAACATGAATGCCAAAAATGGCGAAACGAATTGGAGAGGCTCAACTACAAAGAACTAAGAAACGAAATATCAAAACCCTAATTTAATCCCCAGTTTCCAAACCCAAAAATAATAAACGGTTATGTGGATTTTACACAGCAGAAATCTGAGAAATGAGACAAGAATATTAAAATCGCAAATAATTCAAACCCTATAATCAGATAAAGACAAAAGATTCGACAAAAAATCCCCAATTAATTGAATTAAGAGCTCTTACAGATTTCCGGAATATCAATAATCAAAGTGATGAAACAAAGAATTCATTCTATTTTAGCAAATGATTAACAGAATACTAAAACCCTAATGTGCAGATTTCAGAACAGTATGGGAAACAGAAAAAGAAAAAAACAAAAAATAAAACAATATATATATATATATATAGATCGCTTAAAGCAGAAATATTTTGCGAATGGAAAAGGATAAATTAATCTTTAAACTAAAGACATATCAATTCGAACTCAACTGTGACAAAGAAAAAAATAGATTAATTTTCATTATTTTCCCTGCCTTTCCTGGGAAATCAGAGGAAAATTCTAAGCGAGAAAGTTCAGTTAATATTATTGAAACGGAAAATAATAGAGAGAAAGAAAGGAAAAAAAATGACAAAAAGAAAAAGAAGAAGAACAAAAAGAAGAAGAAGAAATCAAGAGGCTACCTGTACAGAGAACGAAAATTTGGCAAGCTAATCGAAGATCTAAAAGGCTGCGCACACCTTTTCGCTTTGTAATTTTTTTTTTCCTTATTTTCAAAACAGCCCCTCTAAACTTAAGAATATTTAAATAAGTTTCTTTATCATAATAAATTGTATTTTTATGAAAATGATGAAGTAAATAACAATGTTTTATCTCTAAAAAAACAATGTTTTAAAATATTTGAAGTAATGATTATAAGTATAATCCAACAATAATTTACATTAAATTTATTATAACCAGTAGAGTTTCAACTCATATCTAAAATACAAATATATATATTTGAGTTAATTAGATAAATTATTACTATATATTAAAAGGGATGAAGGATTTACTATTCTTTCCGATAAATTTGTCCCTTGGTTAGGGTTGTTTTTTTTATCTACAGTGAACGGATAGTTTTACTCCTCCTTTATGTATTTGGATGATTTTGTCCTTCTCATATACTCTAAGATTGGTTTGTTGCATAGTTGATGGATTTTTATACCCATATAACTGTAGCATATCACGTCTGCCTCTCTTTCCACCGCACATTTCCTCTTTTCATTTTCTTTCTCAATTGTTTGCTCTCTCTCTCGGTTTCTTTGTTCTCTTCAAATCCTAAACTCTGATCTCTGTGTTTTTCTTTTATGTTTTTTCCGTAATCTTCTTCCTCTTCTGTTGTTGTTTTTTTTCCCCCTTCTTTCTGTGTTTTTTGTTCATTCATTTTTTCCTCTAATTTTCTCTCTCCACTGTTCATTTTCTCTTTCGGTTTCTTTCTTTTTTTTATTTTTGTGTTTTTCCTGTTCTTGGTTTATTTTTTCCATCATCTTTTTCCTCTTCCGTTGTTGTTTTGTTTTTTTCCCCCTTATTTTTGTTTTACGTTTTTATTTTCCTTTTTTTTTCCAAGCTTTTTTTCCTGATTTTGGTTTTTGAACTTTAGATTCTAAAATTTTT
Source organism: Ficus hirta (assembly GCA_038430175.1). NCBI lineage: Eukaryota > Viridiplantae > Streptophyta > Magnoliopsida > Rosales > Moraceae > Ficus > Ficus hirta. The sequence goes on along the minus strand of CM076594.1, from coordinate 3,007,086 downwards.
ACTTTGTTGTTTTTTTCTCTATTCTTGTTTTGGTTTCAGATTTTTTTTTTTTTTCATTTTTGGGTTTTTTGTTGGCTTTTCTTTTCTTTTTTTTTTTTTGATTTCATTTTTCTTATTATTATTATCATGTTTTTTTTTTCCTGTATGTATATAAGTGAACAAAAATTTTTTGTTTTTTTTAATTTTGTATGTTTTCCTCTATAAAATTTTTTGTTTTTTTTAATTTTGTATGTTTTCCTCTATAAAATTTTTTGTTTCTGCATTTTTTTTCCATAATTTTTTTTTCTCTTTTTTGAGTTCTTGGTTGATTTTTTCTTTTTGCTTTTTATTTATTGTCATTTTTTTCCTCCGCATGTACATAATGAGAGAAGAGTAATTTTCATTTTATTTTTACTTTTTGTTTTTCCCTTTTATTATTATTATTATTTTTCCCCCTTGTATTTACATGATCGGAGAAAAACAATGAAGAGTAAAAAATTAAAGAAAAAATAGGATAAGGTCTTGGTTTTGTTTTATTTACTCTAGTAGTTTTTTTTTATTATATCTTTATCATTTATCTTTACCATTTTTGGTTTTCTTCTACCGTCGTGCGTTGCACGACCATGAAACTAGTAATAAAAATAAGCAACAACTTTATTAGATAATTTAAAAAAAAACTTTAATTGATAAAATATAATTAGATAAAATAACGTAGACTTTCTCATTAAAATATGCTATATCCTGCATTTTCCCAAAAAGATACATAGTATTTTATTAAAAAATAATTTTTTTAGCTATTATGAAAGAGTTAATAATTATTAGATAATTATACAACATTAGACAACTAAAATAAGATAGATGAGATAGTTTGAAACAAATATTAAAGATTAAGGAACAATTTGACATAAGTATTAAAGATAAGAGGACATATTGACTGAAATGCAAATATCAAGGGGTATTTTGACACAAAAGCAAAAATCAGAGGACGTTTTGACATTAAAAATGATGAAAAAACTAACGAAAATTAATATAAGGTAACTTGACACACATATTAAAATCCAGGGATATCATAGGTATATTTAATAGTTTATGAAGTATATTGATACTATTAACATAATTTAGGGGAAATTAATAAGATTTTTCGTAAAATATTTTAATTTTCTTTATATAAAAATGATATTTACTCTCCCCATCTTATATTCTTGTTCAACAAAAAGAAGTATGTTCGTCTCCCTTTAAAAAAAAAAAAAAAGAAGAAGAGAAGAATATTGGTTTTGTGAGAATTGTATTTCAGCCCCTTAACTTTTGAAAATGATCTCTGGGCCCCCACCCTGACATCTGTGAATTTCTCTCCTTCCCCTTTTCTTCTTTCCCTGGCACAATATTCTCTCTCACGACCTCTCTCTCCCTCTCTCTCTCTCTCGTGGGAGCACAACCCAAGCTTTCTAGCTTTCCCACTGAGTAGAAAAGACCAATTTCTGCAGCAACGAAAAATTCTTGAGATCTTGAAATTTTGAGGTATGTTTCTCTCTCTGTCTTAAATGACCTTAATCTGAAATTTCCCTTTTGAATTTATATTTCTTTCTTGATTTCAATTCGAAGTGACGAATCTGAGACCTTTATGGATAATTTGTTAAAAGCTTCCCAATAAAAACGGGCTTTGGGCATTTCCCATTTTTCATTTTTATATTGTTGGTGTTTTGGCTTTGGTCTTTTTTTTTTTTTTTTTTTTTAATTTTTTTTAATCTTCCACCCATGATAGTATTTAAAGATCGCATTTGATTCCGGATCAATTATTAAATTTTTTTTTTCTTTTTGTGTAAAGATCCCACTTTTGGCCCGTGGTAGTAGTCGTTTATTCATTGGATTTGGAAATTTTGTAAGCTACAAAATTGCGTAAATGGAGAAAGAAATTATGTTCTTCTTTTGTAGTTTGGTTGTTGAATGAGATGAGAAATGCTTAAATTGTTAAAAATAAATAAATAAATCATTAAATTATTTAGATGAAAACTCAGACCTATAAGAACCAGATCATAAACATTATAAATGGAAATCGGAGATTGAGCTTTCGGTAGATGAGTTTAGATTTATAAATCTTACATTTTAAATTTTCTTAGGCCTATCCTTTTCTTTGCCTCTGATGATGAGCATTTCATTGTGTTTTCAGATATCGAAATTTATTAGCTTGGCTGAGATTGGAGTTAGATGTTGTGAATTCCTTCTCCTTTTCGACTTAAAAGTTGAAAAGGAACGAATACCCAGGAAAGCTAACCAAGACAAGAGATGTTTTCATTGTTTTATGGACTCTGGAAATACATCTTTAGCAAGACGGAGTTTCATATCCTCATTCTTGGAATCGACAAGGCTGGGAAGACGGTAATGCCTCTTATAATCTTTTTCATTCGTTGCACTTTGTTTTTGTCGCTGTGAAATGCTCTTCCTCGAATTGATGGAATTTGTTCTTCTTTGGACTCCTTTAACAAACATGACTTCTAATTCTAAATCAATTGATTATTTCGTAGACTTTTCTGGAGAAGTTGAAGTCAGTGTACTCAAACCTTGAGGGCCTTCCTCCCGATCGAATTGTTCCAACTGTGGGACTAAATATTGGTCGTATAGAAGTCTCAAATACAAAGCTTGTTTTCTGGGATCTAGGAGGCCAGGCATGTAGAATTTTTTACTTCTTTCTTTTTCCTCCCTCTACTATGGATTATTGATGTTCTTCTTTATCTCTATGTTATTCCTACTAGTGTTTGAAATGTTGAGTGGGAAATACCATATTCTGCCTCCACTATGCATATAACATTTGAATCTGAAATGTTATACCATTTGATTCTTCTTTTGTACGCTTCACGTTTAGATGGCCTTATGATGGGTGTGCCTGCCCTTTAAGATCACGATGTCTTTGAAATTTGCTATTGTTTTCAGATGTTTCCTGCTTTTCTTAAAATCTGGATGGAACTTTTGGCTATCTATTAGTACAGCAACATTGCGAGGATTTCATATATAGGCGATTGAGTATTCCTTTATAACTTGGAAGTTTTGTCTATCTATCATGATCACATGAGTAATTATGGAGAAGACTACCTATGTCGTTTGTACTTGGTAGTGGCTTTTCTATGGAAAAGAAACTCCCAGAGAAATGAAAAATGTGAAAAGGAGTAACTAATGGAGGTTCTTGATACATTAGTTCGAAACTTTTTAGTGTGTTGAATTATTAGATGCCGGATAGTTTAGCCTGTGAGGGTGGCCAGCCAAGTGAAGTGACATATAGCAGGCTTGTGTGGCTGAACAGTATACTGTTTCTCCCCCTCTTTGGATGGGGATTTTGCGGTATTCATACAAGATTTTGTTAATGAACTCGTATTTATTCCGACAGCCTGGTCTTCGTTCAATCTGGGAGAAATACTATGAAGAGGCACACGCAGTTGTTTATGTAATTGATGCTGCATGTCCATCTCGCTTTGAAGATTCGAAATCTGCATTGGGTATGTTACCTTTGATTCTTAGGTTGTATTGGATAGTTAGTTTGTTTTTGTAGACCCAAAGAGATAGAAGTTGACAAAATACATTATAATGCTAAATATATCTTCCATTTGTTAAAACCAGAAAAAGCTTTGCGGCATGAAGATTTGCAAGGAGCTCCTCTTTTGATATTGGCAAACAAGCAGGTGAGTCTGCTTGATTACAATAAAAACACAAAAGAGCGTTATTCTTTTAATCCTAATCAAGAATATGACAAAGTTGGGCGTTGCAGCACTATGTATGGAGTCTGAACAAGAGCTTGAATGTTTTTAGTGTTCTGAATTTTGGCCATCCTGGTCCTCAAATTCTCGTATGAAATTTCCTAGTGAAGATTGAATTCAGTTTTGAATTTCCTCTTATGTGAATACACATCTAACTCTTAAGCATAATCGTGTACGAAATCCTCTTCTGTAGACAAATTTCCCAGAATTCAGAACCTTCTATCTTTGAGCATCTTCTCGAACTTTGTTTTAAACTCTTAAAAGATGGTTAACTTTGTATGCTAAAAGCTTTGCTCATTCTTTTTTGCTTAACAGTTGACAAGTCAATTTTCTGTTTTAAGCGAAGAACACTTTATTTATCAAATCATTGTAATGCAGGACCGAGCTGAAGCTGTATCGGCTGAGGAACTTGCTCGATACTTAGACCTTAAAAAGTTGGATGAAAGGGTTTACATGTTTGAAGCCGTTTCAGCATACGATGGGTAAGCAAATAGTTACCGTACTTCCCTTATTTTGTTCCACTCACATTTCCATCAGTGCTCTTATTCTACAACAAACACTGAAGTCTTACAGAGAAAAACTTGCATAATGAAAAATTGAGTGCAGGCTGGGAATAAAAGAAAGCGTAGAATGGTTGGTGGAGTCGATGGAGAGGAGCAAGAGAACCGAAATGTTGCGAGCTCGAACAAGTTCAATGGGCCCCGCATCCATCTAAAAGATTGATTACCAAAATGCAGTTCTTTTTTTGGTCTCGTATCTGTAACTTTTGTCTTGTTGTAGATAAGTAAGGTTTAGTTTGATATCTTTAGATCAAAAGATGATTATTATTATTTTTTCCACATCTCAGCCGGGAGCTGCTTAACTCTACAATGAAATTCATATAGGAACTTCCTTTTTCAATGATCATTTTGGCATCTGCTTTCTGCTTCTGCAATTGTAATTCAACTGCAAGCATAAATCTTTCACTCGTGCTGCTTATCGAATACTATCACGTGAAGAACCATTTCTACTTGTACCCAAAACTAGAAAAATGCTAAAGACAACATGCGTTTATATATCAGCAATTCAGAAGATCATGTAAAAGACTACATCCCGAAAATCGAAATCTTTCTTTGGAAACAAAAACAAGCTTCAGATATCACTTGATTTTTCAATTGATTGACCAGAAAACTCTACCAATCCTCTGAGAGATTGTTGTTTCATACGTGCATTTCAAGCAATTTGGTTTGGCACCGCACTGTCTCCCGCCTTGGCTCTTCCTTTCACAGTTGGTTGTGGTTCTGACAGGAAATAATAAGAATTATAACCCCCAAAAAAAAAACCTAAATAAATAAAAGAGGGGCATTTTTACTCATAGTGCATGTTTCTGAACGTTAGATATAAAAGAACTAACTGGAAATAAGGGCTTTGGGTCGGGTCTTGAACAAAATCCGATGGCGAATAACACCGATGACCTCCAATTCCACTCCGGAGGAACTCTCATCCGCATTGGGTTGCTTCACTTTTTTGAGAACCAACAACGGCTTCTTCAGCGACACCTTGGTTCCGGTCAATTCATGGTAGCCAACGGTGAACGTGTAAACCTCCTTTTAGAGAGAGAAACAGAAAGGGGGAAAAACCGATCGGAAAAATCAGCAGAGAAAAGATGAAGTTTTTGTAATCTGAAAAAAAAAAAAAAAAAAAAAGAGAGAGAGAGAGAGAGAGAGAGAGAGAGAGAGAGAGAGAGAGAAACGGTTGAAGGGATGGGGGAGGAACCTGAGAAGAAGGGCGGCAGAGAAGGCCGATGGGGAGGTTGGGGATGCGATCTCGGAAATCGGGCTGAACTTCCACCACTCCTTGTACTTCTACGATTGCCCACTCCGGGCACTTCTCTCCACAACTGCACTTTATCTCTATCTGCATTCCTTTTCTTTTCTTTTGATTTTCACACCCAATTTGATTCTTAAATCTGAGATATACATATATAATATATATATATATATATATATATATAGTCGATTAGGGATTAGCCTAGAACTGGTGTTTTCCCGCCTTTTTCATAGAAAACGAGCTAAATCTTCTCAAGACACCTTTTGTGCTTTATTTACGTTTTTACCTCGGCGAGTCAGTTGGCATGGAAGAGGTCAAAACGGTTATATATGTCATTTCGTTTTTTTGTTGTTGCCCTTTAATTTTAATACCATTCCCACTTCTGCGCCAAAAATTCTAACTCTACCTCATTTAAACCTCTTTTATTAGAATTTCTGTTAAAGATATATGAAAAAAGAGTTTTAAATACAATCATTTAAACCTCTTTTATTAGAATTTCTATTAATGATATATTAAAAAAGAGTTTTAAATACAATCGAATCATTTAAACCTCTTTCATTAGAATTTCTGTTAAAAGATATATGAAAAAAGAGTTTTAAATACAATCGTATGTTTTTTTTTTCCCCAATTGTTTTTAATTAAAATTTTTAGACCAAGTATATTTCTTTCTCTTACAAAAAAAAATACAAAATAATGCAAACTAGGAATGACCCTCAAACTCGAGAGCAAAGGTAAGACTTTTCCTCTTTTTTTTTTTTTTTTTTTTTTTTAAGGTTGTATATGGCATTTCACAACAATAAAACTTATTTATTTGTTTAGACTAGGCTAGACCAACTAGTCAAATGTTATCTTCAGGAGAAAAAAAAAAAAAAAAAAAAGAATAAGTCAAATGTTAAAATGAAGGCAGGCATGTCCTCGAGTACAACTGTACAAGTAACGAGTACCTCACTACTTGTACAACTCATAAATAATTTATGGTAATTATTCTTGAAAAAAAAAAAAAGAAATAAAAAGTTATTGCAATTCCTGGTATTCATACGCAAATCTCGACACAGACGGATCCTAAAAAAATGAAAATATAACAACAGTCAACAAACAAATACAAGTCAGATACTCAAGCAGTTAAAATTTGTCTACAAAAACGGCTAAGAATTATGCAGATTGGCTAGCATTTGCAGTGCAAAAGATTCAGATCTTGCTGAAAATTGAATCAATGCATGTTGTTCTACACAAGTTTAAAGGTCAAACATGGATGCCCGCATAGACTATATAGGAACAACATGAGACTGGAAATTAAGGTTTGCGGCGCCAACCGCCGACGACCGCCGACACTAATAGTAAAACACCTACAGTTAACACTGCCTAAGTGCTAAGCTAACCGACCTAACTCCCTCCTTCTGACAATTTCATAACATGTTCAGACAAGAGATTGTCACTGGCACATCCAAAAAGTTGGGACAACAAAAAGCAAAAGGTAAAGGTTAGAAGCCCTGGGAGTTCTATCTTTGTACAAATTTCTAGTCAGTTCAGGCGAATTTCCTCTTGTCGCCTGTTCACTGTCTTTCTTTTCCACTTTCGTTTAGAAAAGATCCATTAGAATTTCGTAAGCTGACAGTTCCGCTATGTGGGGCTTGAAATTCTTGCTGAAACTGGGGCTTCTCAACGTCACAAAATGGCTGGCATGAGGAATCGGTTTGGAACAAGTTATCTAGACCAACACTAGTGAAGCTCATTTCATCACTTCCTTGGGTTCTTGATGAGCTTAGTTGCTGCTGAAAGTATTTTTGGATGTTTGGATCATAGTCGAGTGGAATTGCATCGGTCAGTGTTTTTATCGCGAACTCAATGCACGGATCTTGCCATGACACCCCAAAAGGAAACTCAATAGGGGATCCTGACTTCTCATCAGCCTTGGTGTCGTTTTCAGTAGTTCTGGCATGTTCTTCCAGCGAAACAGCAGAGCGGCAATCTTGTTCTCCGTTGATCCTGCTTTCTGTCTCTACCTTACCGAAAATGTCCATGGCCAAGTCCACTGACGATTGCTCACTACTTATGGACCCAGGCAGAACTTCTGAACTCTCGGACTTGTAAAAAGATACGCCGGTCAGAGTTTTTATTGCAAATGCAATACATGGATCGGTCAACAATTCTCCAAGAGGCAAGTCAAGAGGCGCTTCTAGTTTCTCGTCAGCTTTATCATATGGAGGAATTTGACTCTCCAAGGGGAAAACAAGAGACCTTTGCTTCTCATCCAAATCAATAACTGTTTCCGCCTTTCCGACCTGCTTTTCTGAAGTGACCAAGTTATCAGAAAAATTCTTGCTTCTATTGGAGTCAGTTTCAAGCTGAGTAGGCTGTTGGAACGCACATTGTGCTGAACTAGCAGGGGAAGAATCTTCACTTGTACCAGCCACTCCATTACTCGACTCTTCAACTGCAACTCGGCGTGCTCGAGTTTTGGGCTTTAGTTCCTGTATGGGGTCAACATCAAGTCCAGCTAATCGTTTTGACACACGGCGTGGCAAGCCGGCTACCATCTTCTTCTTGGATTTGCGCTGGTCAGGTCGGGCCTTTTCACTTTCACGGGATTGCTTAGCTGGAAGAACTTCATCAAATTTATGTTTATAAGCATCGGCCTTTTCTCCTTTTTGATCCAAATCTTCTGCTTCCTGAATAGCTGAGTTTCTTAGTTCAGTGCCTCCCTCTGCTGCAGTAACGTGGAGTACGGATGAGCTACTCATATTGAAAGTAGAATATCATACATTATAACTCATGTAGCTAACTCCACATTGCAACATTGAAAATAAAAGAAAAAATATCAGAACGAAACAAATATAGAGACAGATTAAAAAAAAAAAAAAGATATCAGAATCTCCTAGAAATATCGTAATTTTCATAAAAACTAAACGATAAAAGAACGAAAAATGAGGGTAAAGATGAAGTCAGCGCCTTACTAGGAAAGGGAGTAGGAACTTTACGCAAATCAGAAGCATGCTTGGAGAGGGGCGAGGGTTGAGATGACGAATTATGTTCTTGCTCTTCCTGCACTATCTCATTCATGTCTGAGCACCGACTAAAATCAATCTGTCTCCTTGTTTTGTTGACTCCTAATTGCTGTTTCTTGATTAAATCAGTTGACTAAGAAACAAGAAAAACAAAAAAAAACAAAGACTTGAGAAAATTCACCTGATAGTAAATAGTGCAATCGAAAAGAATCTTAAACAAATTTACCAAGAAAGATGCAAAGTAGTACGCTGTTATCAGTTTAGATCCGGAAAACATGCTGTCTATTTTACTTTAATTTTTTGTTTACTTTTGCGGCAGAAACCACGATTTCTTTCTTTGCAGTTCCTAGAATCTGCGCGAGGTACGACGACTACTAGGTAAGTAAATTAGAAATGACACAGATATAAGGAACTGTACGTCAGCAGCTCAACTAGGTTGCTGCTTTAAACCGAGGATTTATACGTTCTGACTTTTGTTGACAGTTTTAAGCCCATGATCAATCTTAATCTTTTTATTTTTTTCCGTTGGATGCTCAGAAATTTCACCTGGATTCATATCATAGTGAGCAATCACTTCTGGTCTAATAAACGGCAGATAGAGAGTTTCCAGGTGCTCATAATGGTTACAAATGTTGTTGAAGATCACAGCAGCTGATCAAAATCACATACTCGTGTTTCTCAACAATGGAACCAAGCAGAACAGACCAAATTATAGAGAAAGAGAATAGAAAAGATGAAGGATACAATTTGTTGTTTTCAATCTATATGCAACAATACGTTCATGATATAACGAAAGATAAACAGGCTAAAGGACCGAATTGCGCCGCCTTTACCAAATTCACTAAAGAAAAGACCTTGCCGAAGATCTTCCCTAGGTGTCCTATTAAATTTCTTTCTACTAAGTTTCTTTTCTTTTCTTCTGCTTTTACTTTTTCCAGTTCCTGTTTCTAAGGCCATAAAAACCCAAATATGTATACGAACAAGCAATTCTAGAACGCCAACTTGAGCACACTTACAAAGGTACAATCGTCTTCTGAATCCTTATGACTACTGCCTTCGGAATTCTGTGCAAGCGTTCCCGGCTCCTCAGTTTTGAGATACCGATTAACAGCCTTCAAAGAGCGGAATACATTCTTGCTTACCGGTTCATAGTAAAACTGCATATATCAAATGTAATTTAGAGAATAAACAGATACTCCGGATAAGAAATTTGAAAGTCTTTGCACGAACCACTGGGAATAACAGGTGATTCATCAGAGAAAATCCAAAACAAGTACATTTAATGACGATACAAGATAGAAGTTACAAGTACGAGCTCGAATGAAAATGATAAATAACACACCGTAGTGAAACAATTAAGGGTAACAAAGAGACAAATAAAAAGATTGAGTACCGGGTCTCTTCTGATACTACCCGCCCTTTTTCTCACTCGGACTTCTTTGATCCACCCCGGGGGTAACCCTTCTGCATTACCCTTCTCGAGTAAAACCTAAAAAGCGCGAATCAAACGCTTCAGAAGATCTATATAAATAACAAACTCCACAAATATTACTTGAAAACAGAAAAAGGAAAGACAGAGAAAAGTTTGTGTCAACAGACAGCGTTTGCATATGGCTTCAAAGTTCCTAGATTCTTCTTTATTGCTTTCGCACCGAGATAGTGAGATCCTTCTGACCGGGAATTAAATGGAGGTCCATTTGAGGGAGCATCGTAAACCTGCATTAAGCATAATTAGCTCAAAAATATCCGAACAGATAATTAGTCCAAGTCATTGTTTGGTGCATAGTTTTGCATCCAACTTTTCGAAAAGATTCCAATTCAACTTAAAACTTTCGCTGTTTCAAATCCGCACCACAACTCTTTTTCTTTTTCTTTTTTCTTTTTTTCCTTCCCCAAGCACCAACCCAAAAAGATTCACATTTTGAAATGGAATCTTTTTAAAATGAACATTTCAAAACTATGTGCTAAACAATCTATAAGCTGTATGAGATTTAAGATCTAAACAGGTAGAAGAGACTAAACACTAGTAGAAATCAAGTTTTGTTTTGCAGTTACACCAAATCCAATTCAATCCAACAAAACTCAGACTTTATTAACCTTAGCAAAAAATAATAAAATTCAGGGTATGTCACATTTCAGACATGCATCTCAATATTGTATATCTAATAATTATATTTAAATTCCAAAATTAGGGGGAAAAATGTTATGTCAATAATCTGGTCCGTACTGGGCCTTCCATGCAATGCATGCAAATCAACATCTAATGAAGACTACTACTGATCATTTACATAAAACCTTTCAATTACTCTAATCTCTGCAAACACAAAATAAACATACCCCCAATAAACAACTAATCAATTTACTAATCAAAACTTAAAGAAGAAAAGGAAAAGAAAAAAACTTTTAAGACAATAAAAAGGAACTAGAAGCTTAAAACCGGAAGCTAAAGCAGCAAAACTTACTATCTAAAGAAAAGATATCACGGTCGCAGAGCCAATTGGAAAAAAAAGGCTGAAACTTTTCTCTAAAAGGAAAATTTTTTATTAAAAAAAAAAGAGAAAGTAAAAAAATTTCTGGTGTTTAGAATTTAAATTACCTTGTCTTTTTTACCATTATCTCTAACCCTTTCCTTCACAGTCCAGCCCGGCGGGAGCCAATCCTCTGATTTTGACTCCCCCATTCTCTCTCTCTCAGATTTTCTCCGGCCACTACTCTCTCTCTCTCTCTCTCTCTCTCTCTCTTCCCTAAATCTTGTGTCTCAATTTGATTCTCTCTCTAGATGGGAGTCAAAGCTTCCGCGAAGCTCAAAAGGGGTGTGTCTGAGTCTGGGGCTGAGACCCCACGTGTAGGCCAACTTCCTGTGTTAAGGTCCAGTAACGTGTCTTAAGCTTCATTCAATTTATAATAATAGTTTATTTTTGTTTTACTTTTTTTGGACGAATTTGCCCTTCCTATCTAAGGGTTTGTTTGGTAATCAAGTCCAACTCAAACTAAACTGTACCTTTTTATTTTAATTTTTATCTTTTTCTGAAAAGTCAATAAAATTTATAACTATTTTTTTAAAAATTAATACTATTTAAACTTAAAAATTTCAACTTAATTCAAATTCAACTCATTCACCAAACACCCCCTAAATCCAAGGGGGCTTAAGAAAGCCAGAAAATGGGGGACTGTGGTTAGGAAATTTCATAAAGGATAATTATAATAATAAATAAATAAATAAATAATAATCTTCTTTCTCGTGACTCGTGACGGGGATTCCACTTTGGTGGGAGAGAGTGCACAATGTGTTTTCAGTGTTCCACCATCTGGATACGCACACGTGGCAAATTTGTGTTTTATGTGGAGGGTGATGATCTGGGAGTATGTAGTTACAGACACACTGGAAATTGATGTCTGTTTCCATACTTGAATATGCCGTATGCGACGATTTTTATTTTATTTTTTTATTTTTTGTGGAAATATGCGATGGAGTTGGATTGCCATTTGCATTTTGCACTGGTCCTCTGTAACTGGACATACTCTTTCACTCTTTTCTTTTTCTTTTTCTTTTTCTTTTTTTTTTCTTTTTTTTGGCTTACTTGGCACCGCTTCAAAAATTTTTTTTTTTTTTTTATAATTATTTTCTAATGCCAAACGAATCATCACTAAAAAGAAATGGTAGAAATTTATGATGAGTTATTACAGAGTTGAAACTATTTTCTTTTGTAAACTCACACACAAATCTACTAATAGTTGAGACTATTTTGCTGAGGTTTTGGCTATATGGGAAGTCTTTTAGCTCTCCTTTTTAACCTGTTAACACATTACTAAATCTGAATTATTACTCTAAATTGTTATGTATTTAGTTACTATAATATACCTTTTTAAAAAATAATTTTGCTATTTTTTAAACATAGAATATACTTTTTGACTCTCTCCCTCCCCTCTTCGACTCTTCTCTCCAACCAAACAATAGATTGCACATCTCGTAACACCTCTTTCCCTCTGACAAAACTGAAGAGGAACAACAATTCCGATAATTACAAAATTAAAATTTATTAACCGCATACTACGTAAACCACACATTTATACATAAATGAAAATTTGACAATTTCGTATGCTAAACTAGTATCTGCGCTTGTGTAACAATTACAAAATGTTGACTTTTTCCATATCTGGAAAACCATAAGATCTACATCTTCTCAAACAGCTGCAACGGAGAAAAATATTAAGGAAAATTAGAGATTAGAGAACTTTAAATTTTGTAATTAATCATAATTGTAACTAGCTGCAATTATTGATTCATGGAAATTAGCATGTTTTTAGAAACTAACTCGAATTATATTCTAGCTTCATATATTTATACACATTCGATCGATGAAAAAATATAGGTTCAACATGTCTCTTGATCGAATGCGTTTAAATATACAAGGTAGAATAAAATATGAGTAAGTTTCTAAAACAACCTAATTTCCTGGAATCAATGATTGCAGCTAATTAGAAAATTCGAAGTTTCCTGATCTCGAACTTTACTTAATAGAAAATACATCATTCTACATGAAATAAAAAATAAAAAAAAATTCCCTCTTTGTAGTGCCTATACTGTGAAGCAAAAAAGAACAGACAAGGAACTGGTTTTTTAACGTACAAACTAATTGTGCAGGGGGTTCGGTCCGGTAGGGACAAGCCGGTGCGAAACGGCGTGAACCGAGCTGATCTTAAACTTCCTTGTCTGCAGGGATTTAAGGATTTCTGGATGCTTCTGTGAGAAGATAGAAGAGTGCTTGTTTCCCGATACTTGGTCTGTCTCTATACCACATGAGAAACGTGCCAGGAAAATGGCTACAATTAGCATCAGGAAAAATGATTTCTGAGCCCTCATGTTTTTGAATTTGAAGGACCAAGAAAGGAGCTACAAAGGTGAGGCTTTAGAGCAGAGGAAATAGGATCTTTTTTTTTCTTTTTCTTTCTTTCTTTTTGGCAATTGTTAGAACTTGGCAGGTTGGGAGTCTATTTATGAGAGGGACCAGAATGTCTCTCCATTAAAAATATAATACAATATAAGACTCAAACAAGAATGATGCTTCTTTCTCATCTTTTCCCGTGTCTACATTATGCAAAGAGTTGACTTTGGGATGACGTCATTTTCTAAACATTTTAAACTAAATATATGTATAACCGTGTTGACTTATATATAAATAAGGTAAATTACTCATTTAGTATTTCAACTTTTAATCTTATATAATTTTAGTTTATGAACTTTCTTTCGTAGTTAGAATATTCTTAAATTTTTAAAATATTGTTACAATAGTCTTTTCTATTAATTTTTAGATGAAATCTATTAATAATTTGATCAAAAAGTGATGTTAATTATGGATTCCGTACAAAAATTAACAAGAAAGACTACTATAACAACGTTTTTAATAGTTTATATTCATTCCAACTTAAAAAAAAAAGAATAAAAAATACTCTTAAATTATTAAAATGTTACTAAAATAGTTATTTATGTTAATTTTTAAATGGAATATGTTATTAATTTGGTCAAAAAGTGATGCTCGCTAACGGTTCCTTTCACAAATTAACATAGAGGACTACTGTAGTAACATTTTAATAATTTACGAGTATTTCAGTTACAAAAAAAAAGTTCAGGCATCAAAGTTGCACAAAATCAAAAATTCAGGAATTAACCTAATAATTTACCTATATATATGTGTGTTTACGAGTATATATTCTTTTAAATCTAATATGATTCTCATTATGTTAGAATCAAAAATTATACTTTGAATTTGATCCGACAATTAAAAACTCTCCCTCATAAATAAGATGTTTTTTAATACGATACCACAAGTTTATTGTAATAAAAGTTTTCCTTAATCATTAGTGATGGTGGAATAGCGGACAACCAATAAAAGCTCTTGTACCTATCACTCAGTGGATTGAATCCCACTTCTCCAAAATAAGGCTGAAATTGTGTATCTCATTGGCCCAACGAAAATCAAACTTCCATATATGCTAGGTATCGACAGCTTGAGTTAGTTTTATTTTTGTTTCACATGTGATTTCAATAGATTCCCAAAAGAGTTTTGGATCAGAAAAGAAGACGTGAGGACATCTTGAATCACCTTAATTATTTAAAAAAACAATAATCATTATTTTTCTTAGGTAGATAGGATTTTGAATGTCATTAACAAGAAATATCGTATTTTATCTTGTATCGAAAGCGTTATACAATACTTTCAAATATATGCATTGACCACTAATAGATAATAATTTTGATGGAAAGATAATATTTTAGTATTTTAAGCCATTTGTTATGTTAGGGATAAAAAAATGTGTCAATTTTCCGCATGGAGACAATACGCAAATTTGACATGATTCATTGCTTCACGAAACTGATAATTTGAAAATGCAAAACATTATGAAAGTCTAAAAATACATGGAACATATGTACGGCATATATGTTTGTGTATGTATATTAGGTCAAACTCATGATCTCAGCCAGCAGGCGGCTTCAATAAACTTGTATAAAAATGAAATTAAGGAGAAAATTGGTTATCATTTCTTGATTACATGAGATTTGACTTGTCCATCTTTTACACAAAGTATTTTTGTTTTCTTCCCACATTTGTCGTTACTGTGGACTAAACCCAGCTTTGTTTTCTTCACGACTTGTTAAGCATGGAATAAACAAATTAAAAGCAAGAAAATTGGAACAACTATCTAGAGATTTCAGAACTAGGTGACAACATGATTTTAGACTTCTCAGGCATAACGAATATTAATTAGATCTTAATGTTGAACAAGGTAATATTATTTAAGGTATTGGCGGTAACACCTATGTCGACTGGCTACATATATATGTGTGTGTATATGTGTCTACTATATATTATTTACAAATTTTGCGTATTGAAACCTTAATTGCTTCACCTCATGCTCTTGAAGTCTTGTTGTGTCGACAGCCATTTGCGTTTTTTAATCCAAGTTCATATGCTTAAGAGATTACAATTTACAACTAATTATCCATTTATGAGTTTCTGCTTTTGACCTTTTCATTGTCATTCCTTACCAAGATTGCCTCGGCAGCCAGGAGGGCAATGTTACACAAAGGGAATTGAGTTTCGAAAAATATATATTTTTTCATCTGAATAAAGATCGGTGATGTCCTCACGTCCTCAGTCACCGTCATTTGGGAAATAGTTTTTAGGTAGTTGTTGGCTGGTCATGGCTCTCGACATTTGCTTCAGTTCTTTTGGTAGGCCAGATAAGGATCAACAAGGATCATATACAGAACAGTGTATGAATTTGTCACCACTCAAAGTAGGGAGAAGAATGTAGAAAGAGAGACGCGAGGACAGCAATGAGAAGGAAATGACCACGAATAGGGAAACGACATCAAAATTTTTAAACGACAACAAATAGAAAATATAGAAACAGCGACAAGCAGTGACGACCTTCCTTTCTATAAACGTATAAAAACGACAGCAACAACAATAAGGAAAAAAAGAACAAAATCATAAAACAATAAGAACGCGAAACGACAACAAAACACCAAATGAAAAACGCATTAAATGTGAAAGCAACTCTAAGGAAAAAAAAAAAAAAAAACCCTCTAAGAAACAAAAAACTAAAGATAATACTGAAACGACACAACTTCAACTTCTATAAAACAAAAAGAAAATATATGGAAAACAACAATAAGAGTTAAAAACGACAACAACAAGAAAACAACACCAAAAGTCTCAAATACTTAAACGTCCAAAAAAAAATAATAATAATAATTTCTTATGCGATAAACGACAACGTATGCAAAACAGCAGCCATCGGTAGCTGTTAAAGCTAAATAAGGACACGACCGCAAAAAAAAAAAAAAAAAAAAAAAAAAAACACGACACCAAAAGTATGAAACGACAAAAAACAACAAACCTCGAAAGGAAGGTAAAAACAACAAAAACATAAAAATAACAGGAAACGCGAACACGATGACAGACATCAAATGAATTTCGATTGGATCACGAGAAAATAAGAAAAACCGTGATAATGGTACAAACAAGGAGGAAACGACCACAAACAACATAAAAATTGTCAAATGACAAGAATGGTAAACGATTAGAAACTAGAATCTCGCAAATAATGAAACCAATGCGGAGACAACAAAAGTACAGCAAAAAAACGACAGGAAATGGGAAAAGATTGATAAATATGAAACGACAGAAAATATAAAACGACGAAGATAAAAGAAGTGGGCCTTTACTGTCTCTAATTCGATAAACGGCAAAATATGGAAAGGAAAAAAAAAGTAACTGACCCTGTAATTGGGAAACAAAAACGAAAAATATACCAAAAGGTAAATACGACGATAAAAAGATAAGCAAAAAACAAAAAACATTGAAACGACGATATAATGATAGACGGCTTTTCCCTTTGATAAACAGTACAATAAGATAAGAAAAACGTTAACAGCGACGAAAAGAGCGACAAAGAGGATTTTCAGCGTCCCCCACCAAAAAAAAAAAAAAAGGGGGGGGGGGGGGGGCGGCGCGTGGCGGAACGACACCAAATGATCAAGCGACAACAACGCGAAAAAAGACGTCAAGAAAGAGAACGACACAATTAGAAACGACAGTGAATAGATGAAAACACTTCCATTTGAACAACCGACAAAATACGGCACTTTCTTCTTCTTCTTCTTCTTCTTTTTCTCTTTTTATTTTTAATCCTTTTTATTTATTTTTTATTTTTTGTCCTTTTCAGTTCTTTAATTTGTGTGTGTGAACGGTTCTCAAGCAACTTCTCTAGTTGATTTTGGTGGACCAAGGCCAACAAACGAGTGAAGGTTTTTTTTTTTTTTTAATATTTATTTTAAAGAAAGTCTTTATTGAATTAGTGGAGAATAATGGTGGCAATAATTGACAGAAAGCTTTGCAACACTAGAGTTGCTATGGTTTTATTGCCAATTCAGGCTCTTATTCTACCACTAAATAAAGAAAAGATAGGATTTACTGAAAAAAATAATAATAATAAAGAAAAGATAAGGCCCAACTCCAAACCGTATATTTTAGCAATCAAACCACGCGAATCAACCAACCTAGCAATATAAAAACAGTAAAGTAGATTGTAATCATATTAATATTCCAGAACTATGCTCTGTTAACAATCAACAATTGGGATGGCTCACACCCATATCCTTCCGCTGTAGTTCTATATTCTCGTCACTACTCAAGGACAGGAATCATACGGCTTGTTTCGAATGCTCGCCGGCATGAAAAATGGTAAATGCAGTTGCGAGTAGCACGAATGAAGTATCTAAAGCGGTCGACATGTGGGTCCCACAATAATGAACCGCGGAGACGTGCTCTGTGCCACTCGCAAGTGCAATTAGCATTCACGGCCAATATAAAGCCTATGAGAAGGAAAAATAAAAAAATAACAATCCCACCATTGCTATTGATGTACGGTTCAAATGGTTCGACCAGAGGAAGGAGAAGCCTTTCGAACTTTCTTTCTAGTAATGAGCTTTTAACCCTGACCCGAACGGCCCCGAGTATGACAGAAAAGGCTTCACGAGTGACAAGTTCGAGTCTGATCTTACATTCACTCCAATGAAACAAGGAATCAGCTTTGTCAAAAGGGCAGACCCCTTTAAGCTTTTAAGGCGTGCTTTCACTTCATGATCCGGCAAGATTTGCTAAATGATTGAAATACGACTAAAAGTTCGAAAACACGCAACACGATGCAGTTTAATACTCTTCTTGGAATGAGAAAACGTTTTTAAGTAGCTAAACAGCAATTACACATCCTTGATTTAGCTATAGAGAGTTCCTTAACTACATAAGACACAAAATAAACAGAGAACAGAAGTTTCGGCTCTCAAAAAACCCAAATTTAACCATCACGGAGTTATTATTTAAGTAGACATTCAAGGAAATCTGATGATAGCAAGAGTCCTACACTACATATATGAAGTTCTGTGTCATCAAAGATTTACCAAAAACGCGACAAGACATCCATGGCTTTAGTTTCTCCATTAGGAACTGTTTCCAGACTTGTAAACAGTCGCACATGAAACATCATTCATTCACAACCTCCCCACCAGATGGGATTTCCTCAGATTTGGCTGCAGGCTTGTCAGATGGGCTGACCTCAGAGGATTCCGCCTCCCCGGAGGACGACCCATCGGTTACTGGAACTGTCTTCTTGATAGTTCCAACCTTGACATACTTACTCATAAACTTGTATTCCCAATCCTGCAAAGCGTCAATTTCAAATGGACCAAGACCAGATATGTCGCCGGTAAGATCTTTCTCTTCAAAAGACATCTTGGCAAGAGCTCTACTAGCATCTTTTCCCGCAAACAATGCATAAGGCCCACCAGGTCCGTAGAACACCCTGCCGGTTCAGATATCGACAAGTTAAAAGTTCGGTAAAAAAGACAAAGACCAACATAGAAAAGAATAACAATGCCAAGGAATCCTAAGAAGCAATAGTGTAAAAGTATTTGTTGCCAAATGCCAAATTAGGTGGGAAAAAAAAAATCAACCACAACTACGGTTGATTGCGCCATTCATGCTTGTTTTTACCCTCCCACTTTTAAAGTTAGTACTTGATGTTGTCCCAAAAGCACCAAAACTTGCCTTAAAACTTGTTCAGACTATCACAAATGGAAAAATCTCAAGCTAAAAACTTTACAACATTTCATATTTGCCCAAAATACATTTATAAATTTATTTTCAAAAACAAACTAAATGCAAATTTAAGCCTATATATGAGTGGAAAAAGTCTCAGCAAATCAAATGCAATAAGTTTCCATTGAGAAACCCACTTGGTAAATTCTGGATTATGCGCAAATTTCCCAGAGAAAAAATGTTTCTTGTACAAAAAGTCAAAAACTAGCTCATCATCTATCTAGTTTGGCAGAAATTTAATGATAAAAATAAAAAATTTCTTGAACTCACAAGACTAAAGGCAACAACTTTCTTCATCTTCTAAAAGAAAACATGTTAATCCTCAGTTATAAAACACAATAATTCAAGCCCTAACAAGTGAGCCACAAAATATACCAACACGGGAAAAAAAAAATTAAGAGAAAAAAAGGGTAAAATCTAAAAGCAATAGAGTTGACCAACCACTGAAAAAAAAAAGGTATAAAATAAAAACCTAAAATATCCCAAAATTTTACAGAAGAAGCAAAAAGCCCCAAAAAAGAGAGGAAAAATGGCAGAAACTTTAAGCAAAGACCTGCTCTGAGAGACGTCATAGATCTGACCCTTGATGGCCATAAGCAAGGGCTTCTCGGGATCGGCACCGTCGTACTTCTTCAACTCGTCCTCGGTGATCTCGCCGAGCTGAACCGGGGGAGGGAGTGGCGGAACCTCGTCGACGGATCTGGGTCTGGCGTGGTGGGTTTCGGAGGGCCCGAAGAGATCAGAAACGACGTAGTAAATGGCGAAGACAAGAGCGAGGACGGTGAAGAAGGTCGCCGGAGACAGGCCCGTGTAGGCCGTGATTGCCTCTTTGAGTGTCTCCCATAGTTGCAGAGCCATTTTTTTTTTTTTAATGGTTTTCGCCTGTAGAAGAGAGAGAGAGAGAGAGAGAGAGAGAGAGAGGTTTGAGCAGGTGATGATATTTTTTTTTTCCTCTTTCCACTTAAGTCACGAAAGTTTCCGACTTTTTGCCTAAATTTTGTACCAATTTATAGCAGCTGAATAAAAAATTTACCAAAAATAAAAAATAAAAAAATCAATAATAAAAAACGCCACAATTTCTAGTATAATTTTTATTCTATGTTAATTTGATATATTGTTAATTGCAATATGAAAGGAATTCAGAACCATGCAATTAAAGGAATTCGGAACTAACTAGTCTTTTTCAGATATGTTTTTTTAACAAATGGCTAAAATTTATAAAAGTTAGTTAAAATCCCTCCTTTCTTTATAATGATCAACCAATTTCTATTTAATTAGTAATAATCGTACAATTTCTTATCTATTAGTAATAACCGTAAAATACTGTTAAACATAAATTATCAGTTTTTATATTCACTCACTAATAGATTATAATCAATCAATAATTAACTAAATCTATAAAAAAATGATAAAATATCAATTTGCTAGATTAGGTGAGTAAAATCGGTCATGCAACCTAATTAAAATCATTTAATAAATCATTGCAATTCGGTGTAAAGTTCACGTCCATCCCTAATTTAAAATATAAAAGTAAAATCATTTAAAATTGAATATGATAATTCAATATAAGTTAATGAAAGAGTTAAAAACCGTATTTAATTGGCAGGGTATTTTTAATACAAGAATTCTCCTTTTTATTTTCCAAGGGAGGAAAAGTAACTCTTCTTTTTTGGGTGCTTTTGTAAATAATCTTGTTGGGAGGAGGGTCCGAAGGATTCCATCAAGCTACCAGCCACAATGGAGGCCAAAGGGCAAAGCCTTCTTTTTTGAATAAAATAACGAAATAAAATCAAGACGTCAATTTTGATTATTTTTTTGTGATTCTCTTCTAATTGTAAAATAAATAGTATCTTTTTAACAGGGTAAACCTTGCCGTTTCTCGAGCATTTTTACTTGAGGGTTTTCCATTGGAGAGAGGGGCCATTCATTTCTGAACACATGAATTAGTGAACATTCGATTACTTGAAAAACTATATAAAAGTTGATAAGTTCCTCTACTTGAAACTTGCAAGGATCCATTTGGTAAAGTCATTGAAGTGTAACACTTTGGATAATAATATCTGAATAAAATCATTTGAAAAGCTATTGTAATGATGTTTGAATATTCACAATTTGAAAATAAATATTTAAACAAAGCATTTGAATGTTTGTTTTTTTAGATATTGAAAATAATTCTAACAAATCCTATAAAACTTTAATATCTATGAAAATTTTTAATAGGATATATGGAAGAGATTTTATTATTCTTTCTGCTATGAATGCAGAGAAAGAAGAATCGTATAAATCATAATTGAAACGAAAAAGTTATGACATTTACTTAAATAGAAAAGAGAGTAAAAGCTTTTTATTAAAGAAAATCCAAACGATACTATTAAATATATATTCAAATTGAGTCTAATATTTTTCCATTTAATTGGCCAAATGGATCATGTGGTATTGTTTGATGACATTTCAAATGTTTTGTTTCTAAACGTCCATTTGAATGGCCAACTCAAGTGAAATAGTACAAACATTTTTAAATGATTAAAACAAATGGAACCCACATATCTCATATTCTTCATTTCCCAAGTCTTAAAAAAATGTCTACCAGATTCATCCAAAAAAAAAAAAAAAAAAGTCAGAAAAAAAGTCTTGAGAGGAAAAGGAAATCACAAGAAAACCAAAGCCAGTTGAAGAAAAATTTCACTACTCGTTCCTTCTAATTTGCATACACTTTCACATGGGTTAGCGGAACTTTCCATTTGACTCTAGCAAAGAGTTGGAAACCTATATTTTGCACAAAACATTTTGCATTATGAGATTCACCTTAAGCCATAAGCTTGGCCAAAGAGAGCAAATTAACGGGTCATCAAGTCTTGAGGCAATTTCACAATCTTGGGAGGTTCAAATTATGTAAAACCGAAGCAAAAAACTAAAAGGACACCGGTAAAAATTTTGACCTATATATCTTATGTTATGTTCAAATATTCCTAATCAAGTGTGAAATTACGTACAATTATATAATTATTAAGCATGCATTTGATGTTAAGGTTTAGATTGTAGAATTTGAATTTGAATTGATTGTATGTTTATCGAGACATTTGAATTGCTGAAGTTAAAACTGTAAAAACTTGAAATGTGTTCATAAAATAATATTAATATGAAACTTGTTTCATTCGTCTCGAAATTCTATACAATTTTTTTAAAAAATCATCTCATTTGAACTTTTCTATGCAAAGTTATGGACTTTTAAAGTTTAAGTTATAAAATTATATGAATAGTGAAGCTGAAGGAAAAATATAAAAACTGGATTGTAATTGTATGATTTGGATTGTGCGTCTAAATACATGCTAAATGTTTTAGTTTACCAGTTTCTGTTAATTAGGATCACAACACTTTCCATTGAATAAGATAGGCATCAAATAAAGCACCATCATTTTTTGTAGTTTTTTTTTTTTTGGCTTGTCCAAAAATGGTAAGATTGCGGTAGAACCCCTTTTATATACTCTATCAATAGAGCCTCCTTTTAAACCGTTAATATGTAATCAAACGGCTGATATGTTGTTCGTGTATAATAGTTATATTGCACCTTACCTCACGCTAATATAAATTAAAAAATTTAAAAATAATATATAAAAAAAATAAATTAAAAAGAAAACACTCATTCTCTCCCCAACCGCCAGTGACGCTCTTCAGCTGACGACCCCCTCGCTGACAAGCCAGTCCCCTACCCCACCTCGATGCCGACAAGCCCCTCTCCCCCCCTCACCCCGAGCCCAATCCCCCATTGCCCCCCCTTCCCGATGCTGACCAGCCCCGTCCACCCCCCCTCCCGATGCCAACAACTCCAAACCCTCCCCCCCCCCCCCCCCCACGCCGAAGCTAGATATGGTATGCGTTTAGGGGGGGAAGGTTGGTGTCGGGGGAGGGGGGGCCTCCCTGCAGGCGTCGAAGGGGGGGGGGGGGGGGCGGCGGCGGCGGCGGTGGACGGTCGCAAGACTAGTTTTCTTTTTTTTTTTTTTTTAGTTTTTTTAAATTTCTATTTTTTATTTGTATATAATATTATAAGTTAAAGTACATTATAGTTATCACGCACAAGTAACATCTCAGTCGTTCGATTATATCAAGACGATTTAAAAATAAGCTATACTATATGATATATAAATGAGACTTTATCACATATTTACCTGTTTAAAAAAATAACAATTTGATAGTGGGTAAAGCTGTGATAAAGCCCTTTTAATATACCCTATCGGTATAACCCCTTTTTAAAACGTTTAGATGTAAATAAACGGCTGAGATATTATTTATGTATGATAGTTGTAATGCACCTTACCTTATACTAGTATGGATTAAAAAATTAAAAAATAATATATAAAAAATAAATTAAAAAGAAAACACTTCCCATTCCCTCCCCGGCTACCAGCAACGCTCCCCGGCCGACGACCCCCCCGCAACGTGAGCCCAAAACCCCCCTCCCCTCGCCATGAGCTCATTCCCCCATCGCCCCCCTCCTTCCCGACGCCGACCAGCCCCCTCCACCCCCTTCTAACATCGACAAACCCAATCTCCGCCCCCCCCCCCCCCCCCGGCCAGCCAGATCTGGTTGGCGTTTGGGGTGGGCGTTAGCGTTAGGGGAGGGGGGACCGCCAATGGATGATCGTAAGACCAATTTTTTTTATAATTTTTTTTTTGAATTTCTATTTTTTAATTTTTAGTATATAATATTATGGGTTAATGTTCATTATAGTTATTATGCACAAGTAATATCTCAACTGTTTGATTATATCAAGACGATTTAAAAATAAACTTTACCGATAGGATATATAAATGAGACTTTACTGTAAATTTACCTTTGATAATATACATATATATAATATACATATATATTTTTAAATTTTATTTATTTATTTGGAGCAAGATGGACGGCGTACGTTTGATTGGACAGACCAGTCCCACATTACCCCCTCGTGTGACGAAAACGTTTTTGTTTTGTTTCTCAATTGATAATTAAATTGATGATTCTCGACCAATAAAATAAAAAAAAAATAAAAAAATAAAACGTTATCATGACTACTATGGTTGAGATTTTTTTTTTTTTTTTTGGGTGGGCGGGGTGTTGAATTCTATGGTTGAGATTTGAGAAGTTCCATGTATATAGAATGAATGATATTATACACTTTTTAGGGTTTACAAGTACTGTAAGCATCATCTTACATCAAAATTAGAGAATAACAAAAGAACAACTTATAAAATTCTGAAGATTTACAAGTACTGTTTAAATCCAGTTTAGTATTATTCTGAAACAAGGATGGGCAGATCTTTCGAGCCAAAATAAAACAATAAAATAAAGGGAAAAAAAAAAAAAAAGAACGAAGAAGCAAATTCAAACAATATCAGTCAAGTTTCAATTGTTTTATTTTTATTATTATTTATATTGAAAGTTTTGTGCAGTCTAAATTGCATCATATGTCAAGTTTCATAGTAGAAGATAAGAATAATCTCAATTTTTCCGAAAGCTAGCCAAGTATTGCAGCTGTTTTATACCTTTAGCAGCATTGACCATAAACTTAACCACCACTATTCTCAACAGCCAGCCATGTATCGAGTTCGACGGTCTTTTAGAAATACAAGTTTCAAAGTGTATTATTCATAAGAACTTTATTGAGAAATCACATTCTGTCATTTTTTTACCAGAAGCACTTCTTAAAAATCAAAACTCTTCTAATAGATCATCTAAACACTTTTTAGAAGCAGTTTTTGGACCGAGAAGCCGAACAAATCATGCCAAACAGGCCCTTTATATACAACAGCCATACAGACTTCAATAACAGCCTCTAGTCAAACAGGCATTCGGTACCATGATCAAAATCTCATAACTCCATATTCCAAACACACCGACTTATGCGAAGAAGGAGAAAAGATGTCTTCAAAAAGAAGATTTTTTACATGAATTCCATGAAAAGAGCTCTCATTCCTATTAATTCCAAAATGTTTTATTATGTTTATGGCGATAAAGAAACTACGCTTACATAACAACAAAGAGAAATTAAGCTACAACATCTACCTAAAGTACATCTTGAGAGCGCTCAAATCAAAGAGCAAGCGAGCTAACCTCGTCAACTTTCCACAGATCTTCTTCATATTTATACCACCTCATGAGCCCTTCATCGTTTCTTGTTCGTTCGCACATGAGGCAGGAGTCCTCCATACATGTTAGAAATAGGCGTAACTGAGATGCCCTCTCGAGGATACAAGGATCAAGTTCTCTAACAACTCTTTTGGGTGCGGGGTGAGGAGGGACCTCAATCAGAAGGCAATGTGATATATTGAGAACCTCCAAGTGTTTTAAGCCATCCAAGATGATGAGCAGAGCATCCTTATTGAGCAGCGAGCATCGGAGGCTCAACACCTTCAATTTCGGAAGATATGCAACTAGTGTAGAAGCACATAACATGTCACATGGACCCATGATCTTAAGTTCGCTGAAATTTTTGCAGTTCCTGGAGATCTCCTCCATGAAGTATGGCGGATTAGCTATGCTAGGCATTGTCAAGGACTCGAGATCTTTCCATACTCGAATGGCCTTGCATATTCCGGTCTTCTTTATTCTGTTCCAAGCTGGAAGAACCAGTCGTTTAAGCTTTGGACACCTGCGATGGAGACAAGGTTGATTTGCTCATGGTTAGCAAGTACAAGTACGCACCGATCACTGTAAATGTCTACAAAGACAATCTATATGTGCATTATTGTGGAAAATCACCGCATTTATACTTGTTTAACCAATCTTAGGATTAGTAGTTACAAAATTAAAAATGTTTATCCTTTATCAGATAATATTACTTATATCTGGAAGATTTCTGGGATTAAGAGAAACAGAACAGTTCCCTTATACTAGAAGACAAGGTTGAACCTCTAATTTCACTTTCAACCCAATGGACGAGTTCGTGACTTTCTCCTAATAAACATGGTTTTTCTCCCATACTTTCTAGAGAAATTATGTGACCTCAACATCAGAAAAGAAATAAAAAGAAATAAATAAAAAATCAATCTGTTAACAAAGTGACCTTTTAAAACATGTAAAGACACATCTGCTTTAGAACACATCAACTATTAACCTTCAATTTGTAAAAAGTTGTCGAACAGTTAGGGAGTTTGAAATTTGAAATAGAATCTGAATCTAAACAATTCAGATATTAGGAGATTTTTCTAGTATTTTTTTTGTTTTCTAATTTCTAGGGAGATTGAGATTCTCTTCCTCAGTTTCTCTCCTCTATTTATGTACGTGTATTATATTGTTTTATTTTCAATGAAGTGAATTATTCATACCCCCCATCAAACCTACAAAAGTAAACACGATTTAACAAAGTAATCCCTGCCCTCAATGCCTTTGACATGTCAACAACTAATGGAGATCATTTTGGACGTCAAATCCACCAAATAAACAGGTCAGAAACAATACCAGAATAATTATATAAGATTTTCACCCATATAGAAAGACAGTCATAATTACCTTTCAGCAGTATATGTCAACTGATCATCACTCACGTACAAGTTGAAATGGAAGATCAATGTCGTGATGTTTTCGCGGCTAAGACTCAGTGAGATCCTCAACAAGCGAGTCAAGGTCTTATCAGACCGACCATCAACATAAACATAGGGCTCCAGCGGGATTTTAATGAAATTCGATTTCAGCATCGACAAGTCGAGCGTCTTCCATAGCAGAGGATCAGAGCAAGCAAAGCGCCACGCGCTACACACATGAGCAATCCCTGAAGTTAACTCAAAGATATCAAAGGTTTGGAAAATCTTCACCAATATGTCAGTGTCCAAGTCTTCCCATCTTCTCGAGTTGGAGTAGTTGTCTTCCATGCCCACAACTTTCTAAACTCCTTCTACTCCTAGTCTTATTACGAGCACATTATAACACCTACAAAAGAAAGTATACATAATCAGCTCTACTCAGAGAGTAAAAACACATGTAATCTATGAATTTGATATCGGATTTCGCTAATCGAATTGAACTTGAATTAGAGCAAGACTTGAATATAAATATGCCGACATAAAAATTGTTAAGAGAAACAATTTGAAAAGCGCAAACCAGTCTCCAATTTGCATGTTCATCAGTATTACAGATCATAAAAATGTCCAGTGAGTAATTAATTTAAAACAACTTGGTCTGAGATTGAAAAAGTTTCTTCGGTTTGGCAAAATTGACACTATAACCATAGCCCTAGGTAAAAACAAAAAACAAAAACAAAACAAACCAGAGGAAAAAAAATGAAGATGATACGGAAAACAACATCAGTAAGTGTTCAAATTATTTGGCAAAAACATCATTCAGTCAATTTTGAAAATAAAATTCAAAATGACTTAAAACTCCCCCAAAAAAAAAGGTTAAAAAAAAAAAAAAAACCCACGGCCGGAATGAAGATCACCTCTTTGAGCTCCGTTCTAGAAGATCTTTAAAGAAAACCAAAATCCATTTCTACGTCGAAGAGAAAATTCACGACACAAAATGTTTCGAAATTCACCACAAAGAGAAAATCTTGAAGCAAACGAAAAAGCTTTAAAGCTTTGAATTTTTTTTTTTCTTGTCCCAGGTTTCAGATCAGATCTGATCCAATTCTCACTCAAACACATGCAAACACAATAAAAACATATAAACATGTATATATACAGACATATGTGAATATATATGATGAAAATATATGAAGAGAAAAGATGAGAAAGAAAGAAGATACCTTGAAGGGAAAAAAAATCTTGGGGGGGTGAAAAAGAGAAGGAAATCTTCTTCAGTTTCTTTTTTAGCTTTCCTAACTAATAATAGTTTTTAATTCATGGTTTTTCCTGAAAACAAGTGACCTGAAGAGAAGAGAGGAGAGAAGGAGATTCCACAGGAAGGGATATGAAATGACAAAAAAGGGCATCGGCTTGGCTGGGATTTTTTGTCCATGAAAAAGCGTAACTCCTGGTGTTTTTGACAGCCAACCATTTCACTTTGATCATTCATAAATAGTGGTCTGTAATGTCCGAAGATGGTTTGGTTTGGTCCGACAAGAGTACTCGAGTCTGTTTTGTTTTGAGAAGGTCAGTAATTTGGAAGGGAAAAAAAAAAAAAAAAAAAAAGGCCACCAAATGTGTCGTCACACGTGGTCCGAAACCATTAACCCAAAAAAAAAAAAAAAAGGGTGTATCCAAATACGAATTCATGAATCTTTCAAGTTTTCAGAAAATGGTTGACAGCCCCACAAATTCCCAAACAACACCAACCCAAAAAAAGAAACAAATTTGCTGGCACGATGTACAAATTTATATATAGTATTTGAGATTTGACTCCCCTAATAAATAAATTTTTTTTTTTTTTAAGTCTAATGAAAGTGAAAAGGTCAATAAGAGGCCTAAGAAATATCCAAACATCTGGATAATGTAGGTAGATTTTTTTTTTTTTTCTTTGCGATATAATGTTTGTAGATTTTCACAGCCAATATTTGACTCTTATTTATTGTGGCTGGATTTTTTTTTTTTGTTTTGAAAGAATTATGGCTGGATTTTAGTCATAAGTAGCTTACCATGCTTATGTTGATAATTTTCTTAAAAGAAATTTTAATTTAAAGATAACTTTATATCTGACAAATTGGTATGACACTGATCTTAGTCTTTTGGCTTAAGAAATGTGTTAGAATGACACGTTAATGCTACTTCTATCACAAAATATCATAAGTAGATTTATATTTTCTATTTTATATTTTTACGTCAAACATAGATGATTCTAATAGATTGACGTGTCCGTATTTTTTTTAGAGAATAAATAAGTAATATTATTTGGTAAAAGGAGGTAGCGTTGTAAAAAAATTTGAGTTTAGAGATTGTCTTATAGACAAATAAATTGATGGGTCAATATTAAATATTAGTCTTTAAGTTAAAAATAAGGGGGAGTTTGGTGAATGAGTTTGAGTTGAAATTTTTAAATTTTAATAGTAAATTTTTTTGAATTTTAGACAAAAAACTTTTTGAAAAAAAGATAAAAACTTTTTAGGAAAAAAACAAAAAAAAAATTTGAAAATCTTAGTTTGAGCTTGGGAACCAAACAAGCCCTAAATAAATACTCCTTTAAAGAAAGTGTTTGATGAAAGAGTATATTAAACTTAAGAAGTAACTTATGTGACTTGAGGCTCTGAAAAAAAAAAATATCTAAGCTCATCCTTTGTGCACGTCCATGGATGTTTAAGCGATTCTTCCAAGGAAGGATAGAAATGAATATGTCTCCGTTTTTTAAGTTAATTGGAGATAAATTTTTTAAGTTGAAGTTGGTTGATTTTTTAAAAATTAATTATAAATTTTATTAACTTTTTATAAAAATATAAAAATTAAGATAAAAAAATACAATTTAATTTGAAATAAACTCAAACACCAAACAAAACATAAGATTTTTAACATAAGATTTTTTTTTTAATGGATTTTCGAGTTTGGATTTAACTGTAATTCCTCCGTTACTTTTTCGAGGAATGATCGCGTCACTCGTACACCGTACACCAGTATTACTCATTTAAGATTTGGGCTTTTTGGCTCATTGTCCACTTGATCATAAGCCCATAGGTAGCACCTTAAAACGACGTCGTATTAGCGAAACGACTCGCTCCCTCGCAATTTACTGTTTACACTCCGCAGAACTCGATTGAAATTCATGGATTAGTTTTTACTCTAGTTTCTTTTAAATTGAACGTTCGAGAAATTTCCCTCTCAAAAGCTCGAACTTGCAGATCATAATATTAATTCTCCAAAAAAACCAAAAAAAAAAAAAAAAATCAAAGTTTATCATGTTACTTATCTTCTGTTACTCTGTAGATTGAATTATTCAAAGAAATGGGTGTGAAGAATCTTTGGGATGTTCTCGAACCCTGCAAGAAAATTCTCCCACTTCACCATCTTCAGTGAGTTACAAATTTGTTTTCCTTTTTTTTATTTTTATTATTGTTTCGTTTTTCTTTCGATTTTATATAGTTTTATCATCCGGGTGTTGGGATTTTGGGGTTGTAGGAACAAAACGATATGCGTAGATCTGTCTTGTTGGATGGTTCAATTCCAAAGTGTGAGCAAGTCACACTCTTGTTTGAAGGAGAAGGTCTATCTCCAAGGCCTCTTTCACCGCCTTCGAGCTCTTATCGCTTTGAATTGCAGCATTATATTCGTTTCTGGTATGTTACATTTCTTCCTTTGTTGATTTGTTGTAATGGGTCGTTTGAAACTTGGGGGGTTAGATGTCATGCACATTAGGTGTTTGATTGTTGTAAAGCAGTCTCCGGGTTTTTGCCAAAACTGAAGGGAACTGTTATTCTGTCGCGGGAGAGGGTGAGATATGACACCGTCTAGTTTCCATCTATTCAAGGTCATGTGTCGAAGTTAAAAGATGTTTGGTTCGTTCTTACACAATTAAAAGCAATCAAATAAGCAAACACAAATTTTACGGTGGTTCATTCTCAATGTGAAAGCTACGTCAACTTAACTGCTGCAGAATTTTACTATGATGAAGAAGAAGACGATTACAAGAGAAATCACACACTGAAAGTACAAGTGTGAAAATGGCAGAATAGAAACCAAAATATAAGGTCGAACTAATCTTAGTCAGAGTCAGAGTCAGAGCAGCAATAATCAGGCTCCATATAATTAACAATATTCGTGTCGATTTAGCTAGAAATGTGCCAAAAAAAAAAAATTTTCTGTTTTTATCTGGGATGCTGATTTTCCTCTTGATGGTATTTGTCAAAATATATTTTGTAAAAGAATGATCTTTGCTCTTTGATAGATGGATCGATTCCTGCGATTAAGATAGCTACTTACAGGCGCCGCTTAAATTCAAAAAATGAAGTGAGTATTCTTGTGTGTCACAATCTAACTGTTATGCTGCAGCTTTTGCACTTGTTTCTAGCCATGCAAATAGACATTTCCATATGCATTTCTCTTTTTCTTGTGCGCATTGAAGTTAGTTGATGAAGGCAGGTAAATTACGACAGAACAAACTCAGAAAAGGTGTCTTCACTGCGAAGGAATAATGGTTCTGAGTTCTCATGCATGATAAAGGAGGCAAAAATCTTGGGCATGGCACTTGGCATTCCTTGCCTAGATGGGTGAGTATACATTCACATCAGCATCATGTTAGGTTTACAATTAGAAGTGACAGGAAGTGAATTTACTTTTGATCTTTTCTTTCTTATTTTTCAATCATAAGCGAGGACACAAAAGAAAAAGAAAGCGAGGATAACATAACTAAATGTTCTCTCTTGGCACTAAAATCTTCTTAAGTAACTGAGATTTGCCTAAGTAGTCCTTTTCTTTCTCTAAAATAACTTTGTCTTCTCTTCCTTTTATCTTACTTATTTTTTGTCAGCTTTTTTTAGAGTGTGCTTTGACTCACATAATCGCACTAAATACATCTTTTCGTCTTCACATTTAGGATTGAAGAAGCTGAAGCACAATGTGCATTGCTGAACTATGAATCATCATGTGTAAGTCTATCTTAACTTGTTGTAACTATCAATCATCTGCCAAAGGATCACAAAACCACCGTCATGTTACCTTCTTAATTTATCATCTGTTACACTTACATATGTACGTCTCCATAATAGTTTTCACAAACGAGCCTATTGTGGCCAACAGGATGGATGTTTCACTTCAGATTCAGATATCTTCCTTTTTGGTGCAAGGACGGTGTACAGAGATCTCTGCCTTGGTATGTAGTTGGGAGTTTTCCATCCAAAGAGGAAATAAAAATGAAAATAAAAAATAAAGCAATTGGCAATCCATTAATTACACAATTTGTGGAAGCATCTGTCTGTTTGTATATATTTGCACTAATTGTGCCTAGTATGTGGACAATGGATTAGGAGATGGGGGTTGCGTTTCTTGCTATGAAATGTCAGATGTAGAAAGACAGCTTGGATTTGGAAGGAACTCGCTGGTAATCTTCTAGTTGGCCTTGTGAATTTTACCCTTTTTTTTTTTTTTTGGCTTTAACTTTCTGCGAAATCTTATCAATTATTCCCGCCTTTTGAACTGATAACCAACGGTAGACATGGTAGATTATCATCATCGAAGTAATATTCTATGGTTCGACCAGATTTGCATCACTTTTTGTTTGAGTTCTCTACATTGCATGCCAACATACCACAATGTGTATTACCTAACCTTCTGATGTCATCAACCGTTTTTTCCCTATGGGATTGAGTTTTTTTTTTAATTTAGAAGTCGTCCTTGACTTTGGTACTTGTGATCCATAGATTACTCTTGCCCTACTTCTTGGAAGTGACTACTCTCATGGAGTCCATGGTTTGGGTCGTGTAAGTGCCAAATCCTCTTCATTTCTCGGTTACTTTCAAGTCTCTTCATCAAATATGCACCAGTTCTCTGGTTTAATTATGTAAATGAATGGATGCTTCTTCTTCTTCTTCTTCTTGTTTCTTTTCCTGGGTTTAGGAATCAGCCTGTCAAATTGTTAGATCTATAGGCGACAATGTTGTCCTCCAAAAAATAGCATCAGAAGGGCTCTCCTTTGCTAAGAAGAAGACGAAAGGACTGAAGAAATGGGGGCAAAATTTCACGGATAACAAAGAGAACTTAATGGGGACGAATATGAACGGTATGCTTTAAAAGCTTTTGTTGTAATTCTTTTATCCTCCCAGGCTGTATGTCATGTCGAGTTGATAATTTAGGCAGATTGTTTCAGCAAACTGTTCCCTGCTGAAGCATATATCTGGATACAGTTATATCTCCACATCTGCTTACATTCTTTGTATATGAAGTGATTAGTTTATGTAGATGTTTTTAACAAATTACGAGATTTCTGAATTGGTTTTGTAGAACGCAAGCATTGTTCGCTTAGGGATCAATCAGTTTCGGAAGTAATTGATGCATATTTGAAGCCAAAGTGTCACTCAGCAGATTCTGATGACGTGCAAAGGTAGGTGGTAGGTTTATAATTCTGTTGTCGGGGCTGATGGTAGTTAGGAAGAATTTAGCAGTATTATGCCTTCCTTTTTTCTTATGTTTGTCCAGACAATAGAACATGAACTAGTTAGCTCATCGATATCTATATGCATGCAAGAATCTTTAAATGTTTAGCACCAGTATGATTCATTGAGGAGGTTTCTGGGTCACGACCCATGACTCTGGACCTGGCCACAAGGAGTGGCTCACAGGTTGGCAATGGGCATATTAGACTTTTACCTTTTCCAAAGTTCATCAATTTCATCAAAGTCCCTGACTTAGATAATTTCCCTAACTTAGATCTACTAGACTGCTTCAATATGAGTTCTAGGATGTAGATTGTTGGTCCTACGCTATCTAATATAGTTAGTGCTTGCTTTTCAATTTTGTCTTCTGCAGGGTTCTTGTTCAGCACCCATTTCAACCTGTCAAAATTCAGCAGATATGCGCTCAGTTCTTTGCGTGGCCTCCTGAGAAAACAGGTTTTACCTCTTCTCCTCCTGTGTCTACTTCCTTGTATCTTCTCATCCTTGCATACGTGCAGGTGCAAAACAAAGTCATTTTGTCCTTTCACTTATGTTTCAGATGAGTATATTCTTCCAAAGATTGCTGAAAGAGATTTACGTCGTTTTGCCAATTTGCGCTCAACTTCGTCGGAACTTGGAGTTGACCTTCCTTTGCACAAGGTGCTTTTGAAATTGTTCTACATAATCCTTCCCGTCCTTTTATCCTAGTACAAGCTACTTAAACTTACCGCAAAATACGGTTTTAACTTTCTAAACAATAGCACTAAATATGAGACATACCGATTTATTGCAAAGGCATACTTACCCCCTACCTATAACATTTGAAAAAGAGTTTTACCAGTTATTCCTCTACATTTTCAGATGCCAACCAAGTGCCCAGTTTCTGGAATCATCAAGCAGAGAAAAGTTCAGGGAAAGGAATGCTACGAGGTTTCATGGGAAGAAGAATTGCATGGACTTAAAACCTCCATAGTTCCAGCAGATCTTTTAGAGAGGTAACGAGTTTCATCATTATAACTCTCAATATCGTAAGTTTAACCTTCTTATTTTGATGTCAATGTTCTAGTACTTGTGTCAAGCAAAGAACTTTCATGCAAAATTGGATTTTGTTTCATACATTGTGCATTGAAAAAAATATATATATATTTGACGTAAACTCCTCTTTTTTGTTGTTCTCCAGGGCCTGTCCCGAGAAGATTGTGGAGTATGAACGGGGAAAAGCTCAAAAGAAGAAACAGAATTGCCGCAAAGCAAGAGCAAAGATATCAGGCAACGAATCTTCTGTGGCAGAAATTGATCTTAGACTCCAAAATCTTTTGCTTGACATTGAGTCAGGAAGTAGTAACAATACAATCTTTACTTGTCCTTCTCTTGCTTCAAGCACGGAAATATCAGGAAAAGATGCGAACGTCTTCAAAACAATTCCAATTCTTGAAAGGGAGTCAAGAAGTTGCAATGAAGAAGGTCCAGATGGTTCCAAGTATGAGAGAGAAATAATTGATCTCCTGAGCCCTTCGCCACCGAGACTGCGATGGAAGCTGGCTGATAAGCAACAAGTAAAGCCAAATCCTAAAGTTGTGGATGCAATAGAATTGAGCGACTCGGAAACGGATATGTCGCCAGGACACCAAAGGAAGGCTAGAGAATTGAGATTGTTTTTAGCTAACATCAAGGATTGACTTCCTTGAACACCCTTGAGACGCATGTAAATCTATTATTACGTGTTTTTACTGGAGACTTGTAATTAAGTTTGAAGTTTTAATCTGAATCTTCTTCATCGCTTTGTTCTTAGGTTCACTCTCTCAAACCTTTTTCATGGATCTCTTTTGTAAGTGAGATTCAAAATGTAGTTGAAGCATAAACATTTCATGATATTAATTGGGAGTTTGACAAAGTCAAAACAGAACTGAAACCAAAAAACGACAACATCCTACTGAAACGACAACTTTGTAGAATGATAATTTTTCCGAAAACGACTATGTTAAAAAAAGGAACGTCAATTTAAAAAGTAAACATTTCTCTCTCCCTCCCTCTCTCTCTCTCTCTGTCTCTCTATTTTTTTTTTAATTTTTATTTTAAAGAGAGCTTAAAGACAACAACACCGTAGAAACTAGAAAATGAAAATTTCCAAGAAAAAGAAAAATATAGTTTTAAAAAAATTACAATTATTTCAATAACGACAACTGCAAAAATAAAAAACTACAGGTACATTTGAAACATCCGAGGAAAAAGGCAATAAAATAAGACAATAAACTATTCCGTAAAAGACATAATCGTGGAAAACGACTAACGAAGAAAAACGACATCATGAGCAAGAAACGATGAAAAACGACATCATGAGAAAGAAACGATAATGATAAAAAAAACGACCATTTATTTAAACGACAACATCTTCCAAACACAAGGTTCTAGGAAAAAGGGAAACCCACATAAAAAACGACCAGCTAAGAAAAAAAGAAGATTATTTCATATAACAACTGTATACAAAAGCAACAATTAGTTAAGGAATATAAAAATAACAATTATTTAAGGAAAATAAGCATCAAAGATAAACACATTTTAGGAGAATGACAAGAATATGAAAGAAAACATCCACAAGTAATGATAAGTGTAAATGATCACATCATCAAGTAAAAACGAGAATGTTTAAACCAAAAGGAAAACGACAATATCCTGAAACAGCAAGGATTTAAAAAACGACAACGGCCAAAGGTACCATAATATAATGTATAAAGAGGACAACTTTAAAAACAAAGCTAAAATATGACTGAAAATTTAAAACGACAATGAGTTAATCACAATCTTGGAAAACGACAACAGACTAAAGAAACGACAAGTTTTAACACAACAATATGGAAATCGAACTAATAAAAAAACGACAAAGTCGTGAAAAGCGGCGACGTAGTAAAAGAACAGATATAAAAATAAACTTTAGAAACTTAATGGAAAACCGACATCATAGACAACCCAATATTTGGAAAACGACAATGATCTTAAAAGCACCATTGTGACAGATATAACAACGATATGTATAACAATAACACAATGACCAAGAAAAACGACAACAAGTTTCTTCAAAAGGATAATGTAACATATAACGACTAGGACTGACAATTTGTGTTCGCGGGTCGGGTTCGGATCAGCTTGATCATAACATAATACGATAAGCATGAACACGAACACGACATGATTAATAAACGGGCCAGAAATCTAAACACGAATATGAACCGTTTAATAAATAAGTAGCACGACACGACACGCGAACACGGTTATTAAATGACGGATTGGTACGAAAACGAACTCGTTTATGACCCATTTAACACGAAATTGATTTCTGACCCATTTAATACGAAAATTTTGGATAAAAAAATCATTTGAAATTCTGAATTCATTAACACAATAAACTCATCATATTCATATAAAATATAAAACTAACAACTAGAATTATCAAATATCTATAATATTTAAGACAAACATACTGTTATTTTTCTGAGAGAGTTAAAGTTCACGTTTTTCTGAGGGAGCTGGGAAATAATATGCAGCTGATGAGAAGATAAGGAAAAAAGAATTATGGTTAGACTTTTATATATTGTTATTTTTAGGGTTTATTTTTTATTTTTTATTTTTTTATTTTTAAATACATTGAGTACTTATATATATATATGGGCTCTAAACAGGTTGGGTCGTGTTCGCCTGTTTACGACCCATTTACATAAACGGGTTAACTGTGTTAACCTATTTCTAACCCGTTTATTTTTGTGTTAAATGTGTCAACCCAATTATTTAAGGTGCAGTCCAAACCCATTTATTTTTTCATGTCATACTCGTGTCGTATCACCGTGTTGTGTCCGAAATTGCCGGTTCTAATAACGACAATCCAGGGAAAAACAAAACATAAATATTTTTATAAATCTCTTCTCAGGGTGTGGACAATACAGCAACATTAAAACAGAAGGATTGGAAAAGGACGACATCATACATACAGAAACGACATCATCTGGTAAACTACATTTTCATCTGACAAGATGCATATCAGTAATAAAATTGGAGACTACAAAATTCCAGACCCTGTCGGAGATTTTGTCATAATCTACCGCTCATTCAAATAATTCTTTACAAAAATAACAAAGAAAAAAGAAGTACCCACAAACAAGGTGGAGATATATTCATGATGCTCATTCTGTATCCATCGCTAGCTCACCATCACCATGGCGTGTGTGTACGTGAGCCATTTTTTCGGTTCCAGGAGCACCATTTTCTCTGCTTAATAGTTCCTTTGCAATGCCTCTTGCATGGTTCAACAATTGAAAGCTCTTTGCATGGTCATCTACAGATAGAGCGGTTTTCAAGTTCGCAAAAAATTCCCTGTAATCATCCAAGCATTCACTAGATCCCGTTTCAAGCATCCTTGCTCCTTTTTGACATAACGATGATGTTTCCAAGGACTCAAATTTTCCACTCTTCTTTCCTGCTCTGTTGCTTACCAACGTCTCCAACCTGGAAGCCATGGTCGAGGCTCGATCGATACACGAGGAAGGCAACTGCAACACAATAGGTGAGCAGCCAGTTTAAAAAACAGTGAAATTACTCGTTGAAAAATGTTATTCCAAACAAGTCTGAGAGTGAAAATGCAGCATTGAAAAAATTAGAGCGAGCTAGAGACAGAGACCTGTGCGAGCTCAGCAACCTTAAACCCAAAACTCTTTTCCGAAACGCCAGGCACAAGCTTATATAGGTAAGTC
This sequence comes from Ficus hirta, assembly GCA_038430175.1. Taxonomy (NCBI): domain Eukaryota; kingdom Viridiplantae; phylum Streptophyta; class Magnoliopsida; order Rosales; family Moraceae; genus Ficus; species Ficus hirta. The sequence goes on along the minus strand of CM076594.1, from coordinate 2,969,153 downwards.
ACGTCATGATCCGATTCAGGGTTAACGGTGTTGGTCACCTCATTCCTATGTGAAGTAAGATATGAAACATGGTATGCCCCAACAGAGCCAGGGAATTCGGCTCTTATCTTGGCGATTTCAGGGTAGTGGGTGACAAAGAGGACCATGCATCTTTTGTGCTGTAGAAGATGATGTAATGTCGCATAAGCGATGGCCACGCCATCATGAGTACTCGTGCCTCGTCCAAGCTCATCGATGATAACCAGAGAGCGTGATGTGCAACTTCGGAGTATGTTGGAAGCCTCGCTCAGTTCTTCTAGGAAGGTGCTTCTCCCTTGTTGGATGCTGTCAGAAGCGCCCATTCGGGTGTAGATGCCATCCAGGACATGAAGTTTTGCTGATGACACCGGTACAAAGGAACCAACCTAGAGGAATCAGAGCACATTTCACTAAGCACCAGGTATAAGAAATCATTTATCAAAGAAATGCTGCACAGAGGAAGGCTTTGAACATCTAAAGAAAACAGTTCAAGAGCATCTTCCATATCACAAACACAGCGAAAAAAATTTTGGAACCAGCAGCACAATCGCAGGAATTATATAGAAATCATTCCTGGTTTTACCTGGGCCATAATAGCAATGAGAGCAACTTGTCGAATGTAGCAACTCTTTCCACCCATGTTGGGCCCTGTAACAATCTGACAATACTCTTTGTCTGCATGCAAGTCTGTGTCGTTTGGGACAAAATTGTCTTGTAATATACTTTCCAAAACCTGGAAAGAATTTATGAGCATTAAAGAAGAGCCCTTAACACATTGAAAACTAGCTATTTTCTACTTACAAACAAGCTTCAGAAAATTTGGATTACAGTCCCAATACCAAGTACCTAAATAAATTTGATAATTTAAGACACTGATGTCAGTAGTCCGAGATTTCTGCTTAAATGTCAAGGCATTGGGACATTGGCATTATTTTAAGGTTTTGCGTATTGATCAATTCATTCGATTATTAAGCTTGATGCACAATGATGGCTAAATACACTCCGGCAACAAAAAAGCAAAAAAATTACGTCCAAACATAAGAACCTAGGCAAACTTTACATGACATGAGTGGAATTGCACTTTTTAAGCACTCAAAAGAGAAAACTGCGAAAAGTTAAGCCTAACTGAATTAGCATTCAAGACATACCGGATGGCGACCGGCAGAAATATGTATCTGAACAGGTTCATCGTCATATACAAGCATTGGACGAACATAATTCTGTAACACAAAAGCTGACAGAATTATCATACGTTATAACATTTATAGAAGTTGAAATGTAGGACTCAAATTTGAATCAATAAAAATCTCAGAGTATATACCTTATTTCTTGAAAGAATGGCAAGTGAGTGTAGACAATCCAAAGTGGCTAGTGCCTGAACAGCGGCTTGGAATTCAGCATAATACTTGCTAAATTCTGCTAGAAAGCTATTCCAAGCGGATTGACAGGTAACGTTGAGCTCCTCATTTGACAGAGACAGCTTGTCTATCGCAGTCAACACTTCAGGTGGGTGATATCGGATTGTTTTTTTGGTACTATTAACCTTAACCCAATTTGAGGGTACCTTTACATCAAGCGACAACTGTAGCAAATACCACAGTTAATTAGCATGCAACAAGACAAAGATACGGTGTAGAACGGGTAAAAGAAAATAGATGCAACAATATCATCAACAACAACCAAAAAAGTCATTTCTGCATCCTTTTGATCGAAAATAATAACATGGAGTTGGCCTACCTCTATCAAATGTGTCAATCCAGACACACTGATGAATTCCAGCTTGCTCATTTTAAGCTGCTTGCGATATAAAGTAATCAGAGAATCCAAATTTTCTTTTGCCAATTGAACCTCTTTCCGGGCTCTAGCAACCTAAAAAAAATTAGATAGTACCAGTAAAATGCAAGATCAAGAAAGAAAAAGGCATAGAGCTTTTACAAAATACTTATAATTAGCATGAAGCTCGAGTACGAACCTCGGGAAATAGGCCATCAGAGATGATTAAGTTTTGTTGATCTCGTTGGTCAGCTGCTTCTTTGTTTAGAGAAGACAACAACTTCGCTGCATTTCTTATCACACTGGGTGATGAAGCAGTCAATATCAACTTCCGTAATAGCTCAGAGCGCACAATCTTTCCTCTGAACTTACCATCACCTTCTTCTTCCTCTTCTTCGTTGTGAAGTTGTTGAAGTTGTTTTCCAGAATATAAAATAGCTTGAATAACTGCAATAAACTGTATCATTCAATCATTCAGAAATCGTTGCTGATATAGGGAACATGATGAATCGACACCGAAGAAATACAATGAACTGCACATAGTCATTTGCTCGCTACCTCAGAAGGGGTGGCGGTCCGATGGAAGATTCTTGTTATTCCTCGTTGAATATCAGGTGCCCTTCCTAAAGTTGTCAAAACTGAAGAAAGTACTTGACTAATTTCTGGTCCTACGATCCCTACACCTTCTGCAGCTAAATACTCTATATCCTGAGAAGTTTGAGAAGATCCCATGGATTCTCCAATCTCGGACACAGCATCAAGTCGAGCGATAATCATGTTTCTGTCACATAAAGGGTGAGTTACCTGTATCAATCAATGTTACTATCAAATTACATGAACATTGAAAATTAAAACAGTTTACAAGATAATCATAATAACATGTGCAATTCATACCCAGTGCCTAAGAAGCCTTGAACCAAATATGGTAATCGTATGATTCATGGACTGAAGCAGCGAGCCAGACTCTGAGCCATCACTGTTGTTCCTCAAAATCTAACAAGTCATGGTATTCTAGTATGAAAATAAGGTAGAAGATAGAAAACTTGAATGACTAAATGACTATGAATAAGATAATATAACTAAAACACTAAATGCTATTAGCATGGCCCAACTATATATTTAAGGTCGGGTACAAAAAGTGTAAGAAAAATGCACTGTGCTTTGAAACAGAATACCATCACTCATCAACACGACATAAAAGCTCGTGAAATCCTGTCAGCAGTTGGTAGACCAAAAAGTAAAAACAAGAGTGGCAATTGAAAGTTAAAAAAATCAACCCACACGTTTTCAAATTCATGGAAACTTCTAATAGAACTTTCTTAAACAAAGGGGTCAATACCTCTAACTGTTGAAGTGCATTGGCCGATAGGGTCATCTCGAAGTTGCTTGAAAAGGGCCTAAAAGAAGCTCCTAAACCAAGAACCCTTTCAAGACCAAATTGTTTCAGGTAACGTATGGTCAGGGCTAAAGCTTGGATGACCAAATCTGGCATGTTCATGACTACCTTTGAAAATTACAGCAAAAAATACAAAAGAAAAAAATGAAAATAAGGTTGAATGATCATTAACATACAAAAAGAGTAGTCCTCTAATAAAAGTTTTTGTTCGAAATTCCTTACCTCAATTGCCAAACGATGATTTCCCTCTGAATTTTCCTTTGAATTATCTTCATCCATATTTTCATAGAGAGTCATAACCTCAGCAAGTGCACCACCATCCTTGAAGCAATCTCGTGACCCACGCTCCACTCTCACATGTGAGGCAGGTCCAGCATAACCACGCAACAACTAACCACACACAACCACATTTTGGAGCATTTTCAATCCAGTGTCAAAATTTAATTTTTAGATGACAAAATCTCCAATGGGGTGCTATACTCAATATCAAATTACTCATAGGCTCCATGTGGAGTCAAACTTGGCACCAAGTATATAGCATATGCCAAATTTTATTGCTTGACGATTAATGTGTTCTTTTGACTCATTAATTACAACATTATTATTATTATTATTCAGATAGATATAGGAATATTCTCATCTACGCTCCCCGAACTTTAGGATCCTTTCCACTTTGCCCCTTGAAATTTAAAAACTCTCACTTTGCTCCTTGAAGTTTGAATAAGTCTGACTTTACACCTTCCGTTAGAATTTCCATTAAAAATTGACGGAAAAAAAGGAGAGTTAAGGCTATCATGTGGTCTTTTTCCGTTTGTTTGTAACAGAAATCCTAAAACCACAATAAGTTTAGTAGGAGTCTTTGAAGTTCGGGGTCCTTAAGTTTAGTGGGCATAGATGAAATTAATTTTATAGATATTACATTTAAAACAACAGAACATATGAGAATTCAGAACACAAAACACAACATATAAAAATGCTTACTTACATTTTCTTTTCATCAAATATAGCATTAGCACTGGCATTTACATTGAAAATGATATTAGATAATGTTACAAAAGTTTTTACCTTCTCCGTTTGCTGAGAGAGCGGTTGGCCAAGAAGCAACTCAGCAGGAGAGAAGCTCAAAACGACAGCCTCAACCCCGTTTCTCAAGAATCCATCACCAAACTCCCCATAAACGACATCACCGGCCGATATCTCCACCCCAACAATCCCAATCCTGACGTCACACTCGGAAACGCTCTTCTCCACAACGCAGACCAAATAGTTACTGTCCCCACCACACGCCTCTTCCCTCCCTCCGACGTCCTCCGCCGCCTCCAAGGTGGCCTTCGTGTACAGCGCGGACAGCCCCCTTCCGAATGGGCCCACCCGGTTCGGCCCATGGGCCTTGATCGCCGCCGTCTCGGTCTGCTTCACGACGCCGACCTTGTACCCGGCGCCGACCAGCCTCCTGACGTGGACGTTCAGGCGGAAAGTGGGCACGCTCGCGGTGAGGAAGTTGTGGTCCACGTGGGCGTAAATCCCGAGAACTCTGGCCGCGATCTCCGCGTCCTCGCCGAAGAAGCGGAACTTGTAGCCGACCTCGACCATGAGAAGGACGTCCGGGTGGTTCCTCTTGAGGTCCACCACTTGCTGTTCCAGAGGGGTGTATTTCACGGCTGACCCCTTCCCCTTCTGGGTGGGAGAAGGTTCTGGAGTGGTCTGGGTGGGTTCTAGAAGCTTCTGGAGGAATCTCTGGTGAAGGGAAGGAAGGGTTGGATTGGGAATGGGGTTGTGGGTGTGGGGGGAGAGTTTGGGGAGTTTGGGGGGTTTGGAAGAAGGTGATGGAGAGGAGAGGAGGCGTTTGGAAGCAGAGAAAGAGACGGTGGCGGAGATTTTGGGAGGTGGGGTTGGTGGATTTGGGAGAGAAGATGAAGGAATTGGGGTGTTTGATGGTGATGAAGAAGAAGAAGTTGTTGGGGTTTTGGGTTTGGGAGCGAAGAAGCGAGAAATGACCTGTTGCTTTTGCTTTCCCATGGTGGCAGTGGCACTCGATGTGCCAAAATGCCAGAGAGAGAGAGAGAGAGAGAGAGATAGATAGATATAGATATATATATATATATATATATAGAGAGAGAGAGGAAAGAGAGAGAGAGGAGTTATATACAAGTGAATTTGGCGCGCTTTATATTTCTCTACAAGTCCACTTGCCAGTGTTCGCAGTCTTCTCATATATATACTCTTCTCATTCACTCTTCCATCCTCCTCCAATCGGAGTGTAATATTTATAAGTTAGCAATAAATATATATATATATATTTAGTAAAGCAATAAATTTATATTTGATTGTAAAATTAATCCTAAAAGACGTAAAATTTATTATTTCATCCCCAATTTAAAAAAAAAATGTTTGTATTTAATTAACAAAATGCCGGAAAAAAAAAAAAAAACTTTGGGGACTCCCTAGTGTTTTTTTTTTTTTTTTGTTTGTTAGAGATGACAAGTAGTAATCTTTTTAACTAACAAAAAATTAGGGAAAATAATTTATAATCTTTGTATCATGGTTCTCGAGCTTCGTAGTTGACATATAAATATATGATTGGTTAAAAAAAATATGACATTGATTCAGTGACAAAATTAGACATTTTTATCATAGGAGCTAATACTCTTTAATGGATAATTAGAGGATGTTATGTGTAAGTTTTCATATTTAGGTGGGACTATTATGAAATTTTCTTCAAAATAGTATGGTATTTTTAGCAACAAAAAAAAAAACAAAAAAAGTAAAGAGGGGTTAGTTCTTCTCTAACCACGTCCCTACATTGATTACTAATGCTGGTGTAGACTATTATTCGATTCAAAAGTTCCCATCCTTTTGTGAGATTGAATATTCCTGGGTTATCAATACTATGAGGAAAGGATGAAAAGAATCCCATCGGAGAGTGAAACAGAACACATCAGTTAAAGGGCTTGATTCAAATACAATAATAGTGTGAATGACAACTTTATAAGGTAAAATAAGTAGAGTAACATTTTTTTTATTTTTAGATCAGAGTGTCTAGGTAAAAATGATAGTGTAATGCTAAGTTTCCGTTTGGTATTCAAGTTTAACTTCAATTAAACTGTATTTTTTCATTTCAAATTTTATATTTTTTTGAAAAGTTTACAAAATTTATAACTAATTTTGAAAAATCAATCAACTTCAGCTTAAAAATTTCATCTCCAATTAACTTATCAAATGGAGTGTAAGACTTTGCCGTTGGATCATTTTAAAAAAAGCACTCTTCGGCCAATCTTATGAGATGTATGACTTATAATCACGTAACATCGCATGCAAGTAGTGTCGGAAAAACATTCATTAATTTTTGGAAGTTAAAAGATGAAAGTTGGAAGAAACGTGAGAGACAATGAACAAAATTGAAACGCAATCGTTTGTGAAAAAAATAATAATGCAAAAAAACTTTATAAACAAAGAGAATTTTGTAATAGAGTTAATATATATATATATATATATATATCTAAATTAATTCTGTATCATTTTGTACTAGTAAAACAAATGAACTTTCAAGTCATTAAAAGTTTCCTTCGGGTTTTTTTTTTTTTTTTTTAATATCTCAAGCAAACATCATCTTCAATGGAACTAGCAAAGTGCTAACTGAGTTATCTATTAATATCTTTCCTATGCTAAAGTGACACTTTTCATTTTTTTCTTCTTTCTTTGAAGTCACAATTTTGTAATAGTGTGCTAGTACTGAAAAAGAAATCTGGGACGGGTCGAGTCCCATAAAATGGGCTGGCTGTATCGGCCCTGATGAACTGAATTGTGGCCCAATCAGGCCCTATTTCGAGCAGGCCAAGATGGGGCTAACCCACCTATAGGATAGGGAAATTTACTGTCCATTTGGTGGAGTTGTTTGAGTTGAGATTTTTAAGTTTCAATAGTAAATTTTTTTGAATTTTTAAAAAAGATAAAAAATTTTTTGGGAAAAAGACAAAAACCTTTTGGAAAAAAGACAAAAAAAAAGTTTGAGTTGAGTTGTTGGAGTTGGTTTGCCAAACAGGACCTTAGTGTTTTTACATGGATTTTTAAAAAAAAAATACCTAAAAAGCTGGGACGACCCGTGGGCATAGAACCTTGGCCCAATCTTGTTCTGACGTCATGATCGGGCCAACCCTGAGTCGGGATGCTATGTAGGCCAGGCCAAGCCGATCAATGGGCCAAAGAGGCGGGTCACAGTCCGACCCGTCTAAAGCGGCTCATATTTACCGCTTCGTGTACCAAAAAACATCAGAATAAATACCGAATTTTATGAAATGTCAAATTTCTAATTCGATCATGTTAAAATCTACATACTACTTAATAATTTGTTCAAAAACCAACAACTAAGCACTAAGGTCAGGCTTACCATATAGTTTCTTTATGACTAGAAACATATTAATCAATAAATTAATTAGTCATGCATTTCCATTGTGGATGGATAAAAATTTCCTCCAATATGCAGTTTTTCAATTCGAGGTCTGTTTCTAATAATATGTGTGCTATGCACCCGAAACACAATGAAATATGCTTTTTTTTTCCCACCTTATAATGAGTGCATGAGTTCAAATTTTCTAAAAGCTCAAATTTTATATGATGAAAACATATAGAATTGAGTTGTGAAAACTTCGGGTTAGATATCTTATTTCCAAATTAGATTCTTTGTAATTAAAATATCTGTTTCTAGTAATTCGAAAATAATTAGGAGATTCTCTAAAAGAAAATTGGGGCTCTATGGCAACATGCCATGCCATGGGAAAAGAAAAATGTTAAAAACATAAACACCATAAACTGGATAGGTATATTTTCATAAACCGTCAGGATTTATTTCAATATTTTAATCTTTTCTTTTGTTGGTAGAGGCATCCCAAAATAAAGGGGGGAAAATTTTTCCACACCATAAACAATTGAAAATCCTAACACAAAACTGTTCGAACTTTGAAAGGTTACCAAGGGTGGAGCCACCTTGGCCAAGGGAATAGCTGTCCCTTGGCCCAAGGAGCTCCTCTGCACTTAATCAAAAGACTAATTAACACTTATTTTCTTAATTTGCCCCTTTAAAATTTTAAAATTACAATATTTAAATTAAATCTTTTAAAAAAAGTTTGAATTATACCCTCAAAATTTGACATCTACCATTCTTATTTCAAATTTAAGAAAGTAAATAAATAAAGAAACAGTCGTGTTATTGCCTAAATTCTTAATTTGGCAAACCATAAACTTTAAACATTTGAGGATATTATCAACTTTCATTTTGATGTCTATTAAGTGGGGGGTTTTTTTTTTCCTTTTCTTTTTTGTGTATCTTCTTGACATGTTGGTGATTCCTAGACCATCAATGAAATCATGACAAAACAGGAAACAACAACAACAACAACAACAAAATTGGCAAGAAGGGACCATAGACAACTAACTCCATGACGATATATTCTTTAGAATGATTGTCTAGTTGACGATTGCAAAAATTCTCAATTAGATCCACTTGCTTAATTTGTCTCCTAAGACAAGATTATTTCACATGAAAATCAAATAATCAACTGGATTGGACTCCTCTATCATTTTATACTATCCTATTCGACAATCAGACTTATCACTTTTATTATATACCATTGTAAGACACTATTGATTTCATTGTAATATTTTTCAGTAATACTTATAGTTGCTAAGTACTATCATATTATATATAATTTAACATAATTTTATAAGCAAATCAATTATTAGTTGTTATAAATTATTTATTAAAAAAATACAGTTACTTATCCTTCCTATATTTATGTGTGTGTGTGTGTATATATATGTATGAGGATTCCCAATTTCCTAGTCATTCATTGATGGGGTTGGGACCTGCTGAAATCTCCTCCATCATGATAAGAACCAATTCATGAGTCATCCTCAATCTGGCTGAGATCCTTTACGTTGTAAAAGCCTTATCCAAATTGACCCCTTGGTGACATCACACACACACACACACACACACACAAACATATATGGATATATATATTTGCGTATACCTACATATATCTCCTTTAACTCAAGAAAAATGCTAAATACCATGCCACTGGTTATCATTGCTAATGATATGTATATTTTTTAAACTAGTTAGAAATTGATAATTTTTTTAAAAAAATTAAATTTCAAAATTAACATGTAAATTTACAATTGGTTAAAAAGGCATGAGAAGAATACCAACGATACGTATAATATATAACATTACTCTTTGTTCAAATGCAATACATCAAAATTACAGTCTAGCAAAAATTTCATACATAATTCAATTATATTAATAAAATCATAATTGAATCCTTTAGTTCCCAAGTTTTTTTTTTAAATAAAAAAAAAATCCAAGAAAGGATCATGAAGACTACACAAAGATTGTAAAACATTACTTTCTTTTCTCTCTATTGACGGGAATTTTCAGTCAGAAGCAAGCAAACAACTTGAACCAACTGTACAGAACAATGCCCAATAATAAATAATTTCATCATGCCCCTTTCATTTATTTATTCGTTATTTATTTATTTTTGAAAAAGAAAAGCTACTTTCATTTTAATATATATATATATATACATATATATATATTCATATATAGATATTCTCTTCCTTTATCTATTTTTTCTTAGAACAAACGGTGGAGTTATGAAGATTCAGCAGCAAAAATGATTGCACCAATCAACTGCTAAGGAATACTGGTTGAATGCAAGAGAACAATATTTAAGGACAGATAAACAGTTTGTCCTTTTCATTATTGGTTTCCCAAACCATGATTTTATAAACAACCTGCATCTTATTAGTTAGCCTTTCTTTTCAAAGTTACTGCTTTTTTGGTCCCTTTAAATTTGTGGTTGTTGAGTAAAAATTTCACATCAACTTGAACTCAAATCTTTTGATCTCCTTTCCTGGATATTGAAAAGACTACACAACACATTCTAAGACGACAAATAGAAGATTATTCTGAGATAAAACGAGAAAAAATAGATTTGGTAAATCGATGGATCTTATTAACGTCTATAAATGATAAATGATATCACAAATCGAACTTATCTGATCTATAGTTACTAGAAGCTGTATATTCCAAAATGTTCGCCGGAGAAACACGCATAAGAGTGTGTAACCAAGTAACCAATTAACAACACCTTTTTGTATTTCTATGAATCGGGATCCTAACACATACCTATATAAATAGTCCAATGACATTAGGCTAAGAGATTTTCCTTTCTCTCTAACCACTTTTTTTCTAAAAAAAGAAAGCTTTTTTTCTCTACTTTAATTAATTAATTAATTAATTATTATTATTATTTTGTATTCACTTAAACAAGGGGCACACACTTAATCACGCCAGGTAGATTGATCACAAAGATATTCAGGAGGAGAAAATTAGTGGACTCATAAGTATACCACACTAAATTATAACTTTCATGTAATTACTGATTGAAAAAGAATTTATAACATTTATACTCCACTTATAGTCTTACTCCCCATCGACGTGGGACTCGCAATAGTGGTTGCCGTTTTTTAATTAAACATTGCAAACTAGGTGAACATTTACCAAAGGTATATAGCTTAGAATGGGGGCAGGTATAATTTTTTTTCAGCAAAAGTTAGGAATGAGGCCAATTTGGTGTGGGTGAGGAGAAAAGAAAAGTATAGGAGAGAGAGGGGACAAAAGGCTTTGCTTAAACCACGTAAGGCTAGAGGGAGACAACAGCCTGTCTCCACAAACCAAAGTTGAGGCACAAAAGCAACCAGCAATTCTCTTTTGCACCTTCACCACTTAATATTTATGCACATTAAATACATCGCCCTCTCCCCCCCTTTGAAATTAGAATCGATGTCTTGAGAGTACCATGAATTTTTCAAAGACAAATATGAAGTACCATAAATGCCCATTCACTATTGGAAAAATGTTTACTTTATCATTTCAACATTTTTTTTATTTTTAAAGAATTACCTTTGTCTATTTATCACTACTGATACATCACTACTTGTGTATTGATAAAAAATATTGTCACGTAAAAATGTAAAACAATTGACTCCCATTATGATATGTGGCAATTTTCTCACTAAAATAATCTTAGATACAGTTAAGACCACTACATTTAAGCAATAGAGAGGACAGATGAAAGTTACCATTTGTAGTGCTTGGAGCACTGTTTTGAAAAAGCTTAAAGGACAAAAATGATATGTACTAAATTTCGTATTAAGCAATAAACTTACCAGATGAGAGTCTATAAAAATCTACAAGCAGTAATATCCTTTTTTAGATGGTCAAAAAGTTCCTTTAAATGGTTATATCTTAATTTATTCATTTGCTGGAAAATTTTAAAGTTAACACTTCTATAAGCGCTTTGGAACACACAAAAAAAAAAAAAAAAAAGAATCTACTTCTACAAAAATCATGTCAAACAAGCCCTTATAAGTATCATGACAACCTTTTGAAGTCCATAAAATCAATTTGTGACGACAAGCTAGTTTCAAGAGCTCTTAATGTATATGATTCTCATAAAAATAGTGTTAGAAAAATCAATTTTAATATTAACTTTTGAATAACAACTCACGTAACGACGAGTTATCATCTTTATATTAGTAGATACAATCAGTTGATATAATAATCCTTTAAACACTTATTCAAATATTGAGATTAGAGTGGGCGTCGCTACTAATAATAATAGCATAAGGTTTCTGTGCCATGCAAGAAATATAAGTAGTGGGACGATGGCAAAATGGTAATTTGGGGCAAGAAGAAGAATGGCTGTGAGGAAAGAAGAGAAAGAAAAGAATCTTATCCTAAATTCAAATAAGAGAAATAGATTGACAATAACTATAATATTTATCTACATCATAGATGACAGACGGAAACCGAAAGGCAGATTCCTGGGAGCCTTTCATTGGTTGAAAAACCCCAAAACCTCCAACAACATCAACAACAACAACAACAGTAACAACAACTTCTTCTCCTCCGTCACAAACTCTTATGAATGGGAAATGAAAAACCTCTCCTCCAATTCAGAGAGAACAAGAAGAGAAGGAAAAGAAAGAGAAAACTCTGACGTCAACCAACATGAACAACAACATAACAATAACCAAATGGAACCAGATGAGGCCGAAGAAACCGACCGAGCTCGCTGCGACTGGGATTTCCACCTCCGCACCGTCGTATGCTCACGCACCTCCTCCACCCCCGCCGCCTCCGACGCCCTCGGAGTCATCGAATTCGACCCCTCTGATAGCGTTCTCGCCACGGGCGGAATCGCCAGGAAGATTAGAATCTACAGATTGAGCTCCCTCCTGCCCGACGGCGGTGGTGACGTGGCGGTTCTCGACCATCCTGGAGCGTATGACTACTACATCTGCACGCCGGCGAAGCTCAGCAGCCTCCGGTGGCGGCCGGGGTCCGGCGGAGGGGTTCTTGGGTCTGGGGACTACGACGGCGTGGTGACGGAGTACGACCTGGAGAAGAAGATGCCGGTGTTCGAGCGCGACGAGCACGGGGGGCGGCGCGTGTGGAGCGTGGACTACTCGCATTGGGACGTTAATTCGGTTATGGCGGCGTCGGGGTCGGACGACGGGACCATGCAAATGTGGGACCCGCGCTGCGACGCCGGGGAGTGCGTGGCTACGGTGCGGCCCAGTGTAACGAGAACCTCCCCAGTCTGCTGCGTGGAGTTCAACCCCTTCGGCGGGCACTTGATAGCCGTCGGATGCGCTGACCGGAAAGCCTACGGCTACGATGTGCGGAAGCTCTCCGATCCGGTCCTAATCCTCGACGGCCACCAGAAAACGGTGACTTATGTTCGGTTTCTTGATGGCCGTACGATGGTGTCGTCTGGCACGGACGGGTGTTTGAAGTTGTGGAATATAGAGGACGCACGTGCGGTTCGCACGTACAGGGGACACGTCAACAGCCGGAGCTTCGTCGGGTTATCGGTGTGGAGGAACGGCGGGTTACTCGGGTGCGGGTCGGAAAATAACCAGGTTTTTGTGTATGATAAGAGGTGGGGCGAACCCATTTGGGTCCGTGGGTTTGGACCAACGGGCAGTCCTAGCCCCGGACTCGGGTGCGAGAAAGGGTTTGTGAGCAGTGTGTGTTGGAGGCAAGCTGGGGCGGATGAATGCAACCTGGTGGCGGGCGGGTCGGACGGGGCTTTGCGGGTTTTTGTGGGCACAAGGAAGCCTTGATCTTGTTCTTCATTATTAGACATGACTTCTTGTGGTCTCTAATCTCCTCCATTTTCCTACATAAAATGCATTGTTAAGAAAGGTATGAAAAGTTCACAACTTTCATCGGACAAAAAAATTATTTTTTTGGCAATTTTAGCTAAAGAAAAAAAAAAAAAAAGTTGAAAGGGAAGAGGAGGTAAGAATGAGTGTAGAGGCCATTTGTATTGATTTTTTTTTTTTGGGGGGTCATTTTTAAGACATAGAATTTACTGCTGACAAGTTGTTTTCATGATATATGAAGTTAATTGATCTGAGGACATAGACACATACTTGATACTTGTACTGCCTTGGAAATCAGTGCACATTTGTTCTCAAATTCTTGGAATTTCTTTTCAAATTTGAAATGAAAAGATTCGAATTCAACATCTTATGTTATACTTAAATGTAGAATTATTATTAGTATATAACCATACTTGAATGTACTTTTCAAGTTTTAATATTAACCCCATGCTATCTTATACAGTTTTAAAAAGAATTAATTATGTTTTTGATAGGGTGTTAAAAAAAAAAATTTAAAAATGAAATGTAGAGTGGTTCACTATTCTGGCCTGCTCTAAAATGTGTCGTGCATTGGTATGGAGAAGAACAAGACAGTGTAAAGTTGTTTTGGATCGCACAGCAATCATTCGGAGCACGTATGTTACTCTCGTGAGTATAACTAATAACGATATATATATATATATATGTATATATATGAAATTTTTGGTTTACAAAGAACAAGGAGTGGAGCATGACTTACTGATTTCTATTCTGATGTATGGATCAGATCACTATCCATTTATACGATCAAGGTAATGCTTAGTGATAGTGAAGTTTGATTCTTAGAGAAAGTTATGTCTTATATTTGAAAATATGAAAACCTTTTGCTTGGTAATGCTTCAGGTTTTGCCCTAGATTTTCATTTCCATAAAAAAATAATAATAATAATAATAATAAGAAAACAAAACAAACAAACACAAACACTAGCAGCATGATCAACATGAAGTCGAACGTGCCATGCAAACCCTTGATAATGTTGGTTTTTTTTTTTTTTTTTTTCCGGTTAAAGAGTTGATAAAAGTTTTTTTTTTCTTTTTTATTTTAAATTAAAATAGAAAAGTTATGTCTTGGTCCAAATGAGGATATCATTTCTCTTCTGCAAACAATATATTATTAAATATATTGTTAAATTTTCGTTCATGATAATTAAATATCGATAAGTGATAGAATAAAGATGAGTACTTTATCATAAAAAATCATAAAAACACAAAAAAGAAGTGATGACTGATGACTAATGAGCCACCTCATCAAACAAGTGGGGAGTCCAAAACAAAATTAAAATATAGAAAGCAAGTTCTCAGGCCACTAGTAGTGTTCTTGATGACTTCAGTATTAGTTGAAACCAAAAGTTATGTCGAGTATTTAATCATCCAGCGTGTCTAAATCTAAGCCAATAAAAGTGCACGGCTATAACACATGGAGGATTAAAATATCATGTCCAATTTTAGTGTCCCAAATAATATCTAATAAATTATATTTTAATATATCATTAAAAAAAATTAGATTTTAATATATAAAAAATCAATTATAAAATATTTTAAATTTTTACAGATGACATGACATAAAATTATTGATTAGATATTATTTAGGACACCAAAAATTAGATAGAGAATGTTGAATCATATATGGGTAAAGAAAAAAAAAAAAGGGCCAAATATAAAATGAGGAATTTTTTTTAATAAGGTATAATTTTTCTCATTAAAAATTTAAATTTTTTATCTAAAATAAATAAAGTATTTACATTTTTTTTGTTATATTTATATGTATTAATGTCTTTTTAATCCATTTCCAATAAAAAATGCTTGAAAGTTACGACAAATAAAATAAATACAATGATTACCATGAATTATGATAGTTGTCTCTTTATTGACTTTTATTTTTTTGATTTGGACGGGCTATTGACGTTTTTTTAATCCACATACTTTTTGAGAATTAATCAAGAGGAATATATATAAAAATCAATTTATGTTTCCTAAAAAATTAGATTTATATATGTATTTTATTTTTTACTTTTTCTATCTAAAAATTGGAATGTATCTATATAAACTAGATTGTACTATAATTAGGATTCAATTTCCTTTGTTTTTACTATCATTTCAATAATGTTATGTCACATTTATTATAACTGTAACGATATTTTAATTGGCAGAGCATTTTATTATCATAACACTTCAAATATTTTCATAGAAAATGCATGATACTGTTGAAAGACATAAAGGCATATAGAAATTAAGGGATATATGACATATGGGTTAAATCAATATAATTTACGTTCTATATATATTAGAATTGTAAATACGAAAGGGACCAACTTGTGATCCATCTAAACCTAAGCCGTCAATCGGACCAGGCGTCTCATTTTTGCACATACTCTCATGGAAGAAAAATCTTTATCTTTGAATTATAGAAGTGAAAGTAAGTTTCATTGGGGAATTTCGTCATGTTTATTTATCTTATTAGAAAGGGTTTTGTTCAAGTTTTTTATTTTTTATTTTTATTTTTTTGGTGTTTTGTCATGTTTTGTTCAAGTTCTTTTTAAAATTTTTGTAAGGAAGTTTCGGGTAAAATAACATTTTTTAAAGAAGTTTTTTATTTATTTATAAAATAGCCGAAATTTTTAAAAATTAGTTAAAATTTCCTCTTTTTTTTAATGGTCAATCAATTTTGTTAAATAATAAATCAATGATTGATTATATATTATTGTTAATTTGATAAATCAGTAATTGACAATTGTTAATTATTGATCATAACATAAATCACCAATTTTCAAGTCAATTTTACTGATTGGCCATCGTCAATTAATAATTATCCCAATCTGAAAAAAATAACGAACGACCATTTTGCTATATATATATATATATATATATAAGTTCGGCTATATATTATATTGGTTGACCGGAATAGGCCATATAGCCTAATTTTCTCTTTTATTAAACTTGATTAAAAGGGAATTTCAACCTTTTTTTTTTTCCTCTCTCACTTCGACATTTTGTGCTTTTGTTGTTTTCTATTTATGATTTTTTTTTGAAATATCTACTTATCTATGTCATATACTACAAAAGAGCCAATGGTTCTTTTTGTCTCCCATTCCAGCTTGTTATGTGATAATCATGTAATTATCATATCATCGTCACGTGATGGTCACATTATTATTACGTAGATGTTTTGTTTTTGCTTTGTTTATTCTGCACGCGAAGTGCGTGCTACTAGTGTTTTTCTAAATACTAGACTTTTTAAAACAATTTTTTAATTCTTATATCAGTTATAAATATACAAATTTTATACGCCTTCGTGCGTGCTCCAACTAGTTTTTTCAAAGAGTAAAGATCATGCTTTATTAATTGTATCTTGATTGATTCTTTGCCTAAACGGCTAGGACCTTTTATAAGAGCCGATTTGGTTTCGTTTCGTTAGTTAATAAAATCCAAATCTCCTATCACAAAAAAAAAAAAAAGAAAAAGAAAAAAAAAAAGAGGTAACGATCATGATTGGCGACATCGAATCTTAAGATTAATCTAATCCAACGGTTAAGAAGGAGGTTATGCCAATATTACACACACAAGCAATAAAGCCCTCTTAATTTATAAAAATTGCAAAAGTACCCATATTGGGTTTTGAATCTTTCGCAGACAAGTCGTGGTTTTACCCTTTTGCCTCCCTGCCCACCGTCCCGCCGAGCACTTGCGACTAACTTCAGGTTCAGGAGGAGAGAGAAAGCCAAAACAATCGAGCTTTAGAGAGAGAGAGAGAGAGAAAGAGAAAGAGAGATGGTGACGTCACCGGTGGTGAACACGTATCCACTGTCGAGCTACACCTTCGGGACCAAAGAGCCCAAGATGGAGAAGGACACCTCTGTCGCTGATCGCCTTGCTCGCATGAAAGTCAAGTCTGTTTTTTTTTTTTTTTTTTTCTCCATTTTGAGTTTGATTATTCTTAGGAATTCGTTAAAAAACCTAGGAAGATTTCTTCTTTGGCTACGAAATTCGATTCCTTTTCGTTGTTTCTAAAGCCCTAGAAGGGTTTTATGATGTCTTCTTTTTACGAATTTCGCTGGTTCTTGATTTTTTGTGTTTTGATTCTTAATTGACAGCTATATGAAAGAGGGAATGAGGACGAGCGTCGAAGCAATTTTACTGGTACCTCAATTTCCCATTTGTTTTCCCTTATTTTAATGAAATGATCTGGTTTTTGATCTTTTCATTTCTGTGCTTTGTTTAGTTTAGTTGATTTGGAAAACCAAAGATTCATTTTAAAACTGTATGGATTTCAACAAGTCGGGGCCTCCATAATGTGATTTGAAAGATTATAAATTTCTCTCTAGTTGTTATTATGAACCCGTTAGGTAGAACTCGCTCTTGACCACTGGCTTGCAATGAGAGGGAATCTAAGCGTTCATTAGACCCTTTATTTATCTTATTCTTAACCTTGTGATACTTTTCTTGGTATGTAACCTTTCATTATGCTCTGCACTCCGCCTTGTGGGCGGCCCATCTTTCTAACTAGGTGACTTTGGCCTTCTACCATCAACCCTCCGTATGTCGCCCCATTTGTAGCAACTTATTGAAACACTAGCTTGTGTTTTGCTGAACTCATACTCAACATGGTGATTGGTCTGGCATAAGCCCTCTACTCCTTCGGTGACTCCACTTGACTACCGATATTCAATGTGATATCGAGGCACCTTAATCGGGCTTATAACGCAGCTATTTTGACTAGAATCTGATTAGTGGTGGATTGACTCTGATACCAACAGTTACGAACCCATTGGGTTGAATTCACCCTTGAAAATTGGCTAGTGAGGGGAGAGGCCTAAGGGTTCATAAACCGCTTAATTATCTTATTCTTGATCCACATGGGGCTTTTTTTTGGTATTGAACAATCTCATTCATGCTTGGGAGTTTAACAGTTGATCATTTTATGATTAATATCTGTTTTTATTACAAGCTCATAGTATGTTCTAAGAAAGTAAACAAGCAATCGTTTGGTGGAAATGGTAAATAGAGAACTTGTGCCAGGTTAAATAAGGTTTGAATAATGCTTTGTGACACTTGATACCATATGTTGGCCATCAATTTGGTCGTAAATGTTTCTCTACCCCACCACTAACCCTCTTGTTTTACACTAGGCGTTTCTTGTTGATCAACAAAACTAATTTAAGATACGTGTCTTGAAAATGTCCCTTCTTTCTCCATTCTCAATATTTTCCTTGGCCTTGTAGGTTCAAGAACATAATCATCCGCACATTCTTCTACTGCAAATTGGAAACACATTTTGCAAACTTCCTGGTGGGCGTCTTAAGCCAGGAGAGAATGGTATAACCTTACTTTTCTGTTGTTGTTTTGTTGTGTTATTTCCCTTCCTTATAAGATAAGAAGTGATTTCTTTTCATTTCTTCATTTTGGGGGTTTCTTTGTGTTGCAGAAATTGAGGGCTTGAAAAGGAAGTTGACCAGCAAGCTTGGTGCTAATTCAGCTGCTCTTGTGCCAGATTGGCAGGTAATGTTACATTCTCTCTATATCTCTTGTGCCTGATCAATGGTCAGGGCTGTCCTTAGGACCTCATGTAGCTACTGAAGTTTTGTTTGTAATTTTTTTTTTTTTAATACTTGTATTGTTATTCTTTGCAACTTATTGCAGATAGGTGAGTGCGTGGCTATCTGGTGGAGGCCAAACTTTGAAACCATAATGTATCCATACTGTCCTCCCCACATAACAAAACCTAAGGTAACTGCTATTTAGAGACCAAATCATGAAAAACTGTACATTTTTCTTGCTTTTGTGTTTGTGTGATTTCCCATTTTCCCTACTTTTTATGCTAACAGCGTTGATTGATTTCTAATTGTCCAAAATTCGATCACGTAGGAGTGTAAAAAGCTCTTCCTTGTTCACTTATCGGAGAGAGAGTACTTTGCAGTTCCAAAAAATTTGAAACTTCTCGCTGTTCCATTGTTTGAGCTCTATGATAACGTTCAGGTATGATGATAAGTAGAATAGTGGATTATTCTGTTTTCCTTTTTTTTTTAATAAGTATTCATTTTCTGATATAGTAGAGTACCTTGCTGATAGGAGGTTTCCCATGGTCAGAAATGATAAGAATTATGTTTCTCAATGAAATTGTCCAAACAGTTTTGGGGAATTAGTACGTGTTTATTGGATACTCACCTTTTAATTTTTCTCTTTATCAAAGTGTCTTACTTCCGGGACACCATACACGTTATAGACATGATTGATCAAAATGTCTATAATCATGATTTGTCAGCCTTTTGTCTTGAATGAGCTTCCTTTTTCTTTTTCTTTTGTATATGTTATAGTAACACTTGTTATTTTGACAGAGATATGGACCTGTAATTTCCACCATTCCCCAGCAGCTGTCCAGATTCCAATTCAACATGATTACTACATGAATTAAGCATGTCTTCAAGAAGTCGCCTGACAATGCTAAGTTTACCGAGGTTCATTACACCTTAATATAAGTTTGTGGATGGCTAAACCTCGTACTCGGATTTCATTTCATAACTTGACTCTAGATAAATTTTTGAGCGAGGTTTCTTCCATAATATTTATGTAGATGGTAGATGGATGAAGCGCTTTATCTTCTGATGTGGTTCATCGATTCTATCTTTGATCGTTTGAGAATGTTGGCTAGTGTCTTTATGTTAGTTTCGGAACCTTTTTTCTAGTATAAATTATGTGGAAGTTTCGGGTGTTGTTAATCTTAGATTTAAGATCTTTTGCTATTTAAGACATTTTGCCTTTTTCAGAGGAGCAGATAATTCTCTCTCGTGTTGTGTTTCGGCAGAGCTTATTATGCTTTTATTGTAATGTCAGTGTAATTTCAATGGTAATCTAACAGGTTAGCTTCCTCCTTATAGTCACTGTGGTTGCTTTGACAACTAACAGAGTTGTGTAATCGTTCTTGTAGTATTTGTGCCTAATTAGCCATAGCTTGAGGAGAAGGTCGGTATTTGGAGTTTTAACATTCGTCCGGATTCATCCGGATCACTTGTTCAATTTGATATTTGATTCAAATATAATGTTTGTATTTCAATACGTGTTTTTTTTTATATGAGTATTCCAATACAAACATTTGAATGTTTCATTATTTCACAACTATCAACTCAAATGTAAATTCTAAATTTATAACTTTTCAAAATCCGAATCATATTCATTTTTCTATCTTTATATTATTTAAATGTTACCTTTAACAAAACAATCCAAATACATGATTCATTTGAGTACACAAATTTAATTTTATATTTGAATGGAAGCATTTAAGATAAATGAACATTCCAATACAATATGTAATATAAAGAATGCTCAGTTTCCAAGTCTTACATAAAGCAATGTGCATGCACAGACTGCTTTTTAATGGCATGAGCTGTTAAACGCCAAGAAAAAGCATTAAATGGACCTAGGAATGGTGTTTCTTTATGCAAATGAAAAATTGAAATCCAATTTGAATTGTTAAAAGAAAGAAAAATATAAGGGCACAAATTATTATTATTATTTTTTAATATCAGCTTTTTGTATCAATTTCGGATTGTCATTATTTTTATTGGTTTGCTTACTAAAAGAAATTGTGCCGAGTGACAAAAACTAATTTTGAGGGATGTACCACTACTGTTATTTTGCCAATCCTACAAACCCAATTGCATTATCTGCTCAAAATGCAATTAGGATTGTTCAAATTTGTTTCGTATAAACCTCTCTTTTTTTTATATATTTTTTTTATAATTTCCTTCTTGTGTTAAAGACTTGGAGATTTTAGGCGTTACGAACATTTTTAATTTGTTTCTTGAATTGTTGACTACCGAATTATGTATTCAAACCACAAGCTAATGGCATGTCCACATAAATGTACAGCTTAGCAAAGAAAAGTATAATTTCTCAATGCTCAAATTCTAACATTTCCTTTTAAATGAAAAAAAAAAAAAAACAAATTGATATCCTTTTAGAAATAACAATAATAATAATTTGATCTCCTTAGGAAGTATAAGCATTGGAAGGTTGGTCTGAATGATGAAGTTTGCATCAGCCAAAAAAATGTCAACCTAAAAAAATAAATTAAAAAAAAAGACCAGCCACTAGCAAAAGAGAAAATTCTTATGCATACTCTAATAAGTCAATACTTTTAAATAACTTTTGTAATGGGAAGAGGTAAAAGGTGTGATGAGTTATGAGATAATAGGTTGAACTTTAATTCACAAAAAAATAAAATAAAAAAATGAGCTCTGTAATTTAAAGTTTTGAATATTTTTTTAATTTATTTTTGAGGACATTTAAGACAGGATAATGTTTGAAATTGAAGATAACAAAATAAAATATTCAAACACTATATTTTGATATGTTTAGCGTGGTTTACATTCTAACACCGTCATGAATATAAAAGAACAGTACCCATAAGAAATTACATAAGGTTTTTCTGAAAAGCTGATAGAAGATAGCTTTTGCTTTTGATAGCTTTTGCTTTTGCAGCTTCTTATATGTTAAAAAAAGAAAAAAAAAAAGAAAAAGAATTAATGGTAATTTCATACTTAATTTTTATTAAAAAATGAAGTAGAGTTCGAATTCATGAATCGTAAATTCAAATTATATATATATGTGTGTATAGCTAGTGCAAATAATTAATATAAATTTTTAAAAAATAAATATAAGATAATGAGTACAAGGAAAGATTAATATCAGTTTTGAATAAATTATGAAATTAGCCAAAGTCCAATTCTGGTAGGATTCTATGATATTTTTTTTCCTCTCTCTATTGTCTTCCTCAACTTTTCCATGATATAGTTAACTCCATTAATATAAAATGGCTTGTTTAGAAAAACATTAATCAAGATAAGGCAGATCAGAAAACTAAATCAGTGATGACAACAAAGATCTCTCACTCTTTGTGTTGGGTTTTAGCCCCAATTAATTACTTGAAAGAGTTGAGAAAATCATCCAATTGGATTCTTGGCCGAAACACAATTGACTTGTCTAATACCAACCACTTATTCTTTTCTAAGAAGTGAGCATATGTATGGGAATATTTCTCATTGCAACTTAATTCACATATATAAAATTGGATCTTAATATATGTTGTGGCGTAAAGTATATTCTTTTGTTGGCTTGGTGATGATTAACATTTTTTTAAAGACTAACCAGATTGTTTAATCTTTACTAATCCATCAGAGTTGCGGTAATAATTAAGAATTAAACTAAGTAATAAAATTGATTGATAATTAATCTAACTAATGAACCTAGCTAATTTCCTATAGGGGTTAGCTCAGCAGGTAGGAGAGGAGTTTATATAGGAGCTCCCAGATTCAAAATCTGAAAAAGTTTTCATCTCTTTCTAATAAGTGTGAGTCATCTATCTCATATTGTGTTAAAAAAAAAAAAAAAAAAAAAAAAAAAAAACCTAACTAATTAGCAATATATTATATGTGTATGTGTATATATAGGCCTAACATGTGTAAACATGCATGTATGTTGTTCTTATTAGCTATTTCTTTTTCGTCTTTTTTTCCCAACTTCTTCGTCCAAAAATATATATGATTCTTATCATTAGCCATGCGTTGGCAAAATTCGACCAGAAGAAATCATAGTTCAGTCGTTTAGTTTGGGATGTCAACACGAATATTTTTGCCTTCAAAAAAGTGCTTTCTCCATTATTATGACAAAAGGAATCGAGGAATAAACTTTAACCGTACACATAACATAATAAAACAAAAATTATATGCACAACTAGCTAATGGCTTACTTAATCAGACCAAATAATTAGAACTGTCTTAAACATGATTAATGAAGTCAATTACAACTTGCTTAAAAGTTGATTATTCCCATCTATATGTGACTAAGTCGATCATAGAACCTTGGAAACCTTCCAACATATTTAGATCAATTATGAACCCTAGTAGGTGATTAGGAATTTTAAACCGATATTATTGGTCAAAATCTGGCCTTAATTAAGCTACTAATCATGATTAGTCCTAATACTTTGTCTTTTCGATTTTTAACTTTATAATTTTTAGTGAAGTCAGTTAGTCCTTCAACTTGGGAAGACAAGACAGGGATTAAATTTTATCACTAACATCTTTTGTTTTCTTCGTAATTAGTTGGTTATGAAAGCAATCACGAAGTTATATTAATGGTCTCATGAAAAACATTCTTACTTATGTATTATCAATTATAAATAACAGAAGTTTTCGTCTTTTGTGTCCCCTTGATAGAACATAAAAAAGTTATATTTTTGGCTGAAAAAGTAATAATTATATGGCTGTCAATTCTGTTGAATCAAATTCCCCTGGAATTAAATATACATGAGAGGGCCATAGAAAAATGGAGAATCAATGTACTAATTTGCATATAATAATGTAGTAAGACATACAGATTTTAATTTATTTTGCTACATATTTTATTGGTTAGAGACAAAAAAAAAACTATAAAAAATATGGATACATATGTATATGAGTGTGTATACTAATTATTGACGGATATATATAGTGTATTTTTTTTTGTTAATGAATTGTTCAAAATGTGCAATAAGATCTGGTGGAGAAACTCATCAGAAATTTATTTTTGTTTTATATTGACTTATGGGGCCTATGGCTCCCACTATTAACAAAAAATAAAAATAAAAAATAAAAACACTGTCAGATTTCGAATATAAGAGCTCCTATCTAAATTCATTCCCTCTCATCCGTTGAGCTATCGTAATGGAGTTTGAGAACCTCATGAGAATAAAACACATGAGTTCGAGGTGGGAAGGCTTAATTTGTTTTTGGAGATGAGAACAGTACTGTGGCTTAGGAACGGTTGACATTCTAAGCCTTTACATTTAGTCGTAACCACACATACATACGTACAGTATATACATTACATATATGTGTATATACACATATATGAAATATGCGTGTGTATAAATATACATAGGGATATGCTAGAAACTAGTGACCCCAGTTAAACTAAAATAGCTTATCACAAATATATACCAACCAACAATGAATCTTAGGCTATCCTAGTTTTTTATGAAAATATGTTCGTTTTTCAATGACTTGCAGCTCTAGAGTCATATATTATTGGGCAATAAAAATGACATAAACCAGAAGAATACAATCAGTAGTGTCGTTTTTGGCAGGTCATTTTCCATTAAAAAAAAAAACACTATAATATGTATCTCGTTTCCCAACTAATTGGTATATATTTTCTGTTTTTGGTTATTAAACTGTACTCCGAAATCAAGTTACGTAGACATGGAAGTGTATAATAAGGCAAAGAAAGATACCGGATATACCAAAACAATTTTAAAAATTAACAAAAACTTTACTATACCTAAGTATTTATGTAACTAATGATCAATTATGTCTTGGCCTTTTGATGACTTGTTTCTTTAATTGATCTTATTGTTCTATAGACTATAGTACTGTAGACCCAGAGCCTAAATCATCGCTTAGTTGTGAATTAAATTTGCATAAACATGTACATGTACATATACATAAACCCCCATATATAAATATAAATATATATTTGTATATTTGGACCTCAATATAATCAGCTGTAGAGTACATTGAACTTAGACAGTCTCAAAGGAAATAGTGTCACTGAAGGGAAGAACTCTATATTTCTCAATTAGAGGCTTTTTTTGACATTCTCTATTTGGTTTTGACTTTGTTGTAATGCTCTCTCTCTTTCATCTAAACTATTTTTGTACGCCTTCTACGTGTAACACAAAATTGTGAATTACTTTTACTCTCATAATCTTAGTTAACTGCCGTACGTTTATAACCCTGTTTAAACTAATTTTCTTAATTTTTCCCACCAAACCAGACAAGGTAGCACATTATAAAATTCCATATTCAAAAAATCAGTCTAAGATATATATATATATATATATATATATATAGTGAGTGGTAAAACAATCTTCAGTACATATATATCAATTATCCTGAAAAGGTAAACCAGATGAATCGTGAGTTTTGCTATAAATTCCCAAGTAGAACAACTTAAGTCTATTAAGAAGAGAAAAATAATAATTATTATTATTTAAAAAAAAAAAACTTACTTAGACTCTATAGATCGTAAAAAGTGTATGTACGGAAAATTAAACAGAGAAATCCACCAAGTGGAGATCTAAATTCACACACACACAAACATATATGCATATAGTTATATTTCGAATTAGCTTAATAGATGAAAAGAAGGGTACAAGATCTTAAGTTTCAGATCTATAAAATCTGACAAATTTTTTATTTTTTTTTTTCAGGTTAATAATACTGAGTGTACATAACACTCGGATACTAATTAAAAAAATTATATGTCCAGTTAAATACGTATATATACATATATAAAAATCTGTTTTGCTTATTTAATAAAAAAAAAAAAAAAAAAAACTAGATAATCTTTTGTCAAGTATCTCTCTATATATATACATCGCATTTTAGAATTGCAACGTGAAACCTAAGCCTACAGATATATTTCTGAAAACCTGCCCTACTTCATATAATTAATTAATTGGACTTGTTAGGCATAACAATGTTTAACTTGTTGATCCACTTGATTATATATGTTAACATTGGATACACATATTAGAGGTACGTCTTTTGTCCTTTTTCTCTTAATTTATCTGATCTCAAGACACGAGGTAGGACAAAATTCTTATGATCCCTTTTTCTCTTAATTTATCTCCCTCGAGTCTGAAAGATACAAGGTTGGTGTGTAATAACTTTGTCCGATCCCTATGTACGTTAGTGCTATAAGAGTTATTCTCACAATACTAGTGACAAATTGATATCCCATATTATGAACCTAGCTAGCTAACCTTAAGTACGACCAAAAAAAAAAAAAAAAAAACTACAACTAGAAGTAAAATATATATGTACACATACACATATGTATAGTTTCAGCCAATTATAACCAGCTGTGTATAATCGTCATCATTGCGTGATGATCATGACCTCACACATACATATATGTATATGTATACACACACACAAGTTTTAGTTACTATATCACATAATACAAACGTGTATTACCTAATCTAAAGTATGTTTGGGATATAGAATCTCATTAATTACTTCAAATAAATTTTTTTTGTTATTAACAGCCATTAAAAGAAAAGAAAGAAAGAAGGAAAATAGGGAAATAATAAGGAATAATGCAGAAGGAAAATGACTAGGTAAATAATAAGGAATAATGCTTCTGAATAAAAAGAAGGAAAGAGAGTTGGCTGCTTCCTTTCACCACGCAACAATTAAAGTAGAGAAAGCCAATGATGAGTTCTAAATAAATAAATAAATAAATATTCATTCTTTATTATTTTCACAATTATTATTTGGGGGTCTTAGGGTTTAGGTGGAAAAGAGACATGACACACAATAATGAAAACATATTCCTCTTTAATTAATACTTTGAAGGAATAAACCATTGTTAATTCTTTTTCTAAAAGAAAAATATTTTTTAATTCTTCATAGCAAATGAGATCTTAGGGTTGACAAAACGACATACATATATTTATGGTACATGTGAACTGTATGTATATATAAAAAATACTCGACCAATGAAAGCATGCGCAATATATATCTCTATATACATGTGTATACCACTGGAAAAAGTATGCGACAATATCTTTTTATTTGATTAATATAAAATATATAGCAGTTCTCTTCTTACCCATAATAAAACGAAAAATACAGTCTGTCAAAGAAATTAAATTTGGCAATATATATTTAATAATTAATTCCTTTTTGTTTAGTTTTGGGCCATCTCTTTAACTATAAACAACAATAATAGGAATTATTGGCCTCGTTAATCATTTAATTAAGTCATTGATAATTCATTGATCTCGATCAAGACAAAAGGATAATATTTTCCAATAATTCAATTGTGCACACAGTATTTGCATGGTGTAATTTCGGGTTCTATTGTACACACCTGTCCCTCTTTATTTGGATGTCCTACATTCCACGTATCTCAAGGCAATTCGAAGATCAAGATTACAAAAATCAATTAATTCTCTAATTAATTAAAATCAGCTCCAAAGGTTTGAATTTTTGTCTATTAATTAATCAACGTGATAATCTATTTCTTGCAAAACCAACTTGTCGGCAGGACAAAGTCATTATGTCATACTATGTACATCGGTTTGTCCTTTCCCATTTCACCAGAATCCTTATTTTTTTTAATTTAAAAAAGAAAAAAAAAAGTCCTTCTTAGATTTTATTTATTATTTATTATTTATCATTATTATTTTTTACAGAAAGAAAACCAGCTCCTAAGATTTGAATCTGAGACGTAAAATCGTGAGCCTCCCTTCTCATTAGTGGAGCAAGAATCCGCCTTAACTTAGTAACTAAATTAAACGGTATAATTCTATGATAATAATATATACTAATTACTGATAATGACTATTTAAATTGTTAGTTTTAAATTGATAGTGATTTCAACTAGATAGAGGTTCCAAGTGATTACATCAGCCTTCTATGGAGATTAATAATAATAAAATAATAATAATGATAACGAATATTATTATTATTATTATTTCAAAAAAGCAGCTGTTGCTTTTTTAAACCTTCCCATAAAGAATTATACAATATTCTCATTGAAAAGTCATGCTCAGAATAATTAATATTAGGTTATTATACATTATTATATATCTAGCTAATCTAATTTTTAATAATACCCACTAGCTAGTTGGTTTAGACTTAAAAAGCTAATGGGTGAAATTATTAATGTAAGATAAGGGTCCTGCCTTCAATATTTTTTCGCCCCCACCACAATAGGATGGTGCAGCGTTAAGGTTATCTTTTTTTTTTCTTTTTTCTTTTTTCTTTTTTCCTTTGATATTCTGTAGTTCGAATTAGAGATATCTTGTGTGCAATGTCAAACCCATGGAGATGGGAGTAAAATTGGGTACATCATTTGAATACAAATTGAGCTCAACTCATTTTATTAAATTGGTGGACCCCGAAATTTTTTTTATATATAAACGATAAAGATCAAAGGCGAGATAATATCAATATCTTTCTGTAGTTCTGAGAATTGAAAAAAAAAAAAAAGAAAAAAGAAAAAAAAAAAGAGGCACGCAACAATAGAAATAGGGTTGTTTTCACAAGAACTTGTGTATAAAGTTCAACACTTGATTTAATAGGAGTCAACTCTCTTCTCAAGTCGCATTCTAGATGACAGGATAATAGCATGTTCGAAATTTTTTTTTTTTTATTTCCTGGCATCTTCGTCATCCAATTTTTAATTTTTCCATATTAATTTACTTGTACAAGCGTAATTTTTGTACATACAATATAATTATACGACGCCTTGGATTTTTTTTCATACGTTTTTCATACATACGTGCTGAATGAAGATTAAAGAAGAAAATGATTTGAGTCTTAACTATTGAACGACATAATAGTTTTACAATTGTACAACTCATTATTTTTACAATATATATGTATCCTGCAATTGGGTTTTCAGTAATTAGATATGAATAAATAAATCTTGACTGTTGAAAAATAATTTCTGCCCAATGTAACCAAATAATAACAATTTTCAACAATTTAAATTCCTTAAAAAAAAAGGTAAATAAGCAATGACCGAAATTTCTTTTATTTAAGAAAATAACCGTTAGTCAGTGATTGACAAATACATACTAATATTTATCAATTAATAATTAATCATGATCAATCAATGATTGATAGATTGATCGATCAATTTTTAAAATATGATTGTTTTTCTAATTTTAAAAAATTTCAGTAGTTTATCAAAAGAATTTCTTAACAAAGTCATTTACCCACATATTTTTTTCATTAAATTGGCATTGATTGATAAAATTGAAAAACGAGTTGTAAGGTACAAGTTATTAATTTGGGGATGTACCGCAGTTGTGTACAAAACTTATCCTTTTGAAATTAGAGATGTCTTGTTCCATACGTCTCTTCAATATTGTGGTGATGAAATTATCCAAGTAGATTTAAATTATTAAAAACTTTAAGCTCAGAAAGGCTATTGGTGTCCTAAATAGCTTTAGACCAATTCCTATTAGTGTTTCTGATCAGAGGAACAACCACTTTCTAACACAGTTCAAACCCCCCCAAAAAAAATAAATTAGTGTCATTAACGTAATTGGGTAGGTCTTCCCCATCATTGGGTAACATTGATTCTTTCATATCACATTTTAGCTTCTAATTACTTCTTTAACATTAAAAAAAAAAAAAAAAAAAGGAGAAAGAGCTTCACATAATTTTTTTTTTTTTTTTGTTCTTTCAATATTTCTTTATTCTAAAACGGCAGACTTCAACTAATCATTGTCTTAATAAGTACCAGACCCTTTTGTGGTCGGCCGGCCATAATCTCATCACAATTCACAACTCCTTCATTTCCTCTCTCTTTCTCTCTTTCTCTCTCATTGAAAGAAAGAAAAACAGATAAAAAAGTTTCAAAATATATATATATATATATATATATATTTTTTTTTTGCTTTTGGGGGAAAATGGGGTGCAAGTCCTCAGACAAGCCAAAGCCAAAGCCAAAGCACCGGAAAGGCCTCTGGTCACCAGAAGAAGACCTGAGGCTTAAAAGCTACATCCTCAAGAACGGCCACGGCTGTTGGAGCTCTGTCCCGATAAACGCCGGTGAGTTTTTCGCTAATCTCCGATAGGCACATGTATGCATATGTACATGTTCATGTTTTTCCTCATAATGTGACTGAAAATCCTTACAATTTTACAGGCCAGGTCCTTATTTACAGAATGTGTATGTTAGAAAAGTTACATTTAATTTGTTACATTGCATTTTACTACGATTTTTTTATAGTATATTTCTCAAGTGCTGTAATTCCCTTCTGTGAAAGTTGCATTTCGATTGACTTTAGTTAATTTACCACTACAGTTTGCAAATAAATTCACTATTTGTGGTATAACTGAAAAGGCAAGAGATTCAGAACCAATGAAGTTCATAAGTTTCTTGCAAGATAGGTGTTATATAAATATATATTTATGTGTGTGCATATATATTTTCTTGTTCGCTGTCATATGCAAGCTTACAGGGTTCATGGAATATACACAAATCAAAACAATAAAAAGAAAGCATTTTTGTAAAAAAAAAAAAAAAAAAAAAAGAAATACTTTTTGAACGTAGGATAATGGTAGATAATGATAAGATGAATAGTTCCTTATTGTTCCATTCGTCATCAAATTTGTTTAGTACAAAGGCTGCAGATATATACATATATATATATATATATATAAATATTTTACTACATTCCTAACTCTATATATGCCCGTTGGATAAATTATGTGAGATGATTTTTGTGAGAAATTGATATTTAATTTTCATCTTGTCTCATATAGAAGGCACATCTAATTTCTCTTCTTCTTCTTCTTCTTTTTATTTTTTATTTTTTATTTTTTATTTTTTATTTTGTGTTTTGAATGGGTGCTAGGAAATTCATTAATCAAATATTAATTTCAATGTTTACACTGCTTCAAAGTCCAATAAAAGAAGTTTTAGTATCATTTATGACTCTTTTATTGTATCATTTACACACATTTTTTTAATCCTCACTTTAATTTTAGAAGTTGGTAGATGGCATCTTGAGTCAACAAACAATAGAATTTTTGGTAACTTGATGTTGTAAGAGAAAATGATTGACAATGACTTCCATTATTAATAGGACAGAAGCCTCTTCATTTTCACCTCTATATATATATATATACGTATATATATATATATACATACACACAAAGTTAATAATATAATTTTACATGCAGGATTACAAAGGAATGGAAAAAGCTGCAGATTAAGGTGGATAAATTATTTAAGGCCAGGACTAAAGAGAGGGACATTCAGCAAACAAGAGGAAGAGACAATCTTGACCCTTCACCACATGTTGGGAAACAAGTAAGCAAAGCAAAACAATAAAGGGATAAATATGTAAATACAAACAAGTAGACTTTTTGGACTTTGCCTTTAACAATAAGTCAATCAGATTAACACAGAAAAAACAATATTAGTTACAAATTAGTAAATCTGAAAAAAAAGTCCAATCATTTGGATTGAATTGAACTTACCACATAATATGACAACAAAGGACATGCTCTTCAAAGTCTGACCATGTGGCAGAGGAACTTTGTAAATAAGGTTACTTGTAACCCAAGATATCTCTATATATATATATATATAATTGTATATATAAAATTATCTTCCTTAACAGGGTCCAATAATACTCTCATTCTATGTTTTCATGTGTTGAAAATAATAAGCTACTTCTTGTCATGTAGTTCAAAGGCAATAGTAAGCAATAGTAACCTATCTAACAGATCTTAAAATAAAAAAATTCAAACATTTTTTTCTCTGTAATGATGCAAATTAATGAACGTTGAGGGAAATTTATTTAATTGATTTATTTATTTATTTTTAATGAACAGGTGGTCTCAAATTGCACAGCACTTGCCGGGAAGAACAGACAATGAGATAAAGAACTACTGGCATTCATATTTGAAGAAGAAAGTGGCCAAAGCTGAGGAAATTACAGCTGATCAAACCAAAACTCAGTGTACCTCTTCAAGCTCAGACAACAAAGAGTACTCTTCACCCTCTTCCGAGAATCACACCGATCGGATCCCTAGCTACCAGTCATCGGAACAAACAGGAAAATCTCCAACCAACACTGACCAATCGGTTCCACATGATCACCTAAACTATGATTTCTCTAGGGATATTCAGGCTTCTAGAAGCTCGTTTCCAAAGCTTTTCTTCGCCGAGTGGCTTTCAATGGACCATCAGCAAGTCAATGCTTTGAGCTCGGCCAACATAGCGGAGCCTAACTTGGCTCCTAGAGAAGGATCATTTGGTCATGGTTTGAATTTCCAAGATGCTATGATGGGACATGGTTTTTTAATGAACGAGGGAATCTTCGGAGGCGATTTTCAAACCGAGTTAAGTCATGGTTCGGTTTCTGATCACGAGATTCTTAATTCGGCGTTTAAGTTTGAGGATCAAATTTCAGGAAGCGGGTTTGTTGACTTTATATCCGGGGGTGATGTGTGCAACATTGATTTCAACATGCATATTAATGATGTAATGTACCTATAATTAGGGGGATATTCCAAAGGCACATTGTTACTTTGGAATTGAATATTACCTCTAATTGTACATCTGTTAATAACACCAAAAGACCAATTACAAATAATAATAATAAGGCCATTTGTATTTACTTGAAACAGTTTGGAAATAGAAAAAAAAAATGTTTGATTAGTGCTTTTTTTTTTTTTTTTTCATTGGATGCTTTTGGAGATACCCTTTTGATTATTTGTTTCTTGTATAGATCTTAATCAAAAATCAAGTTCTTTAAAAAGACCAGTTATCAACTGTCCCTGTTCTTGACTTCATTTTGTTATCATTAATTGTTGCTACATCATTAGTCAATTAAAAAAATCTTTATGATGATGATAGAATTTGAAAAGAAATATAAATCAAAAGGCTGAGATTTGGAGGTCTTGGTTCTAATGTCAAGCCTGCAATCTTTTCTTCTTCTTCAAGGCAGCCGGACACTCATGATTGGTTGGGAGGTTGCCACACCCCCATATATATATATATATATATATATATATATATAAGCTTTGGAGTAATCTAGTTTATAAACTTGGCCTAAAGTAGGTGAGAAGATAAAAATATTCATCTTCTGCATAATTCAGATATTTGGTTTGTCTAGCTAATTAGCTAGTTCATGTAGGGCCACACATTAAAGACTGTCAAAGACTTTTTCATCAGCTATAAGAACCATAAGATATATACACAACTACAGAGTTTCAGCAGTACTGATAATCTAGCACGGATGAATCTTAATTAGCAATTAAAGACTTGAAATCACGATGCTGTCTGTCATGATCAAGGTGGTCCACAAAAGAACAATCGTTACGACGAGTATGATTGTAATGGGCGTCCATTTCACTGCAATCACCTGCATATGAAAAGAGATAACAAAATCAAGCAAAGTAAGAAGCAGTATGATTTGATCAAGGCAATGTCAAAAGAACTTCTAGAAAATAATATTTACCTCAAGGCGTGGGGAACCCCATGTCGAAGAGAGAGCTCGAGGAGTTGATGATGACGACGATGATGTTATTTCACCTAATTCTAGGATTAGCATATACAAGTGAAGTTTAATTAATGTATAAGTACTTGCTTATGCTTTTATGGAGGCTAAGATTTACCTGAATTTCTCCTCCTCCCTAAGATATCTGTCAAGTTTTCCTTGACAATATCTAAGTTATCTTGTTTCCTGTTAGCATTAAGCTTTGAAAGGTTGGCTTGTGTTCTTGTATCCATATACTGCTTTCTAATGTTTCCAATAATACCATCTGCAAACAAAAAGCATATATCGAAATGTTTGTGAACAAAACATACGCTAATCACAACATTTGGGATGTGCTAATTAATGCATGATGCGCTTGCTATAGTTAGGAAATTCGTCGAGAAGCCGGAGTTTACCAAATCTGACGAAGCTATAAGGTCTGGCGATTTTCTCCATGAGACCAGAATCGAACTTGTGAAACTCCTTTTGTAAATCTTGAAGATAATGAAAGGCTAATTTTCTTGGATATGAAGACTCGGACAAGGTAATGAAAGCTATTCCATTCTCAACCGAGTAGCTTAATTTTTAGTTAAGGAAAAAAAATAAACAGAAAAAACATGGTTAATCGCTATGTCAGGAGTTAACTAGCATAGGTAAAAGTGAATGCTTTAATCACTTATTATCATTGATTAATAAATTGCTATGTCACGCTAGACATGACAACAAATTAAAATATCCGCATAAAACCTATCAATCTCTCTCATTGGTTGCACTGCGCAACACTTTTTCATGTTCTGGATGATGGTCAATGCGGACTCGAATGTTGAAAATTTTTCTTATTGATCTACATTAAAAAAAAAAAAAAAAAAAAAAAAAAAAAAAAAAAAAAACTTAAATTTCAACTTCTCATATTTGATTTATCCATCATTCAACGCATGATAAATTACTTCCATGGTATAACTAGTTACGAGGGCCTAATCTGAACATTAGTTTGTGCGTTTATATGTAAGATTAAAATCGAAAGCCGAAAAAAAAAAAATACTAGAAGTAATGGTGATCGACACGGATGGTCATCTTGGAATGTTGCAGAGCCCCTCTTGAGATTTCTTTGAGTATGAACTCTCCTTGTTGCTTGTAAAAGGAGAAGCCTTCATTGTCTTCGTTCACGTACCTCGGTCCTTGTGCAATAGGCAACCCATCATTCACCCTTCCAACTATTGTTAGCTTGACCATATATATGTATGTATTTATATATTTAAATCTATCTTTCAAAAGGAAATTGTGGTATTAATTACAATCAGATCTCTCTCAAATCTTAACGAATATGACAAATGCCTTTGGAGATTAGCCAGAATTTATATAGGGTTGACAGATAGAATGAAAAGGCCTTAAAATTTTGTAAAGGGCAGTTGAAACTTGCAAGGAACTTGGGAGTGAAGTTATTCCTTGGGTGTCAAAGCCATATATTCGTTTCCTTTCCTTTTCTGTTCATTTTCTTCTTTCACATTATTATCCTCTTTGATTTCAATACTTCGGGAAAACAAAACGACCTTATAAAATTTTATCCACATGTGAATCTAATGAATTTCTACAAACGTGGGACTTATTTCTTTTTTCCCCTCTTTTCAAATTTCTAAAATTTTATATCAAATTAAATTCTTGACATATCATAGCTATAAACTATCAAGACGAAGAGCTAATTTCTCCTATTGGTTTACAAAAGCAATTCTCTTTCCACCGACAGAGAGAGAGAGAGAGAGAGAGAGAGAGAGAGGAGTAGATCTGAGTGTGGGAATGTTGAGTGATATACATATTTTAAGACTAAGCAATAAGCGAATTTCTATACTAGGATCTTTCATTTGAAATTATTGACGGGAACTATTATTTTAACCGTTCAATAAATTTTTGACGTCCTGATTTATGAGTACGAATATTTTGTATTGTGTGTTTCAAATTTCTAACATAAATATTAAAAAATCAGACTGTTAAAATGTAAAAAAATTATACAATAGAAAGACCCCGAGCAATAAATAGACAAGATGGGCATTTAAGAAAAAATCTTTAATAATCTGGAGAGTTATAACATTGCCGTGTCGCCGACATTTGTCAGTCAGCCTCAAGTCTCAACTCTCTGACGTTCTCAGACGGCGGAGTCAAAGTCTTCAATTACACAACCAGACCACAAGTGAAAAATGACTTCGTGGTGTAAGTGCCATGTTTTTTTTGTCCCAAGGGTAAACTTCCGTAAGAAGAAGTACAAGTGTGAAAAGGGCAATTGTTTTTAAAGCTATATCAGAGTCCTTTTAAGTCCAGTACCTGTAGCTAATAACTCCCACCATTAAAATAATGAAACCATCGTTTTCAATAACATGCTCTTGTTTTATAATATAAACAGGGCAGGCTTTTCAGTTCAGTTTCTGTGAAGGACTGAGAAAGGAAGATGGGAAGAAAGAGAGCTTGTTGTGATCATAAAGATGGAGTGAGAAAAGGGGCTTGGACTCCTGAAGAAGACCAAATCTTGGCCCGTTACATCCAACTCCATGGCCATGGCTCCTGGCGTTCTCTTCCCCACCATGCTGGTTAGTTGTTTTTATTTTTATTTTTATTTTTTTATTTTTAGAGTGATGAAGAAATAATGTTTTGACTTGATCAGGATTGCTTCGATGCGGGAAAAGCTGTAGGCTTCGATGGAAAAATTATCTTCGGCCTGGGATAAAACGCGGTCCGTTTTCTCGGGATGAAGAGAGTACCATAGTCCGCCTTCATGGCGTGCTTGGTAATAGGTAATGCATCTACTTATATTTATGCCTTTTTTCTTCACAAATGTTTCTCTTTCCTCAAGTTAATACTTTTTTTTTAATTTAAATGGTGTTGAAAATACAAAACAAATACAAAACAAAGTAGCAAAAAGCAATAAAATGAATCCCCTGTTTCAAACACAGAGAGAGAGAGAGAGAGAGATGGTTTTCTAGGCAATGAGTTCCTTGGATAAGTTTTATCATATGCTTATCCCGTGCAGCATATGAATCCCACACAAAGTAGATTGCCCATTTACCCTGTCTATTGCGGTGGGACTGACTCAAACCCAAGACGTTGTTGAGAAAAAAACGAGCAACCTTACTACCCCTAGGAAATTACCGGAAGCCCCCATCCCTTTTAAGTGATGCTACGTTTGGTTTATTCGTAAAACAAGTGATTGTGATGATCAAAGTTTTCCGGTTATCTCGTGAGAACAAAAGGAGGTTTTGTCTTGTCAACCAAAATGTTCATTGTCTAGTAATGGATGATAATTAAGAACCTATTGAAATTTTCTTCCTTTTTTTGAAAAAAAAAAAAAAAATCAGGTGGGCTGCTATAGCCTCTCATCTTGAGGGAAGAACGGATAATGAGATAAAGAACTACTGGAACACCCATTTGAAGAAACGTTTCGTATTCGTGGACGGTAATAAGCACCAACAAAACCAGTCCACCACTCTCATTAATCATACAATCAACAATGCCAAAATCCAATCCCCTGCCACTCGCCACATGATTCAGTGGGAGAGTGTTCGACTAGAAGCCGAAGTTCGATTGTCAACTGGATCCTCACTGCTTCACTCGTCGCCTAACGTTAATTCAGATCACTTCCTCCTCCTATGGAATTCCGAAGTTGGAAAATCGTTTCGAGACAGCACTGTCCTAAAAAAATCTAGCAATGTGAAACTCAGGTCAAATTCTAGCTTACAAATGCAAGTAGGCTATACACCAAAGGCCAATTCGGAGTCATCGAGCCAATGTGAATTGAGTGATTCTAGTGTATTAGTTTCAGAATTTCTGCTAGATTTCCCGAGTGGCTATGACTCGGATTCACTTCAAGTTAAAGAGGATGGTTTTGCAATTTCCATAGACAGAAAACCTGATCAAGGCTGTCTGGATGAGATTGCCAAACGGACCAAATCTTCGGATACATCCTAGAAAATCTGTGATCAAACTAATTTCTCATAGGGGCTAGAAGAAGCAAAGAACTTCTAATGTTTGGTAGTCTGTAAAGTTAAAACTGCATTTTTATCTTGCACTAATTTTTAGTTTCACCACAGAATGATGCGAAAAATAGTTACTTCAAATCTATTTCGTTCGAGCGACTGTTGACTAGATAACTCACCATTACTCTTTCCCTTTTTTTCTTCAAAAGCAAGGAAAATAGCCTTCATAACAGAAGAAAAAGAGAAGTATGAAATGGAATTTTATGTTACAAGAACATTTGGCAAAAGCTTATAAACACAAAGATTATACTGTTTCAAATAGTAATGTTATTTAATACTACAATGAAGAGACGTGACCTTTCACAAATAAATTACAAATTTTTTTTTTTTTGTTTTTGTAAAATGAACTATACACACAAATACACAACTTATGCACACAAAGGTAACATAGAATAAAACAAATGACGCACTATAGAAATAACCACGCGTGAAATATGAGAATGGACGGACGAAGAAGAAGAAGAAGAAGACAGAGGAACAACTATAGAATCTGTTGTAGACGAGACCTGAGGGTGGGTTTTCAGCCTTAAAAGCAACCGAGGAGCTTCTTGGGGGCAGTTCCGGTGGCACGGTATTTTGCAGCCAACTCCTCAGCCTTGAGAAGATCCTCGCCGCGTCTTGCCTCGGTGGTTGCCCTTTTTTCCTCTGCATCCTTGTGGATCAAAGCTATCTTGTTCTTCAGTTTCTCCACATATTCTGCCTTTTTCCTCTCCAAATCCTCCTGCTCATACATAGGTTGAAAGTATACAGTGTTTGAGATGGATAGGGATGTGATTCTCTCGTAATCTTCGTTTTTTAAATCATGGTGAAATTTTGCACATTTTGAAAGCGGAAGTAACTCTCACTGAATGACTAGTATAAATCTTGTGTGTGCCTTTGTGTTTTTCTTTCAAATTATTGCTCTCGATAGTAATGGATTAAGACTTTAATCCATGTCATATGGTATTCTAACACATTGTTTATTATGAATGCTACTATGAAGTTCAGTGTTTACAATGTTTAACCACTACATAATATGAAATAAATTGACTTGTTACCTCAATCTTTTTCAACTGAGCCTCCACAGCCGCCTTCTTGCTGTTCTCCCATGCCGCAATGGCAGATATCTTCTTTTGAGCTCTGCTCAATATCATCAAAATTTTCAGTTCAAACAACACCCAAACTGAATAGAAAAAAATAAAAAATAAAAAAGCTCTTACTTGTTCTCTGCCTTGGACTTTTCACTTTCTTCCCATGCCCTTATGAGGGACAACCGTTTCTCTGTTGCAACTCTTGCAAGCACAGCATCTGAAGAGAAAAAGGAGGAAAATTGAAATGAGCCAATGAAAATTTGTTATTTAATTCGTCAAAACAAAATTAAGGGTCCTTAAATCCTGGTTTACCTCGATTAATAGAGCCCTCGCTGCTAGATTTTTCTGTGGCTGGTTCAGGTACCTCTGTCAGAGCAGAATTAATTGGAGGTTAAACAAAAAAATTCTATGCTATTTTTTTGTATTAAAGGATAATCAGAGCTAATTTTTGCATGTATAAACTACTTTAATTATGCTTCTCTCATGCTGAAATCCAAGACATGAATATTGGAATTATGGCTAAATTAAACCCTTTTAATAAAATATCATTTCATAATCTTGTGACTTTATACCAAAAATCCAAAGGACAAGAAAAAAAGGACAAACAAGATAAAAAACAACCACATCCTTCTATTTTGGTTGAGATCTTTTCTATAAATTCAACGGAATAGAAGAGGTTTCTTTTCTTTTCTTTTCTTTTCTTTTTTTTTTTTTTCTTTTTGATCCTTTAATTTCCAAAAAAAAAAAATCTCGAAAAATTTCATATATAAAACAAGGAAAGGTGACAAGAGTTCAGACAAAAAAAAAAATTTTAAAAAATTACAAACCTTTAAACTTATTACAGTTTTATGATTCCATATTTTGGGTAATCAAAGAAATCAACTAAAAGACCAGTCAGAAAAAGGCAGGGAAAGAAAATTATAGCAAAACCCTTTCTCAGAAAACAAAAGAAAAATATTCTATTTTAACTTTTTCTTCTCTCATGACAAACAAGATTTAGAAAGCATAATTGAGAAAGATAATAGATAATACATATATA
Source organism: Ficus hirta (assembly GCA_038430175.1). Classification (NCBI taxonomy): domain Eukaryota; kingdom Viridiplantae; phylum Streptophyta; class Magnoliopsida; order Rosales; family Moraceae; genus Ficus; species Ficus hirta. The sequence goes on along the minus strand of CM076594.1, from coordinate 2,929,511 downwards.
GATATAGATATAGATATAATAAAGGTAATATTACTCTCAGCAACAGCAAGTGCTTTGGAGTCATCAGGCTTGTCCTCAGGAGCAGGAGGTGGAATTACGGATTTCTCCTCGGTGACATCCTTGGGAAGCTCCTCTGCAGCTGGCTTAGGCTTGTCTTCCGGGGCGGCGGGAGGCGGCGGAGAGGGCTCCGACGGCCCCTCGACCTTTATAGGCTGCTCCTCCGCCATATGTTATTTTTGCCAAAATGATTCCACACCCACAAGTCTTGAGAAAGAAAGAAAGAAAGAAAAAAGTTCTCAAAGCTTGTCAAAAGGCAAACAAACAAAGAATACTGTGTGTAGTAAAATATAAATAAATCTTTATGAAGGAGAGGAAAAAAAAAATAGAGAGTGTTGGTTGTGAGGAATTATAGAGAAAATAGAGAGAGAAAGAGGAGAGAGAGAGAGAGAGAGAGAGAGTGAGTTGGAGGAAGTAAACTGTTTATAATGAAAGACGAGAAGAGAAAAGCAATGGCTGGTCGATGATTTAGCTGGATGGTTGGTACCAGTAGTCCTGGCTAAGCCCACCCCTTCGTTGCCACGCTGTGTGTGTGTGTTGTGGGCTCCTCTGTATATTAGAACTTGTTTAATTAGCTGTAAATTTTCCATTTTTGGATTCTTTTAGTTTTTTTTTTCCTTTTTTTAGTTTTTATTTTTTATTTTTTTCTTTTTTGCTAATCCAGGGGATGTTTCACTTTTGGTATAATCAAAATACTTGAATGATAAATAATGAATATTCACAAATATCTACAGTATGTTATAAAATAATTTTGATGTGATTTTGATCAGATTTAATATTAATAATATGTAATATGTAATATTGATAAGTATTTTATCGGACTCAGAAATGAAACTAAACTATACATACTATTTGTCTCACAATCACAAGTTAACTCACTATTTCAAAGGTTAAAATTTTGAGTTTGAAATACCGTATCTCCAATCTCTTTGTTTATTTGTTTATTTATTTTTATAAATATATGTATACATGTAAATCCCATTTTTTTTTCTCTGTCTTCTTTTGTAGTGAGGTAAGATTTCTAAGATAGGATTAATTTCATAAAAAAAAATGGTTTAGGGTCATGAAAATCAACTCATTTTGCATTGCAATATTTTAATTAATGACTAATTGTTGCTTTGTTTCAATGGATCTTTCTTGTTCCACCTTGTTGGCAATGTGGCCCCCACTTATTAATTTATTTCTTTACGAGTATGCCTCCTTGCCCCAAATGAATGATTTCTCTCTCTGTCCGTTCTTTTTTTCTTTTTTTTTTTCTTTTTTTTTAATTCATCTTTTAATTTGGTAGTTCAGAAAGGGTTTTCCTATTTCTAAAATTGAATTAATAACCTCAGCCTCCATCCTACCACCTTCTGCAATTTTTCTTATTTGGCTAAATATCATAATTTATAGCTCATTTTCTACCAATCATATAGACATTTAGACAAATAAGCCAATAATAATTTTTGGATTGTTAGTAAGCTTTGGTCCTTAATTGAATTCAGAAAGCTTATTGGCCCTAGCTATAACAAAAATTCAAAAGCCTTCTAAATATAGGTTGTAAATATTAACTCCTAGCTATTTTCTTATTATTATTATTATTATTATTATTATTATTATTATTATTTTTGGGGGTTTTGTCCGAGTCTAAACAATAAGGGGGCAACACGTTTTCTTAATAAATTGTAAAAGAATAATTTAGTTGAAAGAAAACACTATCAGTAGAAAATTAATAAGACAATCAAAAAGTAATGGAAGCCTGTTTTATTGTTGCCCTTTTCTATTTTTACATATTAAAATATTTCAGAATAGCAGTAATTTTGAAATGAGAAGTATATAAAAACAAAAACAAAAACAGCGTATTTCCATGGTTTTCATGGTTACAAATATTAGCCTAGCAGTTATTTTACATTTATTGTAAATTATAAATGGTAGAGTTTGAATTTTATTATTCTTAAATTTAAAAATATATACATATATATATAGTACATCTGGATCAAAACGGCGTCACATTTGTAATAGTTGCGTGGATTCAGTCAATATCTTATATTTTAGAAGAAAAAAAAAGATAAAAATCAAAAAATCAGAAAAATAGTATCTCATAGGATTCAGCAAGATCATATCTCACTGGAGCTCCTCAAGATTCTTGGTTTCGGATTGGCAACGGAATTTTTGTGGGCCCCATTTTGGAAAGTGACACTTTGATCCTTTCCCAATCAATACGCATCTTCCTCATGATCGACTTCTTAAAACCGCAAGCCACTTCCCATTTCATTTCTATTTAGGATTAGTTTGGTGTATAAATTGAGTTTGAGTTGAGTTGAGATTTTTAAGTTTGAATAGTAATTTTTGTTGATTTTTTCAGAAAAGATAAAAAATTTTTGGGGAAAAAGATAAAAAACATGATAAAAAAAGTACAATTTAGTTTAAACTAAATTTACCAACCAAACGGGTCCTGTTAAGACATGATGCTTATTTTTTCCTTTAGATATAAAGTATTGAACTTTGTAAGGTATTTATGTATGTGAAAAAGAACTTTACTCTGTTAAGTATTTAACAAATAGGCAAGGTTTATTTATTTATTTATTTATTATTTTTTTGGTCATGTAGCTCATTTTCTTACCTTCGATCCAAGTTCCACGCAAAGATGGAAGAAAATTCTTGAATGGCTATATATTTTATTTTTCTGAAAAATGTGTCTACTTGATTTTTTTACGTAGTAATTATTTACAACTTTTAATGTTTTTGAAGCAAGTTTCATATAAGACATGATGCTTAGATAAAGTACTTTCTAATTCTACTTTCCTGCTATTATAAGTTATATAATTAAGCTGGAAAAGTAATTGAATTACTTCATTTGCATTCATAATAAATTTTTTACTTGATTTCCTCATTAAATAAATAAATATTATTTAATTTATATTTTTTTTCTTTATCGTATTCACTTAATACTATAAAGGCCACAAATGACCACATGTAGATTTAGGAGACTTATTAATCATTGTATGTCGTATGAGTTGCATTATAAAAGGGACGACGAAGTGACAGGAAATTTGGAAGCATTCGTCCTTTTAGCAGCTATATGCATATTCTCTATGTGCTTTATTATACGCGTACATATACATATATTCAACACAAGTTTATACAAGAAAAAATAATGGTTTTTCGTTTTCATCGTGAAAGCAATATTCATCATATAGTATAACATATATATATATATATATATATCAATCATCTAAAGAATTTGAATTAAGGTTGTACACAGATGATTGGTTATGATCTATATATCAATATGCATTTGTGTTATATTATTCATGAATATTGATTCCACAATGAAAAAAAGATAAAAGAATGTAATAATTACATAAATGTTTAAATACTAAATCTTATTTTAAAATATCGAAGAATCTTCTTTAAATCGGTTCAATTTTATAGGACAAAAAAGACTTGAGTATCAAAAGGAGGACAAACCATTTTAAGCTACATTAAAATTAGAAGACTAAAACAACATTAATTATACAAAAGCAAAAGGGTACAATGATAAATATTATTGGCTCTAAATACTCTATTATTATAATTTTTTTAATATAGGGTGAGGGATTTGAACTCTGTATTTTTAAATAAAATCAAATATAATATTATCGTTAGGTTTATATCTACAATCACTCAAATACTCTATTATTAAATTGTTTAGAAATAATAACATATTATATATATATATATATATATATAGGAGCTAAATGTCAAAGAAGGGAGTTTTTTCAGCTTATATGAATAGGTACAAAAAAATTCAAGGATTTTAATTAGGAGATAAAGGTAATGACCAAGACAGTTTTTGCCATTCCACACATTAATTAGGTGCCTCTTTTACTCTCCTCTTCAATCCCAGTCAGCCATCTGGAGATTTGGATTGCTTCCACATATTGTATACGTATGAATTGTATTTGACCTATACATATACACACACCATTTTGCAGCCACATATATAACAATAATCTGAATTCTAAATATAGCTATTATAGACTCTGCTACTTTCTTAGGAAGGCCAAATAAAAGTGGTCCCCATGAAAGACAAAGCAGATTTGATATTGGCCAGAAGAAAGGTGCCCCAATAATTTTCCAGCTGATATCGGCGATAAATCTGCCAACAATTGTTTATTTTTAATGCATGGATGACATTTTTTTCTATGAATCCGGGTTTTTAAGAGTACATGCTCCTAATAGAGTGGGCATGAGGCATGATATAAGTATGAGTACGAATACCAGGGTTAGAGATCAAACCCCACGCGGGTGTGGGATTATGGGGGAGGGGAACTCTCTCATATCCGCTTTCGTCTCGTTTGTATCCATTCTTATAAAAATATATATATATATATATATTTATATATATGAGAATTTTTAGTGTTTTAGTATTTTTATTGGTTTTATGAATTTAGTTCATATATTTATGGAGTTTGGATTTGTTTTTATAATTTCAGTTTCATTTTCAGTTATAATTTGTGATTATGCTAATAAATTTTATGAAAACTTTAATAGAGTTTGTTTTGAGATTTTTTTTTCTTAATGGGTATATGAGTAGGGTATTGATATAGCACACTCAGTGAGAATTACTCGCCCTCACATCCGTATTAAATTAGGTAGGTATAAGGGGTAAAAAGGGGAGCCGGGTTATAAGGAGTGGGGGTAGCGTACCCATTCCCGTCCCATTTCCATCCCTAACAATATGCCAATGAATTTGTACTTTTTTTTTTTAAAGTATGTGTTTGTTTCCTCCTATGAAAATAAAGGCATATTAAGGGTAGATTATAAAATAATCATTTAAGAAAAACGAAGAAAAGGAAGCTGATTAGGGGTTTTGCATTGTAAATGTAGTTTTTCTGTAATCTAACACTAGTTTACTTTTTTTTTTTTTTTCATCAATCTTAAACGATATCATTTTTAAAAGGAGAGTTTCATCCATTTGTCATACGACCCATCTTTTATTAATAGGCGATGCTCAACATTCTCGATGTCCTTTAGTACTATTGTTTTTTCACAAGGGTTTTTTTTTCCTTCCTTCAAGTGTTTTAAAGAAGACATTTTGATTGGAAATATATACATACATATATATATATATATATATACACAAATATAATTATCTATGTGTTTTTAAAAGAACATTTAGCATCAGGACTGAGAGATACACTAGAGAGAGTTTTACTATCATTTTATCATTTTAACCTTCTGAAAAAATATATCATTTTGAGCCTTGCAATGTTGCCAAAGCCTAATTATGTAAGAAAATTTCCTTCTTAAAACAAACAATTGGAAAGGAAGCAATATAGTTTTTCTTCAAGCCAGCATTTCCATCATTTTGAGCCTTGCAATGTTGCCAAAGCCTCATTATGCAAGTTACGCAGGGGTACGAATAATACTCATTTTGTTTTTGTGTTAGTAAATCAATCACAAATAGACTTGCTACCTAATTAATCTTACACGTGCACTACTTATCAAAACAATATATAGATATACACACACACGCTTGGAATACGTATTTTTCTATAGTTTATAGTTTGTTAAAATTCCAATATATTGACGTCATTACATTTCATTCATTCAAGTCATCCCATTTATGTGATTTGAATGAATAAAGAAGAAATGAAGAGAGAATTATCACAAAAATAATTAAAGTTGAAGTGGGTATAATCACAATAATTAATTTTTCTTTTGTATTGTTTTGTTTTGTTTTTTTTTTTTTGGGGGAACTATAAAGAGCTCAATCTTTGTGCACAAAATAATTTTTTTAATAAATTATAAAATCGTCAAATGTTGTGTTTTTTTAATTTAAGAGGAATTAATCAATAGTTAATCCGATCAAATTCTTTCTTGCCCTAGTTTTGGTGGGATTTTTTAAAAATGAAATCAATATGGAACAGACAAAGGAAGTAAGAAAATTTTATTTGATAGTTCATTTTAAGTTAAATTATACTTTTTTTATCATGTTTTTTTATCTTTTTTTCCAAAAATTTTTTATCTTTTCTGAAAAAATCAATCAAAATTACTATTTAAACTTACAAATCTTAACTCAAACTCATACACCAAACTAACCCATATTTGTGGAGTTGTTTTGTGGCCGAAGAAAATAAAACAAAAAAGAAGAGAATATTTTCTGTTGACGTTTATAGGCCGTTACAACTTACAATTTACAACTATCTCGACCGACAAGACAGGCAAGTCTTGTCAGCTGTTGCAGAAAGTTCAGCATCAACTGCCACGTGGTGGTCCCTTGATATTGTAGCTTACGTCATCAAGGACCAAATTTTCCTAAAAATGAAAGCAACTTTTTTTTTTTTCACCCTTTTTTTTCGGCTTTGGATAAATTTCATTTTACAAGTTAACTCTTTTTATAGTCTCGCATAGCTGGTTAAGCTTCATCTGTGTGCTCAGATAAAATGGCCCTTTGCTAATTTCTTGTTTGGAAAAGTAGGTTTCTTCCTTCTTAACATATCCGAGGGAGATGAAAGAGACGGATGCTTTTAACGTATTTCAGTATATTTAAATTTAGTCACGATAACTATATAATCTAATAATATCATTAATTCATTATCACAATAAGATAGTTATTTTTTAAACTTGAAATGACTATTTGTTACACATTTCGTGGTCATAATTGTATAGCCCATTTCTTACTTAATTTTGCTCTCTCTGTTTTTGTTGATTTAGTTTGATCTAATTCTATGGCTTCATTTTATTGGATTTAAAAAAAAAAAAATTAGCTGATGCTTTTAGCTAGGGATGTAAATTTTACTCATGGGTAGCCTCCCCATTAGGGAAGGTTTGAGGGATAATATATGGGTATAGGGCAAGTATGAGGGTTAAGATTAACCTCTCACGTAGGTGCGGGACAGGGGTGGAGGAAACTCCCTTATACCCGCACCCGCCCCGTTTATGTCCACCCTTATAAATGTACATATAAATATATAATTTAGTGTTTACTACTTTAATTTTCTTTATGAATATATAAATATATAATTTAGTGTTTACTATTTTAATTTTCTTTATTTATAGATTCTTGGAGTTTGGATTTGTTTCTAAAATTTTAGTTTTATTTTCAGTTATACTTGTAATTATGTTGCTAAATTTTATGAAAACTCTATTAAAATTTGTTGAGTTTTTCTTTTATAATTCTTAATAGGTAAATGAATAAAGTATGTATACAGCACCCCTAAAAGGGATTACCCGCACCCGCATTAAATTAGACGAGTACGGGGATGGGTATGGGTATGGGATAAAAAGGGAAGCAATTATAGGTGTGGGGGAAACATACCCATCCCGTCCCATTACCATATCAACTTTTAGCTTTTAATGAATTCCAATTTTCCTTTTAAAAAAAAACTAATGAGATAGTTTTATAGCTTATTTAATCAAGAAACTAACGAAATTAGGAAGGATTATATGACGACAGAAAAAAGGATTTATGTCTTATTTGTATATTATATTTGATTTATGGACATATAATAAATGTAGAATCAATCTCATATTAAAAGGAGCATGGTAGCTATGCGAATTTAATCATAAAAGAATTTTTCTAAAAAGATCATTTAATTAAGGATTGAAATAACTTGATGTAACAAAGTAAAATGGATTGTAAGTTTACACTCCAAATACATATATTTAAATAATCACATGATTAAAGTTCAGTTTACAAATCCATTAGAAAGTACGTACCAGAGATTCGGATTCTATACTTTTTGTCATGCTAGGTGAAACTTTTAGAAAGTCTCTCACAAACAAGACAAAATGCGTAAAATAGTATTTACTTGGGAGATGTTTCAAATAGCTGAATAGCTGTAGTCATCTGCAGATGGTGGAGGCTGAGAAAGAACGGACAATATGACAAAAGCTCCGAACAACAAAGTGACAATAGCAGTGAAGTTGACGAGGAAGGCCTCCGATCCGTATTTGTCAAGTCCCGAGTTCTCAAGGAATGTGAGCTTCTCCAGAAATCCCAATGAAGCTGTGGCCACAGCCAAGACGTAGACAAAGATTCCAAACACCACATGCCATGGCAGAGACTCGCTCCTAAGGGTAGCAGTCCCTCCCGGGAAGAAGAAGGTCAAGAATCCATACAGCCACTGCAAGTCATGCTCCATACTTTAGACACATATATATATATATATATATGCAAGGTCAAGAATACATGGAATTTATCGCTAAACTAAGTCTGCAATCATATATGAAGGAGCCAAATCTAAGGCTTTGACTCGTGTTACTTGTGTGATATTTGATATCGGTTCGGCTATAGTCACTCACCAAATAATGACCTTTAGGCCTTGTTTGCAGGAGGGAAAAGGAGAAGAAGAGATCGGGGTGAGAGAATTAGAAGATGGATTAATCTTAAGACTTGTTTTGTTGTTTGATGAGAGGGATTAGAGAAGGGAGTTAATTGAGTGATGAATTCAAAATCCTTAATATAATTCTAATTTTGATCCTTTTAAAAGTTGAAAAATATAGAACAAGTGAATTTATACTAAACACAAGAAAGGAAAAAAAGAAAAAAAGAAAAAGAAAATCTCTCTCACCTCTAATTTCTAATGTGCTTTTCGTTTCTTACCAAAGATAGGCAAGATTACCCACTTAGCATAGCTCGATCGAGTTAAAATCATCGGTCTTGTAACGAGCATTCAAATATATTGCTTGTACATTTTAAGAGACATGTTTGCTAATCAAAATTTTAGAATGAATCCTTCAAAACAAGGGGGGAAAAAAAGAGACTGAAATAATAATTAGAAATAAGAGAGGAATATATAAAAGATTATTACCTGAAGAGCATAGAGGGAGATAACACCAATGCCAAACCAGGAGTGCAAACTGTAGAGATTGGCAATGCCACTCTCATTGTGGTACTTGAATGCTGTGTAAATGCCCACAATTCCCAGTGCTAATGCTATTGCATGCAGTACCAGGTGTATCAATTTCTTCACGTCCTTTCTCAACGGTAGTGATTTATAACTAATAATAGCTGCACAAATTTAACACCCAAAAAAAAAAAAAAAAAAAAAAAGAGTATATATTACTGAATGTGTTATATATATATATTTATATAGAAGAACATATATATATATATATATATATATTTCTAATTGGAAGAAGAACGCATTTGACATAATTGAAGTTAGAGGAGGTAGGGAAAAGAGAGAGAGAGAGAGAGAGAGAGAGAGAGAATGCATCGTGAAGCTACCTTCACCTCCCAAGACAATGAAGCCAATTAGCATGAGAAGAGGGTGAAGCTGTCCAAATTAGACGTCAAAGAATTAAGTGAGATTCACAAAACTCACATCACAAAATATATAACTATTTCAAATGGCAATTTAAATAAATCTGTTCAAATGTTTTCATTTCAAATAGTATTTGGATGGTTCCCCAAAACGGAGCATATATATTACAAGAATGTTCAATAACTTCAAGTGTGTGTGTTTTTATTTTATTTTTTAAGTTTAGAACAATCAAGAATCTACTATTAGCGCTTTCAAGAGGTCTTTACTCGGATTTGCTCGTTAAATCCACACCCTCTTTTAATAATGAGATTTACTTTTCGATTTCCCACCTCCAAATTCAAAAAAGTAGGAAAAAAAGGGACTATAAAAGGAGGACCCGTTTCTAAATGTTTTATCAAATATATTTTTGCAAAAAAGAAAAAAAAAAGAAAAAGTTATGCTTAATTCACATGGTCTAGATATCATGACTAATTATAAGATTCGACCAGGTCCTCTTTTGGATAAATAATTAAACAAAAGGATCGTGGGTTGAGTGGTGCTTTATTTAATTGCTCACTTTTACTGTTTCTTAAAGCAATTGAAGACTTGAATAAGAAGGAGAGGAAAAAAAAAAAAGCAAATTGACCAAAACTATTGGATATATAATTCAACAAAAAAAAAAAAAGGAAAAAAGTACTAAATACATAATATCTCTTGCCAGCTAGGCAAAAGATTCGGTTCTTGATTTCTATCCAAAGACAAATAGAAGTGTTTTCTTTTTGGAAGATTAATTATTTAATTATATTCTCGTCACACTAAGCACCAATATTCAAGATTGAGACATTATAAGCAATTGCAATCCACATAACATGATTAAAAGAAGCCGGAGAAGAAAACAAAGGTTTTCATTATCAGAGAGAGAGAGAGAGAGAGAGAGAGAGAGAGAGAGAAAGAAGGAAGAAATTCCAGGCTATGACAACAAACCATATGCGAAATAAATATATAATATGTATATAATTATATATATTATAGCTTTATAGTCATGATATAATTAGCATCATAACATAGAAGTCATGTGAGTGAGTAACTATCACCAAGGAAAACTCCAAAATGGATAAGACATGTCCATATGCTCATATGTAATAATAATTTGAGGCAGAAACTCCACCCCCATACAATACTATTAATTATTCCACATCCAAAATTCAAGATTGGTGGGTGGATACTTTTGTGTTTTGTCCATGACTTACCAAATAAAATGACAAACATATTCTCGAGATGAGAAAGAGAAAAATCACCAGAAGTCACGTGGGTCTATCACTGTGCACGTGTCCAGTTCTAGACCCTGTAATATTTATCCCTATGCTTTACGAATATCAAGGAAAAAAGGAGGCCGGCGATACAAATTAAATACATATATACAATTGATGAGAGCAGCTTGAAACAATTACTGATCTGGGTTGCCGTTTGAAAGGTAGGTGAGCTTAGGAAAGGTTTGGTTTTTATTTTTTCAAATTTTTTGAAATGCTAATCAGATGTTTATTAATAAAGAATGGGTCCTATAATACGAGACCTATTACTAAGACCAACTTTTCTGTTAATGTAATGTTACTTATACTCTAAAGCATTTTTCATTTTTGTTTAAAAAAAAAAAAAAAACTTTCTTTGCCTCTTTTTTTAAATTGCTGGAGAAAGGGTAGGTCCAAGTTGCTATAAAACAATAAAAAAGGATAAATTACAAAGCAAAAACAAAAACAAAAAATAAAAAAGCGTATTTATAGTAATGAACAAAAGTTGTAGTTTGGTGTCTACATTGCAAGGGATTTTCTGGCTTAGATAGACTACACTATTTAGGTTGGCTCGGTAGATTAAAAAAAAAAAAAAAAAAGGTTTTCCCTCGGAGACAATTCACAACAATAAGTCTCCACTTATTTTTTTATTTATTTATTTTTTGAGCGGATTACTTTTTTTTTTTTTGTTTTACAGAAACAACAATAACTCTACTAAGAAGGGTAGGTAGCAACAAAGACAAAGTGTTTAGTGTATTTCCAAGTTTAAGTGATCTGCCCTAGTCCATTGAATACAAATTTGTTCCACCTAAATTATATTAAAGGAGGCTTTCATTTTGCTTTCGCTTTCGGTTAAAAGCCTTCAGGGGAAAAAAAAAAAAAAAAAACCCTATAAAACGATTAGATCGTGGGCATATTAATATATGATACAAAAATATACATATGTATATAAACAAGAGTGAAACATAAATTTCCTAAAAAACAGTGAAATATAGTTAAAAATTAATATGTAAATATGATTAATGGCCTATTATGATAAATTCAGTAATCTTATCGCTGAATGTCTAACAGCCTGGCAACGAAGTCGTCGGGCAGCAGTGGGAATATAGTCCATTTGAATTGGAGTGGCATCCAATGCCATATCCACACACCCCAAAAAATAAAATAAAATAAAATAAAATAAAAATAATAATTAAAAAAAAATGATTCACAGAATCAATACGCACACCAAGAAGGACTACAAACCACTTTACAATTAAAATTGGTTCATCAATAAAAGATTAAAAAAAAAAAAGCCATCGAGATGTTTAAGTCAAAAGTCCAGAATTTTATCTTCAGAAACAACTTTTTCTAAAGAGTAGGCACCACCAGGTTTAATTGATCGAACCAGATCAAACCAAATTACCCAAAGCCAGAATCTCAAACACTCGAACAACTAAACAAGAAGAATCCAAAATTTTTCATGATCAAGAACTCAAACCCGGAAACTGCTATTACACTTGTGATCCTCACAACCAGAAAAGAAAATATATATATATATATATATGTGCAACAAATTATCATAGAAGAGTAAAAAGAAATTCCTAGAAGTTAAGAATTAGAAAGTAGCAAGAGAGACATACATTGAAGATGAGGTTTTTGTTGGAGTCTTCCCAAGCCAAGCCACCTCTGAAGTGAATAGTCCAAACCAGAACCAGAACCAGACACACCAGCCCCAGCGCGTGTGTCACGAACGTGAACGGCGTTGCCGGCACACTTAACGCCGCCATGATCTGTCTCTCTTCCCTTTCTCTCCCTCTTTTTCCTCTCTTTTTCAAAACAAACTTTAACTTGATCAGAAGAGGCAATATAGGACGAGGGCTTTTTTTTAATATTTTTTTAATATTTTTTTAATAATTAGTTTCTACAGGATAAATGTATCACGTCTATTTGAAGTTTCTATCTGTTATTTCAACCGTCCGATGAAGATCTAGATCATGATGAGATGGGTCCACGTGTTCTCATGTAGAGGGCTATTATGCCTTCTAAGGTCCAACTTCGTGTCCCCTTCTGTACCCTTCGTTGTACTAACCATTCATGCCCTTTCTATAACCTTCCTCCTTCAGAATCGGTTTCCAAAGAGTTTTTCCCCTACTACGTTTTCACATTTCTATGCCCTTTTTTTTAGATGTGAATCGGTGAATGTGATGTAATAGTAATACTATTAGGAGCAGGTGGAATTAGACATATATTTTAGTGGTAACATACACTTTTTTTTAAAATACAAATAACATCAAAATATAAAAATTAAAAATAAAATTTTAGTTGGAGAATATGAGAAATTTTAATTTTTAGTGAGGGTAAGAGCATAAAAATCATAATTTTTTTGAGGTAAAATTAATTTTAGTTAAACTATGTGAGAATTTTTAACTTTTAGTGATGATTATATGAGAATCTTTAATTTTTAATAAGGGCAAAATAGAAATAGACCGAAATTGAAAAATTAAAATTTATTTGGGGTAGAAATTAAAATTTTTTTTTTGAAATAGCCCCCACTCGGCCTTGAACACCTTTGTCACTTGTTAAACTTGTGTTTGGACATAAGGTTTGGACTTAAAAATTCTAATTCAGTTTTTATCTTTTTCTGAAAAGATAATAAAAATTTTAACTAATTTTTAAAAAGTTAACAAAGTCTAACCTAAAAATTCCATTATAAACAAATGCGCCAAATGCACATTAAGAATAGGATAAAAAAGAATCATCTCTTTACACAAATTGATAAAATTTTAAGGGACTTGTATATAGACTTAATCAATTTTTAAGTTTATATTTAATCATAAATGGCTCCGTCCCTTCTGTAAAATGTGTTATTTATTTAATTTTTTTTTTTAGGGCTCCTTAATTGAAATCATACAATACGTGCTTTAGTGGAAAATAATTCATGTCATGTATCAACTGGGCTATAAATACCTGCTTTGATTGGTTCCATAGGAACCCAGAGAAGTGGTCGTCCGCTTGCAAGGCAAGGGCAAAGGGCACATGCACAAAACATTATCAGTTAATAATCTTTTATATGGCACCTTTAATTTTAGTACATTAGACAATTTAATAGTGGTCTGATCACCTCTATTTCAAAGATGAAGTCATGGCTGACATAAATATATTTGTATAATGAGCTGTACGGGACCCACCAGGCCTGAGGCTCCCATCCCAATCTTACCTGTGATTTCGTCCAAGTTCTTTTTTTTTTTTTTTTTCCTTTTCATTGGTCACTTGTGATTTTCCCAATTGGAATATCAGGACAACTTTTCTGATTTTTTTTTTGTATCAACATCGCTTAGTACAAGTCCAAGTACTACTAGGATTGGGAAGTCCGTAGAGAGCAGTGTCAAACATTGGTAATATATATGCCACTCAAAACCAGATAACAAAAAAAAAAAAAAAAAAAGACTCCTACTTCATTGATATATGTAGTCAAGTGGAACGAACTTAGCAGCACCACACTATGTAACGAGGATACGCATATTTATAATTATAAGACATATTTATTATTGACTTCGGTAACTCAGTGACTCCTTATCCGCAAGTGAAACTACATATGTACGAAAATGTTAACTTTCATTATCACCTTTTTCAGGTGGGGAGAATCGAACTCTCTACGTGATGGAGTAAGGTAAACAAGTTTTTTTTTTTTTTTGAGTAAAGGTATAAAAGTTGACATTTCTACACGATACACATATATAAAAACTGTAATTAAAAAAATAAAGAAAAAACACACATGCTAACACACAAGTACAATATTCTCAATTCTGATATTAAAGCCCAACTTTTGCCCAACAACGGCCTAATTGCCTGCCTCCCCTATCTCAGAACCACCGGAAATTTGGATTCAAATAGTCTTGAATAATTTGGGCCTTGACAAACCCAATAACTGGGAAAATAGTAGATCCGCCTGCCCAACTGTCTACAAAGCCCGAGAAAGTTCAAGCATTTGTGAGCTCCATTTTGGTTTTCGAAGGTCAATGCACTGCTTGCATATGTTGTTTGATTAGGCGTCTCTTTCTGTATCAATGAAAACTGAAATTTAATAGCTTTGGTTGCCCGACGACTGTTTGTATATAATATTATATTGAAGAATCTTCTTTCTCCACATGGACCATTTTTCTATTGTCACCCACCTAATGATACATTAAACGTATTAAAAGGGCTTGGATAATTAGACTTTTCAAATATTTTGAACTATTATTTTAATGATCTCATTAAGATACTTTGCAGTGACACTGTGCCAACCCTAAGATCCCACCAATTGTAAATAAGCAGGTTGAGTAAAACCAGATCGCGACTGGTCAACTGGTGCTATTTTAATTGGTAAGGGTGAAAAAGGTTAAGAAAGAGATAACATGCTCAAATTTAGGGATGACAATGGTGTGGGATGAGGGTAGGTATGTTTCCCCCACTCCCGGACCCGCTATCTTTTTTACCTTCTATACTCACCAAATTTTATGTGTCCTCACTGGATATGCTATACTCATATTCTATCTATTTACTAATTAAGAATTAAAAAAAAAACTCAAAACAAATTTCAATAAAGTTTTCATAAAATTTAGTGACATAATCACAAATGTAACTAAAATCTTAAAAACAAATCCAAAGTTTAGGAATCTATAAACTAAATTAATAAAGAAAACTAAAACATTAAAATACTAAAAATTCAAATTTATCTATGTATATATACAAATATATAAATATATTTTTTTTAAAGGTGAATATAAGTGGGGTGCGGGTATGGGGAGCTTCCCCCACCCCCGCCGTGCACCTGCGTAGGGGTTAATCATAACCCCCATAATTGCCCCCATACCCACCCCTAATGAGGTGGATACCATCCCTATTCAAATCCGAGAATCCAAATAAAAACAGACGACACTTCCGTAGTATAAGCAATCTCCTTTTAGGCGTAGCCACGCCGCTCAAGCAGGTTAATGTCAACCAATTTTTAGTAAGTCTTCCAAGTTTTTAGAAACTTATCCAAGGTTATACTTAAAAGGGTTGGCCCACCCTAGAGACTACCTACAGGAGACTTGCAACGTCTAATTTATACGACGAAGTGATTGGTGAAGCAATATGGTTCACGAGAAAGGAATTAGCCAACAAACTGGACACTCCAATATTCATTGTGGCAGGTGCGTGTAGGACACGTGTGCTCTTCGGATAGAGACATTTGAGACTATGGACCATTATTTTAGGCGGTACTAGTTCTTCTGCTTCCCAAGTCTTAAAGACACTGAGAAGCAAGGGCACCTAACTGGTACCATTTACCAACTCAGGAAAAAAGCTATGACTGACTCTTTTTCTTTTTTTTTTTTTTTCTTTCTTAGGAAAAACACAAGGCGATTACTGTTTGTGCATCAAATGAAGATCATCAATCTCATTAGCTAATAAAAAAATGGCGATTAAAAACAAAAAAAAAAAAAAAAAAGGAAAGGAAAAGTAAACCAGCGGAATCGAGCAAGTTTGATTTTGTAGAAAAGAATCCAAGACTGAAAAATGATTTCAAAATGCAGGAAAGTAAACTCTTTTAAATCTTTTAATTGCCCACTGTACGACTGACATGGCACGTTTTTTAAATTCCCCCATCTCGATCTTTTCTACCTTACAAGATAATGATTAAGTAACTCTCAGATCCAACACAATCGACTCTTAAACCTTCCACAAATTTGGACTCTTACACCTTCCACAAATTGAAAACTAGCTTAATTTATCCAGCATATTCATGTTTGACTTATACTCCTGAGTTCCATGGGGTTTTCCTTTATTGAAATATGTTTTGAGACATCTACCACCAATATCCTTTAACATTTTTATTCTCTTTTTTCATTTCCTGCCATTAATTTCAATTATATATGTTTATTAATTTACTTGGGAAAAGAATTCAGACAATTTATGTCTTTCTTGAGTAATGGGATAAAAACAGTAGAATTTGTTCCATAGTAAAAAGTAACATTTATTCACATTTCCCAAATCTCTGTGGCACAAAAAGGCCCAAAACTTTCTAACACTCTACAAGATTGAGAAAAATTTTCTTAGTATGTGCAAAAAACAAAGAACATGCTCCCATGTGTTTTCGCAATTATTTTAAAGGCAATTTGGCTCGGTGTTTGCCAACTAAGCATGCACCCGGACATAAAAAGTAATATCTTTATGCATGTTTGCATTTTTTGCAAATGCTGGAAGGGACATGATGAGACTTTCAACAAAAAGAAAAAAAAAAAAAAAGGAGGACATGATGAGGCTGTGTCGCTCATGCAACGAAGCTGTGGATGATAAGTTCCGGCAACGAAGAAAAAAAAAAAAAAAAAAAAAAATATATATATATATATATATATAAGACTGTGGATGATTAAAGTGTTATTTGTTTTTAAAAAAAGAAGAATGATGATAAAGTGGTTTGGACCCTATTTTTAGAAGAAATGATTCTTCAGCAAAAAAAATTAACGATAATGACAATAATTCTCAATACAATACAAATATATAAATATGCCTCTACTGTAGGTTGAAAAACGCTTTATTTGAGTGCTTTATGACTTGTGTTTTCTTTATCAAATCATGCTTTAATTATTGTGACATCGATGAGCCAACTAAAATAAAAAGTTGAGTTTCTAACTTTCTAATTTGTCCTGTATTTGATACTACAGATGGATATTTAGCTGCAACAAAATTATGTATGTTTGACGTTAGACTTTGGATCGCCAAGGTGGTACATGGGCATGGCCAATAGTTGATTGGATTTTATTTGAAATGAAGTTTAAAAAGGGAAAGTATTATTGGGATATTATGTATAATACGTCAATATCTTGATAGATAGAATAAATTACGGAAGAAAATGGGGGATATTCTTTCCTCGTATATTGTGAGAAGAAAATGTCTACATATATCCCGTGTCAAGAGAAAATGCTATAAATATACTGTAATGATGAGGGATATTTTTTCCTCATTTGTTATGAGAAGAAAATACCTAAATATATCAAGTACATAAAATATGACGTTACCTTATGTGAAAATTTACAAGGCTCATTCTCTCATATCTGCTTTAATTTACCATAAAATTGTTGAGTTTTACTCTTGTAATAACCATATATCCTATGAGCAATCAAAGATGAACATATTTATGAAGGATCTTGTAGATTGTGGATTGGATCTAGAATCACCTTCAGAAAATTTTCTTTCAGACTAGGGCATAAAAAAAAAAAAAAAAACCCACCTGTACGAAAATAAAGTCCATATCAAAAGAAACAGGGACACCTTTGAATTATAAATTCTTTGGTGGATGAGAAAGACATCTTTTCGTGCGATGACCGACGAAGTTCCATCATTGAAGTCCAGGGTTGTTTATGTAATTTTACACATTCCGTCACTAGTGCCTTGACGAAAGGAAAAAAAGTGAACCACAAACGTATTTTTTTCCCCCCTCTTAAAATAAGAGGTAAACATCAAGTCATTTAATGATGCTCATTGACATTTTAATACAAATCTGACTATATTAAACAAATAAAAAAAAAAAAGCTTCTTAATTTTTTTCCTACGACATAACCATTTCCTATATTGTTTGTTTGTCTTCTCGCCTCTAAACTACGAACTCCAAATGCCTCAGACCATCTACTGTATTTCGGAAAGATGAGAGAATAAAATATATATATATATATATATATATATATATATATTAACAGGTTCACTACTTTTTGTTGCTTTAAAAAATATTCTTTTCTTTCGCAAGGTTAGAGAGACAAAGTTTTGTTTGGTTACAAAAGAGAAGTTCTGAGATGCAGCATTGATTGACGAAGTGCCTGAGTAGTGAGTGAAAGTTTTGGGATAAAGATTTTCCTAAGATCCGAAGCCATTACGAGATAGGTAAACATGTTTAAGTCATGGAACAAGAAAAACAAGATCAAAGCCGTATTCAAATTGCAGTTTCATGTTACAGAGGTAATAAACCTTTTTTTTTTTTTTTTCCATTTCTTTTTTTTCTTTTTGTTGAACCAAAAAGTCCATTTTGCTCTATATGGGTTTTCACTAATCTTAGAGTGGAAATGTGGAAGTTTGAATTTTCGTTGTTCAAAATGAGTTAAGCATGGGATTTGGTGATGCAAAAATTCTGGAGGGCACAAGTTCATACCTCTTTTTGGATTTGATTTTCAGGTGCCCAAATTGAAAAAACCGGCGGTGATGATATCATTGGTGCCGGAGGACGTTGGAAAGCCGTCGGTGAAGTTGGAGAAAGTTGCAGTTCAAGATGGAACCTGTACATGGGAGAATCCTGTGTATGAACCAGTGAAACTAATCATGGAGACAAAAACAGGAAAAATCAACGAGAAAATTTACCACTTTATTGTTTCAACTGTAAGGCGCAGTCCAATCATCTCCTTTTCTTTTCTTTTCCTTGGTGGCTTCTAACTCTAACGGGTTCTTGTAGGGATCATCAAAATCTGGCTATCTCGGAGAAGCTTCAATCGATTTGTCCGATTTTGTGGCAGAAACTGAACCAATAACCATCTCTTTACCTCTTAAGTTTGCAAATTCTGGTGCAGTATTACATGTCAGTACCCTTTCTCTATTCTGTGCACATTTTGATACATACAGAATAGACACGTTTCACATGATTTAACAGAAATGTGTCTCCTGATCAATTTCTTTTGATTTCAAACACCTTACAAACTTCAATTTCTTTAAGTTTGAACCCCTGCCCCATGATTCCCTCACACATGACGACGTTCTGATGACAGGTAACGATTCAGCGGATGCTCGGAGCTGATGATGAAAGGTGAAGAATGAAGATTAATAATAGTCTGTTACTATTTGTTCAGCATTACTTCCTTTTTCCTTTTTTGTTGTCTGTTATCTGTTTTTCCTGCTACTAGTTACTGATAAATTTAGAATTTTAATCTCAGAGAAGAAAATGGAGCACCTAGACTTCACAAGAATAGAAGCTTGGAGAGCCAAGATGGCACGTGGGATACAGATGGAAACAACTTGAGTTTTAGTGAAGTAAGATCTCTTATAAAATGTTATTTTGAGATAGTTACTCTTATTGCTGAAACCCGAAACTTTTAAGAAATAGACCTCATGGATGTTTTCTCGGTTGTTTCACAGGATGGAAACATATTCCCGAAAGAAGAAAATGAAAGCTATAAGAAAATGACAGCTGCAGAGCAGGATGCTGCCAACTTCCTCTCACCCTTCAAAACAAAACCCTTGCCTCAGAAGGAAGCAGCTGATGCCTCGGCGACAAATAATAAGATGCAAAATAGACGTAAGTTGAACTGGTCCGTAGACTCTGCTTCTGATGACAGCTTACTTGAATCACCGATCAGCCTGGAAGACAACCATAGAAGAGAACGGTCAGAAGAGGTTTCAAATGATTCCATAATAAAACTCCAAAATGAAGTTACAATTTTGATGAGGCAGGCAGAACTTTCAGAACTTGAAATACAGTCTCTTCGAAAACATGTTGAGAAGGAGACCAAACACGGACAGAACCTATCAAGACAAATTAGTAGTCTCAAAGAGGAGAGAGACAATTTCCAATTGGAATGTGAACAATTAAGGGTATTGCAGAAGAGAACTGATGAGGCGGAGGCTCTAAAAAGACTGCAGGCCACAATCAAGGATTCAAGAGCTCAGTTAGAAGCAACGAGGCAGGAGCTTGATCATGAAAAGAAACTGCGTGACAATCTTCAGTTGCAACTGCAGGAGACACAAGACTCAAACTCGGAGTTGAACCTGGTGGTGAAGGATCTTGAAGATTTGGTGGAGAGAAAAAATATGCAAATATCTGATCTTTCACGAGAGGTAGAACATGCAAGAAGTGCTTATCAACAATCGCTGGAAGAAAATGGTAAGAGGCATAATGATGTTGACGAAGTAGAGCTTTTAGAGGCCAAGATCAGAGATTTGCATGGTGAAACAAAGATGTATATGGAGGAGAGGGAAAGGCAAAACATGAAGATAAAACAGCTTACTTCAAACTGTGACCTTTTGAAGCAGGACAACTACGACATGTCTCTGAAGTTGAAGCAAAATCAAGAAGAGCAGATGAAACTGGAAAATGAATGTGCAGATTATATAGCAACCATAAATGAGCTTGAATCGCAGGTGGAGAGATTAGAAGAAACGATTAAGAAACAAGCACGGGAATTTGCAGAAGCTTTGATCTCTATTAATGAACTTGAAGGTCAAGTGAAAGATTTGGAGAAGGAGCTGGAGAGGCAGGCCAAGGGATTTGAAGATGACATGGATTCCATCAAACGTGCGAAAGCCGAGCAAGAACAGAGGGCCATCCAAGCAGAGGAGGCCTTGAAGAATTCAAGGTTGAATAACACGATTAAAGCTGAGCGACTTCAGGAGGAATTCAGAAGTCTCTCCCGGGAAATGTCGCTAAAGGTTGACGAGAATGACAAGCAAGTTACCAAAGCACAGACTGAAGCTAGTGAACTCCGTCTACAGAACAGAATTATGGAAGACAAGCTCCAGAAAGCCACAGAAGAGCTGAACCTATTTAAGCACCAGGAAAAAGTGAAATTGCAAGAGCTCATGAGCAAAATAGATCTGAAAGAAAAACAAATGGGGCAAGTTTCTTCGGAGCTAAACAATAAGTCCCAGCAACTTGAATGTGCTCAAAAGCGCGAGGAAGAAAAGCATGAAGCTTTCTTAACGGAGGTTCAAATGCTTAGAGCTGAAATAGAAAGGCTCAACATGGAGAAGTCCAACCTTTCTCAAGAGGAAGACGAAAAAGTAAGATTGAGAGATGAAACTGAACGAATAAAGAAAGCGGTTTATGAAAAAGAGATGCTGATACAGAGATTGAACAAAGACAAGGAGAGTTTGGAGGCAAAATTTGAATTGGCAAAGAAGGAAGCGAAAAAAGAGTTTAAAATCGCTTCTTCTCATGCCAGCAAACAGTGTAACATGTCAGACTCGGACTTACTGTCTGAAGTTGCATCACTAAGGGAGAAGAACAAATCCATGGAGAAAGAACTGAAAGAAATGGAAGGAAGATATTCAGAGATAAGTCTACGGTTTGCGGAGGTAGAAGGTGAAAGGCAGCAACTTGTAATGACAGTGCGTAACCTCAAGAATGGAAAGAAGAACTAGGATACAAGCACTCTCTGCAGTGTCGAATTTTTGACATTGGAAATAGTTCATGGTGAAGCGATCTACTATCTAGGTGTGACTAGTGCATGGAAGCTTGGTCCAATTGTTGAAGGGGGAAAATATATATATATATATATATATATATGTGTGTGTGTGTGTGTGTGTGTGTGTGTGTGTGTGTGTGCGTGTGTGTGTATTGAATAATGATTTCTTCCTCGTCTTTGTAGTTCATATTAGAAAAATACAGTTAAAGTGATTTTTTACCAATTATGCTAAAATACTCGGCTCCTGATCTAGGATAGAGTTAATTGTTTTTGTCATAAATGTCGAACCAATAATCATTATCAAATCTTTTTTTCTTTTTTGGAGTAATATGACATGACGCAATACCATGAATTACTTGGGTGATTAGCAATAAGGAAATGAAAAACCTCACAATACCGTAAGCTGGATCATACGTTAAACAAGAAATAAAGCCACAAGCTATCGACAAAAATGCCAATACTACAGCTTAAAGTTGCTTAACACTTTAGAACACATTGAATTTGTAAGATGGCCAGAGTCACAGTCTAATCTATGACATATTCCACTTTTGTACATAGTCTAGAAACAAACCTGCAGTTACAAAGACTTGATCCTAAATCCATGAAGTCCCTGCCAACAGTTCTTGGAATTTCATTGTTGGTTCTGAAACTTTTTTCTCAGATTGGGAGTTCCCTTATTCCAGACCAGCTTAGTTTGGCTGTCACCATTATTTGGGGCAAAAGATAGTGTCTGCAAATGCAATCGTGTAGTGTATTTTGTTAGAACATCATTTAGACTATCAATAAAAAAGAACAAAGTCTCTTTGATTAATTGAGCGTGAAGGAAAAATTGATAAATGAATTTACCAATGCAGCCAACAGAAAATTTATACGACCTGTCGTGATCTTTTATCTAGAGGTGTCCGTGTGCGCAGAATAGAGGCTGAGGCTGAGGCTGAAGTTTTTACATCCTTGGAAGAACTTGATGATTGCATTGATTGCTTCTGCTTCTTTTGTTCTGGTATCCTCCTTGTAGTGCTGCCTCCTTGGTACTTGAAAAACTCAAGAATCGAGGGACTTCTTCTCTTGGTAACTTTTGATGTACTCCTCAAACTGCCTAAACAAGGGGCAGGGGAGTCACATGGAAGGGATTGACTACACAATCTGCTTTTGCTTTTTTCCCTTATTCTGTCGAGGAAATCCTTCGTCCAGGGAGAAGTTTTTCCAGGATCGGATAAGCTGAGAGCATTTGAGAGCGGTGTTCCTCCAAATTCAAAGTAAGATGAGTTCTCTTGGAACTGTAAGCTGTGGGATTTTTCAGCAGGTCTCGGTTTGAAACAATCCTCTACGAGTTTATCAGGTTGTCTAAAAAGTGAAACATCATTTCCAAGATCCGTATCTGAATAACTGTTGACTCCCACTTGTAAAATATGCCTCTGATCTTCTACAGAATTCCAGATATTTTCACCCGAGAAAAGTTCAGCATTGGTTGGGAAAGTAGTCTGATGGTTCTTCCCAAATGATAATCTTCTTGCAGTTCGAGACTTTCTTGTGGCGTCCATTTCTATCTCAGGCATCAGAAACGATGTGGGGTCAGCTACAGAAGAAAACCCCTTTCCTGACCCAGGACTTCCAGTTAGGTCAATGACTTCACCTTTTTCGTCCTCAAACAGAAACTCGGAGCTGTTGATATGATGAAGATCAAAGTTTTTCAACAGGGCCACATCTGTTCCATGTGGTTCTTTAGACATCTGAAAATCATTTAAAGATAACTCAGGCTTTATAATCTTCTTCAACATTTGAGGTTCTTTAGACATCTGAAAATCATGTGGCTTTGGAACAGCGGAAGGATCCATCATAATAGACACTTCCAAACCCCGTTCTTGATGAAACAAATTACTCCCACAGAGTTTGGGCTTTCTGAACTCATGAAATGTCTCCGGAACTCTTGACATAGATGAATCGTAATGCTTTGTCTCCAAAGAAGAAGGATTCGAGTTATCTTTAGAAAATTGGTTCACTGAATCAACATGCAGTAAATTATCCATATGTGTGTCACTTTTGTGAAGGGTACCATCGTACTCCCATCTTTTTCTTTTAGAAGCAACATTGATATTGAAGTTTTTGGAGTCGGTACCCGAAGAGACTGAAGAAGAGCAGTCTGTCATTATTGATCTCGAATCCTCTCGCTCACCATATTTGCATAAAGCACCTAGAAGGGTAATACTTTCATCCGGAACATGATATTTCTGGAGTGCATGAATCCTGTGTTCATTGGACCATCCAAGGAACTCAGCAAGTGTGGCCCCTGAAGATAATATTGCATGAGCTGTCAAAGGATTAACTGAAGGAAATTTGTTAAGAAAGAACTCTGCAAGAGTCTCTGACTCGGGCATTCTTGGATATACACCTCTTAGGTCATCTACAATGCTGCTCATTATGATTTCCTCAGTCGCTTCGGATGAATGAGAACAAAACAGCTGCACATCAATTCCCAGGCTTGCTGCCGCAGCGTAGAATCCCTCTGAGGATTCCATTACAGTGGAAAGGAAACCGCCATCTCCCTCAAAGACCTGCAGAAAGAAAATTGAAATGCTCAAGAAACAGAATGGTTGGCCGCATTTAATTTGGGGAATGTGCACCAATAAATAGTGTGAGAATCAGAGGTATAATATTCAAACAAACCATACTGAACTGTATAGGCAAATTTGTTCATGTCAGATTAACAGAGTTTCTATGAATCGGGTTCTTTTGTATCGAAACAAAGTTAGGCTGTAATGTCGTTTTCTTACCATGATGCATCCACTGAAATTGAAACTCAGCAAGGTCAAAACATTTGTTGCAATATTATCAATACACAAGGGTAAGCACGAAGAAGCTTCATCTGAATCAGTTGCTTTCTTCCCAATGTTTCTGCTATCATACCACACTAAACAAGTTGCAGAATTTACTATAATATCTACAGGTAAATCTGAATCACGTTCAACAACTTGTGCCCCTTCTTTCTCCAATGCAAGAATTCTTTGATAGGTACTTCTGGATACTATCATTTTGTCAAGAGTCTGTGTATTGACAACTATTACTGTTTCAGGGAAAGATACCGTACTGTCATAGGACTCTTTCACAAATGGCATAGAAGGAAAAGGCATATTAGTCGCTTCTACTTTGTCTGGAGCCTCTTTAGATCCCGTATCATACTCTTTCTCCATGGATAAATAGTTGAAGCGCTGCTTCTGGTTGTTAACATTCTCGTCCGTATCTGAAATGGTGACTGATTCTCCGCCCCGGGATATAGCTGCAACTGAGTTACCCAATGAACTCTTGGGAGATGTAGCATTATTGCTGACTGCCCTAATTGTTGGTTCACCATTACTTTGCTTGGTGGCTTTCTGAGCATTCAGGAAAAAATCGAGATCAGTGGATTCTGAATTAGGCCTGAACAATAATGAAGCCGTCCCAGAATTCTTTTTAGCCATACGTTCTCCATTGTCTGCTTGCGGGAACTTACTTCTTGATTCACCTGCCACGCCAATGGTAGTAGTGATAGTTAAATCAGAAAGAAATTCCTTGGGTTCTCCATTGTTGTCCATGATAAACCCATACGGACGATCATCAGAGAGGACAAAGTCATATACTTCATTTCTATCACCAAAAGAATCCCAATCGTAATCGATGCTTTGTGAACCCACATCCTTTAAAATATTCTCGCAGTAGGAAGTGTTGCTGTACTTATTATCCTCAAGAAGGTGCCAGTCCAAGTAAATTCCATCCAGGGCAGATGGGGGTTGTGGTCTTAGATTAGCAAGTTTTCCTTCAATAATTGCATAGATCGAGCTTATCTTTTCATCATCACAAATAACAGGTACAGGCAATGATTTGAAGCAGTCATCTACCAGGGTTAGCTCGTGGCTAACAATGAGTTGGTTGAAATCCTTAAAGTTTGCCTCCTCATTGAACATCCAGACACAAGGTTCTGGTTCACAAGTCACTTGTCGATTAAGGAGGGCTTCGAAAATCGGCGATGAATCCACGTCAAGAATCTGAAATTCTTCATAAACAACTGGCTTATCTGACAGAGAACAATCATAGTCTGATGTCCATTGAGCTGCAGAGTTTATCTTATTCTGTGAAATTTCCACCAAACTTTCCAAGTCTACTTCTGGAAGATTGTCCAGGAATTCCAGCTCAGATCCAGAAAAGTGAAATGATAGATAATGATCAGAAAGACACCCTGACACATCATACTCTTTTGAACCCAAAAGCTCCTTGTCTCCAATGTCGATGATATCCTTTTGAGAATGTTCTAGTTCACTATCTTCAAAAACTGAAAGAAGCTTTTCTTCCATTGAAAAGTCTTCAATTTTCTCCAGAACTATCTCGTCCACTTCTAATACGGGGAAAGTTATTTGATTAAAGTGAATCTGGTCCTGAAAAGAACAATCATCTTGCAAATTATCGTTTTGCCCCACTGGATACTCAAATGCAATCTTTTCAACCGATATAATTGATTGAACTTCACAAGGATAATGACATGAAAGCCCTGGCTTGAGCATGTCCTGCAGGAAAGACAAACGTCCTTTAAAAGTCAACTCGAAAGTTATTACTGAGGGATCAGAAACACATCATCCCCATAAAGCTGTACCGGAAATTTATTTAGAACAACAATAACAAAAAAGCATGCTAATTAAAAAGTAGAGAAAGAACAACGAATTAAGAGTCTGATTATGTCAGAATAAAGAAATCAAAACTATGGTAACATTATATACATCCAGAAGTTGGAAAAGATAAAGGTGAATTGTCAATATCAACAACATTCTTGTGCTTAATGATATCATTGAGAGGAAATGAACTAAATGTTATAGCTGAAATCAAAGACAGGGCAATTACATACCAAACGTTCTTCTATTTCTGGAGTTTTAGAAAGGATTTGGATCCCCTCATTTTTAAAAAACAAAGCATATTCCTACAAATAAGTGAAAGAACACGTTATGTGGGAAGAAAAACTTTCAGTATAAGATGTGATCTATATGTATATTAGGAAACTGGAAACTCTCATTCTGCAATTTTAAGGAACAATACAAGTAAAAGTATAGACGTTAACCAAATTGCATATGTATTCATATGGATTAAGTTTACCATGAATGCATCGAGCTCTGGCGTTTCAAATTGGGGCATTTCGTACCACTGTGTAATTTTATCATCAATGACACTTCTATTACTCGTCTGCAGTAAAATAATTATGCTTGTGCGTTAAATTGAGTTTGCTTTATGAAGTAACCTGACATAAAATAAAAATAACATAATCTGGTATGCCACTTTCATACTTTTGGAACTTCAATCCTGATAGCTTCTGATCCAGAAGTTCTCTGATCCCCCACTTCATTCTCTTCATTGAGAACCTTAGTTTCCTGGTGCAAGTGAATAGAAACCATAAGCAAAAGAGTGTTTAACGGGAACAATTCACGAGCTGATTCAAACGTTATCAAGTCATTATCACAACAACGTCGAAAATGTCAATTAAGTTCCCAAATTCCTAATCTTTTCCTCAAGAGTCACAAACACGAACCTAGAATCACTTAAAGACGCAAGGAATGATCTCATCTTATATTCAATAACGTAGGCAAACAAAGATAGAAGTAAATTTCAATTCCCTTTCATTGTCCGTGTTAGTGAATTGACTTTTCTCGAAGTGATAAAAATTTCACATGGAAATCATCAGAAAACAGATTATTATTATTTCGATTCTGTTTGTTTCCAAACTTTCTATCAGAGTTAGTAATGTTCCTAAATTTTCATTGTTCTTCTTTCTTTTCTTTTATCTACATTTCTTAGACTAATTCAGGGATAAAACAAAGTTATATGATATTATGATAACTAAGATAATTCCTCAAAATCAGTTTGACCTTTTCTCTAACTAAGATAATTTCTGCGAAAACAGCTATCGGCGTGCTTTATGTCTACTAGGATTATCAATTTCACTGCAGAACATCCAAGTAATTTCAAATGATTCAAGATCGCAGTTATCATAAACACATTCAACGATTTCATAGCTCAAACAAAATCTAACCTAAACTCATCCAAAATCAAAATTTAGGAAAGATAAATTTATGAAGTTCGAATAATCAAAAACCAGATTATGGAGGAAAACGCAAAAGTTCGACCAGATCTCATGCACTACCTCCGATGATTCGGTCTCGAAGTCTCTGGTGCTGAAAATTTCACGAGAAGCGTACGGACCTCCATCGTCTAAATCTTCAGCGCCGAATTCGATCTTCTGAGGAAGAACTTCGGAGAAGAACTTGGAGAGAGCTGTTTCGACCGGTAATTTCTCGATTCCGAGGGAGACATAGACGGCGGAGCCGAAGCAGTGGAAGAGGAGGTCGGAGAAGGAGGAGGTCGGGGGAGAGGGAGAGACCTGAGGGACCGGGAGTTGCTGGAAGGCTAGGGTTTCCAGGGCTTGAATCGGCGAGGTGACGAAGTAGTCGAAGTCGGCGAAGTGAGTTCGCATTTTCAGATTGAGAATTTTTGGGAGAGAAATGGAGGGAAAGTGGGAAGTCTGTGAAACGGAGTTTTCTTGGTATTGAAGTAAATTTGGCGCTTAAATTTGGTGTGTGCCGTTTATATAGGTAAGGCGTTTGGCATGTTTCAGATTTTCACCGTGGAAGTTGAGATTTGCAACGTTTGAAAAATGTGAGTTGAATGACCACCACGGTAGTAGTAGCGCAATGCTATTGAACTTGCACTCTTTTTACATTTTTTTTTTTAATTTAAAGGATCATTGATTTAACTTGTGTTTAATTCATCGGTTGAAAATGAAATTTTTAAGTTGAAATTAGTTAATTTTTTAAAAATTAGTTATAAATTTTATTGATTTTTCAAAAAAAAAAAAACAAAAATTAAAAAGAAAAAGTACAATTTAAATGGAGTTTAACTTGAATATTAAACAAAACCTAAATTGAAAATAATAGAAGTATTTGACAATAAAATTCAATTTCACAAAAATCGTCATAAATATGTTATTAAATAATATATTAAACTAGACAAGATCCTCTATATTAAAATTGTCGAACATTGAATCTGAAAACATCTTAAGAGTAGTAAAATAAACTATCATTATCATTATGTCAACTAAATTGGTGATTGTTCTCAAGATAGAGTTGCCTTGGGCTTGAGGGACAGCTGTTCCTGATCAAGGGCAACTTTTTATTTTGACCTCATAATTTAGAAGTTTTATAATGTTTTTCGTTGTTTAAAAAAACTATAATAACAGCCTAAATATTTACTTTTAAGTTAATGTCAACTAAATAAGAAATGTTTTTCATATTACTATAGAAGTTAATAATTTTTTAGATTCTAAATTATAAAAGTTGATTCAAACTCTATTATAAACTTATTTTATTTTGAAGAAAAAAAATTAAAAAAAAAAAAGATAAGAAATATTAAGCTTACGTTTGGAATAAAGGTTGAGTTTAAATTTAACTGTATTTTACGATTAGTTCTTTATTTTTTTCTGAAAAAGTAAAGAAAATTTATAATTAGTTTTTGGAAAATCAACCAATTTCAATTTAAAATTTTCATTTCATTTTAAACTCAACCCAAACACTAAATGTACCCTAAAACTTTTGTATATTACATTTTGGACAAAATTGTAATGTTTTAGATGGGATGAACAATCTCTGATTTAGGACCTTCTGGTCACGTTTAAAGAGGTAATTTAGGACAGAGAAAAAGTTAATCAAAACTTGTAGTTAGTAGAAGAATTATTTGTGGATCATCATATATGAGGTGATATATAGCAATATTTTTATGTATATTATGACCATCACTCCAGTGGATAACAAGGAATATTGCAAGTGCATAAATCATCTTATTATCCTTCAAACTTATGTGTCAAATATATGAAAACCATAGACAGAGACACGACTGAAACTCCCTCCCAAAGGAAGTCAAGTGTGAATGTTTCTTTTCTTCTGCTTTCTCTTTTGCTATCCATCTTACATCTGGTATGTTCCAGCTTATTAGGCTGTCTATGAAAGCACCATTTGTTGCCACGCATAAAATTAAATAGTTAAAAGGAGAAAAAAAAGAAAAAAAGAAAAAAAAAAGAAGATGATAATTGATATATATATATAAATACTAGAGAGAATAGATGATGATTGCTGGCTATAATATAATACACACACAGTCGTATATTTAATATTTATACGTACATACATATATATATATATATATATATATATGGGGTGAGCTCAAGGGCTCCTATTAGGCAATGTAAGCAAAGATGCAAACATTATCCAACTCCAAAAATCCTCTCTTCGTACACGGCATTAAGGCCACGTCCAAAGCTAAACACCATGTACGTGTCACATGTCGGTTGCTGGCACAGAGTCATATCAATATATACACGTGTATTATTGCTGAAGGCACCACGTAGCTACGGACATGCAACGTTTGCAAAAACTTGATGCTTCTGGACTTCTCTCCCTATAAGGCCTCTCAAACTTTGTCGTTGTTGTCCATTTCACCCTCAAATTCAACGCAATTGTCTTATTCTTTCTTTCTTTACATTCCTCGAAAAAAAAAAAAAGCAAAGAGTTTCTATTTTGGAGCAAAATATGGAGTCACAAATGGTACATCCTCATGGGCATGGTCATGATCAACAAGACCCCTACAAGGCACGGGATCCCCACTTAGGTGTGAAAAATGTTAATTTACGTATAATTTTGGTGTCAATTTTAGATATTATTTACCTTTTTAAAAACTTGTGTGTGTGTGTGTGTGTGTGTGTGTGTATGTGTGTGTGTGTTCAGCTGCGGAAGGTGAAGATCACCATGAGAAAAAATCGGTGTTGGGAAAGGTAAAGGCGAAGGCGAAGAAGATAAAGGACACCATCACAAAGCATGGCCATGGTCACGACCATGATCATGATCGTGATCATATCACTGATGATCATGATCTGGATGAGGAAGACGATCATATCACTGATGATCGTGATCGTGATCATATCGCTGATGATGGTGATCGTGATCGTGATCATATCGCTGATGATCATGATCGTGATCATATCACTGATGATCATGCTCTGGATGAGGAAGACGATGAGGACGAGGAATTGGTGGAAGACCCTGAGGTCCATGGTGCACCAAGTATGTCTAGTTCATAACTTGTTAAATTTATTTAGTTATTTATTGATTTCATTATGGTCATAGTTTTTTTTTTTTTTATATTTGTATAAATTTGTTGAGAAGTTGCAGTTTATGAATCAACCATCACTCCATTGAACACACCTGTGCCTTCCTTTTCTGATCGGGGGATGTCGGAGACCAAGGAGACTGATCCAGGTAAAACACTTGTACCGGGGACAGAGTCAAAAGTCAATTTGGAAAGACCAAGAGGATTGGAGGAAGACCCTCACTCACCAAAGGACACTCCTTATGACTACACCCCTTCTAATTATCAGACTAAAGTCACCGATCCAACTGGGACAGGTAATATACATATACATATATATATATATATATATTAATAAATAGTTGTGTTAAATCCATTCCTTGTATTTAGAAAGTGTGAAAAGCTCTTTTAGTTTTTAGATACACCATTTTTTAAAAGATGAAAATATGAAATGGAACATTTTAATGCTACAATGGTCCTTTATACAAATACTTGTTATGCAACATATTAAACAGGGAATGAGGAAATAGGAGTGACCCCAATTCTACATTCTTTTGAGAAGATGAAAATTCATGACGAATCAGAACCAAAATCTCATCAAAATATTACCAATATCGAATATTCATCCACTGGAAGCCATGACCAATTCTCTCCAGAAACACCCGATAAGCCCAAAATCACACCCCAACACCCTCAAACGCTGCAAGAAAATATGGACACCTCAAAACCCGAACCTTCCAGTCTAACCGAGAAAATATCATATGCGACGTCTTCTATCGCCGATAAAGCGATATCAGCAAAGAACGTCGTCGCTTCGAAGCTCGGCTATGGCGAGAAAGACGACAGAGGAGTTCATGAAAGCACTACTACCGGAGATAATTCTGGTAGTAAGCAATCTTCAGCAGCTGAATACGGGAAGAAAATCGCCGCCACGGTGACGGAGAAGTTGACTCCGGTATACGGGAAGATTGCGGAGGCGGGGACTACGGTCGTGTCGAAAAGGCAAGGCCCGAAAACGACGAGCGGATCGGAGAATGAGTCGGGGAATGGTACTACTGGACAAGACAGGGGAGTGTCGGTGAAGGACTATTTGGCGGAGAAGTTGAGGCCTGGAGAGGAGGACAGAGCGCTCTCGGAGGTGATTTCTGGTGCTCTGCACAAGCGGAAGCAAGAGGCGGAGACGAGGCCGGTGGGAACGGTGATGGAGTCCGAGGAAGTGGCGAGAAGGCTGGGAACTGGGGATAAGAAAATGGATGAGAAAGAGCAGGCTAGCTATTTCAACCAAGCTGGTGGGGAAAAGAGTGTCGTTGATAAGGTTAAAGGGACAGTTAGTTCGTGGCTTGGAATGGGTCGAGACCAGTCCGGGACTACTCAGCAACACTCCTCTTACTCCCAAAGTAAATGAATTGCTGATCAAGATTTTATTCGGGTTTTCTTCTTAATTTTTTTATTTTTTTTAATTTTTTTTTTAATTTTTGGGGCTGAAATTTGGTTTTTTGTCGTTTTTGTTTAGGTGAAGTTGAGGAGAAGGAAAGGAGGCTTCAGCAGACGAGCAATTGAGAAAAGAGGGCTGCGGTTTTTTTTTTGTTTTTGTTTTTTTTATTTTGGCGGTTAAAATGCTTGTTTTTGTGCAATAAAGCGATCCCTTTGTCGTTTTGGGTGAATGGTTTTGTAATGAGGTTCACTTGAGAGTTGAGACCACAACAAAATTTTCTGTTCATGTTGCTTTGCCTTTTGAGTTTTGTTGTGCATGTAACTTTTCGTATGGCCGGACAGACTCTGTATGCCTTTTAGGGGAAAAGAGGTTGGTTTGGCTAGAATGTATATATGGTATTTTGGCATGTGATTACCTATAAAATTCTGCGTTTCATTTGCAATTCCATTTTTTTGCTGGATGTTGCGGCAATAAAGGGAACAAGAAAGTTTTAAAACGACAATAAAAGTGGGGAACATCTTGGGAAACGACATGTATTTGAAAACGACAATGAGCTCTGACGACGATTTCCGTTTAAAGGTTAAACTACGAGAATAAAAGAACGACAGTAGAAATTTAAAACGACAACAAAGTACCAAACGACAATGGTAAAAAAGTAGAAGGAATAATTATATAAAAACTGAGAAACAACTAAGAACAAATGTGCCAAGCAATATATATCTAGATTCTATTTTCCATTTCTTTTTTGTTCTTTAATGATCTCAAAAACGTTTTAGCTCGAACAGAAGTGGAAAACGACAATAAAAGTGGCAGACGACAATGAGAGTTAAAAAGGTTTCAATAGAGTTTCTAGACAGCTATGGAAAAGCACACAATAGTAAAAATGGTAGAACAGCAATAAGAAATGGAAAAGGTATATAGAGGTTTTGAACGACAATAGAATTAGAAGAAAGGACCATAGGAGTTGAAAACAACCAAGAATATTTTCAAACGACAATAAGTTACCGAAACGACAAAAAAATGTGAAACAACTCATACGTAAGAACAACACCACAAGTATCAAACGACGATTAAATACCAAACAACAACAAAACGTTCAAACGGCGATGAAAATTTTGAAACAGAAAAGTAAATAGAAAAACGACAACAAATGGCGGACGCCAATATATAATTGGAAATAACAGAAGTTGAAAGCTAGAAAAACAAAAACAACGTGCTGCAACGACAATAGAAATGGCCAAAGACACTAAAATTGGAACCGAAATGATAAGTTGATAATGAAGGCAACACTCGACAACAGAATAAGAAAACGACAATACTGCATGATACGACATCGAAAGTTGAAAGGGTTAAAAAAAAAAAAACCTAGTGCGATAATAGAAAAAGACAATCCATATAAAAATTACAAAAATAAAAAAAAGGAGAGAGAATAGAAAACGACAATAGAAAAGGCAAAGGTTGATAAAATCGGATTGGAATGATAAGTTGATAATGAAGGCAACCAAAAAAAAATGAAGGCAGCAGTGGACAAAACTAGGTAGAAAACGACAATACTGCATAATACGACAATAAAAGTTGAAAAGGTTTACAACAAAAAAAAAAAAAAAAAAGCGTGGATGCAAAACAAGAATAAAATTCTTAGGACGACAGTAGGAGTAAAAGAAACAACAAAAAGGGTGCAACGACAATTAAACCTCAAACGAAAAATAATGCACCAACAACAACAACCGACTAAAAAACGACAACGGAAAAACGACAAAGAAGATTTAAACGACAACAAAAAAACAGAGAGTCGGAAAAAAAAAAAAAAAAAAAAAATCTAACTAAACAACGCCCAAAGCCCTGAACCCAAAGACCCACGAGTCCTATGTTCCGCTTCCGCAGTAGCGACGGCGGAAACATCAGTCGAAGCCACATTAACACTCTTCTCGCCGGTCGGCGGTACGTTGTTCTTTCTCTTTCCTTTTCATTGCCAGTTTCCGAACTGAGGTTATTCGAGTCTTAGAACATTATTTGTGTTCTTGGATCTCTTCGGTGTAATGGGTATCTTCGATTTTGGGAATTCAAAGTCTCAAAATCTCTATCCCCTTTTAGTTCAATCTCTTGTTTTGGGTTTCTTTGATTCGTTGAGCAGCGCAAAATCTGAGAGATAATGGGTATTCGCCATGAACGTTCTCTCTCTTTCTGCTCCGAGTTTAGTTCGGAGAACTTCGTCTTGTTTGATTGTAATAGGGAAATTTACTTGTTCTTCTTTAGTATTAATGAGGAAGTTTTGGAATCGAAGTTTTGATGGTGGTAATGAGGAGAATGGGTTTGAATATGATCGCTTCGAGGAATCCTTGAAGAGAATGTGGAAAAGTTCGCATTTTGATTCAGATATGGATGAGAAAACTGGTTTTTATTGGCGTGAAATGCCCGCCCGAGAACATTTCTCCGCTAGACGGAGCTTTTTCGAGACAGCGAGGATTGATACCAGAAAAGTTCTGGAGGTTTTGCAGCAAGATGGGCCCGGATTCGATGCGAAAGGGGCGTTGGATGAGCTGAACATAAGGGTTTCAGGCCTTCTTGTGAGGAAAGTTCTTATGGAGATTTTGAAGAACATAAGCGTTGCAAATAAAATGCGGTGCGCGAAACTAGGGTTCAAGTTCTTTACATGGTCAGGCCAGCAGGGAAATTACACGCACACTGCGAATTCGTATCATCTACTGATGAAGATTTTCGCGGATTGCGAGGAGTTTAAGGCAATGTGGAGGCTAGTTGATGAGATGATTGAGAAAGGCTTCCCTACTACGGCTAGGACTTTTAACATTTTGATATGTACTTGTGGAGAGGCGGGCTTGGCTAGGAAAGTTGTGGAGAGATTTATCAAGTCGAAGACCTTTAATTTTAGGCCGTTTAAACATTCGTACAACGCGATTTTGCACTGTCTTCTTGCGGCAAACCAATATAGATTGATAGAGTGGGTGTATCAGCAGATGTTGGCTGATGGTTACTCCCCAGATATTCTAACTTATAATGTTCTGATGTTTACAAAGTATAGGTTAGGGAAGCTGGATCAGTTCCACAGACTGCTTGATGAAATGGGCAGAAGCGGATTCAGTCCAGATTTGCATACTTATAATATTCTTCTTCATGTACTTGGTAGAGGAGACAAACCACTTGCAGCCCTAAATCTTTTGAATCACATGAAAGAAATGGGTATTGATCCAAGCATTCTTCACTTCACCACGTTGATAGACGGATTGAGTCGGGCAGGTAATTTGGAAGCGTGCAGGTACTTTTTCGATGAGATGGCAAAGAATGGGTGTTTCCCTGATGTGGTTTGTTACACAGTAATGATTACGGGATATGTTGTGGCTGGGGAGCTTGAGAAGGCTCAGGGCATGTTTAACGAGATGATCACCAAGGGCCAAATTCCAAATGTATTCACCTACAATTCTATGATCCGTGGGTTATGTATGGCGGGGAAATTTGAGGAGGCATGTTCCATGCTTAAGGACATGGAGTCTAGAGGGTGCAATCCAAATTTCCTTGTTTATAGTACCATAGTGAGTAATTTGCGAAATGCTGGGAAGCTCTCCGAAGCTCATCAAGTTATTAGACATATGGTGGAAAAGGGGCAGTATGTTCATCTACTCTCGAAGTTCAAGAGGTATAGAAGATGCTAAGTTGGTAGGTTTCAGCAATTGGAGAAAATTTTCTGGTTTTTGCATAGAGAGAAACTTGTTGATCCAGCTAAGTTCCTGCAATCTGCCCGCAGCCTGTCTGAACTGAATACACGTATCTGCTGCTTGTGTCAATTGTCAATTGCAAAGGAAAAAGTATGCACTAATTTCATTTTCCACATTCCTTTTCTATAAAAGATATCTCACATTATACTGATACTAATCTATATTAAACTTGTACCAGATCAAATTTATTTTTGTGTCAATTATATATATCTCCTTCTTCCTTAGAATCCGCTTTTCAATTGTGCCTTGATATCAAAGTTGTTCTTTTCCAAAATGTTTCATCATACGGTCATATGTGAGTACCATCATGTTAAGTCTAACACATTTCGTTGAATATATTTCAACAGTTAAATGCGGATAAACAACACGTTCGCTATTGGAAAACTAAAGTCTAAAGCTATTGTTTCTTGCTCGGAAAATTTCATTTTCAGGTTCTCAATCTTAAAAAATGAGACAAATTCACAAGGGAAAAGGAAATAGAAAACGGGATTATCAGGGTACTGAGCTTATACTTCTCCCGTGCAGGTTTTTCCCGCCATCAAAATCAGAAGCTATGGACATTTGTAGCCTTGCCTGTTCCTTATTCTCATCAACATCAATTCAGCATCATTGACCTACTCCCAGCTCATATCAAGCATTTGGTTCATGATGTTAGATGGAATGACATTTGCAGCTATCGATGTGGATAAGCACGTCGACACACTACTTTTGGAAGTGGCAGTTAAGATCCAAACAACAATTGGACTTCCATAACTGCAGTGCTCTCAAAGTTGTGTCCGTGGTTCGTTTCATTTGCTCTCAAAGATAAAGCATTTCCCTTGTGGGATTTTCATATACAATGTTGTATTCTACGTATGAAATAAGCTGATGACTTTGATCCATGTTTTTCCACCTTTTCTTGACGTTTTTGTAGGATATGAAATATATAAGTAAAATATGAAATATCAACTGTCTAGATCATGATTGATAAGGTTTTTTAAGTAATAAACTAAGAGGATGTTTGGTGAATGAGTTGAGTTTAAGTTGAGTTGAAATTTTTAAGTTTGAACTGAGTTGATTTTTTAAAAAATAATTATAAATTTTATTAACTTTTAAAAAAAAGATAAAAATTAAGATGAAAAAATACCGTTTAATTAAAGTAGAATTTTGTTACTAAACACCCTCTAAAGGTTGAATACAACTTGAAGAACCAAAACATAATTGAAAAGTATATCTTATATTCTCAGCAATCGTCATGATTATTTAATATATCCATGACATTATGTATATGGAGTTTGTTTAGTTTTGGAATCTAGAAACGGCATGCTTGTCTAGTAACAAAACGTCCCTGTCCCCTCACTTTGAAAAAACTGGAGCCATTGTACGTAGGCCATGCCAGTGATTTCCAGCCGGGCAAAGGCAATCAACTTGCTTTTATTTTATTTTATTTTTTGGTTCGGATTACTCAGCATGGGTCATGACGGAGTTGGCCGGTGTTGTACTTATTGAAGGTCTAATTATAAGAAAAAAGGCCAGGTCAGTATCTCAAACTAGGTGGGCCCCCCTTTTAAGGTACTGGGATTCAAGTTGACGGGATTCAATCCTATTTTGCTTACACTTAAAAGAAGAGATTGAAAAAATAATAATAATAAAAAACTTTGGTAAAAGAGACTAAAGAGTACTAGAATCTGTTGGTTTTCCCATCCACTAGTATTAGGGGGAAAAAATTACGGCACCAAGCCTCGTTGGATCAACAACTCAAGTGGAGTTTCACTATCCAACACTAAAATTCCTAAATCTATTTTCGTTCTCTCTTCCATTAAAAAAAAAAAAAACACACACACATAAATTTTAAAAATATGTAACTTTCTTATTTAAGTCGTAATAAGAAGATTTTTTTTTTTG
Organism: Ficus hirta; assembly: GCA_038430175.1. Taxonomy (NCBI): domain Eukaryota; kingdom Viridiplantae; phylum Streptophyta; class Magnoliopsida; order Rosales; family Moraceae; genus Ficus; species Ficus hirta. The sequence goes on along the minus strand of CM076594.1, from coordinate 2,891,582 downwards.
GTCAGTTTGCACCAAATGACAAGGCCAATGAAACAAAATTTACACTGTTTTTTTTTTCTTAAGTAGATTTCAAAATTTTACATTATTTTCTATATCACAATTCATTTTCAATTCACACTTTAATCAAACACATATTTCTAAATCAATCTCTAAAACTCTATCTTCAATTGTCACCGAAACACCCCCCAAATGTGCTAACATTTGGTAGATAGCATGCCCCTCTCATCAAGCTTGCCACATTTAAAGGGGGAAAAAAATTATGCTTGCTTCATTTGGCACCTGCTTTATGGAATTTATTCATTTACACACTTCCTGCATTAGTTTTTGTAAATGATTTCTATTACATATATATTTTTTTTCATCAAACGATGTGTATTTTTTTAGCTCGTACTATTTGGTTTAGCAGTCATGCTCAGCTATAAGCATACCACAAAAGCCATTGGCAAATTGAAAGAGGCACCACACCCAGTGGTGATGGCATCACAGTGCCTATCACCACGGTGCGGGACGACAACTAGATCGCTGTCTCCCACCATTCGTAAGAGGTTCGATTTTATGCGTTAGTACTTAGACTTGTGGAATAGTGAGTTTTAAGTTTTTGACATGCATAGACTTTAGGGATCGTTAACGAGAGCATAGACTAATCTTCCTTCCATTCCATTAGACGCTCTAATAGATTTTGAAGGTGACATTAGATGGATGTGTAAGAACACTCCCGATCTCCCTCAGAAAAAAAAAAAAAATGGTAGTAGGCCGCCTTTGCCCTTATTTAATGCTTTCCAATTTCAGCCATACAAACTTCAAACAACAATTAATAAAATAAACAAAATTCAACGGCAACAAAATCAGTTGCGTATTTTAGGTGTTTCCCACTAAAAGAAACTTTGATTCCTACTCATTCTTTCACTTTTGACAATGAAATGACGCAAAACCGATAGAGAGAAAATTTTCATCATCTTATACATGCAATTATTCAATTCATATAAAATCCAATGAATTTTTTTTTTGGCTTACTAGCCTGCACGCATTTATAGACTACGACCTGCAAACAAAAGGGAAGAACAAACTCGTAGCAGCCAAATGGCAAAATATATAATTTATTCCTTACAAAATTGCCATTTGCGTAATAAAATAATATATATATATATATATATATATATATAAAAGAAGCTTGTAATACTCTTCTATTTCCACTATTTTGTTACATTTCTACAAAAGAAAACTAACCATCACATTGCAAAAAGAAAGAAAAATGAACAATCGCTCCTGGCTTGCTGTGAAGGACCAATATAGAGCAGATGCTGAAAATTATTGTAAACGGATTAGGGGAAATTGCAACATTGAGATAATTATTGGGGGGACAAGTTGAGTTTTTTTTTTTTTTTTTTGAATTTTATTTTTTGTCCTCCTTTTTGTCCTCTTTCTTTTCCCCTGGCTTTTCCTCTTTCTTTTCTTCTTTCTTTTCCTCTTTCTTCTCCTCTTTCTTCTCTTCCTTGGCTGGACCAACCGAGATGATGTCCACTTTGCCCACCTTCTTCAACTTCTTCACCACTGCCACTGTGTCCATCTGTCCTATCACTGTCAGCTTCTGATCTTTTATATCTGCTGCTATTGAATCAACTCCTGTTCAGATCAAAAACAGAAAATTTTCTTATAAATCTTTTGGGATGAAAAAAGAATAATATGGAAAAATCATGGGGCCGTGTTTGTAAAATTACCAAAAATATCAGCTGCAGCTTCCATGGCTTTCTGCTTTGTTTTGTCATCAGTCATGGTCATGACCTTCAACACCACTTTCTGCAATAAAAATTCATTAAAAAAAAACAAAAATTAAAACAATTAAAAGAGCAAAAAAGAAGTATAATTCAATTCCTTTTCATTGGATCTTTGCAAATAAGTTCAAGAGAGTCAAAGGGTGAATTAGAAAGAGCATGCAAAAGTTTGGAAAAAGGCAACAAAAAATTTACCTGAGCCATTTCGAGAGGAAGAAAGGAAAGAAAAAGAAAAATATGAGAGAGAGAGAGAGAGAGAGATAGAGAGAGAGAGAGAGAGAGTGTGTGCGTGTGTGTGTGTGTGTGTGTGTGTGTGTGAAGGAAATAGAAGAACTTGTGGAGGTGTTTTTGAAAAGGAAATTATTTGCGGTAGTAGCAGTACAACAGGGCTTTTTTTTTTTTTCTCTCTCTCTCTCTTTCTTTCTTTCTTTCTTTTGGTGGGGACAGGTTTTGGGTGTGAGAAATAGCATCCAACAGATGGATCCTTTAACACTGGCCCAAACTGCGTAGGCCACCACCGGATGAATGTTTGGTATACTTTTGGTGGGATTTTGTTTTGGAGAATTATGCGGTAGGATATAAAAACTTACCTACCATAATAGTCGAAACTGTGTTTTGTTTAGGAGAATTCTGTTGTAGAATATAAAAACTTACCTTATATGTAATTTGTGCTTTCGAAACCGCTAAATTTTAGTCAAATTTTATCAGCTTCGCATGATTTTATTAGATATGCATCTTATTAAATTCTGACACTCTGACACAATATGAGTTAAAAAAACCAGATGTTATTCTTAGATGTCCCTTATCATAGAAGTCTCTTATTTCTCTCTCTTTCATTAATTTTAAACAAAAGATATTTTCCTTCTCCACATTTTGGAGCTAAAGAGAGATTGAAGTGGACAAGAGAGAAGTTTATGATTCAGTATCAATAATGCACCAATTTGCCAGTATACTTGATCTTAAGCTTACATACTAATTGAACACATTTTTATAGATAACTTAAAACTGAATTGAAATTGTATGACCAGTCCAATTTGTAAAATATAAAAATGAAAGGTGTAATATGACATAATTTTAAAAATATATACTATCTAACGATCAACATAGTTGTATAAAATAAATGTCATGCAATGGTTATTTTTATACTTCAAAGTCTTAATATATATATATATATATATATATAAAAGAAAAAGAAGTTGGTGCCCTTTCGGTTGGCCAAGTTGGACTGACTATTAATTGGACAGAAATGAGGGCGATGGCATTTTGATTCCATTTTCAAGACTCTCTTTCATTCAAAGTAGATGTAACCAAAAAGCACAAAGAAAATGCAAATTATGAAAGCTAATAAAGGTTTTGAATATCACCAATCACATGGCTTTTCCTCGAAGGAGCCAAGATCATATACATACTTGTACATATATATACATCTATATATTTTTAATCAAAATTAGCAAAACTTATTTAGAGGTCAAAAACATATTTACCAATGAAATTATTGTAGAAACAAACAGAAAAAAAAAAAAAAAATCAATCAATTATACGTATTTTTTCCATTCAAAAAAAGAAAATGCCATATATGATGTATGTGACATGACAAGGAAGGTAATGCCAAAGCCGAAAGCTATACTAGCTTACAATGAAGATTGAAAATGTACAACTATAGATGATAATATGATGAGATTTGACAATACCATGCATATCCTAGAAGATTCATCTCGTGCTTTTTATTGCCAAAAAAAGAGAGCATGAATATTTTCAAAATTAAAAGAAAATATTTTGGAACATGGACATGGTTTTCCCCAATAATTCTCCTAAAATGACGGTAACAATTATATATGTGACACGTGATAAGAATTTTGAAAGGAAAATAAAAAAGAATGATAACATGGTCAAGAAAATTGAATATAAAAAATGACTATGTCTCATGTTATCATAATGCGGTCCGGTCCGTATGTCGTAAAGTAAAAAAACTCTTTTTGGAGCATACATGTTTAAGTTTGCAATTTTTCTTAGCATTAAAAAATCAACGAAAGAGAATTTCAGGTTGAAAAAGCTGAATAAAATATGACACACGACATGTGAAACAGTTAAACTTTGACTTGGCAAGTAAAATGACTTCAAAAAATTAAACAAAGTTGCTAGAATCCTTCTCCTAATACATAAGAACAAACGATCACATGATAGTACAAGCATGCGGATTGTCATCGCTAAAGAGTGAGGCGATGGCCTCATCGGACGCAACGGCGACGGAATAAACAGCCGGGGTATGGAAGAAAGTGTGGACACCGTTGGCGGGGCCGTTTCTATAAGCGTCATAGTAATGGTTGACAATGTAGTTAGGGTACTTGTAGAAGGAGGAAAAGTGAGAGTAGCCTGGAAATGGCCATGGCTCAGCTGCTTTCCCTGCACGCTTAATTGCCTTTAGGACCTTTTTCTCTTCCAATGCGTACCCTCTAACTGTTATCTTTTGTGCCTCCATCTCTACTTCCACCTCTTCCGCTCCTACAAATCAACAAATTAAAGTTGTCACAAAAATCCTTTTTTTTTTTGGTTTTTTTTAATTAGTACAAAAGTATTTCTGAAGCGTATCCTGATTTGGACTGGTCATTACTCATTCATTAAAGTCAATGTAAAAAGCTATCTTTGGCTGCTAAAACTACATTAACTCGCCCTAAGCCCCTAGCCTTTTGAACACTTTATACCTTTGTACGACTTCTTGAACCAATTCTAAACTTACTTTTAAATTTTATAACATAGCTTAATAAAAGTCATAGTAAAATCATTATAAAGTCAACGTGAAGGGCTAATGGCAAAACAAAGCCTTAAATCTTAATGGTAGTTCCCGCGCCTCAAGGGCGGCTGGACATGACCCCAAAGCAGCAATTAGAATGTCGATTCTGAGTCGATCACACTACTGCTTATACCATCCATATTTTGAACTTGGACGAGTATTCGAACTCTATACTTTTTTTATAAAATCAAATATGAAATTATCGTTAGGTTTTAACTCCATATTGAAGAAGAATTCTACCCCGAAAAAAAAAAAAAAAAAACAACACCAAATTCAGAAAGGAAGACGACAGAAGTTACCAAACTGTTGGGCCTAATTCCAACTTTCAAAGTCCGCTGTTTGGTTCACTTGCCATATTAAAGGCTACCGTTTGGGGTCAAGCACATATAAATGGGCTTCTTCTCAGGTGACAAAAGCCCAGTACTTGTTGATGCAGTTCGAAATACCGTAGGTTAAACTTGCAACTATATTAATTAGACGACCTTAAATTTGTTATGCTATTTTGTCCATATACACAATTGAATCTCTTTCAAAGAGAGAAGAAGAAAAAAAAAAAAAAAACTCAAGAGACAAAGTTATCTACATACTTGCACAAACGTATAATAGTTAGGAAGTTGCATTTCTGTTATTGCATAGAGAGAGAGAGAGAGAGAGAGAGAGAGAACAATAGATGGCAACTTAAAAACAAACCTTTGAGCTTGAGAAGAGCTTTCTTCAACTTAGAAGCACATCCTTCACAGTCAAGGTTTGGAACTCTCACTTCCACCATCTGCAAACACACCCACATTGTCAAAATCCTAGTTTCTGTAGCCACTAAAAACTATGTCTGTATTCATGTTCATGTTCATGTTCATGAGAGAGAGAGAGAGAGAGAGAGAGACTTACAGACATTGTTTCTTCAATACAAAGTCAAGAACACACCAATGAAATAAGCAAAACTAAACAAAGAGCTCTGACCCTTCTTAGCCCTGCAACACTTTGGCTATTATAGTAGGGTGAACTGGTTAATCTTATATAAAGAGGAGCCTTTTGGGTTTTGAAATCCGAGAGAGCATGACTAAGGAAACTCCACGCGTGAAGTGGGAAAGTGTGACTTCCTTATGCCAAACCCCAAAGCCTCTCTCTCTCTCTCTCTCTCTCTCTCTCTCTCTCTACTTTTTGTTAACCATTTAATTACAATTTCTCAATGCCCATTTGCCACGCTCTTCCTCAAAATTATTAACAAACACCACTCATTAAAACCCCCATATTTGTATGTGACATGTAGGACCTCGTACTCATCAAACTTGACACTTTGATTAGTCCTCATAACCTCCAATTCTTCAAACTTTGTCGACCAGTTTTTAGTCAGTTTGGTATGAAATTGTGTGTGTGTGTGTGTTTTTTTTTTTTTTTTTTAACTATTCAAGACTTTGTTAAAACAAGGGACCTTCTAATTTAAAAAGATGTAATTTTTTTCTTTTAAAAGTGATGATGACCATTTTCCGAACTTTTCTTTTTCCTGTGCTCGGCTGCACTTTGCGCAGAAAAGAAGTTAATTCACGCTTTCGCACTATTTAAAGCTTTAAGGACAGAGCAAAAAAGGCTGAATATGCACTGGGTTCAGAAAAGAGAACAAGAAAAGAAGAAAAGGGGCAGAGAACAATTGTTAGACAGCAGAGATGTTAGGGTGGTAAGCGGCAATTTGGATGAGCAATAGTCAGACTCTAGGTTGCTACTGTGCATGTCTACAAAAAAAAAAAAAAAAGTTGCTTTTCTGTGAAGGATTTTTGTACCCATGATTGGTGAGACCATTTTTAATGCAAGGTTATGGTATTTATTTTGCAAATCGCAACCATTAAATTGCAATGGATATTGAATGGTTGTTGTGATAAGGGATAATCGTTGCATAGTTCTCTTTTGATTTATTCGAGATTGGTCTTTATTTAATTCTCTGAAACAATGAGGTTGTATGGTTTGCATACATGAACTTTTTAAAACTATTGATAAAAGTGTGGATTATTTACCGTTTTATTCCACTATTATTATTTAAGTAGATTTTAAAAATCACATTGGATGGAGATGTAAGGATGCTATCAATCTTTTTTTTTTTTTTTAAAGCAAAATTAATAATAATGATTATTCTCATACTCGAAAAAATGTAAAGTTCTAGACTGCTGTCAATCTATTTTTTTAAAGCAAAATAATAATAATAATAATTCTCTCACTTTGAATTCTATCGAGAAAATGTGAGTTCTAGACTGTTAGATTTTTATTAAATTTTTATAAATTTACACATTTTAATTTTAAAAGGATTTTAATTTGATAGGATGCTCCAAAACTACATATTATCACTAAATTCTCCCTTTTTTTTTTGAAAGGAAAAAAGAAAAAGAAAAAGAAAAAAAAAAAAAAAAAAAACCATCGAGGCATTGATCAATAAACAACTAGTGGGTTTTGAGCGGTTGGTTTTGTGGATGTGCATGACAGAAGGACAAAATCAGGGTTGACTCAAGCAATTTGGGGCCTTAAGCAACAAGTTCTGAAGGGGCCTTTTCAAAAACTAGGCATATTTGTTCATAATTTCTGTTAGACAAACTTTTTCCTACATAATTAGGCTAAAAAACCAAACAATTGAATAAAACACTCAACTGACAAAAAGTTAAAATAGCTATGGTAAAGCTCAAGAAAAAATAATCAATAATTTGACCCCAAAAAAAAAAGGAGTAGTAAAGAAAGGTATTAAATGGGTTACATCTACACAATTCAAAAACTTCTTTAAACACTTCCAATGACTTTTTTTTAATCCATTTTCTAATGAATTTTTTTCTGTATTTTTTCTTTTTCTTTTTTAGTTAAACACTCATAGAAAGGATGTCGATGATGTCAGAAGAAAGGTAAAGAATGGAAAGAGAGAAATTATATAAGTAGAACTTAGTTTTTTTTTTTTTTAATAGTGAATTTATAGCTAGAGAGCTTTTATTTGAAACTGTTCTGATACTTTAAAAAAAAAAAAAAAAAAAAAACGTTTGTTTACTTAAAACGAAAAGTCATTGGAAGGTGGTTTGCTTCCAAAAAAATAAACTAAAGCATTTAAAGCACATTTAATTATTATTGATTAAAAAGAGTGCTTGAAAAAAAAAAAAAAAAGAGAGAGAGAGAGAGAATAGAATCCAGATATTTAATATACATTGAAATATGTTTTTAGTTTTCACCTTTGATATCTCCAAAATGAGGCCCCCTTTTTTATTTTTTGAAATTCAAAATGAGGCCTTAATGTAAAATTATGGAATTCATTAATTATTAAGTACAATTTCTTTTTTCTAATTTTTAAATTAATACTGGCTAAAAATTAGGTTATTATTGTTCTAAACTTCCAAGTTTTCAACTATTGCTTTTTATTCTACGAGTTCTTCAAAATTTATGATTGTTTATTTTCTCTTACATACATATATATATATATATATATATATATATGTACGTATATTAATACAAAGCAAAAATTAATTGGAGGCCTTAATTTGGAGTGGGGCCTTAAGCAGTGGCCTTAATAGCCTAGGGGTAGAGACGGCACTGGACAAAATACTATACTCTCCAGTACCTTGGTATTAGATACAAATCATAGATATTCTCTTGAAAAGCTGAGAAAGTTCCAAGATTGACATAAAGAAAAAGAATGAGGGAAGCAACGAATAACAAAAGAACTTTCTTGCGTTTTGTCCCTTCAAAATTGAGTACTTGATATAACGTATTATTATGCCATGTTTATGCGTTTGAAAACAAAAGCAAAATGGCCGTGTAGGCTTCTTTGAGAGCACAATGATCGTAGTAATAATTGCTTTACAAGAAAGGCTTTTTTTTTTTTTTTTTTTAATAAAAAAATTTGAAAGTAACTCCATCATTTTCAGATTTTCAATCTCACATCAGAAAAAGGAAAATAAAACATATTTTTTATATTAGTTTCTCTCAATCGGCCATCCGAGGTTTACCCAACTATCACAAAACTATGTTTCAACAGTCAAAATTAGAGCGAGATCTAAAGAAAAACTATGGGAATTGAATTTGAGTGGACGAAAGGGAAAAGCTAACAAAGACACCTACCCTTGCAAAGGAACCCCGTTACAAGAAAGGCTTTGGTGCTTAGACAGGTTTCAATTCTTAGGTTTTGAAACATATATAAGTCTTTCGACTTTAAGATCTCATATTAATAATATATATTTCATTCAAATAAATAATAAACAGTTCCTTATACAATTTAGATAGATGGAAAGAGTACTACTGATAATCCATTTTTTCACATCCAGTTATTGAAATCTCATTATCAAAGAAATTAACTATCAAAGAATTTACGCACTTAATATAAAGAAAAATAGATTTTAATTACTTATTTAAAAGTAATTGATTTTTTTTCTTATTTAGGAAATGATGGGTCATTAATCATAATCAATTAATAATTGATCTTAGAAAAAAAAAACATATTAATATTAATCAATTACTAATTTTTCATAATTAATCATTAAAAAAATGATCATTTTTTTAAGTTTACAAAACTTCATGCATTTATTAAAAAAAAATTGTTAAGAGAGAATATTTTCCCAAATATCCCTAATATCAATCCTTAACTAGCATTGTCGGTTGCCTATTAGCTTCTTAGGCGGAACAGTAGTTTGTTGACCATTCATGTTGACGAGATACGGTAATAACCAAATCAGTATAAATATGTATATATATATATATAAATATATTAAAAATTTCAAACACAATAAATGGAAGAAATTTTAAGGATCCAATATAAATGGAAATTGCCAAAAATTTCTTTTGTGCTTTTCTTTTTCTTTTTATTTTTTCTTTTTATTTTTTCTTATGTTTTGATATTACAAATGAAAGCCCTAATCTTTCCCTCAAATTTGGTAGAAATGCAAAATATATATATATATATTTATATTTCATATTTAATATTTTTACTTTTTTTTTGTTAGATAAAAAGTCAAATTTACTATTATGAGCGTCTATGTTGGAATTCGATTAACTTTCAACGGATTGATTTATGATTGTATATGTTGAAAAGTTGTAACGGATGATGTAAAACTAATTCGGTTATATCATATATTTGAGAAATCGATCCAACGATTAAGATAATAATTTTTACCGATGGTGTAAAATGAGAAGTTCCTCGTGAAAATTCCACAAAACTTATATAGACAAATATATGGCAGTTATATGCCACGAGTCTATTGATTAGCACATTTATGACGTTGAGAGAGTATCTTAATTCTATCTTTCCTGACAGAGTAATATTTCCAAAAACTTCACTGATTCTATACCTTTGCCTTAATAAGTTTAAGGTCAAATCACAGGCTGTCTACACACACGTATAGATATACACAAACTATATACATTTATAGTTTGTGTATATAGATATACACACACGTATAGTTTGTGTATATAGATATACACAAACTATATACATTTATAGTTTGTGTATATAGACATACACACACGTATAGTTTGTGTATATAGATATACACAAACTATATACATTTATATACAAACACTGAAGCAGATACCGAATTTAAAATATGCAACGGCTATTCTTTAGCTGGCAGCATATACGAGCCCCAAAATCAATTAGAAAGTCAGCCAAACAAAAGTCAGATTCTGAAACCTCTGAGATTTAGGTTACTGAGAAATTCACATATAAATTTTTTTTTATCACAGAAACTAGACTAGAGAGAGAGAGAGATTGCTGTAGAAATGAAAAAGAACAGCGCCGTGCAAGGGCTTTGGGCAATCCGTCGTCGTTTCATCACTTCCAAATCTCTAATCGTCCTCATTTCCTTCGTCGTCATCGGCGTGTGTTTTTTCACCCGCTTACTCAGCCTCACTGTCAGTTCTTGTTCTTCTGTCTCTGTAGAATGTTTTTATTTATTATTATTGTTATTATTTTTTCAATTCAACATTCTAAATCGAATTAAAATTGCATATAATTAAAAAAATACAATAATATTGACCGTGCTTGAAACAATACCTTATTGATAATATATATTCCATCAACATTTGTACTAGGTTACGTTATTATATTTTTTTTTATTTTGACTTTTGTTTTGACGTAATTTTGATTAAATAAGAAACAAACAAACAAAGGTTAGAAAGCTACATTTAAAATTAAAAAAAAAAAAAAAGTCATGAATTCTTACGCCACCCCACTTCTAGTTCCTTCACAGTTGTTGATTGTTTTTTCTTTTTCTTAATTTTATTTATTTTTGTGTACAATTATAAGAAAAGAAAACAAAAAAAAAAAGGAAAAAGAATTTCTCTGATTTATGTTTCCTTTTTCTTTATCGACTTATTACAGGGAAGAAGAGCTCACGGAGCAACGTTAATCACCACCGCATCAATAAACACATTTCCTCAAAAAACTGATGCTCCACTGAACTGCTCTGCGTACGACCGCAGAGGAACCTGCCCCACAACCTACATCGAAAAAGAGGAAGATCAGGAGCAGCAGTCGGCCGCCACGTGTCCGGAGTATTTCCGGTGGATCCACGAGGACCTGAGGCCGTGGGCCCGGGAGGGCATCACGAGGGCCACGCTGAGTAGGGCCCAGCTCGGGGCCTCATTTAAGCTGGTCATAGTCAACGGGAAGGCTTACGTGGAGAAGTACCGAGACTCTTTCCAGACGAGGGACGTTATTTCGGTGTGGGGGTTCCTACAGTTGTTACGGAGGTACCCAGGGAGAGTGCCTGATCTGGAGCTGATGTTTGACTGTGCTGATTGGGCCGAATTCGACAAAAATGGTGTTGATGCGGCCAACGCTACCGACCAACTGCCGGTACTGTTCCCTAGACTGCCGTTGTTTCGATACTGTGGGAGTGACAACACAAACTATATTGTGTTCCCTGATTGGAGCTTCTGGGGATGGTAACAACTAATCTTGTATTAGTTTGGAATAAAATTTTTAAAATTGATTTATTTGTAATATTTAATTATAATTTTTGTTAACTTTTTAGAAAATACAAAAATTGAAATGAAAATTAATTTAGGTTTGAAATGTTGAACCAAATGGAAGCTAAGAAGCAAGGCACCCATTAAATTAAACCTTTATTTTTTTTTTTTAGTATTTGTGTCGAGGTATAGAAAAATAACCTATTGATAACACTTTTTGAATCATTCAAGTTCAATTTAAGATGACTATGATACTATAAGGGAAATAAAAACATGATCATGTGTTGAAACCTGTAAATTCTTATTGGAATTCCTCTCTTTCCGTCCGCTGAATTGGTACAAGTTAGGTTGTGGTGTTTTCATATCTTAATGTAAAATTTTTGTCATTTCTAGCTTGTTTTTAATAAATTACTTGTACCACGGAGGAAAAAAAACAGGCATCATTGACAAGAGATAAGGCCTAAAAATACGTTCCTTAGTGTTTTTTTTTTTTTTCAATTTTTTGTTAATATAAGATACACTAATGTTTTTTTTTTTTTTCAACTTTTTGTAACATACAACCCAGATAACGTTGCATGCAGATGCCATCTTGACTATCATTAGCAAGATTAATTAGTTGATGGTTTTGACTTTGCAACTCTTTTCTTTTCCAAACGCATATATACTAATCACAAGACGAACAATAACAGGGTAAATGAAAATTTTTGCATCGGAATTTTTGTTACAAAATCATGTATTGTTTATTGCCATATTCACGGCGGGGGGGGGGGGGGGGGGGGGGGGGGGGGGGGGGTGAAACTTTATATATGGTTAATATTGCTTGATCTTTACTTTCAATATATATATATATATATATTGCTTGATCTTTCATGTATATGTTTGTATTCAAGGAGGAAAAAAAAAAAAAAAAACAGTTCTTTGCTTATCCTTTATAATGAGAAAGGCATGAAATTATACTTTGTTTGTATATTAAATTTTTCCATGTACTGTAAGAACTTGAAAATGATGAATTAATGTTTGCTATCAATTTTCTATAGGGCAGAGCTAAATATAAAGCCATGGGAGAGTTTGTTGAAGGATATAAAAGAAGGGAACAAGAGGAGAAGATGGGTTGAGAGGGAACCTTATGCTTATTGGAAGGGAAATCCATTTGTTCATGAAATAAGGTACCAACTCATGAAATGTAACATCTCCTACAAGCAGAAACATGACTGGAATGTTCACCTCTATCCCTTGGTTTGTACATCTCTCTCCTTTTTTAATATCATTATTTCACGAATTTTTATTTTTGACCCCATAGAGTGTGTGTTCTCTCGGTATCCAATCCCATACAACATACGTCACTCATTTTAAATCTTATGATAACAATTAGTATTCGTATTAAATTTATAGATGTGACAATCCATTATAATTTTTTTTTTAAAATATTAGTTATAAGCATAACTGGAGTTTACAAGAACTACACGAAAATAATAATTTCAAAAAATATTTGAAATAGGGGAATGTACCCATTAAATTACACGTGGCAGAATATTCATGAATCATGATGTAGATGAGATTTGCAGAATTGGACTCAAGAATCGGGGACGGGTTACCGAAAATCAAATGTGGCAAACCAATGTCATTATAGGTTAGAGAGATTGTCTCCTTATTCTTTACTTGTCATTTTTCCCTTTTTTTTTTTTTTTTTTTCCTCTTTACGAATTAGATGTTAGTTGTTACATTCACTAATATCTAAATTCTAATTCTTAATTCATGAAGATATAAGATCTATATTGAAGGTAGGGCTTGGTCCGTGAGTGGGAAATACATTCTTGCCTGTGATTCTCCGACCTTATACGTGAAGGCCAGATTCTATGATTTCTTCACTAGAAGTATGAATCCGATGCAGCATTTCTGGCCCATTAAGGATGACGACCTATGCAAATCCATCAAGTTTGCCGTTGATTGGGGCAACCTTCATAAGCAAGAGGTAATTATTTTGTTCTAAAATGACTAACACATTTATCAATTTGTTACCCTGATTTAAAAAAAAAAAAAGAAGCCTTCTATGGTATACCTATATACCTTATCAACTTAGTACACGTTTCTAGACGTTATATTTGATTAAAATCACCCTGAAATGAAAAATTATGTAAAACTAAATCTAACGGTTACCCTATCTAGTGCTCTCTCTCTCTCTCTCTCTTCAATAGGAAATTGTATTTATCAATCAAAAATCAACTTCTCATTTTTCACATGATTTAGTACCCAAAAAAAAAAAAAAAAAAAAAAAGAAAGAAAAACTAACAGATAACTTGAGATCTCTAAAATATTCTCTTTTGATCACAATCCGTTATCGAAAGACATGAAAGCTGATATGAATAAGGGATCTTTCAAACTCTGTTGTCTGATCTCATTAGTACTAGTACTTGTACATTGACATTATTTAGGCACAAGAAATTGGAAAAGCAGCAAGTGAATTCATGCAAGAGAAGGTGAAGATGGACTACGTCTATGACTACATGTTTCATCTCTTGACTGAATATGCCAAGCTCTTGAAATTCAAGCCTACGATCCCTCCAGACGCCGTCGAAGTCTGTTCGGAGACATTGGCTTGCCGGCATGAAGGGTTGCATAGAAAGTTCATGGAGGAGTCCTTGGTGACAAGTCCTCGTAGAAGCCCATGCACCATGCCTCCTCCTTACGACCCTCCTTCTCTAAATGCCCTTCTTCAAAGTAAGGCAAGTTCTTTTAAACAAGTGGAGATGTGGGAGAAGAATTACTGGAAATATCGATCTACCTAAGAAGAAATGGATAGGTGTTTAACTGAGTTTTGACAATGGGTGATCTTCTCGAAGCTATAACAGATATCGGAGTCAAGTGATTATCAAGGACGTATCTAATATATGACCTTTTTTACGATTATTTTTCTGAACCTTTATAAAGACATATATAGTATATTATATTTTCTTTAAAATATTTCTTTGTAGTTACTAAACCTAATAAAAATTTATGACTTCATCACTGATGACTTTATATATTAACTTCTAAAAAAGAGAGAGGTTAAACTAGACATGAAAGTGGTAATAATAAATCAAAAAGAGAGAAAAAAAAAAAAAAAAAAAACCCTTTTTTGGGAGACACGCTTCACCGATTTTAATGCAATATTTTACATATATTATGGCTGTTGTTATAGCCGCTATAGTAATACTTGCCTAGTGTTTTAGTGGGGACATACACTAAAGAATAAAAATTTTTAGAGGGCTTATTTTATATATGGATAATCAATTTTTAGTGGGATAAACTGAGAGAGATATTTTGAAAAAAAAAAAAAAAAAAAAAAAAAAAAAGATTCACTAAGGGCGGAGGCTCTCACTCAGTCATGGATGGCTCATCCTTGATTATAGGAAAAGGAGAGATTACCCATATTTCATGCCCTTTAGGGAACCTGGTTCAGTTATATTCCCAGATTAAAAAAAAAAAAGTTCAAGCCAGTATGCTAGAATTCTGTGTTATTCATATATGACTTTCGCGACTCATAAGAAAACACGCTCTTGATTGCGTCTAGAAGTAGATGATAAATTTTGTCGGCCAATATTGACCGCATAAATTTCGATAATTTGAAAGCAGATTTATACTTAACCAAGTTGCTCCCTCGCCGTTTCACTAGGCTTTGTGTCGTCCAGTGGTATCTGCTCCTCCACTGGCTGCAATGAGGACTCCTTATTCTGGTGACGAGTTTCGATCAACTTTCTTGCTTTGGAGATGGTCATTTCTTAGGCGTGTGTATTTTACTAAAGTACAATATTTTGAAAAACTACAACTACATAACAGCACGGTAAGGACGGAAATGAGGCAATATGATAAAACGACACCCATCATATGGAAACGACCAATTGATTACAAACGACAACAAACAAAAACGTATACTAAAAGAACTTGAAAAATCAAACATCATATTCATATCTTTACTTGCATGCATGTTTGAAAAAACACGACAGCTACAAACCAACATCAATTCACAAAAAGACAATGCAATGATAAATGACGAAAGTAAAGAAAACGGCATCATCTCGATGAAAATATAGCAATTGGGAAAACGACAGCTACTCGGAAACGACAAGGTCTCAGAAAACGACAATGTGCTAAATAACAACAAAATTATGCAATTATTTAAAATATGCAATGTATCGGAAAAATGCGACAGCTCAGAAAACCTAAGGAACAGTGAAAGCCAAATCACAAATGAAAAGATGAGAATTTACAAAAGCCAAAATGACGACAATGTATGCGTGAAAGAATAATGTTACAAAACAGTAATAACCTACTAAAAACGTCCTGTGCCATCACGGAAAAGAACAGGAAAAAAAAAATAATAAACATTTTGAAGAAAACAAAAACGTCTAAAGAAAGGAGTTCGGCAAATTGCAGCATTACAATCAAACGACATTAATTAAAAAACGACAACATTGGTGGAGAAAAACAAAAATAAACAAATGGGAGAAGGCGACTCTTTGGAAGACGACGACGACAACAATTGAAAACGACGAAAAGGAAAAGCTGCAATGAATTAAAATGGGAACAATTTAGAAAACTACGAAAATTTGGAAAAACAAAGACACAAATTAATGAAAAAACAAAAAACAAAAAACAAAAAACAAAAAGTTTCAACAAACTAGAAAACCCAGAAAAGATATAAAAACGACCACATTGTAGAGAAATCCCCATCGCATTAAAACGGAAAAAATTGAAAACCGACAGCTGCTTTATATATGTTATATCTTATTATCTAGTTGAATGGCAACGTAGTAACTGAAATCTCAAACGATACGTGTTTGCTAGTATAGTTTAATTGTAATTTAACATTTAATCTTATTAAAAATTGGAGTTCAAATTTCTCATCCCTAATTAAAAAAAAAAAAAAAAAAGAAAAAGAAAACTCAAACGACTTGTATGAGAAAGTGATATGTGACAAGTACTTTTAGAAATGGAGAATTTAATAGGTTAGAAAAATAAAAAATAAAACGATAAAATCCTAGTTAACGACAAATATTGAAAACGACAATACAGTGCAAATGACAAAATGTTTGAAAAATGAAAGCATCTTTAGACAACGAGTGGAACCTAAAGATAATTAAAGATCATAGATGTCTACGTGTGTAGCTAGTAATAATTAAGAGACATTTTCGGGTTCCTGTAGAAAAAAAAAAAAGAAAAAGAAAAAAGAAAAAAAGAGACCAAACAAACAGAGAGAGTTGATAATTTCCTTTATAAGGACTTGTTTATTATAAGAAAAAAAAAATTATAATTAAAGTTTGATATTTAAAATTATATGTATTATATATTATAATATAAATATATTTACTATCAATATAGTGTAGAATTAAACTAGAAGGGTAAAGGGAAAACAAGGTCAAGGACCTCTAAATCCGTCCCTAAATAAGTTTAGATCGGTTTTTTCTTGCATCATTTAAGACGGTCCTGCTAAGAAATAGATATTTTAATGGAAAAAATTATCATCTCATATATGCCATGAAAACACTATATATAACTAGCTCGGGTTTCCAATCTTCGGACTTCTTATTAAAAAAATAGAAGGGTCATCAAGAAGAGAGCGTCAAATTAATCATAGTACCTTGAGAATAATCAAACAAAGTAGCCTTAGAGAAACTCAGACACCAAAAACAAGTTTAAGCTTGTGTTTGATATACGGGTTTACAATGAAATTTTTAGATTGAAATTGATTGTATTTTTAAAAATTAATTATAATTTTTATTAAAAAAGATAAAAATTTAAATGAAAATTTTAAATTTGGACCTCTTTTTAAAAATTAATTATTATTTTTATTAAAAAAATAAAAATTTAAATGAAAAATTTAAATTTGGACTTGAGAGCAAAATGAAGCCTAAGTTTTATGCAAAGTTCTATTATGAACACAAAAAATGAAGGTCACCACGTAGGAGCAGTGGCTCCTCCAATCTCCATGTTTCTACTCGCGTTACACAGAATCTGGGAGTCAACTAATAATGAGTTAAAAAATTGGTTCAACTTTTTTTTTTTTTTTTTCTTTTTTGAAAAGAAATCAGGCCAGATAACGATTTTTGAACATGTTTTAAGAGATTAAAATAATAATAATCATTAAAATGGTTATGCCTTGGTGAAGCAGATCTAATCAATTGATGATTGAACGGTAAATTATTAATTTACATTTATTAAACACATGACCATTACTAAAAGGCTTTAAAATAGGTTTCATTATGTTGTTTGGAATGCATTGTTCACATAAGTACTATTAGTTAGAGCTCAGCGATTTTTCTCACATGTAATTTATTTTCTGGTAGTTTTCTTATAGGAAGACGTTACACCAAACAAAATCATCCACAATTATTCTTTCTCAAAATAAATAGGTGCATCTATCATCATCTAGTTCTGAAAAATGTTGCATTAAATGCCCATTAAATGAGTACGTATACGAAGTAATAAATCAAGCGAAACAAAGAACAAGAAAAAAAGCTGCCAATAGTACTTTGGCTTAGACGCAAACTAAGAGGGGTAGCTCAAATCTCACCCTCATTGAAACGTTCCAAACAGACTAAGATTTATCTTCATTCACGATCACTTATTAACAACGAAGCCACATTTATATCCGAGTCGGGAGATGTGCTGCCACTCATATTTTTAAATTCTAACTTTATTCTTAAATTTTTTTTGGGTAAATTTAATTGTATCCCCACTAGTTTTAGTCATGCTCTCACTTCATTAAAAAGAAAAAAGAAAAAGAAAAAGAAAAAGAAAATTATGACCGTTTTCCCACTAAATTGAGGTAAAAGTTTGGCAAAGTTGCGTTGGCCCTAAGTGGGTAAATATTTGATTGATAGGATAAAAAAACTGAATTTCTTATTCAATGTGAGGCCTACTATGCAATAATTAGGTGGGATAAATAGAGGTAGAGAAAAGGCACTTTATAATCTCTTTTGGCGGCGAACATGTCCTACCCCTCATAGAAGCATAAAAAAACTCCACCAAACTAGAAAGATCTAACTGCCGTTAAACCCAAACTTTTTTTTGTTTTTGTTTTTTTTTTTTTTGTTTTTTCCATTATCAAATATATAAAAACAAATTACTACTTAAACGTACACTGACAAAGCCAGTAGTAGTACATAGAGAGAGTTCAAGGAAGGAAGAATTTCGTACAAAATAGTGATTTTCTTTTCAGTACGAAGGTCACAAGATTGTTTATTTTGAACTTTCTGTGAAGAGTCGTTTTGTGCGTTTGTCACTTTGAGCAGGACAAAGAGGCTTTCTTGTGTGATTTTACACATTAACCCCATGAGAATTCTTGTTGATACTTCCTAGCTAGTTGTCGGTTGGGTTTGAATTAATCTTGCAAGGTTTTTGAATTATTTGGGGGTGGAATAAAAAGATTAGTACAACCAATTATATCGAAGTTTAATTATTTTGGCATTGCCCTAAATCTATAGCCACACAAATACCAAACAATGAAAGAGCTACATAGCTGTTGATGAAATGGGGGACCCTCTCATTTTGGCACTTTTTGTTCATTGTTTCAATCTTGATGGACCTTAATAAATCTTTTTTTTTTTTTTGAGTCCTCTACTAGTTAAATGGTATTTAGTTTTACATCAAAACGAGAAGGAGTATCACTAATCCTGTTAGGGCTAGCTCAAAAAATGGAAAGAGATTTGTTATCTCTTAGATCTTTAGTTCATTATTATTTTTTTAAGTTTGCTATTAGTTATATGGTAATCGGCTTCAAATGACAAAACAAGAGAGAGTATCACTTACCCCGCTGGTGTTAGCTCAAAAAATAAGAAGAGATTTGATATATTGAGTTCGAAACTGAAAGGTTTTCTTTCAAATTGACGAATTCCCATAGCGTCTAATACTGCAAATATATATATATATATATATATATATCAATGATTAAATGGTGCAGCGGTATTCATTTCCCCCTTTTTTTTTTTATTTTTTTTGTCCCTCTTGTAAGGATGTGTTTAGATTTGATATTTCTTAACTGAAAAGTCGGACTTGTGATATAAATAAAATTGCGTCTATATTTTGAACATAATTGAGTCATGTCTCTTTCGTTTAATTGATAAGTCTCGGAATTTTTTCAATTATGACGACATCAATAATTCATTTTTTTATGAAAAAAAATAGAAAGTAAAAAGAAAGAAACGGAACAAATATAACCCCACGTCACGGGTTACCACCTTCAGCAAAGTTCCCTTTCTACGCTCACACATCACATTTTTCTCTCCTCTCTCTCTCTCTCTCTCTCTCTCTCTCTCTGATAAACGTTATGTTATCACCTTTTCTGAGCTAAGCTCCTTGGCTTCGAATCTTTCTTCTCTCTTTATCATTTCCGCTATTTTTACGGACCCTCTCCGGTCCACTCCAAAAAAAAAAAAAAAAAAAAAAGCTAGTTTTTACTAGCTAAAAGAGTATTCTTTCAAAAACGCCATTTTTTCTCAGCTAACCCATGTAGTCTAACTAAACTCACAGGTCATTTTTCATTTCTTTCCACAACAGTTTATATATATATATATATATGTTTATGTATATAAATATTCTCTATTACTCTTTCTTAGCTCAAATATCATCACCACCGGAGAGTGGCAATTTTGCAACTGAATACTGAAAACCCAGAAATAACCCGATTCATGGAATCTGTTGAGTCTGGTCTCTGACAGGTACCACTGGGTATATTCAGAGAGAAAGAAGTTGAGAAGAGAAGAATGAGAGAAAACATGCAGAGGCTTCAGAGGCATTTCACTGCCGTGTGGGGGCAGTTGAGTAATTTCACTGACACGATCTGGCGGCCGTCTCTTAAATTCTCGGCCAAGTCCCCCGCCGTCTTCCTTCTTCTCTTCTTCCTTCTCGTCGGCGCGTTTGTGTCCACGCGCTTGCTCAACACCCCTGTAAGTTTTTCATTTCTTTTTTTTTTTTTAAACAACGGCATGAGCTGGCGTCGTTATTTTTATTAGAATATTTCTTTAAAACATTACACGCCGTGATCATCGGTTAACGTATTTCGTCCTTTTCAGAACGAGTAAGTCATTACTCGCCACGTGTCCGCGGCGTAATATGTTATCAAAACCCGTGCCCTTTTCTTTCGTAATTTATTTTTATTTTATTCAAAAAAGACCAATTTTAGATATGAAAAAAAGAATGTTAATTTATTTCTGGGTTTTTTTTTTTGGGTTGAATTTCTGGGATTAAATTACCAACATTTTGACTTCCAAGTCTCTACTTTCCCTATAGATGATTTTATTTCCTACATAAAACTGTAGTCAAAGTTGTTGACGTTTTTCTGTATTGTGCTTCGTGTCAGGATATAACTGGTCCAACAATCACCAAAATCTCGCAAAGGCCCCGCCAGAAGATCGAGATCCCACTGAACTGCTCTGCATACAGCCCCACACGAACCTGCCCCTCGAATTATCCCACTACCTATAGCAAACAAGACGATCTCGACCGTCCACTGCCTTCCACGTGTCCGGACTACTTCCGTTGGATATACGAAGACTTGAGGCCGTGGGCCCACACAGGAATTTCGAGGGATATGGTGGAGAGGGCCAAGCGTACGGCCAGTTTTAGGTTGGTGATTTTGAATGGCAAGGCTTACGTGGAGACCTATCAGAAGGCGTTCCAAACGAGGGACGTTTTTACGCTGTGGGGGATCCTACAGTTGTTACGGAGGTACCCGGGAAGAGTGCCTGATCTGGAGCTGATGTTTGATTGCGTTGACTGGCCTGTCGTTTTGACAAAAGCTTACAGTGGGCCCGATGCCACGTCACCACCACCATTGTTTCGTTACTGTGGGGATGATAACACGCTTGATATTGTGTTCCCTGATTGGTCGTTTTGGGGTTGGTGAGTAAGAAAGACATCTATTTCATTTTTCTCCTTTTTCACCCACCAACAATAGCACTACATAATGTTCAACAAAAGGATTCATGATGTTCACCAATAACATGCACTTTTTAAAAATGCTAAATTATTGTGGTTGCAGACTTTTTTTAATGGCAGGTTTTATATCTATTTTTTTTTTAAAGTTCATTTAAGATGTAGTTCTAATATCAAGGCTTAATGTTTATAATTCACTCCTAATTCAAAAACAAAATGAAAAACATAGGTTGAATTGATTACATATGTTGTTTTAGCTCATTGATATGAGTCATGATTATTTACACACATAACAATATCCAATTAGTAATAATGCTGAATTGATATGGTTTCAGTTAAATAACAATTTTACAATTACTTTTTTTTTTTTTTTTTTAACATGAGTAGTCATGGGAATTGAAATCCACATCCTATGCTAGAGTGAAACGTGTGAAATTACTGTCATACACTTCTTATAACCACAATTTTCCGTTTACTTTTAATGTTGAAGTTAGTGTCCAAATTTCTAAGCACACGCTTTAGAAATCGCATGATAAATTAATAAAAGTTTAAGATCCTTCAAGTTATGTGATAAATTAAGATCATGATGAATGAGTATTAGTCCATTATGTAAATAAAATTAAAAAAAAAAAAAAAAAAACTTCTACCCGAAATGTAAAATGAAAAGAAAAACTGAAAAAGAAGGGTGTTTTTTTTTTTTTTTTTTTGGGTGGGCTGAACAATAGAAATGACATGCAAAGGGTGGAATGTGTATAGGCCAGAGATAAACATAAAGCCGTGGGAGCCATTGTTGAAGGAGTTGGAGGAAGGAAACAAGAGAAGCAAATGGATGGACAGAGAGCCTTTTGCTTATTGGAAGGGGAACCCGATTGTTGCCGCCACCAGACAAGACCTTCTCAAATGCAATGTTTCCGACAACCAAGACTGGAATGCTCGCGTCTATGCCCAGGTTTCTTCTCTTTTTTTCTTTTCACTTCATTTATTCCAATATTTATAAACCAGCTAGTCTCATGTCTAGATTTAAATGCCTTGCTCATTGCCTCTCTCGCCGAATGCAGGATTGGATTAAAGAATCGAAAGAAGGGTACAAGAAATCGGATTTGGCCAGCCAATGCATTCATAGGTAAAACATAACGTCTCGATTTCACACTTCCTCTGCTTTAGCCAAAATTTCATATACAAATTTTGTTTTTTGTTTTTTGTTTTTTGTTTTCAAATCATTTTCCTTTGAAAATTCATGCAGATATAAGATCTACATTGAAGGTTCTGCTTGGTCTGTGAGTGAGAAGTACATTCTTGCATGTGATTCTGTTACCTTATTTGTAAAGCCCCATTACTACGATTTCTTCACTCGAGGTTTGGTGCCAAATCAACATTACTGGCCTATTAAGGATGATGACAAGTGTAGATCCATTAAGTTTGCCGTCGATTGGGGCAATTCTCACCAGAAAAAGGTTAATTATGTTATACTATTACTCTTGTTTTATGTCCTGGTGAATACAAGCTCAAACTCAGTTCAAGTTTGCTTTCTTCATCCGAATATTCAGTTACGAAACTTGTTCTTTGGAGAAAAATGAAGATCCAATCCAAAGACTCTTAAGAGAGTTTGCCAGATCGGTGCTTCTAGGTTTCAATATGAATCTCTTGCAAATATTTAAAAAGGGCCAAGGTGTTCCAATTTTATACAAAGGACCTACCATGAACCTGACCTGAATGGTAAATTTTTAAATGCCGTTTCTAAAAATATTGTTTCTAATCCAGTTGTTCTTATGGGTGCTATTAGGCTAAATCCATTGGAAAGGCGGCGAGCAGGTTCATTCAGGAGGAGTTGAAGATGGAGTATGTGTATGACTACATGTTTCATCTTTTAAATGAATATGCCAAGCTCTTGCAATTTAAGCCTATTATTCCTGAAAAGGCAGTTGAATTATGTTCTGAGTCCATGGCTTGCACAACACATGGACTGCGGAAAAAGTTCATGATGGATTCAATGGTGAAGGGTCCTGCAGACAATAGCCCATGCACCATACCACCTCCTTATGGTCCTTCCTCTTTCTATTCACTCATAAAGAGAAAGAAAAGTTCAATTCAACAAGTGGAAATGTGGCAGAACAAGTTCTGGGAGAACCAAAATAAGCAGCCATAGACAAGTTTTCTTTTTATATAAAAAAAGTTTCATTTCATCTATACAGAAAAGTAGCAAGCAGCCATAGACAAGTTCCTTTTATATGATTTCATTTTAGACTTAAGATAGAATATGTCACTAGATCTATATACCATAATATAACATCCGACATTTTAGGATTTATATTTTTTTTAGCAACAGCGGTCTCAGACTCTCAGTCATGCATTCTTTTCCCAATCAGAGCACTGTCATGTCATGGGTTGCAGAACTTGTTTAAACAGAAGAATAAAATTATATTGAAGGATTGAAACCAATGACAATAACACTAGTCAGATATAAATACCCGACCGATTCTAGTAGAGCAATATGTCTAAGTGAGAAGCAGAACATTCATAATAACATGTCCAATACAACATTCCACAGCCCAAAACATAATAACCCCAATAACATTCATGAAAACACAATGAATACGATATTAAACAATGTCCACGAAACAAAATATCCCTATAACATTCATGAAAAGAGAACTAATGCAAAATTATCCAATGTAAAACATAATATCCCAATAAAGCAACTAACAACCACACCAAGTACAGAAGAGAAAGAGACATGTATTTATTGGAACTCACAAACAGAGCAAACTTTTGGTGACCTCCTTAAGTTACTCTTCGCTGTTGGTCCTCTCCATCATCTTCTTCAGCCTTGCTACTTTCACCGCTACCATCGCAAGCATCCATTCTTTAGTGTTGTCAACAAAACGGAAATAAGCCACTCTCCAGCTCCTTTTGAAAACTAAAGTCCCAATAACTCCCCACAAACCGGTTGCATAGCCAGCCAATACAACAAAGTAGAACAATATCTTTTCTTTCTTATCTTCTTCATGATCTCTCTCTCCATGGCCAGTGCTTGTTGGAGGTTGGGCTGAATCATCATCCCCTGGACATTTCTTAGGCAGTGGATTCCCGCAGAGGTCAAGGTTTCCATCATAAATCGATGGATCAGTGAGAGTTTGGAGCTGATTGCTTGTCGGAATCTTCCCTGACAAGTAGTTGTGCGACAAGTTGAGGTGGCTAATTGATGGTAAGGCTGACATGCTCTGTGGAATCGTGCCACTAAGATTATTATCAGAGAGATCAAGAGATTCCAGCAACTTCAGTTCTCCTATCTTGCTGGGAATATTTCCCGACAAGTGATTGTGTGACAGATTCAAACCACGCAATCCAGATAGAAGACAGAGCTCCTCCGGAATGATTCCGACGAGTTTATTACTGGAAAGGTCCAAAATGTCAAGAAGTTTCAGCTGCATTTTCGTATATTCAAGATCTACTCCTTTTGTGACCTGTCGGACCTTCTCTCTATTCCAGTTTGTATCATCATCTTCAGGCTTTGGTGCATACGCTGGTGGTGATGATATGGATGGTGTCACGACTGGTTCTGATGCTGATGGTGTCGCGGTTGGTTCTGATGTGGATCGTGTCACGACTGGTTCTGATGCTGATGGTGTCGCGGTTGGTTCTGATGCGGGTGGTGCCACGACTGGTTCTGATGCTGATGGTGTCGCTGGTTCTGATATGGGACCAGGAACATTTTCCGTAACCATGCCTATGAGTTTTCCAAAGCATCGAGGGATCCCCCCTGTCAAGTTATTATTGGCAAGATTCAAGTTTTGCAATTTAAGAAGTTGACAGAGTTGTGGAGGAATGCTTCCGTTTAACATATTTTTCCGAAGACTGAGAATCCGTAATGATGAAAGGTTCTCTCCAATCCAGGTTGGTATAGATCCAGCAAAATTATTCTCACCAAGATCAAGAAGTTCTAACTCTTTGCAATTTCTCAAGGCTACTGGAAGCTCCCCTGTGAGATTATTTTTGTCAAGATGCAACCTTTTGAGGTAGGAAAGGTGCCCAACTGAATGTGGAATAGTCCCTAAAAGCTTGTTGTCTGATAGATTTATAACAACGAACCATTGAGTATCTCTCCAACAACGAGGTATTTCCCCATGGAGCTTGTTTCTTGAAAGGTCCATAACTTCGAGAGCTTCCAGTTTGCACAACGAGTTTGGCAACTGACCGTTCAATAGGTTGTCACCAAGAAGTAGCGTTGTTAGTTCTGGCATATGATCTGCAATATTCGTTGGAAGGTTTCCACTGATTTTATTTGAAGAGAGATCCAAATGGGATAGAGACATGCGATGAAGCCATATTGGGAAACCCCCAGTGATATTAGCATTCGACAAATCTAGTACACTAATATCCTTTTGTGTTTGAATCCAATGGGGAAATTGAGATCCAAACTCACAAGATGACATGTCAATGTAGTAGAGATGAGTAAAAGGAGGCACCCAATCATTTTTGAATTTGCAACTCAGATGGTTGGAACCAATGTCCAACGTAGACAGGTCTGAAAGGTTTGCAAAGTTCAATTCAGAAACAACTCCCTGCAAGGAATTGGAAGAAATATCTAATCTCCATAGGTTCACTAGTTGTCCAAGGCTTCCAGGGACATATCCGATCAGCTTGTTATTTGAAAGATCCAAGATTTCCAACATCGACAGCCTCCCTAGTGATTGTGGGATAACTCCATTCAGTTGATTATTTGAAAGATCCAAGATTTCCAACATTGGCAACCTCGCTAGTGATTGTGGGATAACTCCAGTTAGTTGATTATTTGAAAGGTTTAATACTCTCAAGGCTGACAATCTACCAAAGGATTGCGGAATGGTCCCATTCAATTGATTCCTTGAAAGATATAAACTCCTTAACATTGACAATTCCCCAAATGAAGATGGAATCGGACCATGAAATGAATTTCCATGAAGATCAAGGTTCTTTAAACCCTTGAAGTACCCTAAATAGTCTGGCAAATTTCCACTAATTCCATTGTAGATTAAACTCAGAAACTCTAAATTGTACGTGAGGCATCTTGATGAGTTCTTGCTCCTTTTTAACATCTCACCAAGAAAAGAGTTGAAAGACAAATCCAATGACTTTAAAGAACAAGCCTTATTCAACATTGACAGCATCCCACCTTCAATGTCCTTAAACTCATTGGACCTCAGATTGAGATCAACAAGGCTCTTGGAATTAACTATCCATAGTGGAATAGTGGAATTGAAGTAGTTTGATGAAAGATCAAGTGATCTAACTGCAGTCATGTTCTGAAGAGCATCGGGAATTGGTCCCTTAAGTCCATTATTTCCTAGACTAAGGAACTCTATGCTTTCGAGGAAGGTGGAATTAAGAGAACCGCAAGTAAAGTGAATGTTTTGAATTCCACAACCATATAAGCACAATTCTGTCAGAGAGAGAAGTGTATTAAGTACCTGCATCAGATCAAGTGCCGTACTTAGGTTTACGCCGCTCATGTCAAGGTGTTGCAAAGATGAAAGCCTTGAAATCCCTTGGAGATTATCAATAGCTGCTTCACCAGAATAAGGAATCCATTGATAACTAAGATCAAGTTCTCTAAGTGAAGTCATGTTCTGGAAAGCATTCGGAATTGATCCAGTAAGACCATTACCACTCAGACCAAGGAACTGAACACTGGTGAGGAAGGTGGAATTAAGAAAACCACGAGGAAAGTGGATGTTTTTGATTCCACAGTTATTTAAGCGTAAGCCTACTAGAGAAGGTAGCATATTAAGTACCTGTATCAGATCAAGTGCCTTACTAAGGTTTATTCCGCTCATGTCAAGGTGTTGCAAAGATGAAAGCCTTGAAATCCCTTGGAGATTATCAATAGCTGCTTCACTAGAATAAGGAATCCATTGATAACTAAGATCAAGTTCTCTAAGTGAAGTCATGTTCTGGAAAGCATTCGGAATTGATCCAGTAAGACCATTACCACTCAGACCAAGGAACTGAACGCTGGTGAGGAAGGTGGAATTAAGAGAACCACGAGGAAAGTGGATGTTTTGGATTACACACTTATTTAAGCGTAAGCCTACCAGAGAGGGTAGTGTATTAAGTACAAGCATTACATCAAGTGCCTTATTAAGGTTTACTCTGCTCATGTCAAGGTGTTGCAAAGATGAAAGCCTTGAAACCCATTGGAGATTATCAACATATAATCCACCACCATAGTAGTAAGAATTTTGGTAACTGAGATCAAGTTCTCTAAGTGCAGTCATATTCTGGAGATCATTAGGAATTGGTCCGTGAAGTCTATTATCCCTCAAATAAAGGAATTGAATGCTTGCTAAGAAGGTGGAATTAAGAGAACCGCGAGAAAAGTGATTGTTATGGAGGCCACAACCATTTAAGCGCAAGTACATCAGAGAGGGAAGGGTAGCAAGTACCTGTGTCAAATCAAGTACTTTACTGAGGTTCACGTAGCTCATCTCTAGGTGGGTCAAAGACGAAAGGCCTGAAGCCCATCGGAAATTATCAGCATATAATCCAAGATCTGAAGCCCATTGGAAACTATCAGCATAGAATCCAATATCCCATTCAAATACAAGACCTGCACTACGAGCATATAATCCAAGAGCTGAAGCCCCATAAAAGCCAAGATAGGATGCACTGAGATCAAGGATCTGCAAGTTAGTAAGGTTGCCAAGCTGAAATGGAATCCTTCCTCCAAATCCTGCACTTGAGAGATTAAGATATCTAAGATGCTTTAAGGAGCCAAAGAACCCGGGAATTGGGCTGTTGCTGAAGTAGTTTCCACTCAGGTCCAAGAACTCCAGACGTTTCAACTCCACCAAACAAGAATTTACTTCTGTAGCATATAGTTGCTCAAAAGAAGTGTAGGAGTACCAATT
Source organism: Ficus hirta (assembly GCA_038430175.1). Classification (NCBI taxonomy): domain Eukaryota; kingdom Viridiplantae; phylum Streptophyta; class Magnoliopsida; order Rosales; family Moraceae; genus Ficus; species Ficus hirta. Next base: position 2,863,296 of record CM076594.1, on the reverse strand, counting down.
CAGGTCCCAATCGCTGACCAACATGACTGAATCACTTGGTGCTCTTAGATCAAGCTTGACAACATGTCCGGTATTATGATTACAACTGACTCCGTTCCACTGGCAGCAATCATTCCCGGTCCAAGAGACCAACCGGTTCGAAGGATCATCGAAACTTTGTTTGAGCTGTAGCAGAGCTTCTCTCTCGCTTTCAATGCAGCCGAAGGATGAGTTTTTGCAGAAACATAGCTGTAATCCTTCAACAAACAGCAGAACAACAAGAACAAGTACAACAGTCGAAGACCTCCCCATCTTTGATAACAATTGCTTCTCAGTCTCAGATGCAAACCAACAGTACTAACTCTTGCTAGCATAATAATGAGGTAGCTCTGGTCAACAATGAATGATTTGGTCTTCGTGCTTCAGTGCATGTCTCTGTCAACAATATTTGGAAAAATTAGAGCCAGAAGCTGATACCAAGAAGGGAATTTAGTAACGCCACAGCATTGATTGAGAAATAACACCTACAGTAAGCTATTTTCCTTTCTTTGTTTTGTTTGTTACAAAAGTTGTTATTATTTTTTGTTTTTGTGCTGAAGGGTTGTAAACATTCTCACAACCAGAAATCAGGCAATTTAATTCTCACTTTGAAGAAAGGTTAATGTTTTCAGTAATAACATGTCTGAGAATAGCTAGTATGACTTATTTCTTTTATGTTCAAAACGAAATTTAATATTGTCAGTGCACAAGGGAAAAAAAAAAAGAAAGAAAGAAAGAAGAAAAAGAAGAAAAATATCACTGCATCTCAACATTTTAGTACTCCACAGGGACTTTCTAAAAATAAAATTGATGTTAATATACCATAATGGATAATGAGTTTGGAACGTCCCTGTGTTAACTTCCTTAAAAGAATTGAAAATTAAATTAGAGCACACGTAGTAATTAAGAATTTAAAGAATGGAAATTAATTTCAAGAAAAAAAGGAATTAAATTATTCGGAATTAAATTTCAGAATTTTATTAAAGTGTTTACTATTTTATCAAGAAATCAATTTACTAAAAAAAAAAAAAAATTAAATATCTTTTCTATTGTTTACTTTGCTAAGCATTTTGTTGTTGGTCAAATTTCATTTTTTGCTTCCTGAACTTCGGTGCTCTTTTAAATTTGCTCCATGAATTTTGAAAATTGATAGAAATGCTCCATGAACTATGAAATATTCTCAGTTAACTGGATGGAAATTGCTGATATGATAATAACTAAAATGTAATTTAATAAGGACAAACTTTGTTTTTGCCTCTTGAACTTTAAAAACGGGTGTTTATACCCCTCAAACTTTAAATAGTTACCAAAAATACCCCTCAAATTATAAGCCGTTTGCAAAAATATCCCTTGTTTCATGCTTGGGCACTAGTACAATAAAAAGTTTTAAATTTTTTTTTTTCAACCACCCTACTATTGGGATGATTTGCTATGATGGACATAAGCTATGATTTTGAACTTTTTAACCACCGCTTTCTTTTACCTGCATCTTTTCGTGGTGATTAATTATGAATAACCCTATTTGGAGAACGAGTACAAACATAACATACACGAAAAGGATTGACTTATATTCCTAAAGATTGAAAAAGATTAATCCTTTTGACGGGTTCTATGTAGCAGGGCAGTGGAAATTTCCAAAAACCTACTTAGTAGACGTAGAATTTTAAGTCATTGTGGAAAAAGGAGGATATTTGATCCCACTGATTTGAAAATCTATGCATTTGCCATGGTTGACTATGTTTGTCATTGACTTTTGATGTAACATTACTTCCCAAGCTTCAAACACGGTTTCGTCATCAATCTTTGGGAAAGAACTATATATCTTTCCGAGTTCAGATTTGTTGCTTCATTTTTATGTTTAATTGGTTGTTATTTTTATTAAAATTTGAAACCTTAGTTAATTGTTCAAGTATTTTTGGTATTTAGTTTTTATTTATGTGGTAGGTTGCAAAATTTATGACATGATAAATAAAAAAAATGGAGAGATAGTCAAATGAGACAGAGAAATAAAGACAACAGATCATCATGTGAACTCAATCTTTCTGGCTCTTCTTTTTTGATCTTATTATGAGTTTTTATACATTGAAAATTTTGCATTATGATCACGTCATCACTGGTATTATGGCCTTCAACGTGCTTTTTCTTTCCATTTGAATAGCCACTGCCAACAAAACCACCTTATTGTTCTTTCCATTTTTCTTATCTTTAACCACTAAAATATTTGTTGCTAAAGGTATTCATCCTTTCAGTGACTATGTTTTAGTTGCTAGATGTTATTTTTAGCAACTGAGAAATTTTAGTTGTCTATACCCAGTCTTCCCGCCATTTTTAATGTTTCCCACCACAACTTTTTCCAACTAAACATAAATCTAGTTGCGGAATCCATCTTTTTGCGACTAAATATTAGTCGCTAATAGTTTTGGCCTAAAAAATTGGCTACTTCAACACCAAATGTTTCGGTGACTAACATGTAGTCACGAAAGTAATTATTAGTGACTAAGATAGTTCAGTCATTGAAAGTTTAGTCAGTTCAATTTCTTGTACGTACTGAAGATAACAACGACACAAAAATGCAGTATCTTTTTCAATTTAATTAATTATTCTACTCGTTGAATCAATCAGGATTAAATCGTCTCGATGATACTCCAAACTTTTTACAAGGAAGAAAAAAGGATTTATTGGCCGACACAGACTGTGACAACTATAACTTAGCGAGCCATCTTAAACTAATTTTAACTAGGGCTCGTTTGGGGACACATCCGGAGATAAAGTTTTGAAAGTTGAGTTGAAAATGTGTGTTTGGGGGGAAAACTTTTGAAAAATTCTGTGACATAGAAAATAGTACAAAAATTTGAAATGTGTTCAGAAAAAAATATGCAAAATAGATTTTGTCTTATTCATTTCGTTGATAGCATTTTGACATAAAAATCATCTCATTTCGATTTGAAATGAAAAAGTTATGGACTTTTAAAATTTGATTTTTTTTTTGAAAATGAAAGAGATGGAAAGTTCGATTTAGAATTGAGATTTTGAAATCCAGATGGTAAAATACCATTTGGAGATGGCGTCCCAAATGGGCCCTAAACTTGAATCTTTAATTATGTTCCCAAAATTTCAAGGTTTTTTTTTTAGTTCAATTGTTTTGGGATATAAAGTGATTTTGTTGATCAATAGTTAATCGTGGGTTTCTTACCTAGATTACCTATAACATAGTTTTTTTGAATGAGTTTTCACTCATCAAGTATAAACTTTAATCTCATAATGCATCAATAAGATGCATGATGTACCTAAGATCATATGTTAGCAAAAAAATATACCTAAGATCATAATTATTTGAATCATTTATGAATTTTACTTCACCTGAGTGAAGATTGGCAAGACACTCGCTTAATGTTTTACTTTCATTAGCCTTGTGTCATTGAAATTAGTGATCTACAAATATGATATGTCACAACAACAGAAAAGTAATAAACATAACATCAAGGCATCATAATCATGTTCAAGTCTTTGGCACATAATTCACCATACATATGCACACCAAGAATTCACAACAAACATTCAAAGTTGTACACTTAGTTGAGGTTCAAACTTACAAAAATTTGGCAAATTGAGACTTTTCAATCAATCGGCCTACTTTGTTCTCACTGTCTGCATTGTATCCTAGTATAATTTGACACCCAATAGTTAGAGCAGAACTTTTGAATTGAAAGTTCAATCTGATATGAACAAATATCATTTTTTTTTAATCTTCCTTCAATTAATAATTTAGTTTTCGTCAATTATTTAAAAAAATAAATTCCTCATTGTTAAAATATTATTTATTGTTTAAACATTAGTCTAAGTCGATAGTTAATAAATAACCAATTATCGTATCCTTATTTTATAACTTATTGATTGATCACGGTAAATCACTGAATGACCATAATATAAATCTCCAATTTTTGTAGCCAAGTACTGATTAACAAGGTCGATCATTGACTATAATTAAAATCATCAAACTTTGTGTCAATTATAGATTAATTATGATAAAATTTAAAAAAAAAAAAAACCAAAACCAAAACATGCCAGCTTTCTCTCCCCACCCCCACCGCGACAACCCCCTACTCAGAATCTCTCTCTTTTTACGAGCTTGATTGAAGATTCTCCTTCTCCTTCTTCTTCTTCTTCCTTTTTCCTTTTTCCTTTTTCTTTTTTTTCCAATTTGTCTGTGTCTGTTTTCGTATTATGAAAACTATATAGCTTCTGAGTATTCTCTGATTCTTAGAAATGGGCAGAGGGAGGAGAGACAGAAAGAGGAGGAGGAGAGATAGAGGGAGTATTCTCTCTTACCAATCTATGCTCCTAGTAATCTTCTATTCCAGTTTGCATCATCATCTGGTGGTTCTGATGTGGACGTTGTCGCGGTTGGTTCTGATGTTGATGGTGCCATGGCTGGTTCTGATGTGGGTGGTGCTGCGGCTGGTTTTGATATGGGACCGGGAGCGTTTTCTATAACCATGCCAGTGAGTTGTCCAAAGCAACGTGGGATCCCCGCTCTCAGGTTATTATTGGCAAGATTCAAGTTTTGCAATTCACGTAGTTGACAAAGTTGTGAAGGAATGCTTCCACTTAACATATTTTTCCGAAGCCTAAGAATCCGCAGTAATGAAAGGCTCTCTCCAATCCAGGTTGGAATAGATCCAGAAAAAGTATTCTCACCAAGGTCAAGAATTTCCAATTCCTTACAATTTCTCAAGGCTAGAGGAAGCTGCCCTGTGAGATAATTGTTGTCAATATGCAACCTCTTCAGGATTTGAAGGTTCCCAATTGACTTTGGAATAGTCCCTGAAAGCTTATTGTTTGATAGATTTATAACATAGAGCATTTGATTATCTCTCCAACAACGAGGTATTTCTCCAGAGAGCTTGTTTCCTGAAAGATCCATAACTTCAAGCCATTCTAGTTTGCACAACCAGTTTGGCAACTGACCGTTCAATAGGTTGTTGCCAAGAAGTAGTGTTGTTAATCCATGCACCATCTCTGCAATATTCGTTGGAAGGCTTCCGCTGATTTTGTTCATAGAGAGATCCAAATGGTAAAGAGGCATGCGGAGAAGCCATACTGGGAAACCCCCCGAGATACTAGCATTCGACAGATCTAGTACATCAACATGTTTTTGTGTTTGAATCCAAAGGGGAAATTGAGATCCAAAATCACAAGATGACATGTTAATGTAGTAGAGATGAAAAGGAGGCACCCAATCATTTTTGAATTTGCAACTCAGGTGGTTGGAACCAATGTCCAACATTGACAAGTATGAAAGGTTGGTAAAGTTCAATTCAGAAACAACACCCTGCAAGGAATTGGAAGAAATACTTAATGCCTGTAAGTTCACTAGTTGTCCAAGGCTTTCAGGGACATATCCGATCAGCTTGTTATTTGAAAGATCCAAGTTTTGCATCATTGACAATTCCCCAAGTGAAGATGGAATGGGACCATAAAATGAATTAGAAGAAAGATCAAGGACCTTCAAACCCTTTAAATTCCCCAAGTTATCCGGCAAATTTCCAATAATTCCATTGTTTGATAGACTCAGAAGCTCTAAGTTGTACGTGAGGCATGTTGATGAATTCTTGTTACTTCTTAAAATCTCGGCAACAAATGAGTTTCCAGACAGATCCAATGATCGTAAAGAACAAGCCTTATTTAACATTGACAACATCCCACCTTCAATGTTCTTAAACTCATTGGATCCAAGATTGAGATCGACAAGGCTCTTGGAATTAACTATCCATAATGGAATAGTGGAATTGAAGTAGTTTGATGAAAGATCAAGGGATATAACTGCAGTTAGGTTCTGAAGAGCATCAGGAATTGGTCCCTTAAGTCCATTATTTCCTAGACCAAGTAACTGTACACTTTCGAGGAAGGTGGAATTAAGAGAATCGCAAGTAAAGTGATTGTTTTGAATTCCACAACCATCTAAGTGCAATTCTCTCAGAGAGGGAAGTGTATTAAGTACCTGCATCAGATCAAGTGCCTTACTAAGGTTTACGCCGCTCATGTCAAGGTGTTGCAAAGATGAAAGCCTTGAAATCCCTTGGAGATTATCTATAGCTGCATCACCAAAATAAGGGGTAATCCATTGATAACTAAGATCAAGTTCTCTAAGTGAAGTCATGTTCTGGAGAGCATTCGGAATTGATCCAGTAAGACCATGACCACTCAGACCAAGGAACTGAACGCTGGTGAGGAAGGTGGAATTAAAAGAATCACGAGGAAACTGAACGTTTTTGATTCCACAGTAATTTAAACTTAAGCTTACCAGAGAGGGCAGCGTATTAAGTACCAGCATCACATCAAGTGCCTTACTAAGGTTTACTCTGCTCAAGTCAAGGTGTTGCAAAGATGAAAGCCTTAAAATCCCTTGGAGATTATCTATAGTTGCGTCACCAAAATAAGGGGTAATCCATTGAGAACTGAGATCAAGTTCTCTAAGTGAAGTCATGTTCTGGACAGCATTCGGAATTGATCCAGTAAGACCATTACGACTCAGATCAAGGAACTGAACGCTGATGAGGAAGGTGGAATTAAGAGAACCACGAAGAAAGTGGATATTTTTTATTCCACATTCATCTAAGCGTAAGTCTACCAGAGAGGGTAGCGTATTAAGTACCAGCATCACATCAAGTGCCTTACTAAGGTTTACGCCGCTCATGTCAAGGCGTTGCAAAGATGAAAGCCTTGAAAACCATTGGAGATTATCAACATATAATCCACCACCGGAGTAGTAATATGCTTGGTAACTGAGATCAAGTTCTCTAAGTGCAGTCATGTTCTGGAGAGCTCTAGGAATTGGTCCAGCAAGTCTATTACCCCTCAGACCAAGAAACTGAACGCTTGCTAAGAAGGAGCTATTAAGAGAGCCGCGAGATAAGAGGCTGTTTTGGAGGCGACAACCATTTAACCGCAAGTATATCAGAGAGCGAACTGTAGCAAGTACCTGTGTCAAATCAAGTGCCTTACTGAGGTCCACGTAGCTCATCTCCAGGTGGGACAAAAACGAAAGACCAGAAACCCATTGGAAATTATCAGCAAATAATTCTGAAGTGTCTCCACCTAGATCAAGGATCTGCAAGCTAGAAAGGTTGCCAAGCTGAGCTGGAATCCTTCCTCCAAATCCTGCACTTGAGAGATTAAGATATCTAAGATGGTTTAAGGAACCAAAGAACCCGGGAATTGGGCTGTAGCTAAAGTAGTTTCCACTCAGGTCCAAGTACTGCAAATGTTTCAACTCCACCAAACAAGAATTTACTTCTTTAGCAGATAGTTGCTCCAAATTATAGTACCAATAGTAGTACATGACTGAATGACTTAGACTTGGTACTCTAAGATCAAGCTTGACAACATGTCCGGTATTATGATTACAACTGACTCCGTTCCACTGGCAGCAATCATTCCCGGTCCAAGAGACTAACCGGTTCCAAGGATCATTGAAACTTTGTTTGAGCTGTAGCAGAGCTTCTCTCTCGCTTTCAATGCAGCCGAAGGATGAGTTTTTGCAGAAACATAGCTGTAATCCTTCAACGAACAGCAGAACAACAAGAACAAGTACAACAGTCGAAGACCTCCCCATCTTTGATAACAATTGCTTCGCAGTCTCAGATGCAAACCATATAGTACTAACTCTTGCTAGCATATAATGAGGTAGCTCTGGTCAACAATAAATGATTTGGTCTTCATGCTTCAGTGCATGTCTCTGTCAACAATATTTGGAAAAATTAGAGCCAGAAGCTGGACACCAAGAAGGGAATTTAGTAACGCCACAACATTGATTGAGAAATAACCCCTACTGTAAGCTAGTTTCCTTTCTTTGTTTTGTTTGTTACAGAAGTTGTTATTATTATTATTATTTTTAATGCTGAAGGGTTGTAATAAACATTCTCACAACCAGAAATGAGGCAATTTAATTCTCACTTCGAAGAAAGGTTTATGTTTTCAGTAATAACATGCCTGAGAGTAATATGACTTAACGTATTTCCTTTATGTTCAAAACGAAATTTAATATTGTCAGTGCACAAGAAAAAAAATAAAAATAAAAATAAAAGAAAGAAAGAAAGAAGAAAAAGATCACTGCATCTCAACATTTTAGTACTCCACAGGGACTTTGTGAAAATAAAATTGATGTTAATTTATCATAACGGATATTGAGTTTGGAACGTCCCTGTGTTAACTTCCTTAAAAGAATTGAAGATTAAATTAGAGCACACTTAGTAATTAAGAATTTAAAGAATGGAAAATTAATTTCAAGAAAAAAAGGAATTAAATTATTCAGAATTAAATTTTAGAATTCCATTAAAATGTTTACTAATCTATCAAGAAATCAAGTTACATAAAAAAAAAAATTTAAATTTCTTTTCTATTGTTCACTTTGCTAAGCATTTTTTTGTTGGCCAAATTTCATTTTTGCTCCTTGAACTTCGGTGCTCTTTTAAATTTGCTCCATGAACTTTGAAAACTGATAGAAATGCTCCGTGAACTATGAAATGTTCTCATGTTTGTTCATTTCATCAGTTAAGTGGATGGAAATTGCTGACATGACAATAACTAAAATGTAATTTAAAAAGGACAAACTTTGTTTTTGCCCCCTGAACTTTAAAAATTGGTGTTTGTACCCCTCAAACTTTAAATAGTTACTAAGAATGTCCCTTAAATTTTAAACTGTTAGCAAAAATATCCCTTGTTTCAGCTATGGCACTGGTACAATAAAAAGTTAGTTAAAATTTTTTTTTCAACCACCCTACTAATGGGATGATTTGATCAGCATGATGGACATAAGCTATGATTTTGAACTCTTTAACCAGTACCGCTTTCTTTTACCTGCATCTTTTCATGGTGATTAATTATGAATAACCCTATTTGGAGAACGAGCACAAACATAACATACACGAAAAGGATTGACTTATATTCCTAAAGATTGAAAAAGATTCATCCTTTTGACGGGTTCTATGTAGCAGCGCAGTGGAAATTTCCAGAAACCTACTCAGTAGACGTAGAATTTTAAGCCATTGTGGAAAAAGGAGGATATTTGATCCCACTGATTTGAAAATCTATGCATTTGCCATGGTTGACTATGTTTCTCATTGACTTCTGATGTAACATTACTTCCCAAGCTTCAAACACGGTTTGGTCATCAATCTTTGGGAAAGAACTATATTTGTTCAGATTTGTTGCTCCATTTTTCTGTTTGATTGGTTGTTATTTTTATTAAAATTTGAAACCTAAGTTAATTGCTCAAGCATTTTTGGTATTAGTTTTTATTTATGTGGTAGGTTGCAAAATTTATGACATGATAAAAAAAAAAAATGAAGGGACAGTCAAATGAGACAGAGAAATAAAGACAACAGATGTGGACTCAATCTTTCTGGCTCTTCTTTTTTGATCTTACTATGAGTTTTCATACGTTGAAAATTTTGCATTATGATCTCGTCATCACTGGTATTATCGCCTTCAACGTGCTTTTGAAGATTTTATTTTTTTCTTTCCATTTGAATAGCCACTGCCAACAAAACCACCTGATTGTTCTTTCCATTTTTCTTATATTTAACCACTAAAATATTTGTTGCTAAAGGTATTCATCCTTTCAGTGACTATGTTTTAGTTGCTAGATGTTATTTTTAGCAACTGAGAAATTTTAGTTGTCTATACCCAGTCTTCCCGCCATTTTTAATGTTTCCCACCACAACTTTTTCCAACTAAACATAAATCTAGTTGCGGAATCCATCTTTTTGCGACTAAATATTAGTCGCTAATAGTTTTGGCCTAAAAAATTGGCTACTTCAACACCAAATGTCTTGGTGACTAACATGTAGTCACGAAAGTAATTATTAGTGACTAAGATAGTTCAGTCATTGAAAGTTTAGTCAGTTCAATTTCTTGTACGTACTGAAGATAACAACGTAACAAAAATGCCGTATCTTTTTCAATGTTATAATTTAATTAATTATTCTACTCGTTGAACCAATCAGGATTAAATAGTCGATCTTGATGATACTCCAAACTTTTTATAAGGAAAAAAGGATTTATTGGCCGACACAGACTGTGACAACCATAACTTAGCAAGCCATCTTAAACTAATTTTAACTAGGGCTCGTTTGGGGAGACATCTGGAGATGAAATTTTGACAGTTAAGTTGGAAATGTGTATTTGGGGGGAAAACTTTTGAAAAAGTTCTGTGACATAGTAAATAGTATAAAAATTTGAAATGTGTTCAGAAAAAAAATGCAAAATGGATATTGTCTTATTCAACTCGTTGATATGAGCATTTTGACATAAAAATCATCTCATTTCGATTCGAAATGAGAAAGTTATGGACTTTTAAAATTTGATTTTTTTTTTTGAAAATGGAAGAGATGGAAAGTTTGATTTAGAATTGAGATTTTGAAATCCAGATGGTAAAATACCATTGGAGATGGCATCCCAAACAGGCCCTTAACTTGAATCCTTAATTATGTTCCCAAAATTTCAAGGTTTTTTTGTAGTTCAATTGTTTTGGGATATAAAGTGATTTTGTTGATCAATAGTTAATCGTGGGTTTCTTACCTAGATTACCTATAACATAGTATTCTTGAATGAGCTTTTACTCATCAAGTATAAACTTTAATCTCATAATGCATCAATAAGATGTATGATGTACCTAAGATCATATGTTAGCAAAAAAATATACCTAAGATCATAATTATTTGAATCATTTATGAATTTTACTTCACCTGAGTGGAGATTGACATGACATTCGCTTAATGTTTTACTTTCATTAGCCTTGTGTCATTGAAATTAGTGATTTACAAATATGATATGTCACAACAACAGAAAAGTAATAAACTTAACATCAAGGCATCATAATCATGTTCAAGTCTTTGGCACATAATTCACCATACATATGCACACCAAGAATTCACAACAAACATTCAAAGTTGTACGCCTTAGTTGAGGTTCAAACTTACAAAAATTTGGCAAATTGAGACTTTTCGATCAATCGGCCCGCTTTGTTCTCATTGTCTGCACTGTATCCTAGTATAATTTGACACTCAATAGTTAGAGCAGAAATTTTGAATTGAAAGTTCAATCTGATATGAACAAATATCATTTTTTTTAATCTTCCTTCAATTAATAATTTAGTTTTCGTCAATTATTTAAAAAAATAAATTCCTCATTGTTAAAATATTATTTATTGTTTAAACATTAGTCTAAGTCGATAGTTAATAAATAACCAATTATCGTATCCTTATTTTACGTTTTCCCGCTTTTTATTTATTACTAATTTTAAATTAATAATTAATTCCTTAATTTTTATAAATTTCATTTTTAATTAATCTTGATAAGGCTTAGTTGCCTGTCTTAATTTGTGACCACACACGTAATTTCATAATCTTGGTCTATTTGTAATTTACATAGCGGAGTTGGTCCATATTTTGTTTTTCTTAATGTTTCCGACTCATTTAAGGCTTACTTCGTTTATCAGGTAGACATAACTTCTAGACCTTTTTTATTATTTATCTAGGTCTTTTCATTTTATGCTCTAATGATTCAAGCTTACTTCTTAAACTTGTATGAAAGTCTATGAACTTATGGTGCAATTGGAACTAGGTTCCAAATTAAAAATTCTAACATCTTTTTTTTTTTTTTTTTTTTTGTCTTTTTCTGAAAAGTCAACAATTTCTTAACTAGTTTTTGAAAAGTTAATAAACTCTAATGTAAAAATTCTAACTCAAATTGGAGTTCAAAAACACACCATTAGTTATAGGTTTTTTTTTTCAGCCTAATCTTAATCTTAATATGAAATCTCTCTTTTTACCCGTAACTTCACAAAATTATCATTTCGTCTCTAATTAGATTTTGGATTGTCCAAATTTTATTATTTGATTTCAGAATTCTGTATGTAGTACTAAACTATCTGATATCGTCCAATCACAACATTTAAAACAATAGGGAAAAACTGTTAACAATTCCCCCACTAAGTTACAAATTACAAACTTAATTGTCTAATTTCATACTTAACAAACACTGGGAATCAACTTTCCCTGTTTGTAGACTGTCCAAGACATAGTTTGTAGGCCGTTTCAGTTTCCGTTTTGCAACAATTTTACTGTTTTCTAATCTTGATCATTTTTTTTTAATTTTTTATTCTTATCAATTTTGCATTATAACCACCTAGTGGCTTTCCTTTTGTTCCTATGTACGTCCTATGATAAACTTCTTAATCTATAAATTATTTAGGCCTAATAAAACAGTATTTACCGTTTAAAAATGTCTGTTGGTAGTTTGTTTCCAATTTTACAAATTTTTTTTTTTTTTTTTACCTATATCCATGAGTTTGATCTTCCTATATATAGCCAATACCATACATTTTTAACTTACAAATCAAATAATAATAATAATAATAATAATAATCCAAGTTTTTTTGATGAAGAGTAATTGGCAAAGGTCCCTAAATTCTTTCAAACGTGATGATTTAGTCCCTGTTTTTTTAATTTCAGCCGAAAATAAACTCTTTAAATGATAGCAATCTTAGTCATTTCAGTCCAATTCCATTAAGTTTCTAACATAAAAGGTAGTGTGACTCATCACATGAGTTAGATTAACCATTAAAAGACGAAAATACCTGTTTTTTTTTTCTCCTAAACACTACCCAATATACATATAAAATAAAAAATAAAAAATAAAAAAAGAGAAGAAAAGAAGAGACAGAGAGATCTGCCCAGGTCAAGCCCCGCCCCCCCCCCCCCCCCCAAAAGCCATGTCGGCTTCTCCGTCACTGAGTTCAACCCCACCCCAAACTTAAAACCCAGCTAGAGTCCCCCCAACCCACCAAACTCAAAACTCCCACACACACACCCTCGCCCCCCCCCCCCCCCCCCCGCCCCATCCTCGCCGAGCTCTAGGCCCCACCCATGAAACCCAAACCCTCGGTCAGTGGGATCAAACGACCCCCCTCACCCCCGGTCGTCTTCTCTACCGCCAAGCTCAATGCCCCCCGGATCTGGGCTGCCCCCCTCCCCCTGACTTCATCGTCTCCAAGTTGAAGGCCCTCCACCAACGGATATGGGCTTTTGCTCTAAGAGAGAGAGAAAGAGAAAGGGAAAGGGAGAGGGAGAGGGAGAGGAGAGGGATGAATTGTAGTTTTTTTTTTTTTTTTTTTGTTAAACTAATTATTATTACATTATTAAAATACCCCTTCAAATTAGATCACATGTATCGCACATGACTCATTCCGTTAGAAATTTAACGAACTTGGATGGAAAGGACTAAGATTACCAATATTTAGAGAGTTTAGGATCATCTCGGTCAAAATTTAAAATAAAAAAAAAGGACCAAATCATCACCTTTGAAAGAATTCAGGGATCATTTTTGCCAATTACTCCTTGAAGAATAAAGAGATAGAAAATTATACCTGGCAGTCAAGTGCTTGGATTTCTTGTGAACCTCTTTAAAACCTCTATAGAAAGCTTGTTCTAGAGTAGAAAAAAAATATATATGATTTGAGCTTAATCCAAAAACTCTATTCTTTCTTAGAGAAAAAGTTATGAAAATCATACAAAATATAAACTTTTACCTTGTAAAAGCACTAGGACACTAGGACCTCGTTAGAGATGGAATTTTGGGAGCATTTTTTACGAAGAAACGTGAAGAAAATTTTGGGTCTTCCCCCCGCCCACGTTTTTTAATTTCCTTCCTGTAGAAAGGATGAGAACTTTTTCTTTTCTTTTTTTTTTTTTTTGGTTGGAGGAGAAAAGAAATGAAGCTTTTATTTACAAAGCTCTATATAAGCTTTAAAAAAAAAAAGAAAAAAAGAAAGAAAGAAAAAAGTCCTGGCTTTATTTTAACAAAGGAAACCGGTGGTTCCCTTATCTTCAGCTTTCTTTTTTCCCCCCTTCTTTTTTCTTAATGTCAAATCTCACAACTATCACTCTTATCCCCTTGAGAATCCTTGGATAAAAAATAATCTTGATCCTAGCCATTGGTTAAAAGCTATTTTCCCCATTTAATAAATTTTAATGCATTTTTTTTTTCTAGCATAAGTTTTATAAGAAAATGATGTGCTGTAAACTTGAATTCTATCAGATAAAATTTACATTGCAATTTCATTTGTTCCGCAATTTAACGTGACTAAAATTTTAGTCATTCTGTAAATGCAATTTAATCTAGTCATTCGGTAAATTTCTTTAGCAGTCCCAAGTTGGGTCTATGGTAGCGGTCATTTTTTTTTTTTCATTTTTAAAATTTAAATCATGGACTTGACACATTTGTTTAAATTATGAAATCAAGTTATATGTGATCACGCTTTTTTTCTACATTAACCGCGCAACTCGAAAAATTACTCAAGCAAGTTAAATTATACATGTAACAGAAAATTAACTGTTCATGAATTATATTCCTGACAATTACAATTTATCAAGCAAAACTATTTTAATTACTGAAAATCTACAACTAAAATTTCTAATAACGATAGAAATTTGTGCGATAAATAAATTGGTTATTACAGGGACATTTTAGCATATAAGCTCAACGAACATTGGAAAAATTCGAACTAGAAGATGCCGCAAAGAAGGGACCATTTAGTTACCACCACACCGAGCTAATTTATTAATTTAGGTCTCTACATCCTCTACATAATTGTTAATTTATGTAGGAAAATTCCATGACGCTCGATTAGATAATCTCTAATTACAAATCATTTACTGTGGACTTAAACCTCTCTCTCTCTCTCTATATATATATATATATATATATATATTTTTTTTTTTCCAGTTATTCCATAATACTCAGGAGATTCTTGCTAGAGAACTGGTCAAGACTGGGAAGCCACTACTTGATCTCGGAAAAACTCATCCTAATGCTATGAATTTCCTGTTTTATTTTTTTTAATGTTTTATTTATTTATTTTTTACTCAGCGACTAAATCAGCTAAATTCAGTGTGATGCAGATGAGCTATGATTTTTATTTTGTTAACCCGCTTTCTTTTACCTGGTGATTAATCATAATCACCATGTGAGAACGAGTCTAAGTACACAGGGCAGAACACACCATCCACGAATGTCCAAACCATGCATATAGGTTCATAATAGTCGATATAGGAAATAAATTATTAATAAAGATCGAAAAAGATTGATTAATAATAATCCTTTTGACGGGTTCTATCTTCTATGTAGCAAGGTTGTGGAAATTTCCAAACACTTCCCGAGTGGACGTAGAATTTGAAGTCATTGTGGAAAAAGGAGGATGCTCCAAAAACGTGACTACCAATTTAGAAACTATCCAATGCCGTCTATTGACTTCTGATGTAACATCACTTCCACCACTTGAAACTGGTATTCTTTTTTCTTTTTCTTTTTCTTTTTTTTTTTTCAAAGGAAAAAAGTATACTGGATAATGTAAACATTTGATCTTTAAAAAAAAAAAAGGAAATGATCGAGTTTTCATTGGTTTTGAGGGGATCTTGATGCTTTTAGATAGTTTACTTGATTTTGATTACCGAACTTCACTTTGCGCGTAGTCCATCTTCAGTAGAGTACAAAAGATATCCAAAGTTAAAAGTTTTCTTTGAGCACCTTACTAAAACTTATCAAAATTAATTTAGGGATTTATAATTAGATAGTCCTTTTTTTTTTTTCTTTAATAAGTTTTCTAACAAATAGCCCAAGTTTTAAAAAATTAGTTAAAATATATTTTTTTGTCTTAAAATGGTCAATCAATTTTGTATATGGTAAATCATTGATTGATCACAGTAAATCACTGGTGATCGAACACACCATCCACGAATGTCCAAACTATATGTTCATTATGTTCAATGCAGGAAATAAATTTTTGATAAAGATTGATTAATAATAATCCTTTTGACGGGTTCCATCTTCCATGTAGCAAGGCTGTGGAAATTTCCAAACACTTTCCGAGTAGACGTAGAATTTGAAGTCGTTGTGGAAAAAGAAGGATGCTTCAAAAACGTGACTCCTAATTTGGAAACTATCCAATGCCTCTATTGACTTCTGATGTAACATCACTTCCACCACTTGAAACTGGTAATCTTTTTTTTTTTTTTTTTTTTTCCAAAGGAAAAAAATATACTGGAAAATATAAACATTTGATCTTTAAAAAAAAAAAAAAAAAAAGAAATGATCAAGTTTTCATTGGTTTTGAGGGGGTCTTGCTGCTTTTAGATAGTTTACTTGATTTTGAATACCGAACTTTACTTTGCGCGTAGTCCATCTTCAGTAGAGTACAAAAGATATCCAAAGTTAAAGTTTTCTTTGAGCACCTTACAAAAACTTATCAAAATTAATTTAGGGATTTATAGTCAGATAGTCCTTTTTTTTTTTCTTTAATAAGTTTTCTAACAAATAGTCCAAGTTTTAAAAAATTAGTTAAAATATATTTTTTTGTCTTAAAATGATCAATCAATTTTGTATATGGTATTTCACTGATTGATAAGGGTAAATCAGTGATTGATCACGGTAAAATCACTGATGATCGAACACACCATCCACTAATGTCCAAACTATATGTTCATTATGTTCGATGCAGGAAATAAATTTTTGATAATGATTGATTAATAATAATCCTTTTGACGGGTTCCATCTTCTATGTAGCAAGGTTGTGGAAATTTCCAAACACTTTCCGAGTAGACGTAGAATTTGACGTCATTGTGGAAAAAGGAGGATGCTCCAAAAACGTGACTCCTAATTTGGAAACTATTCAATGCCGTCTATTGACTTCTGATGTAGCATCACTTCCACCACTTGAAACTGGTATTCTTTTCTTTTCTTTTTTTTCCCTTCAAAGGGAAAAAAGTATACTGGAAAATGTAAACATTTGATCTTTAAAAAAAAAAAAAAAAGAAGATCGAGTTTTCATTGGTTTTGGGGGGGTCTTGATGCTTTTAGATAGTTTATAGCTTTATTTTGATTACCGAACTTCACTTTGCTCGTAGTCCATCTTCAATAGCGTACAAAAGATATCCAAAGGTAAAAGTTCTCTTTGAGCACCTTACCAAAACTTATCAAAATTAATTTAGGGATTTATATTTAGATAGTCCTTTTAAAAAAAAAATTAATTTAGAGAGTTATAGTAAGATAGTCTTTTGTTTTTTAATAAGTTTTCTAACAAATAGTCCAAGTTTTTAAAAATTAGTTAAAAGATATTTCTTTTGTCTTAAAATGATTAATCAATTTTTAATTGATAAATCATTGATTGATATTGGTAAATTATTGATTGATTACGGTAAATCATTAAATGATCATAATAGAAATATCCAATTTTTATAGCCAATCACTGATTAACAAGATCGATCACTAATTGACTATAATTAAAATCATCAAACTTCGTGTCAATTATAGATTAATTATGATAAAATTTAAAAAAAATTTAAAAAAAAAAACAAAACATGCCAGCTTTCTCTCCCCACCCCCACCGCGACAACCCCCTACTCAGATTCTCTCTTTTTACGAGCTTATTGAAGATTCTCCTTCTTCTTCTTCTTCTTCTTCCTTCTTTTTTTTCTTTTTCAATTTGTCTGTGTCTGTTTTCGTATTATGAAAACTATATAGCTTCTGAGTATTCTCTGATTCTTAGAAATGGGCAGAGGGAGGAGAGACAGAAAGAGGAGGAGGAGAGATAGAGGGAGTATTCTCTCTTACCAATCTATGCTCCTAGTAATCTTATATGACTAAATTAAGCGGCATAATTTCATACATATTTTATAGATAGCACAAGACAGAGCATAATTTCCCCATAACATACATAATAACATAACCAGTAAAAACATCGTGCAGCCATAATAGTATCCCAATAAAACAAACAGTAACCAAAACACACTTAAGAGTACAGAAATAAAAGAGCTGCATTTATTGGAACTCACAAACAGGGGATGCATTTGGTAACCTCCTGAGCTACTCATCGGTGCCGGTCCTCTTCAACCTCCTCTTCAGCCTTGCGACCTTCACTGCTACCATAGCAAGTATCCGTTCTTTGGTGTTGTCAACAAAGCGGAAATAAGACACTCTCCAGTTCCTTTTCAAAACCAGAGTCCCAATAACTCCCCATAAGCCAGTTGCATATCCAGCCAATATGACAAAGTAAAACAATATCTTTTCTTTCTTGTCTTCTTCATGATCTTCATCTCCGTAGCCAGTGCTTGTTGGAGGTTGGGCTGAATCATAATCACCGGGACATTTAGGCAGTGGATCCCCGCAGAGTTGAAGGTTACCGGCATAACTTGAGGGATCGGTGAGAGTTTGCAGCTGATTGCCTTTCGGAATTCTCCCTGATAAACCATTGTTCGACAAGTTGAGGTGGCTTAGTGATGGCAAAGCTGACATGCTGTTTGGAATCGAGCCAGACAGATGGTTGTTTGAGAGGTCAAGAGTTTCCAACAACTTCAGCTCCCCTATCTTTTCGGGGATATTGCCTGACAAGTGATTGTATGACAGATTTAGACCATGCAGTCCGACAAGCATACACAGCTCCTCAGGAATAGTTCCAACTAACTGATTATTTGAAAAGTCCATAAGGTCAATCAGTTGCAGCTGCATTTTCGTAAACTCAAGCTCTAATCCTTTCGTTACCCCTGAGACGTCCTCGTTGAGCCAAAAACTATCATACTCTTCCGGAACAGGTCCCGGCGCGGGTTCATCAAAGGATATTGGCCCAGCAGCAATGCCCGGGGAGTAGAGCCACCTGTCTACATGTTTTTCTGTGGTCATTCCAGCAAGCTTGCCAATACAACGGGGGATTTCTCCTGTCAGATTGTTCCCAGCAAGATCCAGGTTTTGTAGACGACCGAGTCCACACAGTTCTGAAGGAATACTACCACTCAAACTATTATTCCGAAGCCTGAGAATCCGCAATATCCCAAACTTCCCAATCCAGGAAGGAAGAATTCCGGAGATTTTGTTATCCCCAAGATCTAGAAGTTCTAGGCTTGTGGACTTGCTCAAGGCTAGAGGAAGCTCACCACTGAGATTGTTGTTATTCAAGTGCAACCATATTAGATACGGAAGATGCCCGACGGTGCTTGGAATAGTGCCGGATAACTTGTTGGATGATAGGTTTATAAGAAAAAGCATCTGCTCGGTAGTGTCTCCCCAACAATCAGGTATTTCTCCCGTTAGCTTGTTTTTGGAAAGATCTATAACTTCTAGATTTTGGGATCTACAAAATGAATCCGGGATAGATCCATTTATCAGGTTGTTTCTAAGAAGTAAAACCTGCAGATAAGGCATAATTTCAACAAGATTTGCTGGAAGGTTTCCACTGATTTGATTCATTGAGAGATCCAAATGGTAAATATTCTCACGAAGTTTTGTTGGTAGACCTCCAGAAATGCTAGCATTTGACAGGTCTAATTGCCAAACTTGCAAAGTTTGAAGCCATTGTGGAAACTGGGATCCAAATTGACAAGATGACATGTTAAGGACAAAGAGAAGACTAAAAGGAGGGGTCCAATTTGATTTTATTTTGCAAGTCAAACGGTTGGAACCAATGAGCAGATAGTTCAAACTTGAAAGATTGGAAAAGTTTATTTCAGAGACAATACCCTCTAAGGAATTGGAGGAAATGTCTAGTGTCTCCAGCTTTACTAGTTGCCCGAGACTCTGAGGAAGAGTTCCGGTCAACTGATTATATGAAAGATGCAGCTCTTGCAAGGCTGATAATCTCCCCAGTGATTGTGGAATAGTTCCAATCAGTTGATTTTGTGAAAGATCTAATTCATTCAACATTGACAATCCCCCTAGTGATTGTGAAATCGTCGTGTTGAATTGATTATTTGAAAGATCTAATCCTCTCAAGTTTGACAATTGTCCGAGTGAGGATGGAATTGGACCATTCAATGAATTTGAGCCAAGAGAAAGGTACTTCAGACTTTTTAGCTTCCCCATCCAGTGTGGCAGACTACCGGAAATTTTATTCTCACTTAAAGCTAGGTATTCAAAATCATAGGTGAGGCATCTTGATGAATTACTATTATTTTCTAACACTTCACCATGAAAAGGATTTGAGGACAAGTCCAATGACTTTAAGAAACAAGCATTGTGTACCATCGATGATAGCCCACCTTCAATGCTATCGAACCCATTCCCCACAAGATTGAGATGGAAAAGTGTTTTATGTTCAGCTAGCCAGAGTGGAACAGTGGAATTAAGGTAGTTTTCTGAAAGATCAAGATCTCTTAGGGCAGTCATGTTCCGGAGAACATTGGGAATTGATTTACAAAGAAGATTTGACCCAAGACTTAGGAATTGAACACTTGCAAGGAAGGTGGAATTGACAGGACCACTAGGAAAGTGAATGTTTCGTATTCCACAACCAGATAAGCTGATGTGTAGTAGAGAAGGAAGTGTATTGAGTACCTGCATTAGATCAAGCGCCTTACTTAGGTCCACCATGCTCATGTCAAGGTGTTGCAAGGATGAAAGTCTTGAAATCCATTGCAAATTGCCACCGTAAGATATTGGAGGATAAAACTTGTATCGGACACCCAAATCAAGAACTTGCAACCTAGTAAGGTTTCCGAGTTGATGGGGAATCCTTCCTCCGAATCGCGCATTAGAGAGATTAAGATATCTAAGATGCTTCAAGGCGCCAAAGAATTCAGGAATTTGGCTTCCGTTGAAGTCGTTTCCACTGAGGTCCAAGTACTCCAAATGTTCCAACTCCACCAGGGCAGAATTAACCTCAGAAGCAGATAATATTGGTTCCCAATAATCTTCTGTTCTGAGATCAAGCTTGGTGACATGTCTGGTATTTTCATCACATCCGACTCCTTCCCAGCGGCAGCAATCTTTACCAGTCCAAGTGGCCAATCTGTCTGCGGGGTCATCAAAACTTTGTTTCAGTTGTAGCAGAGATTCTCTCTCCCCCTCTATGCAGCTGAGAGTTGAGTTTCTGCAGAAACATAATTGCGTAACTTCAAAGAACAACAGAGCAATAAGAAAAGATCCAGCACTGAAAGATTTCTTCATATTCAACCCCAACTGCTTCTAAAATGTGATAACCAAATAGTACTAGCTTTCTTATGGTATATATTCAAGGGTCTAACTGTGAAGTAGGCAGAGTCAATGACCATAAATGGGTCTCTTTCAAGAGTTGGAAAATGCGTCATTTAGGTACCCCACAACTTTAAACTCAGAAACTGTTAACGAATCTATACGTTTACTCTTTTTTCACGTCATTTGATCTTTGTAGATAACGTGATCAGAAACTCCCATTTTGTTTCTTAGTAGGTTGTTGCCGAGTTTCAGCTTCCTTACCACAATATGAGCAGACCTTGATGAATTTGAAAAGAGTATACCTGAAAGAAACTTCTTTGCACCTTAAGATGTAGCCATTAGGAAACTTAAAAGCAATTGGAACAACGTTTTTGCAATTTAACTTCAAAACTTCTAAATCTACATCTCACTTTCTCTCTGAAGGGGGACATTTATATAAGAAATGGAGAATGATGCAGGATTATACTTGAACTTGGGAGGCGGCCTATGTAGTTTGGCCTCGAAGAAGTACCTAAGCTCATCCATTAGGTGCGCAGTTACAACTTTTGGGAAGAATGGTTGTGTCACTCCTACATCACTCTCTCTTTCATTTTCTTCAAACTTCAAAAATTTTTAACTTTCTCATTTCAAGTCAAAATGAGATAATTGAGAGTAACGAAACAAAGATGTATATTGCATATTTTTTCGAAACATCTTTCAATTTTTTATACCATTTTATATTTCATAATTTATTTTCAATTCACAACTGATAATTCAACTAAATATATATTTCAATTCCAATTTACAAGACCCCAACTCTAACCATTATTCTAAACGGGCCCTTATTATTTTATATTAGGAAAAAAAAATTGTTACTTTGTATAGAATTATTGTTACTTGGAATATTGACTTATTTGTAATTATTTTAATTTAGGAATCTCTTTATTTTTGGTGATTTGTTAGTAGTGGACAACTTAACTGACTTTGTTTATTGTAACTTATAGGACAAATTACATTTTTTCCCCGAAGTTTAGGACTTGTCACAAAATGTTCCATGAACTTCAATTTGTAACATTATTTCCCCCTGAATTTTGGGAAAGTTTGTGAATTTTCCACCTCAATTAAATTTTTTGATGAAAAAAATACACATAACACTTGTTTGAAACATGAGTTGGGGGGGTTATTAAGTATAGAATTATGAAATAGCACACATTGATAGCAATCCTAGCACTCATTACCCTTGTTAAATGTGAAATAACGAAGTTACTTATAAGAAAGAAATATGAGAAAAAAATGATAATCAATCCTAAATATTTACTTTTTAAATTTAATTATAAGTGTTTCACATTTAATATTAGCAACTCATATTTCAAATGGGTGTTATGTATTTTTTTTTGTCAAAAAGTTGAGGCGGAGAATTCATAAATTTTTTCAACGTTTAGGAGGAAAATATGTTACAAATTGAAATTCAGGGATATTTTGTGACAAAATTTAAAATTTAAGAAGAAACAGTGTAATTTATCCTGTCTTATACATATTTGCGAGCTTTTATGATCCTCCTTATTAATAACTCTTCTCTTTGTTACTAAGCACATATATCTTAAATATCTTATCTTCTTCATTTTTGTTATGTTCTTTTCGTTTTTAATTCTGTAGTTGCATTGATCTTTCTTACTAATCAGTCATCAGAGTCAACTTCCCTGTGTCTTTGGCTACGTGAAGAATAAATATATGAATATGCAAGTTTTTTGTTTCATTTTTTATTTTTCGCTTTATATTTTATATTTTATAATTATTTTTGTTTTCCATTTTCTTTTTTCTTTTTTCTTTTTTAACTTGAATATGCAAGCATTCAATCACTGGGAAAATCAGTTGTCAGAAAAGTCACCCAAATTTAGTGGGAGTCTCACTCTACAATATCAAAAATAGCATTTTTCTCGATGAAAAGTTCCAAATTTATTTCCTCCTTTCAGTTCGAGTATTTGGAACTCGACGTCGTGTCTCCTCTGCTATCTTGTTCGACGAAATGGGCTATATTCAATATGATGTACAAAAAGCTATGATTTTTGAGTTATTTATCCTACTTAATTTTTACCTTCAACCGTCACACAAATTATGAAGAATTTTTATGTGTATGAGTATAAAATAGAAAAATTAGGCTGAGTAGTCTTTTTTAGTCACTTAATATAATAGACGATCCAACTTTTTTTTTTAGTAAAATGATTGTTTGTCATTTTTTCAGATTTGGTCGATCAGTGATTGACTTATGATTAATCAATAATTTACTAGTCAGTCAGTGATTAACTAACGATCGATCAGTGATTGACTATGAAATTTAGTGATTTCTGTTATAGTTAATCAGTGATTGACATAATTAATCAATGATTGACTAAATTAACAATATTATATAGTCAATCATTGATTAACCATTTAAGAAAATCGATTGACCACTTTAGAAAAAATGACATTTTAACTAATTTTTAAAAACCTTAATCATTTGTTAGAAACCTTAATCATTTGTTAAAAAAGTAATTAAAAAAATGGTTATTTACCTCTAAGTCCTATAAAATACCGTTAAATTATATACCATACACGTCCAAATCATATAGATATAGTGTCTATTCCTGTCTCCCATAGGAATTAATTTCTTCCTAATAAGGGAAAAATAATTGATCCTTTCCACGCGTTTTGCGGGACAGGGCATTTGAAATTTCCCAATTCTTCACTAGTAGACGTTGACTTTGAAGTCGCTGTACAAAGTAGAATGTACAACTGTTTTTCCAAGGGAACAAAAAAAATATCATTTGATACGCTTGTTTTTTTAAGAAATGGCAGTTTTAAGATCAACCCTAACCGATTTGAGTCTTGAAGGTGTTTTGATCCTGCTAGAGTAATTTTTATGTGGAGTTACAAATGGTCCTTGGGGTACTGAATTTTGGCCTTCGATTAATCGGGTAAATGCATTGATTGTCGGGGTTTTGTCAAAAAGAACCTTACATGTGCTCGATTTTAATGCGTCGAAATATATTCTCGTTATCAGGCCTCAAGCATACGTCTTTCCCTTTTAGCGTCATTAAATTTTATTGGTGGATCCATTTTTATTGAAAGATTTTGCCTCATGAAATATGAAGTTTCTTATGTTTGATATTTTTATATCTTCTTTATGATTTTAATGAAACTTCCCCTTTCACAAAATGAGAGAGAGAGAGAGAGAGAGAGAGATCAATCCTGACCGTATGAATATTTTATTTTACTTTCGTATTTCAAGGAGACATCATCTCTTATCGAGTGACACCAAAAACGACAGAAACAACATTACAACAGCTCCATAAATACAAAAACGACAATTATTGGTAAAACGACAGAACGATTAAAGCCATAAAGAAATGGTGAGAACAAACAACCAAGTTATCATTGTTGAGATGTTTAATCGACAACGTTTCATGAGACGACAACTTTCTAGAAAATGTACGACATAATGTAAAAACAGCAGGAATTATCTAAAAAGACAGCAAATCTAAAGATAAAATTCTCAAAAAATTAATCATATGAGAAAAAATTAGGTAAATATGATTTTTCAAATATTTATTTAAATAAATAACTAAAATTTTTTTATTTCAAAAAATGATCATTTAATCAATGATCGATCATCATTAATAAATAAAAAATACAGACTAACATTAAGCAATCATTAATTAATCATATTTAATAAGTGATTGATTGATTGATTATTTGTTAAAAAATTATCATTTTTTTAATTTTACAAAAACCATTCATTAAAAAAACTTCTTTTAAAAGTGTCATTTATTCCCATGTGTCATATGTCATCATCTAAAATGTTTGATTTTAGGAAACAACAAGACAGTGAAAAGTGACAAATCCTAATTCATGACAAAAAAATATGATAAAAAGAAGATGTCAACAAAAAAGTAAAAATAAAAAATAACTGGTAACTGCCCTAAAAAAAAAAAAAACACCTGGTTACGTCAGTCTTTCCATTTTCGACTGACAATGAAATCCCAATCTGTACATTTTTCACAAAACCAATCCAAAGCATGTTATCATAGATTTCAAAACCTTTAATCATTGTGGAATTCAAACTGAATAATAAACACATGATTCAAACTAGTAAAGCTATTTAGCTAAATTGAATAGCAGGAAGTTCAGTGCCATAACAAGTCAAAAAAAAAAATAAAGTCACAGAACAACAGATACAGCTTTACTGAGTAAAAAATATCAATCAGAACAGCGTGTTTATATAACCATAACAAACACAACATTAGACAACATAGAACATGGTACCTCACTATAACAAAACCACAACCACACATCAAGTACGGAAAACGAGAGATCCGTTTATTGAAACTTACAAACAGGGCAAACATACGGTAACCTCCGTGAATTACTCTTCGGTGTTGGTCCTCTGCATCCTCTTCTTCAGCCTTGCAACTCTCACCGCAACCGCCACAAGTATCCGCTCGTTGGTGTTGTCAACAAAGCGGAAATAAGCAACTCTCCAACTCCTTTTGAAAACTAATGTCCCAATAACTCCCCACAAACCGGTTGCATATCCAGCCAATACGATGAAGTAAAACAGTATCTTTTCTTTCTTATCTTCTTCATGGTCTTCATCTTCAGGGTCGTCGTTTGTCGGAGGTTGGGCCGAATCATCATCTCCTGGACATTTCTTCGGCAGGGGAGCTCCACAGAGCCGAAGGTTGCCAGCGTAGATTGATGGATCGTCGAGAGTTTGAAGTTGATTGCCACTTGGAATTTTCCCTGACAGGTTGTTGTGTGACAAGTTGAGGTGGTTTAATGACGTTAGGTTTGACATGCTCTGTGGAATTGCGCCAAAGAGTCGGTTGTCTGAGAGGTCAAGAGATTCAACCGATTTCAGACCCCCTATCTTATTGGGGATCTTTCCAGACAAATGATTGTGTGACAAGTTCAGACTACGCAATCCAGAGAGTGTACCTAGCGTATCTGGTATAAGACCAACAAGTTTATTACATGAAAGGTCCATGCTATCAAGCAGCAGCAGTGTTGTTGTGTACTCTCGGGATGTTCCTTTCATGACCACCCACACCTTTTCTCTACTCCACGGTGTATCACCATCAGCAGCAGGTGCAAGTGAATATGAAACCGCCGAAGCAGGTGCGGTTTCAGGTGATTCGGCAATTACAGAACTAGGTACATCGGCTGGTGGAGTAGCCTCAATCATCACATTCTGCTTGGGAACATTAGCGTCAACTGTCATCCCAGCGAGCTCGCCAAAACAACGAGGAATTCCACCTGACAAATTGTTCAGTGCAAGATCCAAGATTTGCAATCTAGAAAGTCTGCATAACTGTAGAGGAATACCGCCGCTGAAGCTATTATTCCGAAGCCTAAGGATTCTTAATGACAAAAGGCTTTCTCCAACCCATGTGGGAATATTTCCAGCTAATAAATTGTCGCCAAGATCCAATAGTTCCAGGTCTTCGCAGTTTCTCAGAGTTAGAGGAAGCTCTCCATCGAGACCATTATCATTCAGGTGCAACCATTTCAAGTTAGAAAGGTATCCCATTGAGCTTGGAATTTTTCCCGACAACTTATTGGATGCCAAATTTATCACACCCAATGGTTGCATGCCTGTCCAACAGTCGGGTACTTCCCCAAATAGGTTGTTCTTAGAAAGATCTAGAATTTGGAGTGCACCCAATTCACAGAATGACTTTGACAGGGAACCATTTATCGAGTTATCGCCAAGACGTAAAACCTCTAATTGAGACAAATTGTCAACAAGATTTGTTGGGAGATTTCCTCTTATTTGGTTCATAGAGAGATCCAAATACGAAAGATAAGACATGTTGAGAAGCCATGTTGGGAAACCACCAGAGATGTTAGTATTCGACATATCGAGTTCCAATAGCTCCTTTTGTGTCTGAAGCCACCGGAGAAATTGAGGTCCAATCACACAAGATGACATGTTAAGGAACTCGAGACTAAAAGGCGGGATCCAATCTGATTTTACCTTGCAAGTGAGATGGTTGGAACTAATATCCAACCTAATCAACTTTGAAAGCTTGGCAAAGTTAAGCTCGGAAACAATGCCCTCCAAGGAATTGGAAGAGATATCCAAGATTTGTAGATTCACTAGTTCACCAAGAGTCTGCGGAACAAAACCGGTCAGGTTGTTATGTGAAAGAGACAACTGTTCCAAGGTTGATAATTTCCCCATCGATGGTGGAATTGTCCCGTTCAATTGATTATACGAGAGATGTAGGCTTTCCAAGGTTGACAATCTCCCTAGTGATGGTGGAATTGTCCCGCTCAATTGATTCCCTGAAAGATCTAGACTTTTCAACAATGACAATTTTCCAAGTGAAGGTGGAATTGAACCGTATAACGAATTTCCACCAAGATTCAGATACTTCAAGAACTTCAGCCGCTCGAACAATTCTGCAGGCATATCGCCACTAATTCCACTATTTCCAAAACTCAAATACTCCAAATCATATGTGAGGCATCTTGATGAATTCTTTTTACCTCCTAATAGTACCTCGCCAAGAAATGAATTGCTAGACAAATCCAACGACTTTAAAGAACAAGCCTGTTTCAACATTGAAAAAATCCCACCTTCAACGTTCTCAAACTCATTCCACCCAAGATTAAGATCAACAAGGCTCTTATAAGGACTTACTAACCAGAGTGGAATAGTCGAATTAAAGAAGTTTTCCGAAAGATCAAGAACTCTAATTGCGGTCATGTTACGAAGAGCACTAGGAATCGGACCATTAAATCTATTGTGCCCTATACCAAGGAATTGAACGCTTGCAAGGAAGGTGGAATTGATAAAGCCACGAGGAAAGTGAAAGTTTCCGAGTCCACAATCATATAAGCTTAAATGTACCAGAGAAGGAAGCGAATTGAGTACCTGCACTAGGTCAAGTGCCTTCCCGAGGTTCACCCCCGTCATGTCAAGGTGTTGCAGAGACGAAAGACTTGAAGCCCATTGCAAGCTGTCGGCATATAATCGACTCTTATTTAAATATGAAGTATGGTCTTCCGTACTCAGATCAAGAACTTGCAAGCCGGTAAGGTTTCCAAGCTGATGGGGAATCCTTCCTTCAATTCCCGCCTGAGAGAGATTAAGATATTTGAGATGCATCAAGGAACCAAAGCACTCGGGAATTGGACTTTGGCCGAAGTCGTTTCCACTCAAATCCAAGTACTCCAAATGTTTCAACTCCACCAAGCAACAATCCAACTTCGAAGAATACAATTGAGAGGAAGAATTGTACCATCCCCATCCATCTTCGTACACTGAATCTGCTGGTGGTCTGAGATCAAGCTTTGCAACATGCCCTGTATTTTTATCGCAACCTACTCCTTTCCACTGGTGGCAGCAATCGTTACCAGTCCAAGAGACCAACCGGTTTGACGGGTCTGCATAGATACTTTTTCTCAGCTGTAACAAAGCTTGCCTCTCCCCTTCTATGCAGCCGGCGGATGAGTTTCTGCAGAAACATAGTTGTATTACCTCAACCAACAAGAAAGCAGCGAGAAAAAATCCGGCAGTCCTAGATTTTTCCATACTTGAGAAGAGCAATCTCTCAAATGCGAACCATATTCAGTACTATTACCCCAGGACTACTAATTTAGGAGGCAAGTCGATGAAAAATTAATTTTGGTCTAAGTGCGTGAAGTGCACGTCTATTTCAGCAGTTGGAGACCTATTTTAACCGGAAGACCCGTAAAGAAGGAATCATTTAGTTACTCCAACGACATTAATTAATTTAGATTTTGCCCTTCCTCTAAGCTTTATTTTTAATTTCTTTGTTTTGCCTGTTACAATGCAGGATTATATTTTAAACCTTGTTAATTCAAACTGTGTAACGAGATCATGGAAAATTCAAATTTATTTGTGTAAGACATCAAGTGCTTTAGGTATATTTGTACTTGATTTTATTGAAATTTCTTCCACTTGTAGTACTCACAACTATTTTTGTCACTAAATTATACTATAATTTATTTTATAATCACAATTAGTTTAGAATTTAATAACATTTTATATGTGTGTTTGAATGTGTTTGTTGAATTATCGTCACTTGATGACAGTGCAAACAAATCAAACATCATCTTAGGGGATTTGTTTACTGCCTCCAAAAGAGGGTGTTGGTGTGGATGTTTGAAGACGGTATTTTGCCATATTGTTTTCAAACATCCATTTAGGAGTGTTTTATGTTTCTAATAAAACTTTTATAGATGCTTATACGAAACTTAAACTTTAAAAATTTAACTCTATGTTTGGATGGAGTGTCTAATTTCTAAAATAAGAAAAATTTTTCAAAAAAGTGTTGTTATCAACTTTTTTCATATTTCTTCTCATTTTGAAAAAGAAAAGCTATCTTAGTTTTAAACATACTTTATACAGTATCATTGGGAAAAAGAAAAGAAAATTTTTTCATAATACATCATTCTCAATATCATTTCTTCTTATTCTAAATAACTTTTTATTTTTAAAAAGAAATTTTTTTTTTACATATTTAAACAACATCTTATTTTTAAAATAAAAATATTTTTTCATTTAAAACAAAAAAAAAAAAAAAAAACTTCACAATCGAACATGCAATCTAAACGAAACCTAAATCTTTGTTATTTTCCCTCTAACGGTAAGTTCCCAAATATTGTTATTTTCCCACTGCACAACTCTTTTAGGTCAAGACAAAAAATCATTACTGCTCAGGTCCACATTAAGGACAAAAAGAGCCGTAATGTTTGACGCTCAGTCTTGGAAGTGATGTTACATCAGAAGTCACTAATAATTGTCAACCACGCTGCACCGCCTTTTTTAATTTAAAATTTTATTTTATAAGTGGCATTTAAATTAGTAGGAAGTCCAATTTAGATTTTCAATTATGATAATGGAAGAAATCGAATTTACTTACACCAGAATTCCAATGTTTTAAAAATAGAAATGAAAAACAAATATACGAGGAAATTTAAGCAAACAAGTCCAATTCTTGAATAAATTTTGGGTCCGTTTGGTGAAACGGTTTGAGTTGAAAATTTTAAGTTTAAATAGTAATTTTTGTTGACTTTTCAGAAAAGACAAAAAACTTTTTCAGAAAAGATAAAAAACTTTTTCAAAAAAGATAAAAACTGAGATGAAAATTTTGAGTTTGAGTTGGTGAAGCAAACGAGGCCTTTATTTCCACTATAAATGAGTATCACCTTCTAGAAGATGCTTCCCATATTTTGCTAACTGAATGTGGGAGATTGGGAGATCAACTGAAAAATGAAAAAAAAAAGGCTTTATAAAGTAAACACTTCCCTTGATGGTGGGGTAACTCGTAAACGAGCGATTGATCTTGAAGCAGAGAGATGACTATTAGAAAACGACAATAAAGATAAGACAAAAAAAAACTCCAATAAATTAAAAACGACAATAGTTTTGAAAGATCAATACATCTTTACAATGAGATAGAAATTTTAGATGAAACGACAGACTCTAAAAAATGATGCAAAAACAAAAAAACAAAAAACCGTTATTAGCCCGATAATAGGAGAAAATGACAACGGTACATGAGATGACAACATTCTAGAAAAAGGTGACATCCAGTTAAAACGACAGCAAGTCGCTTGAAAATGACGTACTCAACAAACATATCTGAATACAAACATCGCATAAACGACAACAAAGTGGAAAGCGACGAATCCTAGATAAACGATTGAGAAAACAATAAGTCAACAACATCAACTGATTTCGATAGAGATGACGTCATAGAAAAAGCAACTTTGAAAGTGTCTTTGAAAAATGATAATTGACGGAATAGAAGACCGATTCATTGAATTAAGCAAAGCTTTTTTTTTTCTTTTTTTTTTTGGTGTACGCAAATTGCACAAAATAAAATACAGGTCTCACGCAAATTTCCGTCAAAATCTCTATCAATTTTCAGAGCCAAAAGGAAAAATAGAAGGTTTTGCCCATTTGAGATGAAATGGACTAATGCTAGTTACACCACAAAAATTTATTATAAAAAATTACAAGTGCATAATATCATTAATAAATAATAAAATGATAAATAAAGTATCATTCTCACAAGAATTATCATTGTTAATTATCAAAATTATATTAACTCCAACTTTATTTGAATAACCGAAAAGAGATTTTTTAAAGAAAAATAACAAAATATATTCATTAATATTTCTCAAATATTAATAATTAATTATAAGAAGACTTATCACCTCTCGATCTCAAACAACTTATCATAATTCATCAAGAACCAGAAATTCATGATGCTGTACAAGTTTCATAACTATCTCTAACTCATGACAATCTCATAGTAGATTAAATAATGACTTATTCAATTATCACTTCTTAGTATCAAATCAAATATCAAAGCATGCAAAAGTTGACCAGAAATTCACAAGCATTAAGCACAAATTAAAATACTCAATATATAACTAAAATAGACATCAATTAATTAAAAGTAGAAAAACTCAAATAATCATAATCTGGATAGATCGTATCTCTAAAAAAGAAAATTACTTCATAAAAAAAATAGAAATCTACAAATAAAGATTTTATTATTCTCAAATTACAAAAATAAAAAGATAATAAAATAAAACAAAAAAACCCAATTTGAAGGAATCACATGTCTCCAAAATCTTCTCTTAAATTTTCTTCTCCCTCTCTTCTTGATAATTCAAGATAGGCTCTTCCTAATTTTATAAAAAACCAAACCTAAAACTTAAAATATTTTTTTCTTTTTTTTCTTCTTCTGGTTTTCGGCTCCAAGTAGCTAAAGACAATGGGCACGAAGCCCTAAGCTTCTATTTATAAGCCTCCTCAGCCGACTTCAACTTTCCCCCTTTTTTTTTTCTTCCTTTTCTTTTCTCTTTTGGCTTTAGCAAGCCTGTCGCCAGTTAACCCTAGGGGGCCCACATGGACAAGTGGCGTGCAATGATTGAAGATGGGATGGAGCTGGGACGTGTGGCACGCTGGAATTTGCTGGAACATGCAGAGCGCTGGAACTCGTCACACTATATCTGGCAACTGCTGATTGATGCTGACACGCGCACTCTGAACTCACCTGGCTGGGCGAGTTCCATGTACTCGCGATCCTAGGCTACTAACGAGGTGATCCGACGACCAGTTGCACACGTGGTGCGCGTGAGTTGATGGGAAAATCCTAAGCTATTGATTTGAATTTTTGATATGATTTAAGTTCTAAATTACTAATTTTTACCCTTTTAATATAATTAACCTACGTACTTCAAAAAACAAAATAAATTTGAAAAAAAATTAAAATAAAATATTAAGATTGTAGTAAAAATATAAATTTAAAAATACTAAAATAACTCTATTTTATAGAGTTATCAATAGATCAGAGATAAACATGTGTAAAGTCATGGACAAACACTCTATAGCATAGCCAGTAGACTTATCATACGGTATAAAAGAAAATTTCACAATAACATAACCAATACGGTATTAATAGTACAAAACATCCCAACAGCACATCTATAAAAACATAAACAATACAACATTAGACAACATAGAACATAGTATCCCAATAAAAACATATCATAATCACACACAAGACACAACGCTTATTAAAACTCACAAACAGAGCAAACATTTTGTAACCTCCAATGAATTACTCTTATGTGTTGGTCCTCTGCATCCTCTGCCTCAGCCTTACCACTTTGACTGCAACCGCCACAATTATCCGTTCTTTACTGCCGTCAACAAAGCGGAAATAAGCGAGTCTCCATTTCCTTTTGAAAACCAAAGACCCAATAACTCCTCATAGACCAGTTGCATATCCAGCCAATTATGATGAAGTAAAACAACATCTTTTCTTTCTTGGCTTCTTCCTGATCTTCATCTCCATGGCCTCTGCTTGTTGGAGGTTGAACCGAGTCATCGCCACCTGGACATTTCTTTGGCAGTGGATCGCCGCAGAGTTGAACGTTGCCAGCATAGATTGAGGTTGGATTTTCAAGAGTTTGAAGCTGATTGCCCTTTGGAATCCTCCCCGACAAGTTGTTAAATGACAAGTTGAGGTAGTTTAGTGACGGAAGGGTTGACATGCTGTCTGGAATTTCACCAAAAAGTTGGTTGTCTAAGAGGTCAAGTGCCTCGATTGACTTTAGTTCCCCTATGTTATCTGGGATGTTTCCAGATAAATGATTATGTGATAAATTTTGACTCTGCAATCCAGAGAGAGTCCCTAGCTCCTCGGGGACTGATCCATTTAACTTATTACTAGAGAGGTTCACACTATCAAGAAGTCGCAATGTTTTTGTGTACTCCAGGTATGTTCCTTTAATGGCCACTGAGACATTCTCTCTATACCACTGTGTTGCATCGTCAATAAGTTCAGGTTCTGTTGCAGGAGCAAATATTGGTGCAGGTGCTGGCGTAACCAATGCGACAATTGGTGGAGGCGGTGTTGCAACAATTGTTGGACCTGGTGCACTCGCTATGGGAACGCTGGCAAGTCTCATTCCACTGAGCTTTCCAAAGCAACTAGGAATTCCTCCAGAGGCTTCCACTCTAATTATCCCACCACCAACAACAAACAAGACAATCTGGACCGTCCACTGCCTCGTACATGTCCAGAGTACTTCCGGTCAATAGGGGAGCCACATGTAACTTAGCAGGGGCAAGTGCCCCTACTTATATTTTAAGAAATTGATTTCTAACATTAAAATTTTTCATAAATTTTAATTGTCACCATTTTATGAAATATTCTCAACTGCGCCTTCTATTCAGATTTTAATATGTAAATTTTAACTCTTAGAATTTCGACAGAATTCACTTATACCTCTACTTTATACCTAAATTTTTAATGAATCCACATTTAACTATTAAAATATATAGGTATATCCATATTTAGGGGGGGGGGGGGGGTGTGTGTGTGGAAAAAAAACTATCTATAATTTTTTTCACTTAAAAAAAAATTTACTAGCTCCGGCTGCTGCCTCCGGTATTTACGAGGACTTGAGGCCGTGGGCCCACACAGGAATATCGGTGATATGGTGGAGAGGGCCAAGCAGGTGATCTTGAATGGAAAGGCTTACGTGGAGACCTATCAGAAGGCGTTCTAGAATAGAGATGTTTTTACGCTGTGGAAGATCCCACAGTTGCTACGGAAGTATCCGAGAAGAGTGCCTGATCTGGAGCTGATGTTTGAGTGTGTTGACTGGCCAGTTGTTTTGACAAAAGCTTACAGTGGGCCCGATGCCACGTCACCGCCACATTGTTGCAATAGGATATAGATAATAATACACTGGATAATTGATATTGTGTTCCCTGATTGGTCGTTTTGGGGTTGGTAAGAAAGACATCTATCTAAAACTCACTTTTTTCCCCCCTCTGAAATTCATTTTTTTCCTTTTTTTTCATCCACCAATAATGCACTACATAATTAACGTAATATATAATAATAATAATAATAATAATAATAACACTACATAATGTTCAACAAAAAGATAAAACTCATGATCAATGATGTTCAGTACTTTTTTTTTTTTGAAAATGCTTAATTAATGTGGTTGCAGACTTTATTTAAAAGTAGATTTATATCAAATTTTAAAAAATAATTTTATATCTTGTTCTTTAAATTTTTCACCCCTGATGTAAAAATAAAAAATTAAAAAAAAATCCGGAATTGATTATATGTACATTTTTGGCCCATTGATATGCACACGGATTATGTATACAAGAACAATAACCAATTTGAAATAATGCTGAAATTGACATGATTGGAGGTTTAGTTAAATATCCAATTTTGAACTTAATTTCCATTTGAAATTTACACATTGCAGTAGAGTCAGTTGTATGAATTACTGATAAATCAAGTCTATAGTCACAAATTTACATTAGTTTAATATTGATTTTTTATCGGTATCTTTATATTGAATTTCAGTGTCCAAATTTCTCATCCTAGATCAAAAAAAACTAATAATAAAAAAAAGAATAAAAAAGAAATGCTGATTATATATGCATTTTTTGCTCATAAATGCACACGTTTTGAAAATCGCATGATCACTTACTAAGTCTAAGATTTTTCAAGTAATGTGATAAAATAAAAAGAACAAAACTGAAAACTTTTTTTTTTTTTTTTTTTTTGGGGGGGGAGGGGCTGAACAATAGAAATGACATGCAAGGGGTGGAATGTGTATAGGCCAGAGATAAACAAAAAGCCGTGGGAGCCATTGTTAAAGGAGTTGGAGGAAGGAAACAAGAGAAGCAAATGGGTGGACAGAGAGCCTTTTGCTTATTGGAAGGGGAACCCGATTGTTGCCGCCACCAGACAAGACCTTCTCAAATGCAATCTTTCCGACAACCAAGGCTGGAATGCTCGTCTCTATGCCCAGGTTTTCTTCTCTTTTTTTCTTTTCACTTCGTTTATTCCAATATTTATAAACCAACCAGTCTCATGTCTAGATTTAAACGCCTTGCTCATTGCCTCTCTCGGCGAATGCGCGATTATATTAAAGAATCCAAAGAAGGGTACAAGCAATCGGATTTGGCCAGCCAATGCATTCACAGGTAAAACATAACATATCGATTTCACACTTCCTCTGCTTTAGCCAAAATTTCACATACAAATTTTGTTTTTTGTTTTGTTTTGTTTTTTTTTTTTTAAATCTTTTCCTTTGAAAATTCATGCAGATATAAGATCTACATTGAAGGTTCTGGTTGGTCTGTGAGTGAGAAATACATTCTTGCATGTGATTCTGTTACCTTACTTGTAAAGCCCCATTACTACGATTTCTTCACTCGAGGTTTGGTGCCAAATCAACAATACTGGCCTATTAAGGATGATGACAAGTGTAGATCAATTAAGTTTGCCGTCGATTGGGGCAACTCTCACCAGAAAAAGGTTAATTATGTTATACTACTACTCTTGTTTTATGTCCTCGTGAATACAAGCTCAAACTCAGTTCAAGTTTGCTTTCTTCATCCGAATATTGAGTTACGAAACTTTTTCTTTTGAGAAAAATAAAGATCCAATCCAAAGACCCTTAAGAGAGTTCGCCAGATCGGTGCTTCTAGGTTTCAATATGAATCTCTAGCAATATTTAAAAGGGGCCAAGGTGTTCCAATTTTATACAAAGAACCTACCATGAACCTGACCTGAATGGTAAACTTTTAAATGCCGTTTCTAAATATTGTTTCTAATCCGGTTGTTCTTATGGGTGCTATTAGGCTAAATCCATTGGAAAGGCGGCGAGCAGGTTCATTCAGGAAGAGTTGAAGATGGAGTATATGACTACATGTTTCATCTTTTAAATGAATATGCCAAGCTCTTGCAATTTAAGCCTACTATTCCTGAAAAGGCAGTTGAATTCTGTTCCGAGTCCATGGCTTGCACAACACATGGACTGCGGAAAAAGTTCATGATGGATTCAATGGTGAAGGGTCCTGCAGACAATAGCCCATGCACCATGCGACCACCTTATGGTCCTTCCTCTCTTTATTCACTCATCAAGAGAAAGACAAGTTCAATTCAACTAGTGGAAATGTGGCAGAACAAGTTCTGGGAGAACCAAAATAAGCAGCCATACACAAGTTTTCTTTTTATATAAAAAAGTTTCATGTCATGTGTACAGAAAAGTAGCAAGCAGCCATAGGCAAGTTTCTTTTATATGATTTCATTTTAGACTTGATAAAGGATGCCACTAGATTTATATACCATAATATAATATCCGACATTTGAGGATTTATATTTTTTTAGCAACAACGATCTCAGACCCTCAGTCATGCACACTTTTCCCAATCAGAGCACTGTCATGGCATGGGTTGCAGAACTTGTTTAAACAGAAAAATAAAATTATATTAAAGGATTGAAACCAATGACAATAACACTAGTTAGATATAAATACCCGACCGATTCTAGTAGAGCAATATGTCCAAGTGAGAAGCAGAACATTCATAATAACATGTCCAATACAACATTCCACAGCCCAAAACATAATAACCCCAATAACATTCATGAAAACACAATGAATACGATATTAAACAATGTCTACGAAACAAAATATCCCAATAACATTCATGAAAACAGAACTAATGCAAAATTATCCATTGTAAAACATAATATCCCAATAAAACAACTAACAACAACACCAAGTACAAAAGAGAAAGAGACATGTATTTATTGGAACTAACAAACAGAGCAAACTTTTGGTGACCTCCTTAAGTTACTCTTCACTGTTGGTCCTCTCCATCATCTTCTTCAGCCTTGCTACTTTCACCGTTACCATCGCAAGCATCCATTCTTTAGTGTTGTCAACAAAACGGAAATAAGCCACTCTCCAGCTCCTTTTGAAAACTAAAGTCCCAATAACTCCCCACAAACCGGTTGCATAGCCAGCAAATACAACGAAGTAGAATAATATCTTTTCTTTCTTATCTTCTTCATGATCTCTCTCTCCATGGTCAGTGCTTGTTGGAGGTTGGGCTGAATCATCATCCCCTGGACATTTCTTAGGCAGTGGATTCCCACAGAGGTCAAGGTTTCCATCATAAATCGATGGATCAGTGAGAGTTTGGAGCTGATTGCTTGTCGGAATCTTCCCTGACAAGTTGTTGTGCGACAAGTTGAGGTGGCTAATTGACACTAAGGCCGACATGCTCTGTGGAATCGTGCCATTAAGATTATTATCAGAGAGATCAAGAGATTCCAGCAACTTCAGTTCTCCTATCTTGCTGGGAATATTTCCCGACAAGTGATTGTGTGACAGATTCAAACCACGCAATCCAGATAGAAGACAGAGCTCCTCCGGAATGATTCCGACGAGTTTATTACTGGAAAGGTCCAAAATGTCAAGAAGTTTCAGCTGCATTTTCGTGTATTCAAGATCTACTCCTTTTGTGACTTGTCGGACCTTTTCCCTATTCCAGTTTGTATCATCATCTTCAGGCTTTGGTGCATACGCTGGTGCTGATATGGGTGGTGACACGGCTGGTTCTAATGCTGACGGTGTCGCAGTTGGTTCTGATGTGGATAGTGTCGTGGCTGGTTCCGATGTGGATGGTGCCACGGCTGGTTCTGATATGGGACCAGGAACTTTTTCCATAACCATGCCTATGAGTTTTCCAAAGCATCGAGGGATCCCCTCTCTCAGGTTATTATTGGCAAGATTCAAGTTTTGCAATTTATGGAGTTGACAGAGTTGTGGAGGAATGCTTCCGTTTAACATATTTTTCCGAAGACTGAGAATCCGTAATGATGAAAGGTTCTCTCCAATCCAGGTTGGTATAGATCCAGCAAAATTATTCTCACCAAGATCAAGAAGTTCCAACTCTTTGCAATTTCTCAAGGCTACTGGAAGCTCCCCTGTGAGATTATTTTTGTCAAGATGCAACCTTTTGAGGTAGGAAAGGTGCCCAACTGAATGTGGAATAGTCCCTGAAAGCTTGTTGTCTGATAGATTTATAACAACAAACCATTGAGTATCTCTCCAACAACGAGGTATTTCCCCAGAGAGCTTGTTTCTTGAAAGGTCCATAACTTCGAGAGCTTCCAGTTTGCACAACGAGTTTGGCAACTGACCGATCATTAGGTTGTCGCCAAGAAGTAGCGTTGTTAGTTCTGGCATATTATCTACAATATTCGTTGGAAGGTTTCCACTGATTTTATTTGAAGAGAGATCCAAATGGGACAGAGACATGCGATGAAGCCATATTGGGAAACCCCCAGAGATATTAGCATTCGACAAATCTAGTACACTAACATCCTTTTGTGTTTGAATCCAATGGGGAAATTGAGATCCAAACTTACAAGATGACATGTTAATGTAGTAGAGATGAGTAAAAGGAGGCACCCAATCATTTTTGAATTTGCAACTCAGATGGTTGGAACCAATGTCCAATGTTGACAGGTCTGAAAGGTTCCCAAAGTTCAATTCAGAAACAACTCCCTGCAAGGAATTGGAAGAAATATCTAATCTCCGTAGGTTCACTAGTTGTCCAAGGCTTTCAGGGACATATCCGATCAGCTTGTTATTTGAAAGATCCAAGTTTTCCAACATTGACAATCTCCCCAAGGATTGTGGAATCGTCCCGTTCAATTGATTCTGAGAGAGTAGTAAACTTTTTAACATTGACAATTCCCCGAGTGAAGATGGAATGGAACCATAAAATGAATTAGCAGAAAGATCAAGGAATGTCAAACCCTTGAAATTCCCCAAGTAATCCGGCAAACTTCCACTAATTTCATTGCGCGATAGACTCAGAAAATCTAAGTTGTACGTGAGGCATCTTGATGAATTCTTGTTACTTCTTAAAATCTCGCCAACAATTGAGTTTCCAGACAAATCCAATGAGTTTAAAAAACAAGCATTATTTAACATTGACAACATCCCACCTTCAATATTCTTAAACTCATTGGATCCAAGATTGAGATCAACAAGGCTCTTAGAATTAACTATCCATAATGGAATAGTGGAATTGAAGTAGTTTGATGAAAGATCAAGTGATATAACTGTAGTTAGGTTCTGAAGAGCATCAGGAATTGGTCCCTTAAGTCCATTATTTCCTAGACCAAGGAACTGTATGCTTTTGAGGAAGGTGGAATTAAGAGAACCACAAGTAAAGTGAATGTTTTGAATTCCACAACCATATAAGCGCAATTCTATCAGAGAGGGAAGTGTATTAAGTACCTGCATCAGATCAAGTGCCTTACTAAGGTTTATGCCGCTCATGACAAGGTGTTGCAAAGATGAAAGCCTTGAAATCCCTTGGAGATTATCCATAGCCACGTCACTAGAATAAGGGGCAATCCATTGATAACTGAGATCAAGTTCTCGAAGTGAAGTCATGTTCTGGAGAGCATTTGGAATTGATCCAGTAAGACCATTACCCCACAGACTAAGGAACTGAACGCTGGTGAGGAAGGTGGAATTAAGATAACCACGAGGAAAGTGGATGTTTTTGATTCCACAGTTATTTAAGCGTAAGCCTACCAAAGAGGGTAGCGTATTAAGTACCAGCATCACATCTAGTACCTTACTAAGGTTTACGCTGCTCATGTCAAGGTGTTGTAAAGATGAAAGCCTTGAAACCCATTGGAGATTATCAACATATAATCCACCACCGAAGTAGTAAGACTCTTGGTAACTGAGATCAAGTTCTCTAAGTGCAGTGATGTTCTGGAGAGCATTCGGAATTGATCCAGTAAGACCATTACCATGCAGACCAAGGAACTGAACGCTGGTGAGGAAGGTGGAATTAAGATAACCACTAGGAAAGTGGATGTTTTTGATTCCACAGTCATTTAAGCGTAAGCCTACCAGAGAGGGTAGTGTATTAAGTATCAACATCACATCAAGTGCCTTACTAAGGTTTACGCCGCTCATGTCTAGGTATTGCAAAGATGAAAGCCTTGAAAACCATTGGAGATTATCAACATAAAATCCACCACCGGAGCTGTAAGACTCTTGGTAACTAAGATCAAGTTCTCTAAGTGCAGTCATGTTTTGGAGAGCACTCAGAATTGATCCAGTAAGACCATTACCATACAGACCAAGGAACTGAATGCTGGTGAGGAAGGTGGAATTAAGAGAACCACGAGGAAAGTGGATGTTTTTGATTCCACAGTTATTTAAGCGTAAGCTTACCAGAGAGGGTAGCGTATTAAGTACCAACATCACATCAAGTGCCTTACTAAGGTTTACGCCGCTCATGTCAAGGTGTTGCAAAGATGAAAGCCTTGAAACCCATTGGAGATTATCAACATATAATCCACCGCCAGAGTAGTAAGACTCTTGGTAACTGAGATCAAGTTCTCTAAGTGCAGTCATGTTCTGGAGAGCTCTAGGAATTGGTCCAGCAAGTCTATTACCCTTCAGACCAAGGAACTGAATGCTTGCTAAGAAGGAGCTATTAAGAGAACCACGAGAGAAGAGGTTGTTTTGGAGGCCACAACCATTTAACCGCAAGTATATCAGAGAGCGAAGTGTAGTAAGTACCTGTGTTAAATCAAGTGCCTTACTGAGGTCCACGTAGCTCATCTCCAGGTGGGACAAAAACGAAAGACCAGAAACCCATTGGACATTATCGGCAAATAATTCTGAAGGGTATCCACCTAGATCAAGGATCTGCAAGCTAGAAAGGTTGCCAAGCTGAGCTGGAATCCTTCCTCCGAATCCTGCACTTGAGAGATTAAGATATCTAAGATGCTTTAAGGAGCCAAAGAACCCGGGAATTGGGCTGTAGCTAAAGTAGTTTCCACTCAGGTCCAAGTACTCCAGACGTTTCAACTCCACCAAACAAGAATTTATTTCTGTTGCAGATAGTTGCTCAAAAGTATTATAGTACCAATAGTAGTACATGACTGAATGACTTGGACTTGGTGCTCTAAGATCAAGTTTGACAACATGTCCGGTATTATGATTACAACTGACTCCGTTCCACTGGCAGCAATCATTCCCGGTCCAAGAGACTAACCGGTTCGAAGGATCGTTGAAACTGTGTTTGAGCTGTAGCAGAGCTTCTCTCTCTCTTTCAATGCAGCCGAAGGATGAGTTTTTGCAGAAACATAGCTGTAATCCTTCAACGAACAGCAGAACAACAAGAACAAGTACAACGGTCGAAGACCTCCCCATCTTTGATAACAATTGCTTCTCAGTCTCAGATGCAAACCATATAGTACTAACTCTTGCTAGCATAATAATGAGGTAGCCCTGGTCAACAATGAATGATTTGGTCTTCGTGCTTCAGTCCATGTCTCTGTCAACAATATTTGGAAAATTTAGAGCCGGAAGCTGGATACCAAGAAGGGAATTTAGTAACGCCACAACATTGATTGAGAAATAGCCCCTACTGTAAGCTATTTTCCTTTCTTTGTTTTGTTTGTTACAGAAGTTGTTATTGTTATTATTATTATTATTATTATTATTATTTTTTATGCTGAAGGGTTGTAAATATTCTCACAACCAGAAATCAGGCAATTTAATTCTCACTTTGAAGAAAGGTTAATGTTTTCAGTAATAACATGTCTGAGAATAGTATGACTTAACGTATTTCCTTTATGTTCAAAACGAAATTTTGTAGACTGTCCAAGACATAGTTTGTAGGCTGTTTATTCAGTTTCCGTTTTGCAACAATTTTACTGTTTTGCTAATCTTGATCATTTTTTTATTTTTATTTTTATTTTTATTTTTTAATAAATTTAGCTTTATAACCACCTACCGGCTTTCCTTTTGTTCCTATGTACGTCCTATGATAAACTTCTTAATCTATAAATTATTTAGGCATAATGATATTTACCGTTTAAAAACATCTGTTGGTAGTTTGTTTCCAATTTTACAAATTTTTTTTTTAAACCTATATCCATGATTTTAATCTTCCTATATATAGCTAAGATTATACATTCTTTTTTTCATAAAAAATTCATCTTTCATGTAATGAATCAGGCTTAATCATAAAAATACTTTTCATTTTATTTTTACTAGTTTATACAAATAATAGTGTTTTTCTGTGAAGAATTCGATATTATTTTTATTATTTTTGAATTTATTTGGTTGAGGCATAATTGGTAACCATCCGATTTATAGTAGATTACATAAATAAATTTGTGTTTTAATAAAGAATTCATTGGATTTTTCAGATTCAATTCAAAATTAAAAAAAAAAAAAGAGAGAAAAACTAATTTGCATTTATTAAAGGTAATTCTCATTTGCAAGCAAAAAAAAAAAATCATCTTTAAAGTCAAAAAAACAAAAAAGGAAAATATGAGAATCTGTGTAAATTAAATGAAATAAAGTCAGTTATGGTAAATGGCAAAATATGTACTACATATATATATTTCATAAGAAATAAATGTATATGTAATATTATTTAAAAACGGACATATTTCAAAACGGGACCCTAAAAATAGACATTTTGTGTAATTATTTCTACAGTTTTAACTTACAAATAAAAAAAAATCCAATTTTTTTGATGAAGAGTAATTAGTCAAAATGGTCCCCGAATTCTTTTAAATATGATGATTCGGTCCTTTTTTTTTTTTTTTAATTTTGACCGAGATGATCATAAACTCTTTAAATGTTGACAATCTTAGTCTTTTCCATCCAATTATGTTAAGTTTCTAACAAAAAAGATCATATGAGCCATTACATGAGTTAGATTAACCATTAAAGATGAAAATACTTTTTTTTTGCCCCCCTAAACACTACCCAATATACATTTAAAATTAAAAAAAAAAAAAGAAAGAGAGAGAAAGAGAGAGAGAGAAGAAAAGAAGAGACATAGAGATCCGCCCAGGCCAAACCCCCCCCCCCCAAACCGTGTCAGCTTTTCCGTCGCCAAGCTCAAACAACCCCCCCCCCCCCACCGATTGTCGTCTCCGTCGCCAAGTTCAACGCCCCCTTCCCCCCAGCCCCAGTTCGTCTTCTCCACCGTCAAGCTCAATACCCCCGGATCTGGGCTACCCCCCTCCCCTCGACTTCGAGAGAGGAGAGATGAATTGTAGTTTTTTTTTTATTAAACTAATTATTGTTAAATTACTAAAATATCCCATCAAATTAGATCACATGCATCACATATGACTCATTCCGTTAAAAATTTAACGGATCTAGACGGAAAGAACTAAGATTACTAACATTTAAAAAATTTAGGATCAACTCGACTAAAATTAAAAAAAAATATAAACTAAATAGTTACCTTTGAAGAATTCAGAGATCATTTTTGTCAATTACTCTTTGAAGAATAAAGAGTTAGAAAATTAAACCCGGCATTCAAGTCCTTGGATTTGTTGAGAACCATTTTGAAACCTCTATAGAAAGCTTGTTCTAAAGTTGAAAAAAAATATAGGGGGTGTTTGGTGAA
Source organism: Ficus hirta (assembly GCA_038430175.1). Classification (NCBI taxonomy): domain Eukaryota; kingdom Viridiplantae; phylum Streptophyta; class Magnoliopsida; order Rosales; family Moraceae; genus Ficus; species Ficus hirta. The sequence goes on along the minus strand of CM076594.1, from coordinate 2,819,444 downwards.
TGAGTTTAGTTTAAGATTTTTAAGTTTCAATAGTAATTTTTCAGAAAAGATAAAAAAAATTTTCAAAAAAAATAAAAAACTTTTTCAAAAAAAAATAAAAATCATAATAAAAAAAATATAATTTAATTTAAACTAAACTTGTGACCAAACAGACCCATAATCGATTTGAGCTTAATCCAAAAACTCTATTCTTTCTTATAGAAAAAGTTATGAAAATCATACAAAAGATGAACTTTTTCCTTGTAAAAGCACCAGGACACTAGGAGTTTGGAGTTTGGTTTTCTTTCTGAGACCTGACACACGCAAGGGAGGGGAGTTCCTCTTTTGGACCAATTTTTTTTTGGGTTATCTTTTTTTATGTTCACTGACACACGCAAGGGACGGGAGAGAGAGAGAGAGAGAGGGAGCGAGAGTGGGGTGGGTTTGGGGAGTTTCTCTTTTGGATCAATTTTTTTTTTATTTTAACCTTATAAATAATAAAATCATCAATTTTAATATTATAGTATATATAAATATAAGAAAATGTTAAATTTATTATTATTTTTTATATAATTTTATTTTTTATTTAAATATTTTTTTTATTTAGATAATTTTTTTAAATATACCTAATCATGTGTGATACACATGTTTTTTAACTAGTACATTAGAAAGTTTAAAATGAGCTACTGTTCACCAAGTTTAGTTGAAAACGGCCGTTTTGGGGAGGGAGGGAAGGGGAGAGAGAGAGAGAGAGAGAGAGAGCGAGCTTGTATTTGGGGTTTGTTTTCCTCTCCGAGTCCTGACACACGGACGGGACAGGGGAGGGGAATAGAAAGAGAGGGAGAGAGAGAGAGAGTCTTTTTTTTTTTTTTTTTTTTTGGGTTTTGTTTTTTTATGTTCACTGACACAGGCAAGGCCACAGCGGAGCGGGGAGAGAGAGAAAAAGAGAGAGTGAGGGTGGAGTTTTTAGTCCAATTTTCTTTTTCTTTTGTTTTTTCCCCCCTTTTTGGCCCTTTTTTTTTCTTTTCTTTATTTTTATTTTCATTTTAATTTTTTAAATGATAAGATTATTAATTTTAATATTATGAAAAATATAAAAAAAATATCAAATTTATAATATTCTTATATATATAATCCTATTTTTTACTTATATATTTTTTTATTTTAATATATTTTTTAAAATATATCTAATCATGTACATCACATGTGTTTTTAAACTAGTATCCATATAAAATATCTATTCTCACTATTGCATTTTTTATTTGAAACTCATGAAAACGTGCTCATGTAATCATACTCATTAATGTAAAATTGTGCTGTTATACAAAATCATAATATCCACAAACATGCTAATTATTGTTGTGAGTAGTTGATGGTTTTTACTTACCTTAACATCCGATAAATATTGATAGCGAAAGTACTGACAACTTGAAGAAGCCTTGTATTTATTCCTATTTGAATAACAACATGCCGATAACCGCATTAGTAGACCTAATCTTCCAAACTAAGAATTAGAAAGCTATCAAAATGAGATCTATTCATGTAATTTCATGTACTACCGTATTAAGTATATTATTATAAAATCATGAAAAAAAAAAATTCTTGACAGATACATCCTATAATTTACCAATGATATTATATAGCACAAAGCTAAATCAAGTGTGCCACACGAAGGAGTACGTATACACCAATAAATATCCTCCGTCGTTTGCTTACGTCTCCGAAAGAATCATAACATATATAAGTCTATATACATGAAAGAATTGAAAATTAGAGAATATCCCATATGGTGGAATCCTAACGGATCCTTTTGGGGTACATACTCGTATTTGATATCTAGTTTTTTTTTTTTTTTTTTTTTTCAAACTCTAATTGAAATATCTCCAAAATCTCCTAATACCATCCATATGTTGTACATATATATATATATATATATATATGTATGTATTTACAAAGCATAGTAGAACAACATATTTATATCTCTTACACAAGAACTAGAAGACTATTACCTTATAAGCACTTGAATGAAATGGAAAGAACAATTGGTAATTGAGGTGGAAAGAGAAAGAGATGGTGGAGAATGTAAGCGGTGGGAGAATAAAAAGTAAGACCTGATGTCTTTGGAGTGAAGTCGATTAAAGACGGTGTGTAGCTAGTTGGTTCTCTTTTTTTTTTTTTTTTTTGGTGAATATGGTTCTAAAGTTGTTGCCGACTTAGTCATATGCATGACTTTATACACGTTATTAACAATTATATATATATATATATATATAAATACTCTCATTTAAAGTATTATCTGAGAAAAAGTTAATAGCGATATAAATAATTCCTGTCAACCCAAGCTAAATTTATGTCAAAATAAAATATTGAAACTAATTAGAAAATTAACTGATAAAGAAATCCTAACATAAATATTACATTCAAATGCATTGGTTTCCAAAAACCACTCTTCTTACTACAAAAATAACTCATAATTAAAATCCTTATATGTATGTAAGTTAAAAGCTCAAAAAATCGGATGATACACACTCAAATATGGTACACACAAACCATTATTTTGAATTCTTTATCTCGCTTGGTTTTACCTTCACCTTGCATAGTGATTATGATTTATGAAAGTATGAGCACGAGTAAATCATATTAGTCCAATATTCATGTCTCCTATGTAGGAATTAATTTATTCCTATATAATGATTGAAAAAGATTGATTAATGATCTTTTTGTCGTGTTCTATGGAGCAGGGCATTAGAAATTCCAAACACCTCTCCGGGGCAGTGCTGGTTTGAAGCCGACGAAAATTCTAAAAGAGGTCTTCTTCACCTTTTTTTTTTTTTAAACTAAAATTTATTAAATATATAATTAAATAATTAAATCTATTCAAAACCTTTTTTTTTTTTTTGCCTTTTTAGATACAAAATTATTAATTAAAATTCTATTTTCAAGTTTATCTTAGTTATTTAGGTTTTAAAACTAAGTAATTTCTGAAATATACAAAAAAATAACATGAAATCAAATAGCAATTGTGAAACTCAGACAATAATGAACAAAAAAGATATAACCTAAAAAGAATATTGAGAAGGAAGCAGTAAAGTAAGTCCGATTAGAACTTTTTTTTAGTTCTCCTTTTTTTTTTTTTTTTTTTTTAAGTGATAAGTTAGATAAATGAAAATATATATTCGTAGGTAAATTATTAAATACACTGTTATTTTTTTGTTAAAAAAATTAAAGACTTTCAAGTTTTTTTCCTTCCTTAATAAAGCCGGTTCAAAATTTGATGTTAGAATTTTTATTTTTATTTTTAATTTGGACCTAATTAATAAGAGGCCTTAAGTTATCAATTTGTAAATAATAAGTGATTGATCGATTGATCAATCACTTTCAAAAAAATATGATAATTTTACTAATTTTATAAAATTTGGGTCATTTTATTAAAAAACTTCTTTGAAAAAAAGATCATTTATTCATATATCCCCTGATATATAATGTTCGATTTTAGGAAATGACAAGACAGTAGAAAGTGACAAATTGCAATTAGTAACAGAATCTGATAAAAAGACGATCACCAAAAAAAAAAAAATACAAACTTCTCTTGAATTATATCATTAGTGTTAACATATCCCTAAATTATAAAATGTACATGTACATTCGAATAATAATATATGTGTCAAAATATCTCATCCATTTATTTTTGTTAATTTTCCAGCAATATTTTATTAAAATACCATTTGATCTTTATATTTGAATAAAATTATCCCTCAGTATATAATATATGTGTCGAATATTATATATTTCAGCAGTTGGAAACTTTTGAACAGACGAAACCACTCGGATGTTATTAATATAATATATTTAGTCACAACTTGACCTTGGTTGAGAAATAAAATTATTTTCTATTCTGGGATAACTATGAAATTTCCTAAAATATTTCAACGCTCCCTCTCTCTCTCTTTTCTAACAATTTGAAATGGTCTAAGTTGTTAACGAAATTGCCTAATGCTTTGCATAGTCTACTTGATTTTGATGAAATTTCATCCGATTCTTCCTAGTCTTTAGTCAGCCGAATGGACCAATATATTAAAAGAATATTACTTTTATTGTTACCATATATTAAAATATATCAAATAGAAGACTTCATGGAGGTACAAACACATAGAATAATGGCGTACTGGAAATTAATTACGAGAAAATTTGACTAAGCTTCTTGATTGGTCTAATGCTCAAGTAATATATCCTGAATTTACGCGTAATTATTCCCGACTAAATTAATTAAAATAAAATTCATCGGAGCACCTCATGGAGCACGCACTGCTATTTTTTAAAACTCAGTTTTGGAAGCTTCATACATGAATTAAGGTTGTATTAGCAAGACTTGACCACGAGAGCGTCAATATTATCATCTTATAATAGTATTTGTTTTTGGAGAAGAACTCTCTTTCTGGGTAATTTCACAGGTCGTAATGATCTCACTTTGTGATTATTTATTTATTTATTTTTAATCTTGACCAGTTTTCCAAGTAGCATACGAAATCTGCTGAACAAAATTAATACAAATTAGGGAAAAAAATCCGGCAGTCCTAGATTTTTCCATACTTGAGAAGAGCAATATTCTCTCAAATGCAAGCCATATTCAATACTATTAACCCAGGACTACTAATTTAGGAGGCAAGTCAATGAAAATTAATTTGGTCTAAGTGCTTGAAGTGCACGTCTATTTCAGCAGTTGGAGACCTATTTTAACTCGAAAGACCCGTAAAAAAAGAACCATTTAGTTGCTCCAACGACTTTAATTAATTTAGATTTTGCCCTTCCTCTAAGCTTTATTTTTAATTTCTTTGTTTTGCCTGTTACAATGCAGGATTATATTTTAAACCTTGTTAATTCAAACTGTGTAACGAGATCATGGAAAATTCAAATTTATTTGTGTAAGACATCAAGTGCTTTAGGTATATTTGTACTTGATTTTATTGAAATTTCTTCCACTTGTAGTACTCACAACTATTTTTGTCACTAAATTATAGTATGATTTATTTTATAATCACAATTAGTCTAGAATTTAATAACATTTTATATGTGTGTTTGAATGTGTTTGTTGAATTATCTTCACTTGATGACTGTGTAAACAAATCAAACATCATCTAAGAGGATCTGTTTACCGCCTCCAAAAGAGGGTGTTTGTGTGGATGTTTGGAGACGGTATTTTGCCGTCTCGTTTTCAAACATCTGTTTGGGAATGTTTTATATTTTTAATCAAAATTTTTATAGATATTCATACGAAAGTCAAACTTTAAAAATTTAACTTTATGTTTAGATGGAGTATCTAATTTTCGAAATAGGAAATTTTTTTCAAAAGAGTATTTTTCTCAATTTTTTCCATCTTTCTTCTCATTTTGAAAAAGAAAAGATATCCCATTTTAAAATATATTTTGTGCAATACCATTTTGAAAAAAAAAAATCATTTTGAAATCTTTTCATGATGTATTATTTTTAATATTATTTTTTTTTATTTTAAATAATTTTTTTTAAGAAGAAAATTTTTTCACAAATTTAAATAATATATTATTCTTAAAATAAAAAAAAAATTTAATTTAAAATTAAAAAATTTTCTTTTTCAAAAATGGAATGGAACGGAACCTAAAACTTTGTTATTTTCCATCTTAACGGTAAGTTCCCCAAATGTGGTTATTTTCCCACTGCACAACTCTTTTAGGTCAAGACAATCATTACAGCTCAGGTCCACATTAAGGACAAAAAGAGCCGTAATGTTTGACGCTCCGGTGTTTGAAGTCTTGGAAGTGATGTTACATCAGAAGTCACTAATAATTGTCCACCACGCCCCAGCGCTTTTTTTTTTTTTTTTTTTTTTTTTTTAATTTTATCTTATAAGTGGTACTTAAATTGTTAGGAAGTCCAATTTAAACTTTCGATTGAGATAATGGAAGACATCGAATATACTTACACCAGATTTCCAATGTTTTAAAAATAGAAATGAAAACAAATATATGAGGAAATCTAAGCAAACAAGTCCAATTCTTGAATAAATTTTATTCCACTATAAATGAGTATCACCTTAGAGAAGAGGCTTCCCATATTTTGCTAACTGAATGTGGGAGATTGGGAGATCAACTGAAAATTTTTATTTAAAAAAAAAAAAAAAAGGCTTTATAAAGTAAACACTTCCCTTGATGGTGGGGTAACTGGTAACGAGCGTTTGATCTTGAAGCAGAGAGATGACTATTAGAAAACGACAACAAAGATAAGACAAAAAAAAAAAAAAAAAAACTCCAATAAATTAAAAACGATAAAAAATTAAAACGACAGTATTTTTAAAAGATCAGTACATCTTTACAATGAGAAACGAAATTTTAGATGAAACGACAGACTCTAAAAAATGATGCAAAAAAAAAAAAAAAAAAAAAACGGCTATTAGCGCGATAATAGGTGAATATGACAACGGTATATGACATGACAACATTCTAGAAAAAGGTCACATCCAGTTAAAACGACAGCAAGTCGCTCGAAAACGACGTACTCACCAAACTTGTCTGAATACAAACATCGCATAAACGACATCAAAGTGGAAAGCGACGAATCCAAGATAAATGACAGCATTTGATAAAGCAAGAAGTCAACATCAACAGATTTTGATGAGAGATGACGTCATAGAAAAAAACAACTTTGAAAGTGTCTTTGAAAAATGATAATTGATGGAATAGAAGACCGATTTATTGAATTAAGCAAAGGTTTTTTTTTTTTTTTTTTTTTTTTTTTTTGTGGTGTACACATGCAAAAATAAAATACAGGTCTCACGCAAAATTCCGTCAAAATCTCTGCCAATTTTCAGAACCAAAAGGTAAAATTGAAGGTTTTGCCCATTTGAGATGAAATAGACTAATGCTAGTCACACCACAAAAACTTATTACGAAAAATTACAGGGGCACAATATTATAAATATGTAATAAAATAATAAGTAAAGTATCATTTTTTTGAAAATTATTATTATCAATTATCAAAAATTATATTAACTCTAATTTTATTTGAATAATTGAAAAGAGATTTTTTAAAATAAAAATAACAAAGTAAGTAAAAAGATAAAAGATTTAAAATACTTAAAATTTAGGGTTTCTGATTCACCAGATTAATTATATTCAAATTCTCTAATCTAATTAATTAACGTCTATTCTCTATATTCATAGTGAATCTCTCTAATATATTTATTAATCTTTTTCAAGCATTAATAATTTATTATAATAAGCCTTATCACATCTTGGTCTCAAATAACTTATCATAATTCATTAAAAACCAGAATTTCATGATGCTGCACAAGTTTCATAACTATCTCTAGCTTATGACAATCTCATGATAGATTAAACAAGGGCTTATTCGATTATCACTTCTTAGTTCCAAATCAAATATCAAATTATGTAAAAGTTGATCAGAAATTCACAAGCATTAAGTATAGATTAAAATACTCAACATAAAACTGGAATAGATATCAATTAATTAAAAATAGAAAAACTCAAATAATCATAATCTAGATAGATCGTATTCCTAGAAAAGAAAATTACTTCATAAACAAAGATAGAAATCTACAAAATAAAGGTTTAATCATTCTCAAATTATAAAAATAAAAAGATAAGAAAATAAAACAAGAAAACTCAATTTGGAGATATCACAGGTCTCCAAAGCATTTTCCTAAATTTTCTTCTCCCTCTCTTCTTAATAATTCAAGATAATCTCTTCCTAATTTTACAAAAAACTAAATCTAAAACTTAAAATATTTTTTTCTTCTTTTTCTTCTTTTGGTTTTCGGCTCCAAGCAGCCAAAGACAACGGGCATGGAGCCCTAGGCTTCTATTCATAAGCCTCTTCAGCCGACTTCCACTTCCCCATTTTTTTATTTTTAATTTCTTTTCTTTTCTCTTTTGGCTTCATCAGGCCTGACGCCAGTCAGCCCTGGGGGCCCACATGGACAAGTGGTGTGCAACGGTTGGATGCATGGCACGCTGGAGTTCGCTGAAACACGCAGGCGCACACTGGAGCACTGGAACGCATCACACTAGATCTGGCAGCTGCTGATTGATGCTGACACGCTCACTCTGAACGCACCTAGCTAGGCGAGTTTCGTGTATTCGAGATCCTGGGCTGCTGATGAGGGGATCCGATGGCCAGGAGCGCGCATGAGTTGATTCGCAAGTGGGAAAATCGTCTCCGATAAATTTGGAAAAACATTAAGATAAAATACTAAGATTATAGCAAAAATTTAAGTTTAAGAAGGATAAAATAACTCTATTTTATAGAGTTATCAATAGACGAGAGATAAACATGCATAAAGCCATGGATAAACACTCAATAACATAACCAGTAGACTTATCATACAGTATAAAAGAAAATTTCACAATAACATAACCAATACAGTATTAATAGTACAAAACATCCCAACAGCACATCTATAAAAACATAAGCAATACAACATTAGACAACATAGAACATAGTATCCCAATAAAATCATATCATAATCACACACAACTACAGAAAACAACACATGCGCTTATTAAAACTCACAAACAAAGCAAACATTTTGTAACCTCCAATGAATTACTCTTATGTGTTGGTCCTCTGCATCCTCTGCTTCAGCCTTGCCACTTTGACCGCAACCGCCACAATTATCCGCTCTTTGGTGCCGTCAACAAAGCGGAAATAAGCGAGACTCCATTTCCTTTTGAAAACTAAAGTCCTAGTAACTCCTCATAGACCAGTTGCATATCCAGCCAATTATGATGAAGTAAAACAACATCTTTTCTTTCTTGTCTTCTTCCTGATCTTCATCTCCATGGCCATTGCTTGTTGGAGGTTGGGCTGAGTCATCGTCACCTAGACATTTCTTTGGCAGTGGATCACGGCAGAGTTGAACGTTGCCAGCATAGATTGAGGTTGGATTTTCAAGAGTTTGAAGCTGATTGCCCTTTGGAATCCTCCCCGACAAGTTGTTAAATGACAAGTTGAGGTAGTTTAGTGACGGAAGGGTTGACATGCTGTCTGGAATTGCACCAAAAAGTTGGTTGTCTGAGAGGTCAAGTGCCTCGATTGACTTGAGTTCCCCTATGTTATCTGGGATGGTGCCAGATAAATGATTATGTGATAAATTTAGACTCTGCAATCAAGAGAGAGTCCCTAGCTCCTCGGGGACTGATCCATTTAACTTATTACTATGGAGGTCCATACTACCAAGAAGTCGCAATGTTTTTGTGTACTCCAGGGATGTTCCTTTAATGGCCACTGAGACCTTCTCTCTGTACCACCGTGTTGCATCGTCAATAAGTTCAGGTTCTGTTGCAGGAGCAAATATTGGTGCAGATGCTGGCGTGACCAATGCGACAATTGGTGGAGGCGGTGTTGCAACAACTGTTGGACCCGGCACACTCGCTATGGGAACGCTGGCAAGTCTCATTCCACTGAGCTTTCCAAAGCAACTAGGAATTCCTCCAGAGCTTTCCGCTCGAATTATCCCACCACCAACAACAAACAAGACAATCTGGACCGTCCACTGCCTCGTACGTTTCCGGAGTACTTCCAGTCAGTAGGGGAGCCACATGTAACTTAGCAGGGGCAAGTGCCCCTACTTATATTTTAAGAAATTGATTTCTAACATTAAAATTTTTCATAAATTTTAATTGTAACCATTTTATAAAATATTTTCAACTGCGCCTTCTATTCAAATTTTAATATGTAAATTTTAACTCTTAGAATTTCGTCAGAATTCACTTATACCTCTACTTTGTACCTAAATTTTTAATGAATCCACATTTAACTATTAAAATATATAGCTATATCCATATTTAAAGGGGGAAAAAAATTACTAGCTCCGGCTGCTGCTTCCGGTATTTACGAGGACTTGAGGCCGTGGGCCCACACAGGAACATCGGTGATATGGTGGAGAGGGCCAAGTTGGTGATCTTGAATGGAAAGGCTTACGTGGAGACCTATCAGAAGGCGTTCTAGAATATAGACGTTTTTACGCTGTGGAAGATCACACAGTTGTTGCCTGATCTGGAGCTGATGTTTGAGTGCGTTGACTAGCCAATCGTTTTGACAAAAGCTTACAGTGGGCCTGATGCCACGTCACCACCACATTGTTCCAATACTATGTAGATAATAATACACTGGATAATTGATATTGTGTTCCCTGATTGGTCGTTTTGGGGTTGGTAAGAAAGACATCTATCTAAAACTCACTTTTTTTCCCCCTCTGAAATTCATTTTTTTCCTTTTTTTTCATCCACCAATAATGCACTACATAATTAACGTAATATATATAATAATAATAATAATAACAATAATAAGAATAACACTACATAATGTTCAACAAAAAGATAAAACTCATGATCAATGATGTTCACTACTTTTTTTTTTTTTTTTGAAAATGCTTAATTAATGTGGTTGCAGACTTTATTTAAAGGTAGATTTATATCAAATTTTAAAAAATAATTTTATATCTTGTTCTTTAAATTTTTCACCCCTGATGTAAAAATAAAAAATTAAAAAAAAATCCGGAATTGATTATATGTACATTTTTGGCCCATTGATATGCACACGGATTATGTATACAAGAACAATAACCAATTTGAAATAATGCTGAAATTGACATGATTGGAGGTTTAGTTAAATATCCAATTTTGAACTTCATGGCCATTTGAAATTTACACATTGCAGTAGAGTCAGTTGTATGAAGTTACTGGTAAATCAAGTCTATAATCACAAATTTACATGTAGTTTAATATTGATTTTTTTCGGTATTTTTATATTGAATTTCAGTGTCCAAATTTCTCATCCTAGATCAAAAAATTAAAAAAAAAAAAGAATAAAAAAGAAATGCTGATTATATATGCATTTTTTGCTCATAAATGCACACGTTTTGACAATCGCATGATCACTTACTAAGTCTAAGATTTTCAAGTAATGTGATAAAATAAAAAGAACAAAACTGAAAACTTTTTCTTTTTTTTTTTTTTTTTTTTTCTTTTTTTGCGGGGGGAGGGGCTGAACAATAGAAATGACATGCAAGGCGTGGAATGTGTATAGGCCAGAGATAAACATAAAGCCGTGGGAGCCATTGTTAAAGGAGTTGGAGGAAGGAAACAAGAGAAGCAAATGGGTGGAGAGAGAGCCTTTTGCTTATTGGAAGGGGAACCCGATTGTTGCCGCCACCAGACAAGACCTTCTCAAATGCAATATTTCCGACAACCAAGACTGGAATGCTCGTGTCTTTGCCCAGGTTTCTTCTCTTTTTTTCTTTCCACTTCGTTTATTCCAATATTTATAAACCGAACAGTCTCATGTCTAGATTTAAATGGCTTGCTCATTGCCTCTCTCGCTGATTGCGAATGCAGGATTGGATTAAAGAATCGAAAAAAGGGTACAAGCAATCGGATTTGGCCAGCCAATGCATTCATAGGTAAAACATAACATCTCGATTTCACACTTCCTCTGCTTTAGCCAAAATTTCACATACAAATTTTGTTTTTTGTTTTTGTTTTTGTTTTAAATCTTTTTCCTTTGAAAATTCATGCAGATATAAGATCTACATTGAAGGATCTGCTTGGTCTGTGAGTGAGAAATACATTCTTGCATGTGATTCTGTTACCTTACTTGTAAAGCCCCATTACGAGGATTTCTTCACTCGAGGTTTGGTGCCAAATCAACATTACTGGCCTATTAAGGATGATGACAAGTGTAGATCCATTAAGTTTGCCGTCGATTGGGGCAACTCTCACCAAATCAAGTTTGCTTTCTTCATCCGAATATTGAGTTACGAAACTTGTTCTTTTGAGAAAATTGAAGATCCAATCCAAAGACTCTTAAGAGAGTTCGCCAGATCGGTGCTTCTAGGTTTCAATATGAATCTCTTGCAATATTTAAATGGGGCCAAGGTGTTCTAATTTTATACAAAGGACCTACCATGCACCTGACCTGAATGGTAAATATTTAAATGCCGTTTCTAAAAATATTGTTTCTAATCCGGTTGTTCTTATGGGTGCTATTAGGCTAAATCCATTGGAAAGGCGGCGAGCAGGTTCACTCAGGAGGAGTTGAAGATGGAGTATGTGTATGACTACATGTTTCATCTTTTAAATGAATATGCCAAGCTCTTGCAATTTAAGCCTACTATTCCTGAAAAGGCAGTTGAATTCTGTTCCGAGTCCATGGCTTGCACAACACATGGACTGCGGAAAAAGTTCATGATGGATTCAATGGTGAAGGGTCCTGCAGACAACAGCCCATGCACCATGCCACCTCCTTATGGTCCTTCCTCTCTTTATTCACTCATCAAGAGAAAGACAAGTTCAATTCAACAAGTGGAAATGTGGCAGAACAAGTTCTGGGAGAACCAAAATAAGCAGCCATAGACAAGTTTTCTTTTTATATAAAAAAGTTTCATGTCATGTGTACAGAAAAGTAGCAAGCAGCCATAGGCAAGTTTCTTTTATATGATTTCATTTTAGACTTGATGAAGGATATGCCACTAGATCTATATACCATAATATAACATCCGACATTTCAGGATTTATATTTTTTTTAACAACAGCGGTCTCAGACTCTCAGTCATGCATACTTTTCCCAATCAGAGCACTGTCATGTCATGGGTTGCAGAACTTGTTTAAACATAAAAATAAAATTATATTGAAGGATTGAAACCAATGACAATAACACTAGTTAGATATAAATACCCGACCGATTATAGTAGAGCAATATGTCTAAGTGAGAAGCAGAACATTCATAATAACATGTCCAATACAACATTCCACAGCCCAAACATAATAACCCCAATAACATTCATGAAAACACAATGAATACGATATTAAACAATGTCCACGAAACAAAATATCCCTATAACATTCATGAAAACAGAACTAATGCAAAATTATCCAATGTAAAACATAATATCCCAATAAAACAACTAACAACCACACCAAGTATAGAAGAGAAAGAGACATGTATTTATTTGGAACTCACAAACAGAGCAAACTTTTGGTGACCTCCTTAAGTTACTCTTCGCTGTTGGTCCTCTCCATCATCTTCTTCAGCCTTGCTACTTTCACCGCTACCATCGCAAGCATCCATTCTTTAGTGTTGTCAACAAAACGGAAATAAGCCACTCTCCAGCTCCTTTTGAAAACTAAAGTCCCAATTACTCCCCACAAACCGGTTGCATAGCCAGCCAATACAACAAAGTAGAACAATATCTTTTCTTTCTTATCTTCTTCATGATCTCTCTCCCCATGGCCAGTGCTTGTTGGAGGTTGGGCTGAATCACCATCCCCTGGACATTTCTTAGGCAGTGGATTCCCGCAGAGGTCAAGGTTTCCATCATAAATCGATGGATCAGTGAGAGTTTGGAGCTGATTGCTTGTCGGAATCTTCCCTGACAAGTTGTTGTGCGACAAGTTGAGGTGGCTAATTGATGGTAAGGCCGACATGCTCTGTGGAATCGTGCCATTAAGATTATTATCAGAGAGATCAAGAGATTCCAGCAACTTCAGTTCTCCTATCTTGCTGGGAATATTTCCCGACAAGTGATTGTGTGACAGATTCAAACCACGCAATCCAGATAGAAGACAGAGCTCCTCCGGAATGATTCCGACGAGTTTATTACTGGAAAGGTCCAAAATGTCAAGAAGTTTCAGCTGCATTTTCGTATATTCAAGATCTACTCCTTTTGTGACCTGTCGGACCTTCTCTCTATTCCAGTTTGTATCATCATCTTCAGGCTTTGGTGCATACGCTGGTGTTTCTGATATGGATGGTGTCACGACTGGTTCTGATGCTGATGGTGACGCGGTTGGTTCTGATGTGGATGGTGTCACGGCTGGTTCCGATGCGGATGGTGCCACGGCTTGTTCTGATATGGGACCAGGAACTTTTTCCATAACCATGCCTATGAGTTTTCCAAAGCATCGAGGGATCCCCCCTCTCAGGTTATTATTGGCAAGATTCAAGTTTTGCAATTTACGGAGTTGACAGAGTTGTGGAGGAATGCTTCCGTTTAACATATTTTTCCGAAGACTGAGAATCCGTAATGATGAAAGGTTCTCTCCAATCCAGGTTGGTATAGATCCAGCAAAATTATTCTCACCAAGATCAAGAAGTTCCAACTCTTTGCAATTTCTCAAGGCTACTGGAAGCTCCCCTGTGAGATTATTTTTGTCAAGATGCAACCTTTTGAGGTAGGAAAGGTGCCCAACTGAATGTGGAATAGTCCCTGAAAGCTTGTTGTCTGATAGATTTATAACAACAAACCATTGAGTATCTCTCCAACAATGAGGTATTTCCCCATAGAGCTTGTTTCTTGAAAGGTCCATAACTTCGAGAGCTTCCAGTTTGCACAACGAGTTTGGCAACTGACTGTTCAATAGGTTGTCGCCAAGAAGTAGCGCTGTTAGTTCTGGCATGTTATCTGCAATATTCGTTGGAAGGTTTCCACTGATTTTATTTGAAGAGAGATCCAAATGGGACAGAGACATGCGATGAAGCCACATTGGGAAACCCCCAGAGATATTAGCATTCGACAAATCTAGTACACTAACATCCTTTTGTGTTTGAATCCAAAGGGGAAATTGAGATCCAAACTCACAAGATGACATGTTAATGTGGTGGAGATGAGTAAAAGGAGGCACCCAATCATTTTTGAATTTGCAACTCAGATTGTTGGAACCAATGTCCAACGTTAACAAGTTTGAAAGGTTGGCAAAGTTCAATTCAGAAACAACTCCCTGCAGGCAATTGGAAGAAATATCTAATGTCTGAAGGTTCACTAATTGTCCAAGGCTTTCAGGGACATATCTGATCAGCTTGTTATTTGAAAGATCCAAGATTTCCAACATTGACAACCTCCCTAGTGATTGTGGGATAACTCCATTCAGTTGATTATTTGAAAGGTCTAATTCTCTCAAGGCTGACAATCTACCAAAGGATTGCGGAATGGTCCCATTCAATTGATTCCTTGGAAGATATAAACTCCTTAACATTGACAATTCCCCAAATGAAGATGGAATCGGACCATGAAATGAATTTCCATAAAGATCAAGGTTCTTCAAACCCTTGAAGTACCCTAAATAGTCTGGCAAATTTCCACTAATTCCATTGTAGATTAAACTCAGAAACTCTAAGTTGTACGTGAGGCAAGTTGATGAATTCTTGTTACTTCTTAAAATCTCGCTAACAAATGAGTTTCCAGACAAATCCAATGACCGTAAAGAACAAGCCTTATTTAACATTGACAACATCCCACCTTCAATGTTCTTAAACTCATTGAACCTCAGATTGAGATCAACAAGGCTCTTGGAATTAACTATCCATAGTGGAATAGTGGAATTGAAGTAGTTTGATGAAAGATCAAGTGAACTAACTGCAGTCATGTTCTGAAGAGCATTAGGAATTGTTCCCTTAAGTCCATTATTTCCTAGACCAAGGAACTGCACGCTTTCGAGGAAGGTGGAATTAAGAGAACCATAAGTAAAGTGAATGTTTTGAATTCCACAACCATCTAAGCGCAATTCTATCAGAGAGGGAAGTGTATTAAGCACCTGCATTAGATCAAGTGCCTTACTAAGGTTTACGCCACTCATATCAAGGTGTTGCAAAGATGAAAGCCTTGAAATCCCTTGGAGATTATCTATTGCTGCGTAAGTACCAAAATAAGGGATAATCCATTGATAACTGAGAACAAGTTCTCTAAGTGAAGTCATGTTCTGGAGAGCATTTGGAATTGATCCAGTAAGACCATTATCACTCAGATCAAGGAACTGTACACTGGTGAGGAAGGTGGAATTAAGAGAACCACGAGGAAAGTTGATGTTTTTGATTCCACAGTACTGTAAGCGTAAGCCTACCAGAGAGGGTAGCGTATTAAATACCTGCATCAGATCAAGTGCCTTACTAAGGTTTACGCCGCTCATGTCAAGGTGTTGCAAAGATGAAAGCCTTGAAATCCCTTGGAGATTATCTATAGCTGCATCACCAAAATAAGGGGTAATCCATTGATTACTGAGATCAAGTTCTCTAAGTGAAGTCATGTTTTGGAGAGCATTCGGAATTGATCCAATAAGACCGTTACCTTTCAGACCAAGGAACTGAACGCTGGTGAGGAAGGTGGAATTAAGACAACCACGAGGAAAGTGGATGTTTTTGATTCCACAATAATTTAAGCGTAAGCCTACCAGAGAAGGTAGTGTATTAAGTACCAGCATCACATGATCAAGTGCCTTACTAAGGTTTACGCCGCTCATGTCAAGGTGTTGCAAAGATGAAAGCCTTGAAACCCATTGGAAATTATCAGCAAATAATTCTGAAGAGTATCCACCTAGATCAAGGATCTGCAAGCTAGAAAGGTTGCCAAGCTGAGCTGGAATCCTTCCTCCAAATCCTGCACTTGAGAGATTAAGATATCTAAGATGGTTCAAGGAGCCAAAGAACCCAGGAATTGGGCTGTTGCTAAAGTAGTTTCCACTCAGGTCCAAGTACTCCAGACGTTTCAACTCCACCAAACAAGAATTTACTTCTGTAGCAAATAGTTGCTCCAAAGTATAATAGTACCAATAGGAGTACATGACTGAATGACTTGGTGCTCGAAGATCAAGCTTGACAACATGTCCGGTATTATGATTACAACTGACTCCGTTCCACTGGCAGCAATCATTCCCGGTCCAAGAGACTAACCGGTTCGAAGGATCATTGAAACTGTGTTTGAGCTGTAGCAGAGATTCTCTCTCGCTTTCAATGCAGCCGAAGGATGAGTTTTTGCAGAAACATAGCTGTAATCCTTCAACGAACAGCAGAACAACAAGAACAAGTACAACAGTCGAAGACCTCCCCATCTTTGATAACAATTGCTTCTCAGTCTCAGATGCAAACCATATAGTACTAACTCTTGCTAGCATATAATGGGGTAGCTCTGGTCAACAATGAATGATTTGGTCTTCGTACTTCAGTGCATGTCTCTGTCAACAATATTTGGAAAAATTAGAGCCAGAAGCTGATACCAAGAAGGGAATTTAGTAACGCCACAGCATTGATTGAGAAATAACCCCTACAGTAAGCCATTTTCCTTTCTTTGTTTTGTTTGTTACAGAAGTTGTTATTATTACTATTTTTTTTTTATGCTGAAGGGTTGTAAACATTCTCACAACCAGAAATCAGGCAATTTATAATTCTCGCTTTGAAGAAAGGTTAATGTTTTCAGTAATAACATGTCTGAGAATAGTATGACTTAACGTATTTCCTTAATGTTCAAAACAAAATTTAATTCAGTGCACAGGAAAAAAAAAAAAAAAGAAAGAAAAAAAAAAAAAGAAAGAAAGAAAGAAAGAAAGAAGGGAGAAAAAGAAGAAAAGATCACCGCATCTCAACATTTTAGTACTCCACAGGGACCTTGTGAAAATAAAATTGATGTTAATTTATCATAATGGATAATGAGATTGGAACGTCCTTGTGTTAACTTCGTTAAAAGAATTGAAAATTAAATTAGAGCACACTGCACACTTAGTAATTAAGAATTTAAAGAATGGAAAATTAATTTCAAGAAAAAAAGGAATTAATGAATTAAATTTCAGAATTCCATTGAAGTGTTTACTAATTTATCAAGAAATCAAGTTATATAAAAAAAATAAAAAAAATTTAAATATCTTTTCTATTGTTTATTTTGCTAAGCATTTTGTTGTTGGACAAATTTTATTTTTGCTCCCTGAACTTCGGTGCTCTTTTAAATTTGCTCCATGAACTTTAAAAACTGATAGAAATGCTCCGTGGACTATCAAATGTTCTCATGTTTGTTCTTTCCGTCAGTTAAATGGATAGAATTTATTGACATGACAATAACTAAAATGTAATTTAATAAGGACAAACTTTATTTTTGCCTCTTGAACTTTAAAAACGGGTGTTTATACTCCTCAAACTTTAAATAGTTGCCAAGAATACTCCTCAAATTATAAGCCGTTAACAAAAATATCCCTTATTTCATGCTTTGCACTAGTACAATAAAAAGTTAGTTAAAAAAATTTTTTTTAACCACCCTACTAATGGGATGATTTGATCAGTACGATGGACATAAGCTATGATTTTTAAATCTTTAACCACCGCTTTCTTTTACCTGCATCTTTTCATCGCGATTAATTATGAATAACCCTAATTGGAGAACGAGTACAAACATAACATACACAAAAAAGATTGACTTATATTCCTAAATATTGAAAAAGATTAATTCTTTTGACGGGTTCTATGTAGCAGGGCAGTGGAAATTTCCAAAAACCTACTTAGTAGACGTAGAATTTTAAGTCATTGCGGAAAAAGGAGGATATTTGATCCCGCTGATTTGAAAATCTATGCATTTGCCATGGTTGACTATGTTTGTCATTGACTTCTGATGTAACATTACTTCCCAAGCTTCAAACACGGTTTGGTCATCAATCTTTGTGAAAGAACTATCTTTCCAAGTTCAGATTTTTGTTGCTTCATTTTTCTATTTTATTGGTTGTTATTTTCATTAAAATTTGAAACCTTAGTTAATTGCTCAAGTATTTTTAGTATTTAGTTTTTATTTCTGTGGTAGGTTGCAAAATTTATGACATGACAAATAAAAAAAATGGAGGGATAATCAAATGAGACAGTAAAATAGAGACAACAGATGTGGACTCAATTTTTCTGGCTCTTTTTTTTTTTTTTATCTTACTACGAGTTTTCATATGTTCAAAATTTTGCATTATGATCTCGTCATCAATGGTATAATGGCCTTCAACGTGCTTTTGAAGATTTTATTCTTTTCTTTCCATTTGAATAGCCACTGCCAACAAAGCCACCTGATTGTTCTTTCCATTTTTCTTATATTTAACCACTAAAATATTTGTTGCTAAAGGTATTCATCTTTTTCAGTGACTATATTTTAGTTGCTAGGTGTTATTTTTAGCAACTGATAAATTTTAGTCGTCTATACTCAGTCTTCCGGCCGTTTTTAATGTTTCCCACCACAACTCTTTCCGACTAAACATAAATCTAGTAGCTGAATCCATCTTTTTACGACTAAATATTAGTCGCTAATAGTTTTGGCCCAAAAACTTAGCTACTTCAACACCAAATGTTTCAGTGACTAACATGTAGTCACTGAAAGTAATTATTAGTGACTAAGACAGTTTAGTCATTGAAAGTTTAGTCACTAAAAGTTCAATTTCTTGTACTGAAGATAACAACATAACAAAAATGCAGTATCTTTTTCAATATTATATTTTGTTAATTATTCTACTCGTTGAATTAATCAGGATTAAATCGTGTGGATGATGCTCCAAAGTTTTTACTAGGAAAAGAAAGGATTTATTAGCCGACATAAATTGTGACAACCATAACTTAGCAAGCCATCTTAAACTAATTTTAACTAATCTTGAATCTTTAATTATGTTTCCAAAATTTCAAGGTATTTTTTTCTTTTAAACTTCAAACTTGTTTTTTAGTTCAATTGTTTTGGGATATTAAGTGATTTTACTAATCAATAGTTGGTCATGGGTTTCTTACCTCAATTACCTATAGCATAGTATTTTGCTAATCTCATAATGCATCAAGATGCATGATGTACCTAAGATCATACTTGTTTGAATTGTTTATAAATTTTATTTCACTTGATTGGAGTTTAGTAAGACACTCGCTTAGTGTTTTACTTTCATTAACCTTGTGTCATTGAAATTAGTAATCATACAAAAATGATATATCGCAAATCAGAAAAGTAATAAACATAACATCAAGGCATCATAATCATATTCAAGTCTTTGGCACATAATTCACCACATATGCACACCAATAATTCACAACAAACATTCAAAGTTGTACGCCTTAGTTGAGGTTCAAACTTACAAAAATTTGGCAAATTGAAACTTTTCGATCAATCGGCCCACTTTGTTCTCACTGGCTGCACTGTACCCTAGCATAATTTGACACCCAATAGTTAGAGTGGAAATTTTGAATTGAAAGGTTCAATCTGATATGAGCAAATATCAAATTTTTTTTTTTCTTCCTTCAATTAATAATTTACTTTTCATCAATTATTTAAAAAAATAGATTCCTCATTGTTAAAATATTATTTATTTTTTAAACATTAGTCAACTACATGTCTAAGTTGATAGTTAATAACTAACCCATTATATCCTTATTTTACGTTTTCCCACTTTTTATTAATTACTAAATTAAAATTAATAATTAATTCCTTAATTTTTATAAATGTCATTTTTAATTAATCTTGATAAACTTAGTTGCCTGTCTTAGTTTGTGACCGTACACGTAATTTCATAATCTTGGTCTATTTGTAATTTACATAGTGGAGTTGGTCCCTATTTTATTTTTGTTAATATGTTTCGGACTCATTTACGGCTTACTTCGTTATATTATCAGGTACATAACTTCTAGACCTTTTTTATTGCTCATCTAGGTCTTCTAATAATTATGCTCTCCTAATGATTCAAGCTTACTTCTTAAACTTATAATATGAAAGTATATGAACTTATGGTGCAATTGGAACTAGGTTCCAAATTTAGAATTCTAACATATATATATATATATATATTTTGTCTTTTTATAAAAAGTCAACAAATTTATTAACTAATTTTTAAAAAGTTAACCAACTCCAATTTAAAATTCCAACTCAAATTAGAGTTCCAAACACACCATTAGTTGTAGTAGTTTTTTTTTTTTTTTTTTTTTTTTTTTTTTTTTTTTTTCAGCCTAATCTTAATCTTAATATGAAATCTCCCTTTTTACTCGTAACTTCACAAAGTTATCATTTCGTCTCTAATTAGATCTTGGATTGTCCAAATTTTATTATTTGATTTCAGAATTCTGTATGTAGTACTAAATTATCTGATATCGTCCAATTACAACATTTAAAACAATAGGGAAAAACTGTGAACAATTCCCCCCTCTAAGTTACAAATTACAATCTTAATTGACTAATTTCATACTTAACGAAAACTGGGAATCAACTTTCCCTGTTTGTAGACTGTCCAAGACATAGTTTGTAGGCTGTTTCAGTTTCCGTTTTGCAACAATTTGACTGTTTTCTAATCTTGATCATTTTTTTTATTTTTATTTTTTAATAAATTTAGCTTTATAACCACCTACTGGCTTTCCTTTTGTTCCTATGTACGTCCTATGATAAACTTCTTAATATATAAATTATTTAGGCCTAATAATACAGTATTTACCGTTTAAAAACATCTGTTGGTAGTTTGTTTCCAATTTTACAATTTATTTATTTTTACCTATATCCATGATTTTAATCTTCCTATATATAGGTAAGATCATACATTCTTTTTTTCATAAAGAATTCATCTTTCATGTAATGAATCAGGCTTTATCATAAAGATAGTTTTCATTTTATTTCTACTAGTTTATACAGATAATAGTGATTTTCTGTGAAGAATTTGATATCCTTTTTATTATTTTTGAATTTATTTGGTTGAGGCATAATTGGTAACCATCCGATTTGTAGTAGATTATATAAATAAATTTGCGTTTTTATAAAGAATTCATTGGATTTTTCATATTCAATTAAAAAAAAAAAAAGCGGGAAAGACTAATTTGCATTTATTAAAGATAATTCTCATTTGCGAGCAAAAAAAAAAATCATCTTTAAAGCCAAAAAACAAAAAAGGAAAATATGATAATCTGTGTAAATTAAATGAAATAAAGTCAATTATGGTAAATGGCAAAATATGTACTATAGATATATATTTCATAAGAAATAAACGTATATGTAATATTGTTTATAAATGGACATATTTCAAAACGGGACCCTAAAAATGGATATTTTGTATAATTATTTCTACAGTTTTAACTTACAAATAAATAAAAAAAAATCCAAGTTTTTTGAAGAAGAGTAATTAGTCAAAATGGTCCTTAATTTATTTCAAATATGATGATTTGATCCCTTTTTTTTAATTTTGACCTAAATGATCCTAAACTCTTTAAATGTTGGCAATCTTAATCTTTTCCATCCAATTCCGTTAAGTTTCTAATAGAAAAGATCATGTAATCCATTACATGAGTTAGATTAACCATTAAAGATGAAAATACTTTTTTTTTTCCTAAACACTACCCAATATACATTTAAAATTTAAAAATAAAATAAAATAAAAAAAGAAGAAGAAGAAGAAAAGAAGAGACATAGAGATCCACCCAGGCCAAAACCCCCCCTCCCAAATCGTGTCGGCTTCTCTGTCACTGAGCTCAAACAACCCGTCCCCCCCAATCGATTGTCGTCCTCATTGCCAAGTTCAACGCCGCCCCCCCCCCCCCCCCCCCCCGGTTCGTCTTCTCCGCAGCCAAGCTCAATGCCCCCCGGATCTGGGCTGTCCCCATCCCCCCAACTTCGAGAGAGAGAGAATGAGAGATGAGAGATGAATTGTAGTTTTTTTTATTAAACTAATTATTATTAAATTACTAAAATACCCCATCAAATTAGATCACATGCATCGCACATGACTCATTTCGTTAGAAATTTAACGTACCTGGACGGAAAGAACTAAGATTACTAACATTTAGAAAGTTTAGGACCATCTCGACCAAAATTTTTTTGAAAAAAAAAAAACAGAGACCAAATCATTATCTTTGAAGAATTCAAAGATCATTTTTACCAATTACTCTTTGAAAAATAAAGAGTTTTAAAATTATACCCGGCATTCAAGTCCTTGGATTTGTTGAGAACCACTTTGAAACCTCTATAGAAAGCTTGTTCTAAAGTAGAAAAAAAAATATAGTTGATTTGAGCTTAATCCAAAAGCACTATTCTTTCTTATAGAAAAAGTTATGAAAATCATACAAAAGATGAACTTTTTCCTTGTAAAAGCACTAGGACACTAGGAGTTTGGAGTTTGGTTTTCTTTCTGAGACCTGACACACAAGGGACGGGGAGAGAGAGACAACTATATTTTGGGTTATCTTTTTTTATGTTCACTGACACACGCAAGGGAGGGGAGCGAGCGAGAGTGGGGGTGGGTTTGGGAAGTTTCTCTTTTCGACCAATTTTTTTTATTTTTTTATTTTAATCTTATAAATAATAAAATTATCAATTTTAATATTATAATGAATGTAAATATAAAAATATGTTAAATTTATTATATTTTTTTATACAATTTTATTTTTTATTTAATTTTTTTATTTAGATAAATATTTTAAATATACCTAATCATGTGTGATACACATGTTTTTTAATTAGTACATTAGAAAGTTTAAAATGAGCTAGTGTTCACCAACTTTAGTTGAAAACGGCCGTTTTGGGGAGGGAGGGAAGGAGAGAGAGAGACAGAGCGAGCTTGTATGTGGGGTTTGTTTTCCTCTCCGAGTCCTGACACACGGACGGCACAAGGGAGGGAGATAGAAAGAGAGGGAGAGACAGAGTTTTTTCTTTTTTTTTTTTATGGGTTTTGTTTTTTTTATGTTCACTGACACAGGCAAGGCCACAGCGGAGCGGGGAGAGAGAGAGAATGAGAGAGTGAGGGGTGGATTTTTTAGTCTAATAGGGTATTTGGTGAATAAATTGAGTTAAAATTTTTAAATTTGAATAGTATTAACTTTTTAGAAAGTAGTTATAAATTTTATTGATTTTTTAAAAAAAGATAAAAATTAAGATGAAAAAATACAATTTAGTTGGAGTTGAACTTATGAAACAAACAAAATTTTCATTTTCTTTTGTTCCTCCCCCTGCCCCCCTGTGGCCTTTTTTTCTTTTTCTTTTTTCATTTTAATATTAGAAAGGATAAAATTATTAACTTCAATATTATGATAGATAAAAATATAAAAATGTATCAAATTTATAATATTCTTGTATATAATCATATTTTTTACTTGTATATTTTTTATATTTTGATAATTTTTTTCAATTATATCTAATCATGTATATCACATGTGTTTTTAAACTAGTATCCATATAAAATATCTATTCTCACTATTGCATTATTTATTTGAAACTCATGAAAACATGCTCATGCAATCATACTCATTAATGTAAAATTGTGCTGTTAAACAAAATCATAATATCCACAAACATACCAATTATTGTTGTGAGTAGTTGATGGTTTTTACTTACCTTAACATCCGATAAATATTGATACCGAAAGTACTGACAACTTGAAGAATCCTTATATTTATTCCTATTTGAATAACAACATGCAGATAACCTCATTAGTAGACCTAATCTTCCAAACTAAAAATTAGAAAGCTATCAAAATGAGATCTATTCATGTAATTTCATGTACTACCGTATTAAGTATATTATTATAAAATCATGAAAAAAAAAATTTCTTGAAAGATACATCCTATAATTTACCAATGATATTATATAGCACAAAGCTAAATCAAGTGTGCCACATGAAGGAGTACGTATACACTAATAAATATCCTCCGTCGTTTGCTTACGTCTCCGAAAGAATCATAACATATACAAGTCTATATACATGAAAGAATTGAAAATTAGAGAAACTCCCTCATAATCATATCCCATACGGTGGAATCCTAACGGATCCTTTTGGGGTACATACTCGTATTTGATTTCTAGTTTTTTTTTTTTTTTTTTCTTTCAAACTCTAATTGAAATATCTCCAAAATCTCCTAATACCATCCATATATGTTGTACATATATATATATATGTATTTACAAAGCATAGAACAACATATTTATATCTCTTATACAAGAACAAGAGACTATTACCTTATAAGCACTTGAATGAAATGGAAAGAACAACTGGCAGGTGGAAAGAGAAAGAGATGGTGGA
This sequence comes from Ficus hirta, assembly GCA_038430175.1. NCBI lineage: Eukaryota > Viridiplantae > Streptophyta > Magnoliopsida > Rosales > Moraceae > Ficus > Ficus hirta. The sequence continues at coordinate 2,794,665 of CM076594.1, read as the reverse complement.
GAATGTAAGCGGTGGGAGAATAAAAAGTAAGACCTGATGTCTTCGGAGTGAAGTCGATTAAAGACGGTGTGTAGCTAGTTGGTTCTCTTTTTTTTTTTTCTTTTTTTCTTTTTTTTTTTTTTTTTGGTGAATATGGTTCTAAAGTTGTTGCCGACTTAGTCATATGCATGACTTTATACACATAATTAACAATTATATATATATATATATATAAATACTCTCATTCAAAGTATTATCTGGGAAAAAGTTAATAGCGATATAAATAACTCGTGTCAACCCAAGCTCAATTTATGTCAAAATAAAATATTAAAACTAATTAGAAAATTAACTGATAAAGAAATCCTAACATAAATATTACATCCAAATGCATTGGTTTCCAAAATTATACCACTCTTCTTACTACAAAAATAGCTCATAATTAAAATCCTTATATGTATGTAAGTTAAAAGCTCAAAAAATCGGATGATACATACTCAAATATGGTACACACAAGCCACTATTTTGAATTCTTTATCTCGCTTGGTTTTACCTTCACCTTGCATAGTGATTATGATTTATGAAAGTATGAGCACGAGTAAGCACGAGTAAATCATATTAGTCCAATATTCCTTTCTCCTATATAGGAATTAATTTATTCCTATATAATGATTGAAAAAGATCGATTAATCTTTTTGTCGTGTTCTATGGAGCAGGGCATCAGAAATTCCAAACACTTTCCGGAGCAGTGCTGGTTTGAAGCCGACGAAAATTCTAAAAAGAGGTCAAGCATAGTACATTTTTAGAATATAATGGAATAAATTGCCAAATGTGAAAGCTTTGTTGTCACCTGATTAAACTATATTAAATAGAAGACTTCATTGATTTGCAAACATTTTTAGAATAATGGAATAGTGGAGTAGTGATCATGATTCACGAAGAATGATACATAATTAGACGCGTAATTGATTAGTCTAATCCTTATCTAATTTATTCTAACTTTGCGCTAGTGATTTCTAAATAATGATTATTAAATTTATTGCTGTACCTCATCACAATACTATTTTTATAATATATTTAGGGCGTGTTTGATTGAAGTGATAAAATAATAATGGGAATTGGGAAGTGGAATTGAATTGATACAATATGAACACTGACAATGAAAAGTGATTCTCTTATTTTGGTTGGAATTTTACTTATGTTATCGAATGAATTAAAGCTCTCCTTTAAAAAATAAAAACAAAAACAAAAACAAAAACAAAAACAAAACAAAATTACCAATCTTAAACTGAACATACAATTTCCTTTCAGTAGCGCACTAATTAAATGATACATAGGGATCTTCTAGTATAAGACTTAATTTTTAAGGCACAAACCTTAATACTATGATTCCTAGGGAAAAAAAAAAGAAAGAAAGAAAGAAAAAAACCCTAATTAGGAAATTGTAAATTCATTTTTTTTCTCCTTTTTAAATATTAATAAGTGGAAAGGAAAGGCACCAAAACTTTTTTTTAGACACTTTTAATAAATTGGTATTCGTGTTGATGTTTTATAATATAATTAATAATATATCGACATAAACATGTCCTGTTAATATAAACACGATTACTAAATAGGTTAATACGAACATGACCTATTAATTATTAACATGAATAGCTACCCTTAGAAAAATAGACGATTCTCCACTGCAAAGTCTCAGAAGAGTTGTCAAACATGTCCAAGATTATAGAAATATAAGAAAATAAAAATATATGCAATTAGCTCTACTAATTAAATTCTAGTTTTAACTTACATTTGGTTTGATGGAATCAAATTATATAGTTGAATTAGAATAACAATGAATATCTATTTGTTTTATTGTTTGAATATTAGGATCATTACATATCAGTATTTGTTACATACGTTTGATTATTGGAATGGTAATAAATTTATAAATGCGTCTTGTATTTTTAATTTATTCAGAAAATATATCATTTATTTAGAATTTCATTAAATATATATATATATATATATCAAGACACCAGTGTGTTCTTTTCCAAAAAAAAAAAAAAAAGCAGATTCTAATTCATATTCTCAAATGGTTAATGCTCAATTTTGACTATGAAAAGACCAAAAAATCCTCGAAATAATAGAAATAAAATGAAAGGGAAAAAAAAAAACTAAAAATGTCAAAAAAATAATTAAAAAAAAACTCAAGTCCCACACTAGTGATGTTTTTTTTTTTCCAACAAAAGTTCTTTTTGCAGTTTTTTTTTTAATGAACTTTTTTTTAATGAACTTTTAATCCATTTTTCTTTTCTTTTTTCTTTGGGTATTTTTGTTATTAAATTAGTCAGAACTGAAGATTGATTTTTATATAGTATGAATTTGTTACACACTTTTAAATATCTTGATATCTATTTAATAATGTGCAAAATAGATTGTATACTTTCTTATTAAAAAAAAGATTTTATACTTTCCTAATAGTTCCATAGTAAATTTAAATAAAATTGTCCGTCAAAAAAAAAAAAAAAAAAAAGACTTCCATAGTCCATACCATTGTAGAGGTTGTGTCGGTGGGCTCAAAAGGTTTCTCAATCCCTTGCGCTCTGCCCCTTCCTTTCATCAATCCTACCAACCCTAACTTTCCACTCCTTAATCCCTCTATCTTTCCACCTCTCAGATCCAAACACACCCTTTAAGGTCCCTACTTAGGAAGAAAAGTAGTCAATCTGCTTTTTGTAGTGGAGAGTGCTGCTTTTTATTAATTAAAAAAAAAAAAAAAAAAGACTTCCATAGTACCATTGTAGAGTATGTGTCGGTGGGCTCAAAAGGGGTTCTCAATCCCTTGCACTATGCCCCTTCCTTTCATCAATCCTACAAACCCTAACTTTCCACTCCTTAATCCCTCTATCTTTCCACCTCTCAGATCCAAACACACCCTTTAAGGTCCCTACTTAGGAAGAAAAGCAGTCAATCTGCTTTTTGTAGTGGAGAGTGCTGCTTTTTATTAATTAAAAAAAAAAAAAAAAAAAGACTTCCATAGTACCATTGTAGAGTATGTGTCGGTGGGCTCAAAAGGGATTCTCAATCCCTTGCGCTGTGCCCCTTCCTTTCATCAATCCTACAAACCCTAACTTTCCACTCCTTAATCCCTCTATCTTTCCACCTCTCAGATCCAAACACACCCTTTAAGGTCCCTACTTAGGAAGAAAAGTAGTCAATCTGCTTTTTGTAGTGGAGAGTGCTGCTTTTTATTAATTAAAAAAAAAAAACAGAAATAATCAAAACGAGTACCATTATTATACATGACTGATTGCATGACTTATAAGTCTACGTTGAAGCATTTTTTGCAGTTTGACGCTACAAAATTCTGATTCAGTGCCGATACTATACATGCACCAAGCTAGATCTAGTTGTGGAGTTCAGACAACGCATAGAAACGAGCGCTATCCGGAAAAAGACCATAAATCGACAAAGAATTATTATAAGAAAAAAAAATCATAAAAACAACAGCATATTGGAAGGGCACAATCATATAATGAACATTACAAAATAAAAAAAAATAAAAAAAGACAGTGAAGTTAAGAAAACGACAACATCCTAAAAATAGGACAACATAAATTAACAATGATGTAGTTTAGAAGACAACGAATCTACAAATGATATTTTGCAAACGACAACATAAACGAGAAACGTCGACATCTAGTTCTGGAACACGTTTTGAGCAAAATGATCGGTTTAATCAAGATTAAAGACCCTAAGAAACATCATGAATTTGCGTTTATCTCCTCCATTAGTCAATTAGTTATTAAGCTTTCAAGTTTCAATAGGAAGCCTTCACAAATACTAATGTGTGTTTATCACACCAATTTAAATCCAAAAAATTAATTTAAGTTCTGATCTAAATTCACTTTTTCATATTTTTTTTTTCAAAATCACCCCACCACCCCCCCCCCCCCCCCCCCCCCCCCCCTCTCCTCTCAAACACCTAGATATTGGGACGCATTAAGACGTATTCACTTTATTGATTGAATATAGCTATATCTATAATTAGTATTCTTCACAATATAACCTATATAAAGTATAAACCTCCACAACATAAAATATATAATCACAACAATACCTATATATTACCATAAGCACAGTACATTGTTTGAATATAATGGAAAAAATCACCAAAGGTGAAAGCTTGGCTGTCACCAGATTAAACTATACATGTAAAATAGAATACTTCATTGGCCTGCAAATATTTTTGGAATAACGAAGAATGTTGAATGAATTTATTGGGGTGGCGGAAAGATTAGACGGGTAATTCATTAGTCTAATCCTTATCTAATTTTTATTCTAACTTTGCGTTAGTTATTTCTAAAGAATGATTATTAAATTCATTACTGTACCTCATCACAATACTATTTTCAAAATATATATTTAGAGTGCGTTTCGTTGAAGTGATAGAATAGTAATGGGAATTGAATCGATACAATATGAAAACTGACAGAGAAATTTTGTGGGGTGTGTGCTCCGTGGGGTGTGTTGTTCTGTGTTTGTAATAAGTTCCCGTATGCAATAAATTACGTATGTTGTTGTTTCTCTCTACGTATAAAACTTGCCTTTTTGTAGATGCTTATGCATTCCATAAGAGATATGAAAACGACAACTTCGTGGAAAACAAAAAAAAAGCACGGAGCGGAAGTGATTACATTATATAGAACGACCTTGAAATTTAAAAAACGACAACATCTAAGAACTTACGAGGCTTTTTAAACAAATTGTAAAATCTAACTATTGGTGCTGAAATATAAGGAGAACGAGGTCAATAGCATTTTTTTCACTTTAAAAAAAGGTAAATAACATATTTTAAAATATTTCGGATAAATAACATATTTACAGTAAAAGTAAATAACATATTTACAGTAAAAGTAAATAACATATTCTAAAATATTTCAATTAAATAAAATATTTACCGTAAATAATTTAGTTACAGAGCAAATTTATTGTATTTTTTTTTATAAACAAAATTTAGTGTAAATTTATATAAATATTTTCAAAATTTTTTTTTACAGTAAATGTCTTGTTTACCTCATAAATTTTAAAATAGGATTTGTGAATAAATTGCTTTCTTTAAAGAAATTTTTTAATAAATGACTAAGATTTTACAAAATTAGGAAAATGGTCGTTGTAAAAAAAAATTTTGGTCAACCAGTCAATTCATCCATCATTGATTGATCAATGTTAAATGTTATTTTCTCACTGATTGATTATGGTTAATCACGGATTAACTGATCAATTACTGATCAGCAGTCATTTTACGTAATAAAAAAATTGATCATTTATTTAAAAGCTATCTATTTACCTTTTTTTTCCATCTATAAATGTACAGTTTTTCATAAATCTTTTAAAAATACCTATAATATTTCACAATTTCTATTGGAGTAAATTAAAAGATTCAGAATAATGACATAATGACATAATAATCTTTCTATTTCACAATTATAAATTTTGTTTACACAACCAAAATTTCCTAAAAAGGTGAACAATAATGATCTCAATTAATCAAAATAATTATTCCTAAGTTTCCTCGAATATCTCCATCATCACATAGTTACAGACCTTGTCAAAAAAAAAATCAAGCAGTTCATTTACAAGCACATGACACTACCTTGTAATCACATGCTCGTAGCTCAAATGACCAAGTGTTATCTCTGAACAAAATCTTCCGCAAAAGATGGGAAATTTGTTGCAAGTCTATTAGACGCTTGGAAGTTGGAAGGAAGGTGGAATTATAAAGAGAACCATGAGGAAAGTGAATGCCAGCTCGGATTCTACAATAATTTAATCGCAATTCTAAAAGAGGGGTAGTCTGCTGCTGCCTAACAAAAACGACATCCGAAAACGAAAAGCGACAATCCCTAAGGAAAGCTTGTTAATCAAGTTTGTCGTAATTAGTTAACTATACCAGCAAACGCCATGGTGAGAACAAGGCTAGAAATTACTCCAATCTTCTTTGTTTAACAATGCTACGTATGCAGTGTCAGAGTCAAAAAAATATATAATAATAATGGGGCATTAAAAAAAATATAATAATAATGGGGCATTATGGAAAAAAAAAAAAAAAAAAAAAAAGATTAAGGACATTGTTCTATATTTCAAATCTTAAGTGTAGTCACAATGAAAAATTTTCTTGTAAGTGAAAGCACCAGTGAAATTCTATAATAAAATTTAGGTAAAAAATTAAAATTTTAAAATCTTAATGGGGACGTAGTTGTAATTTTTCTTACAAAATGGAGAAATAACTAAGATTTGTGAAACTTTTTGTGTCAAAAATCAATTTTTCAAAATGTGATTGGGAGCCACTCACCTATATATGGCTCTTCCACTAAAATAACCGTGTTTTCTGCCTGTACTGTGGATATTATGAACAATCTTTTTCCAACTGATGCAGTGCCCAATTTCGCATAAATGGACAATTTCATTAGGAGGTCTTAGATTACTCGAAGTAGCAGTTGTATAATTAAGAAAGTTTTCTTTTGTAAAAATTTAGTTTATTATTCTCACATATACCCCTTCAATTATAAGGTCATTTTCGTTTTGCTTTCCAAATTTTAAAAACTCCAACTTTATCATTGATTTTAGAATTAATCTGACTTAATCCCTGTTTATTACAATTTATGTTAAAAATAGAAAGGGAGGGGGGGGGGGGGGGGGGAGGGGAGAGAGTTGTGATGTCATGTGGTTTTTATGTTACAATTTTTGTTAAAATTTAACCAAAAAGACCATGTGATTTCACTTAACTCTTTCCATGTGTTTTTAACATAATTTTAACAATTTGATTAAATTAGATTAATTCAAAGTTTAATTGATAAAGAAGGAGTTTTGAAGTTTGAAAAAAATAATAATAATAATAAGAAGGACCCTATATAATTCGAGGAGTACACATGAGATTGATCTGAATTTAATTTAATAAAGTCAAATTTAATTTTTGATTACATTCTTTTATCAAAAATAAACTAGCATCCTGTTTTTATTTTCCTTACATTTAATTTTTAAAATTTTTTATTTTCTCCGTTTTATTTGTAGCTTCTTGTTTTTGTTTGGAATGTTTAGCCTAAAAATATGTTAGCTCACCATATATGTAAGGTGATATGGTTAATTTGTTCTCATGATGCTTCCGCTATATTACCAACCATACACGGTTTATTTTCTCCTTTCCATTTTTTTTTAAATATGCATCGGTCAAATATATAAGAGCTCAAAACTAAGGTAAAATAACTCCGTACAAATTACAAGTTCAAAATTATTATTCAAACAGTAAATTTAAATATTTATAAGAGAACATAACGTAGAAAGAAAAAAAAAATTACGAAGTGGATTAATTAAAAACAGGATGTCAAATACCCTAAAAAAAAAAAAAGATGTCAAAAATAAAAGTGATATATATATTATTTTTTCTTTCTTTTTGTTTTGTTTTATTTCGTTTTTTTTTTCGGTTGAACTAATAATTTGAACACATTGAATAATTTATATGTACAAAAACGCGTGGGCCAAATTAGTAAGTCCAGTCTTCTTTACAAAGACAGCCATCAATTGAGAGACGTACATGTCGTGTGGATCAGGCAGTAGACTTTGCGTAGACTTAATTATAGAGACATTTGTGGAAGGAAAAAAAAATATATATATATATATATATATATATCACATTATTTGATTATATTGGATAATGGGCCATTGACATGCACAGATATATAGCTTAGGCGTTTACCTATCACAGAAATAATCTCCGAAAATATTTTGCATTTTTCTGTGGTTGACTTTTGACTCCGTTTGTGCAACCAACTCCAAACATCTTTAGATATGTAACAACTGGAGCAAAGCAGGCAGAACAGTTTCAGAAGAATAATTAGAAACATTAAATTTCACATAAAATTCATTACCAATATTATACAAAAGAACTTTGCAGGAAGGAAAACAATTTGTTTGGCTTGTTTAACTAACTAATTATGTTTTTTGTTAATACAATCCTAGAGATTGTAACTAATCTCATGAGTCTCTAAGCATTAATTCCCAGTTTTAAGATCAATCTTAAGTACTTGATAATATGTCCATCATCTTAATTACATGCTATTTATAGGCAGAAGTTTCTTCACAAAAGGACAATTGATGAAAAAAAAAAAAAAAGATATATATCAAAATTTCACTCTTCCTCTAATTTGCTTGACCGTCCCCATTTTAAATATGATCGTTTAGTCGCTTGGGTATATTTATTTTCAGAGTTTTTTTCCCCTTCACAAAAGGACCATTGAGGAGTGATGACCATTGCATAATCCAATTCATATCAGCATTTGTTACATACTTTTGATTATTGGAATGGTATTAAATTTACATACGCGTCTTGTATTTTTAATTTATTCAGAAATTGTGTCATTTATTTTGAATTTCATCAAATATATAATCAAGACACCAGTATGTTCTTTAAAAAAAAAAAAAAAGACACAAGCATGATTCTAATTCATATTCTCAAATGGTTAATTCTCAATTTTGACTATGAAAAGACCAAAATATCCTTGAAATAATAGAAAGGAAATGAAATGACAAAAACAAAAAAAACAAAACAAAACAAAACAAAAAATGTCAAAAAAATAATTAAAAAAAAAAACTCAAGTTACACACCAGTGATGTGTTTTTTCCAACAAAAGTTCTTTTTGCAGTTTTGTTTTAGTTTCAAGAAAAAATGAACTTTTGATCCATTTTTCTTTTCTTTTTTCTTTGGGTATTTTTGTTATTAAATTAGTCAAAACTGAAGATTGATTGTTATAGAGTATGAATTTGTTATACACTTTAAATATCTTGATATCTATTTAATAATGTCCAAAATAGATTGTATACTTTCTTATTTTAAAAAAAGAAAAAAAGAAAAGATTGTATACTTTCTTAATTGTTCCATAGTACATTTATATAAATTGTCCATTAGAAAATAAAAAAAAATAAAAAAAAGACTTCCATGGTCCATACGATTGTAGAGGATGTGTCGGTGGGCTACAAATTAAAGGGATTCTCAATCCCTTGCAGCAACCCCTCCTCCCAGTCCATCTCCATCCACGACCACCCGTCACAGGTTTCAAGGTATATTTAAAAGAGATTTATTTAGAAGTCACATTTATGATTTAATTTAAGCTCTTCATATGGATCATTCAAATACTTTTAAAAGTAGCCTTAGGAACCATAAAGCCAAAACAGATCTATGTAAACTTTGCCAAGGAGAAGTATTGAAAGAAAGTTGGGCAATATTGTCAGAAGCTGGCTAGAATAATCTACCAAAAAGACATAACTCGTTAACAAATAATGTTTAATCTAACTCTCAGCGTTGTAGCTGTGATGACAGTATTTAATGTTTTGATATCTTCGATCGTCAAATTATTATAATTATAATTTTTTTTTTTTTGGGCAAAGTGATTGTAAACCTTTTTATACGTAGAAACTCTAAACAACACATTAGATACTTAACTTGATTAATTTCATATGCTTGTGGTATTTCTTCAGCTGAGTGAACAAAATTGCCAAAGAATCTAAGTTATATCATCACCGGATCAAAATTTAGGAAGCAATTTGATCAGAAATGCTACAAGTCACGATTTGAAATTCTTTAGTCTGCTTTGTTCCTACATATTGTTGAGGGGTGGCAATTTAGATCGTGTTCCTGTTAATCCATATAATCGTATCGGTTTCAAGTTAACCCACATGTCACCCATTTGAGTGTTAATTTGCTGATTTAATTTATAATGAGGATGCAATAATTTAACAATACACAATGAATGAATCACAGACCTCATCCATCGTTGTCATAGAGGTTGTCAAGAGTGGAAACAAAATTTTCCAATATATCATAAATTTAAATGTAAGGCGATTGGCTGTTCCTTTGATTTCTGGTGCTTAATTTGAAAATGATTGCCCAATTATATTGTATTTGATTAATGCGTTGTCGCCTTTTTTCGACGACATCGGTCATTGTAGATAATGAAACCAGAACCACCCTTGTAGTTTCATAGTAGGTTGCTGCAAAGTGCCGGTTTCATTACTTCATTATTAGGCAAGGCCTTGATGACTTTGAGAATTATACGGTCAAATAAGACTTCTTTGAACCTTTAAAATGTTGGCCCGGTCTATCGTTTTCTTTGGTTGTATGAAAGACTTGGGAGCCAATGAATCAATTGGACTTTGGTGGCAAATTTTGAGTCACAACTTTGGAAATTACCTCTAGACTGACAGAATTTCCCCAGCTTAGTATTACTGGTTCTATGCCGTCTTTCTGAATTATTCTAATGATGATGTTTACATCAAACAACATTCATTCAAAGAAGTTTTGATGAAATATACCATCCCGTTTGTCAGATCCTCTGTCCAAACTGTTGGAACAAGTTCATTCCTACGGCTATAAATTGATGAACTTTTTTTTTTTTTTTTTGGTTCTTTATTTATTTTCATCGAAATACATGTTTTAATAAAGTTCAAAGATAATCCTTCATTTTACTTAACGTCAATTGAAGGTGCTGTCGTGATCTCACTTCAACAAGTATCTACTTTGAAAGCTACGCATGGTCCTGATTTAGAGCTGGGTATTATTGACTTTGTGTGCGATCGGTCTCCAAACTTGAACCACCTGGGCGTCAATCTTACGCCTAGTATGGCTTCTAATAATCTGTTTTTGGAAGTAGAACCGGTTATTAGGTTTTTTTTTTTTTTGGTCAGTTTTGGTGTCTCTAGGTCAGAGAGTTATTTTGGACGGCGTTAGATGAACACTTTAGGTGAAATAGGGTTTGGAGGAGGAGAAACACTTGAGCACAAGAGAGCAGAATTTGATCATCAAGCAAAGAAGGGAATTAAAGAACAGAGGATATGAGCAAAAATGACCAATAGCATAGTACTTATATCTGGTTTTGGTAGATTATAATAAAAAAGTTCAGTTTGTTAAAGATTAGATGAATCACAAATCGACTACGGATTCTAAAAAATCACTAATCTAAAGCAGTGGTTAATTAAAATCAATAAGAGACTTTACCACCAATATCATTAAGTAACTTCCTCAGTTAATTATGATTTATTGATTAATATTAATGAATTATTGATGTAGTTCATTTACCGTCAATGTTAAATATGGATTTAATGAACAAATCACATAAGAGAAATTAAATAGATGGACAGTTCATGAGCAAAAAAGTAGATGAGCCACATCTGGACACTTAATTTTAAAAATGGACTAACTTTTTTTTTTTTTTTTTCAAAGGAGAACGACCGGGGGCTATTTAAAACTCCATCAACTCTTAAGCGTTGAAAAAGATGTCTCTCTTCTTAAAGACACACCAATTTATTTTAAGATACATACGCCCATCAAATTTATAAATTTCCCCGATTAATTAATATCCCTTTACAAAAGTTTAAAACACCGATCCTTTTATAGAAATTAATTACAAAATTCCTGATTTAACTCCCATTTCATTACTAATTTTAATTTTAGTTTGTTTAAAAGAGTAAAATAATCAACAAAATAATTAATGAAAAAATCATTCTACTCTAAAAAAAGCTTTTCTAAAAAAAATCCTAACTTATTTTTCTATCTTCATGAACCATCTATATTTTACTTGTTTGGGGATTGGAGCTTAAATGGACGCATTAACGTAGTTGGAGCTAGTATACTGTATGCTAAATAGAGTATCTCCGATCTAATATTAAATTATTATGTTAACAGTAAATTTTGACATTTGAATATAAAAAGTACTCTCTCTCTTTAAAAAAAAATGCTCTCAATAAATGCTATCTTTTATGTTAAATTTATCATATATTATCAAATTTAAAATTTGATTTTTATTGGTTGTTGGCTTGACTTTTTCATGTTATTTATTACATATTTCTCGTTTTTAATTTATTTAAATATAAAAAATTCACTTTTACAAGTTCCCAAACATAATAATGATAATAAAAAGTAAAAATAGTATTAATAATAACATTACACATTAGAGCTTAGAGCATGATAATACTAATTTTCACGCTTGTTTGTAACAAATATAGCATTAACATAGATAAATATATCAGAGATGGTCCAATTAATGTTTTCATGCTACAACCCAGTAAAATAAAAAAATTAAAAATGTTTTCATCCGATTAGTAGAAACAAAATATAAATTTTCAAACAAGTACATGTTAAGAAATTCAAGGTGTATAATTTTCAAACAGAGCAAAAATTTAAAAAACAAAGACAATAACACTCAAACAGAATTCAATCATAATAAAGCAAACAAAAAAATACTGAATTATAAGGAAAAAAGAAACGAATAACTAACAGTTAAAAACCCAAAAGAGAGAGAGAGAGAGAGAGATACGTAAACACTAAGAAACTAAAAAAAGATGCAAGAAAACGTAATAAAAATTACACTAAAACAATGATAAAGATATTTTTGAGAAAATTTTGACGGAAAAATAAAAGATGAATTTTTTTTTTTCAAAAATCTATTCTTTTTTTTTTTTTTAATTTGAAAGTGAGGGATTCGTATTCTGTAGTAATGTGTAGCGTGACTATACCTGCGACCAACTTGAAAATCTATTCTATTTGTAGTTAATATGGTGGATACGAGAGCGTGCTTTTCATGAGTTTTAAGGTAATTTAATTGAAGGGTAATACTGTAATAAAATTTATGTGGTACTTGAACGGTGGTATTCATGGGTGCAAATAGAATCTAATAGACATAACATGTGGATAAGGCGGTGGACTTTTATCCCCTAAAACAAAAACAAAATCAAAAACAAAAAAACAAAATCAGATACAATACCAATACAATACATGCACCTAGATCCAGGAGTGGAGTAGTGCTGCTTTTTTCTTCTTCCAAAATCAATGGATGGTTTAATCAGAAGAGCTTCATCATGTCTTTTCTTTGCGTTATTTGCAATACTGACAGTCGATCACTGCTTTATACTTAGCAGTGGTGGCTCCAATGTGACTTGCATACAGAGCGAGAGACGAGCGCTTTTGCTGTTCAAGCATCATCTCCTTGATCCTTCCAACCGGTTGGCGTCGTGGACTGGTGACAACTGTTGCCAATGGAGTGGAATCGTCTGTGACAACGTCACCGGTCACGTCCTCAAACTCCTCGTTCAAGGCGATCCTTCTCTACTGGCATATTGTCTTCCAAGGGAACCTTCATGTCGGAGGCAGTGGTTGAGTGGTAAGCTTAGCCCTTCTTTGCTTGATCTGAAGCACTTGAGTCACTTGGATCTTAGCTTCGACAACTTTGAAGGATGTCAAATTCCGGCATTTCTCGGATCTCTTGGCAGTTTAAGATATCTTAATCTTTCCTATTCTGGATTCACGGGAATGGCTCCTCATCAACTTGGGAACCTCACAGATTTGCGCTATCTTGATCTCAGAGGTAGCAGTGGATATGCCGAGAGTCTTCAATGGCTTTCTCGTCTCTCTTCGTTGCGGTACCTAGATATGAGTTATGTTGACCTTGCAAATGCTTCTGATTGGTTGGAGATAACAAACACTCTTCCTTCTTTGGTAGTATTGCGCTTGTCCTCTTGCCAACTCAGCAACAATATTCCTGCTATATATCATGTCAACTTCTCATCTCTAGCTATTCTTGATCTTTCGTATAATGATTTTTCTACAATTCCAACGTGGGTTTTCAAGTTGAGAAGTTTGACTTCTCTTGATCTCTCTGGTAATAGTTGTAGTGGTCGAATTCCTGAAGGTATTCGAAACCTGACTTCCCTTTCGGATCTTGATCTTTCTTACAACTATTTTAACTCTTCAATGCCCGATTGGTTGTATGAGTTAAATCATTTAGAGGTTCTCCGCCTTAGAGGAAACGAATTGAGAGGTACAATATCTGGTAACATACAAAATATGACTTCTATTACTACACTCGACCTCTCATTGAATGATTTAGGAGGAAAGTTGCCAAAGTCGATGGGCAAGCTCTGCAGATTAAGGGATATTGATTTTTCATACAACAAATGGAATCAAAAGATATCTCAAGTTCCAGAAAGTTTGTTCGGATGTCTTTCAGATACACTAGAGTCTTTAGATTTGAGCGGTGGTCAACTTTCTGGTCATTTAACCGAACAAATTGGCCACTTCAAAAGTCTAACCGACCTTGATCTATCTTATAATTCAATTTCTGGTCCTATTCCAGCGTCATTGGCAAGGCTTTCCTCTTTAAAGTATTTGGACCTCTCAGAAAATCATTTCAGTGGAACTCTACCTGAATCTTTCGGACAACTTGCCAAATTGGAAACAGTACACATATATAAGAATGATCTGGAGGGCATTGTATCGGAGGCTCACTTTGCCAATGCAACAAGAATGAGATATTTTGATGCATCTGGAAACCCACTAACTCTGGAAGTAAGTCAAGGCTGGATTCCTCCTTTTCAACTTCATGAATTAGACATGAGCTCTTGGCATTTAGGGCCACGATTTCCATTGTGGCTTCGTTCCCAAAAGCATCTAACTATCTTGGACTTGTCCAACACTGGGCTTTCTGACGTTGTTCCCTCTTGGTTCAGCGACTTCTCTTCCCAGTTCTCATATTTGAATCTAGCACATAATCAAATGCATGGGAGGCTTCCAAATATGTCAAAGAATATGGATCACTACTCTATAATTGACTTGAGCGCAAACAACTTTGAGGGGCCATTGCCTTGCATATCCTTCAAGGTGGAGCAACTCTTTCTTTCTGACAACCTGTTTTCAGGATCACTGTCCCAATTCCTGTGTCATGGGACGAGTGAGCCAATGTCTCTTGAATATCTCGATCTTGGGAATAATCAATTGTCCGGAAAAATACCCAACTGCTGGACTAAGTGGAATAATTTGGCAATTCTAAATTTAACACACAACAAACTTTCAGGTGTCGTTCCATCCTCCTTGAGATCATTGGCTTTTCTTCAATCCCTGCATCTGCGCAACAACAGTCTCTCCGGAAGGTTGTTGTTCTTGCAAGATTTTACTAGCATGTTCACACTTGACCTTGCTGAAAACAAATTTGAGGGAACAATTCCTCCTTGGATTGGAAGAAATCTCTTGAAGTTGAGGATTCTTAACATTGGTTCAAATCAAATCCATGGCCACATACCTGAAGAACTATGTGCTCTCAGTTCCCTTCAGATATTAGACCTTTCGGGTAATAACTTGTCAGGTCTCATACCAAAATGTCTCAACAATTTCAGTGCCATGACTACGAAATTCAAGATAGAAGATTATTTCAGCTACCGCATGGGCGGTCTTGATGTTTTTTCCAGCTTTAAGGAGGTTGCGGAACTTGTGATGAAAGGTAAGCCAGTCAAATACGATACCATTCTTCGTCTTGTGACAAGCATGGACCTCTCGAGTAATCATTTGTCTGGATACATCCCCTCAGAAATCACAAGTCTTTCAAGTTTGCGCTCATTGAACCTGTCTAACAACCTTTTGATTGGAGCGATTCCTAGTCAAATTGGGAACATGGGAGCCTTGGAATCTATTGATCTCTCTCTGAATCAGCTTTCAGGTGAAATCCCTACAAGCATGTCAAGTTTGAGTTTCTTGAGCTACTTGAACTTGTCCTGCAACAACTTGAGAGGAAGAATCCCGACAGGCACTCAGCTCCAGAGCTTCAATGCCTCCAGTTTTGTTGGCAACGATCTATGTGGTCCTCCACTCACGAAGAACTGCAGCACAGGTGGTCTAACCCCCGTTGTCGAAGATATGAGCCGAAAAGAAGAGCTTACAGTGGACTGGTTTTATGTGAGCATGAGTTTGGGATTTGCCGTCGGTTTTGGGAGTGTAGTTGGTCCATTGCTGCTCAAGTGGTCATGGAGAGTTGTCTATTTCGAGTTCTTAGACAACATGTGGTACAAGATATATGATAATGTTGTTTGTTATTGTTGCTAGATTATGAAACGATCATATCTATCTGCTATTCTAACAACTCTAGTGTTACTAATATCGTGTTGTGTGTGCTCTGTGGGGTGTGTTGTTCTGTGTTTGTAATAAGTTCCCGTATGCAATAAATTACGTATGTTGTTGTTTCTCTCTGCGTATAAAACTTGCTTTTTTGTATGTGCTTATGCATTCCATAAGAGATATGAAGCCTGGGAAACTAGCATGAAGAACATCATGGCGTGCATTGCAGGATATTGGATGTTATCTCGATTTAGGCTTTCGTACTCTGTTTGGTTCAATTTATGGTTCCGAATATGATTTATGTTTACTAGACCTTTTTTTTTAGCGTACTGTTACATGATTTCTTACTGTTTTGTGTGAATTTCCTAATGGTCCATGATTTTGTACCATTTATAATTTCATTTGTTTAGCCTGCTCTGCTTGACCTGATTAAACACATAGAACCCTGGAATTCTCTAAAAGAGTGATTAGGGAGTTCATTGACGTACAATATGTGCTGAATTTTCACTTCAAAAAAGTTAGGAACTTTGAGAGCTATGCATTGCCGTGGAGGACGGGTGTTGTCGACTTTCTGTGCAGCCAATTTCAAGTCCTGACCCACCAATGCGTCAATCTTACACCTCTCTAGTCTCTGTCTTTGGAAGACGACCATCTTTTTGTTGAGCATACACACAACACCAGTGGGCACAATAACTTCTACTATTATTATTATAATAGCAAATACATCAAGACCACATAAAAATATAATCCTACAAAAGCAAAACACTGCACTACACTCACAAGGCTAACTCTCAGCACACTACTACACAAACGGAAAAAAAAAAAAAAAAAAAAAAAAAAAAAAACTTTCTGAAGCACTCAACTATCTTTACTAGTTGGCTCCCCTTTGCTGCCGTGCTTCGAACTGATGGAGCCCAAGACTCTTTATAGCCACAAAAGTACCAAGTAACGGGCAATTGCCCGAAAATTAGCTGCTGCCCAAGTGCTGCCCAAAACGTGGGCACCAATCTTGCAACACTGCAAGGCCACGTGGGCTTGGCCCAAGAGGAGGTGTTGGGCCTTCACTTTTAGGATATTTGCACAGGATGCTATGACCTCAGTCTGAGGGTTTTCCTATCCAGAGAGCTGATTCTCTTCACAGTCAGGGCCATACAAACTATAGACAATAGTCCGCTGGGGAATCTCAAACTTCAACGTCTTGGCCTGTTCTGTACATTGTGATGTCGTCGATATGGATCGTACATGTACTCCTTGCCTTCAATGGACAGATTCAAAATTACCATGTGTAATTAGTGGTAGAATTTGTTATCTTCCAGAATTCTTTGCTCTTAATTTGCGTTTTAGATCGCTTGTCTTGATATTAAATTTTGTTCCCTTACATGAGGATGCTTTGTAGCCAATCCCTCTAGCTGTAAAAAATATTGCTGAAGGTGGAATCTCAATGGGAAATCTCTGCCAACTGATATTGAGTAGAGAAAATTACGACTTAATATCACCAAAATACTAGAGAAATTATGACAGTATTATTAAAAAGTTCAATAATTCCAAAAAATCATATTGTAAAGGGGAATGAGTTAGCTTGCGTTTGGTTCGTCGCTTGAAGATGAAATTTTTAAGTTGGAGTTGGTTGACTTTTCAAAAACTAGTTATAAATTTTATTGATTTTTTAGAAAAATACAAAAAATGATATGATAAAGTACAATTTAGTTTGAGTTAAACTAAAGCCCAAACAAAATCTTAATCTGAGAAGTTCCTCCCTGTTTTCCCTTACCCCAAAAAAAAAAAAAAAAAAAAGAAATGGTGCCCAGAATTTTTTAAAAGAGACTTTTTAGTCGCCTCTATACTTAATATTTTTAATAGCTTTGGTCCCTTTCACTAGA
The DNA here is from genome assembly GCA_038430175.1 of Ficus hirta. Classification (NCBI taxonomy): domain Eukaryota; kingdom Viridiplantae; phylum Streptophyta; class Magnoliopsida; order Rosales; family Moraceae; genus Ficus; species Ficus hirta. The sequence continues at coordinate 2,776,890 of CM076594.1, read as the reverse complement.
ATTGATGATAGATTCTTAAATTTTAATTAATGAAGACAATGATATGCTGAATGTGTAAAAACATCAAAACTTTACAAGAATAATCACAGAACGTGCATAGTGTTCTAATTCCTAATGACGTTGACTGATTTTGTAAAATTGCACCTCATATAATTATGTTTTTAAAATTACACCTCGTGGGATATCATGAAATTATATGTAATTAACTTGACTAAATGCTAAAATTTTTTTTGTTAATAACAATATGCCATTAACTTGATTAAATTCAAAAAATTTATTGTTAATTATATAATCATGGACCAAATTTATCAAAAATTTATATTTAAGATTAATCTGTGAAAAAAAGTTTTTGGACTGAACTTTCACAATGATATTAGTTGGACTGTCAGCACTAAACATCCAAAAAAATAAGGTATAAAAGGACGATGACTGGAAATGAATAAAAGGAAAAATAGATATTCTCTAATGTTTTGTTTTGACGGAATCAATAGCAATAGTAAATTGAAGTGGTTTTGCTTTTATAATAAAAAAATGATTCTTGTATCTACTAAATTTAAATTATATAAATTTAAATATAAATTATAATAATACAATCTTTTACACTTTTGTTTGAAAAAAGAATAAACGCAAGCACAGGAATAACGTTTATTTTGAGTATGCTTTATTATGTTTAGGGTCGGGAAAATAAGAATCCCCATCAATTTAAGAATAAAAGATTTTTCTCTTTTATTACTCTTTTATTATTTTATAGCAGAAGAAAACGACAACAACCTGATCACAAGAAAATCAAATGAAAACGAGACAACTTCGTGATAAACAGAAACAATACGGAACGGAAGTTGCAACATCCTAGAGAACGACAATAAAATTTTGAAACGACAACACCTAAAGACTTCACAAGAATCATACAAGTAATTCACGAAAAGAAAAACTAACCGGCTGTGGTGCTGAAATATTGTAAGAAAGAGGAACTTGAATTTTTATTTATATATTTATTTTACTTAAAAGAGGTATAAATAATATCGGGAGAAATTACACACACACGCACACACACACATATATAAATATATATATTCACATGTAAATCGGGCAAACGTCCCCACTCACATTTGAAGAAATTTATTTTAACCTCAAATTTTTTATAGATTTTTATTTGTACCCCCATCAATAAGAAAATTTTCAACTGCATCCCCATTCAAATTTTGATATGTCAATTTTTTCTCTTAAAATTTCTGCAAAATTTAGTATTCACCTACTTTGCAAGAAATTTTCATTGTGTACACATTTAAGAATTAAAGTATATTATGTTTTATTTTTTATTTTTTATTTTTTTTATGAAGCCTCCATTGAAAAAATTTCATGACTCTATCACTGCTTCCAAGACAAATGTTGACTGAATCATACTTACATTTTACCCGTTTTAGTTCAAGCTTGACAATATGTCCTGCAACTTAATTATGAGTTAAAACTATATATGTTGCCATGGACGACTTGATTTGATAAAGTTATAAAATTATGAGAATTAATTATGATTTAATTCTCCAAAAAGCTTAAGCTATTAGGAAGTAGGTCAACAATAATTTTTATATTTCAACACTGTCCCTCACATACAGGCCAAACAATGGTCAAACGTGCAAACAAATATGAATTTGAAAATCTAACACTAAGAAGCCTAAAACATATTAAAAGTCTAAAAAGCAATGATAATAAAAGGGGTTAAATTGTGCAATTGCAGGGGTTCAAACTCAGGACTTCCTTTTCTGATAACATGTTAGTTTACTAATTCTCTCATAAACTTAACTATTAAAAGGTGAACTAATAATAGTTTTATATTTCAAAAATCTCACTTTCACATTCCCCTGCTTTGCCCCGATTCTTAACATATCAAATATAACTCTTTCTCTTTTTCATCATCACTTGTGATCTTCGTTTTGACTAATTACTTTCCATTCCTTTACATAAATGTTACATAAAATAACTAGATATAATATATATATATATATATATATATATATAAACTACTACTGTAAGTTAATGGCATCTTTTTTTGCCCACATAGCAAGCATAGAAACAAAGAAAAAGGGCTCATTTGGGAATTATTTTACTTTGTGTTTTTACTCCATAGAAGAAGAGAGGCAAAACATGTTGCTTTTCAAAATTATTTGAAACTATATTTTTAAAGAATTTAATAAGTCAAAATGATTTCAAAAGTTTTTGATAAGCAATTAAGATGATATATATATTGTCGTATTGAATCTGATACAAATTTCAAAGTTGATTTAAAAAAGCTTTATTTAAAAGTCACAATTTAATGACTTTAAATGTAAGCTCTTTATCAAATTATTCAAATACTTTAAAAAGTAGTTTTTGGAATCATAAAGTCAAAACATATTTAAGTAAATTTTGCCAAATAGAAGTATTGCAAAAAGTTAGGCACTATAGTTAGAAGCTGGCTTGACTAATCTACAAAAAAGACATAACTTGCTTTCCCCTTATGACAATATTTTACCTTGCATTGCGCTGTTTTCATTTCTTCATCAAATTTTTTAATTATTATTTTATTTTGCAGATGATTGTAAACCTTTTCCATACCTAGAAATTGCAAACAATACATTAGATACTTCACATGAATGATTTCATCTGCTTATGGTATTGTGTTGCAGATTTTCTAATGCAAGTGTACCTTATCGTTAATAAGTAATAAAGTAATGAGTAGAGTGTCGTTCCCACAAGGACTATTGTTTATCAATTATCAAAATTACATTAACTCTAACTTTATTTGAATAATCGAAAAGAATAACTTAAAAATTAATAAAATTAATAAAAAATAGCCTAGGATCATAATTTTTACTCAACACTTCATTTGAATCTCTCTACTCTTCCCTAGATAAATTAATCAATTTAAATTATTAACCAAGAGTCCTAAGATATCTAAAAGCCTCTTGCGATGGTTAGATAGAGAACTACCCCCCTTAACTAACTCACTATATTCCTATGAGAATTAGATTAAGAAAGATTCATTAAGTATATGGTTTACACATGTTACATAGGTATATTTCTATCCTACATAAACTCAAGGCTTCCGCACATAGATCATATGTCATTCTATCTAAGGCTAGACACAAAATTCCCTTTTCCAAGTTCATTAGGGTTACCAAATCAATCTAATTAATGGCCAATTAATTAGAAGCATTAAGCACAAGATAAAACAAACAATCCGATATCAATTAATAAAATCAAGAGAGAAAGTAAATAAATTCAAACTACATGTTGAGTTCAAATTGCAATCCCAGAAAAAAGAAAACTAATTTATAGATAAAAGTAAAATTCTACAGAATAAAGATTCAAGCATTCTAAAATTACAAAAATAAAAAGATAAGAAAATACGAAGAAATATCCCTTTTGGAGTTGTTACAAGTCTCCAAGATTCTTCTTCTAATCTCCTCTTCCTTCTCTTGATCTTGATGATCATTCCCTAATTTTGTAGAAAACAAAACCTAAAACTAGAATTGAAAATAAAATATGAAAATCTAAAGCTAAAAATATTTTTTTTCATTCTTTTTCTTCTTTGGTTTCGGCTTCTCCCGCAGCCAAAGACACTAGACTAACCCTAATCTCTCCTATTATAGACTTGTTTCAAAAAGGACAACTTTTGAATCAAAAATTACAAGAAAGGGAAACTTTTGTGAATGAGGGCTACAGCCTTGACATTTGGGCGCTGCAGCCCTCACTACTCTGGCCTTGCTTTGCCGAACTTTAGGGCTGCAGCCTTGACTCTCTATCCTTTCTGAGCTCTGTGTCCAGCATAATTTGCACCAAATTTACATGATTTACTTGAAGAGTCCTTTGCTTCCTAACCTACTTAAATACACTAAAAACAATTTGAAAAACATTAAAATGACTCTTAAAACTAGCAACACATCAAGATGATTGAATTCGAATCACCGGTATAAACCCGACTCATCATATTGTCACAACTAAAATAATCAATTTGAATGTTAATTTACTTATTTAATTGATAATGCAGAAGCAATAACTTAACAATACACAATGAAATGAATGATCACAGACACCAATCAACGTTGTCGGAGAGTTTGTCAAGTGGAAACAAAATTTTCCTATACACTGTAAACTGAAAACTAAGGTGATTGGCTGTTTCTTTGATTTCTGTTCCCTAATTTTTGGCCTTTTTTCCTTGACATGAAACCAGAACCTCCCTTGTAGACGTTTCAGAGTAGGTTGCTGCAAATTGCCGGCTTCATTACTTTGTTATTTGTCGAGGCCTGGAAGGATGACTTTGAGAATTATTCGGTTAAAGGAGACTTCTTTGCACCTTTAAACTGTACCCTAGGTTGACCATTTTCTTTGATTGTATAAAAGACAAGGAGACTATGAATCAGTTAGACTTTGGTGACAAAATTTAAGTCAAAACTTTGGAAATTTACCTCTAGACTTACAAAATTTCACGAGCTTACTATTTGGTTCTATGCCGTATTTCTTGGATTATTGAAATGATGATGTTTACATTAAACAACATTCATTCAGTTTTCAAACAAGTTTTTTTGGCGTATATCCATTTGTAAGATCCTATACCAAACTGTTGCAACAAGTCCACGCCTGTGGACGTTATAGATTGCTCTAACTTCCTTTTTTTTTCTTTTTTTTTTTTTTTTTTTTTGGTTCTTTCTTTATTTTCGTTGAAAATACATGTTTTGAATAAATTTCAAAAATAATCCTTCATTTTTACTTGAACATCAAACGAAGGTGGTGTCGTAGTCGACAGACTTGACCCTGGACTGGAATCTCACTACCAAAATTATCTACAATTGAAAGCTACGCATTACCGTGGTTGACAGCCAGGTTTTATTGACTTTATGTGCGATCGGTTGGTCAGTTTTGGTATCTCTAGTTCGGACACTTATTTTGAACAGCGTTAGATGAATACTTTAGGTGAATTAGGGTTTGGAGGACGAACACTTGAGCACATGAGAGCAGAATTTGATCAAAAATCAAAGAAGAGAATTAAAGAACAGAGGATATGAGCAAAAATGACCAATAGCATATTTTTAGTAAATATATCTGGTTTTGCTGCATTATCCTTACTCGACTTTGGCCGCAAATCACTAATTTTAAAATATCACTAATCTAAAGTAGTGGTTAGTTAAAATTAATGAGAGATTTACCACCAATATCATTAAGTAACTTACCATCAACATCCATTAGCAGCTTAAAGTAGAAATTTTCTAAAAGAGCAAAAATTTGAAAAACATACACAATAATACTGAAAAAGATTTCAATAACCAAAATAATAATAAATTAAAAAAGGGGAAAAAAAAAAGATTGAATTATAAGGGGAAAAAAAACAACAAACAGTTAAATACCCAAAAAAAAAAGATATGTAAACACTAAGAAAATAAAAAATCACAATTTCATATCAAATCAATTAAAAAATCATGTTAGTTATATATATGTTATGATATTATTAGAGGGACATGAATGGGAATATAAACAAGGAGACATTTGAACTTATTCTCATCCATTAGCAGCTTAAAGTAGAAATTTTCAAAGAGAGCAAAAACTTTTCAAATATACACAATAATACTCAAAAAGAGTCAATAACCAAAAAAACAAAAAAGAAATGCAAAATAAAAAAGATTGAGTTATAAGGGAGAAAAAAAAAAACAAACAGTTAAATACCGAAAATTAGAAAATCACAAAAAAAAAATGAAAAAATCATAAAAAGATATGTAAACACTAAGAAACTAAAAAAGATACTTGAAAGTGGTTGCAGATATAGTATAACGATATTTTCACACTTATCTCCATCAAAAGATGAAGAGTTTGAATTTCTTCACCCTTAATTAAAAAGAATAGAAAACGTAATAAAAATTACTCTAAAACAATAATAAAGATATTTTTGAGAAACTTTTGACGGAAAAAATAAAAGATGAATCAAAGTTAAACAAAGATATGGGGATTTTTTTAATTTATTTTAATTTATAGTTAATGTGTTTTATTTCTTTGCAACATTTATTCTATTTGCAGTTAGTATGGTGTATATGAGGGCGTGCTTTTCATGAGTTCTAAGGTAATGTAATTGAAGGGTAAAATTGTAATAAATTTATGTGGAGTAATATTAGGACACCAACTCTAATCTTAAATTTTTGAATACCAACTCACGTGTCATCTTTTTATTGGTAAAACCAATCAATTGATGTAATAATACTTTAACCACTTACTAATAAAAAAATGATAATTTATATATTATATAAATTGATATTTAAAAGTTAGAATTATAGTTGGTATCCTTTAATATTTTTCATTAACGTGATAATTGAGATAATTGAGTGGTGGTCCTCACGCGTGCAAAAAGAATCTAATAGACGTATCAAGTGGATTATGCGGTGGACATATCAAGACTATGTAACACATTGTGGAAAAATAATCAGTTCAAAAAAGGAAAAAAAAAATTTTGTGGGAAAAGAATAGGACTCAGATAATTGTTGCATTCTGTGGTTGACTTTTGACTCCTTAATTTGATGCAACCAACTCCAACACTATTATGCCATCAAAAATATATATATATATATATATAAATTCGGAGACAGTATTACTATACATGCAACCTAATTCCAGTAGTGGAGTAGTGCCGTTCTTTTTTCTTCTTCCAAAATCGATGGATGGCTCAATCAGAGGAGCTTCATCATGTCTTTTTTTTGCGTTGTTAGCAATATTGACAGTTGATCATTGCTTCATACTTGGCAGTGGTGTCTCCAATGTGACTTGCATACAGAGCGAGAGACGAGCGCTTTTGCGGTTCAAGCATGATCTCCTTGATCCTTACTATCGGTTGGCGTCATGGACTGGTGACAACTGTTGCGAATGGAGTGGAATCATCTGTGACGACGTCTCTGGTCACGTCCACAAACTCCTCCTTCAAGGGGATCCTTCTCTACCGGTATTTTGCCTTCCATCGGAACCTGCATGTCGCAGGCAGCGGTTGGGTGGTAAGATAAACCCTTCTTTGCTTGATTTGAAGCATTTGAGTCACTTGGATCTTAGCAGCAACTACTTTGAAGGATGTCAGATTCCGGAATTTCTCGGATCTCTTTCCAGTTTAAGATATCTTAATCTTTCCCATTCTGGATTCACGGGAATGGTTCCTCCTCAACTTGGGAACCTCACAGATTTGCGCTATCTTGATCTCAATAATGGCTTTGGTGGTTATGCCGAGAGTCTTCAATGGCTTTCTGGTCTCTCTTCGTTGCGTTACCTAGATATGAGTTATGTTGACCTTGCAAATGCTTCTGATTGGTTGGTGGTAACAAATACTCTTCCTTCTTTGGTAGTATTGCGCTTGTCCTCTTGCCAACTCAGCACCAATATTCCTGCTATATATCATGTCAACTTCTCATCTCTTGCTATTCTTGATCTTTCGTATAATAATTTTTCTACAATTCCAACGTGGGTTTTCGAGTTGACAAGTTTGACTTCTCTTAATCTCACTGATATTGGTTGTAGTGGTCGAATCCCTGAAGGTATTCAAAACCTGACTTCTCTTCTGGATCTTGATCTTTCTTACAACTATTTTAACTCTTCAGTGCCCGATTGGTTGTATGAGTTAAATCATTTAGAGGTTCTCCGCCTTAGAGGAAACGAACTGAGAGGTACAATATCTAGTAACATACAAAATATGACTTCTATTACTACACTCGACCTCGCATTGAATGACTTTGAGGGGCCATTGCCTTGTATATCGTTCAAGGTGGAGCAACTTTTTCTTTCTGACAACCAATTTTCAGGATCACTGTCCCAATTCTTGTGTCATAGGACGAGTGAGATCATGTCTCTTATAATTCTCGATCTTGGGAATAATCAGTTGTCTGGAAAAATACCCAACTGCTGGACTAAGTGGAAAAACCTGCTAAGTATAGATTTATGTCACAACATACTTTCGGGTCCTGTTCCATCATCTCTGAGATCACTGGCTTCTCTTCAATTTCTACACCTGCGCGACAATCATATCTCTGGAAAATTGTTGTTCTTGCAAGATTTTACCGGTATGATCCTGCTAGACCTCGGTGAGAACAAATTTGGGGGAACAATTCCTCCTTGGATTGGACGAAATCTCTTAGAGTTGAGGATTCTTAGCATTGGTTCAAATCAAATCCATGGCCACATACCTGACGAACTGTGTGCTCTCAGTTCCCTTCAGATATTAGACCTTTCGGGTAATAACTTGTCAGGTCTCATACCAAAATGTCTCAACAATTTCAGCGCCATGACTATAAAACTCAAAATAGAAGATTATTTCCACTACCGCATGGGTAGCAGTAATGCTACTTCCTACTTAGAGGAGGTCACAGAACTTGTGATGAAAGGTAAGGCGGTTAAATATGATATCATTCTTCCACTTGTAACAAGCATGGACCTCTCGAGTAATCATTTGTCTGGATACATCCCCTCAGAAATCACAAGTCTTTCAAGTTTGCGCTCATTGAACGTGTCTAACAACCTTTTGATTGGAGCGATTCCTAGTCAAATTGGGAACATGGGAGCCTTGGAATCTATTGATCTCTCTCTGAATCAGCTTTCAGGTGAAATCCCTACAAGCATGTCAAGTTTGAGTTTCTTGAGCTACTTGAACTTGTCCTGCAACAACTTGAGAGGAAGAATCCCGACAGGCACTCAGCTCCAGAGCTTCAATGCCTCCAGTTTTGTTGGCAACGATCTATGTGGTCCTCCACTCACGAAGAACTGCAGCACAGGTGGTCTAACCCCCGTTGTCGAAGATATGAGCAGAAAAGAAGGGCTTACAGTGGACTGGTTTTATGTGAGCATGAGTATGGGATTTGCCGTAGGTTTTGGGGGTGTAGTTGGCCCGTTGCTGCTCAAGAGGTCATGGAGATTCGTCTATTTCCAGTTCTTAGACAACATGTGGTACAAGATCTATGATAATGTTGTTCGTTATTGTTTCTAGATTATGAAACGTTCTTGTCTATCTGTCATTGTAACAACTCTAGTATTGCTATTATTGTGTTGTGTGTGCTCTGGGTGGTGTGTTGTGCTGTGTTTGTAAAAAGTTTCCGTGTGCAATAAATTACGTAAGTTGTTGTTTCTATCTGTGTATAACTCTTTTTTTTTTTTTTTTTTTGGTGCTTAAACGTTGCATATGAGATAGGAAGCCCCGGAAACTAGCAAGAAGAACATCAAGGCGTACAATATTGCAGAAAAGTGGATGTTATCCCAATTCGAGCTCTAATATTCAGTTTGGTGTTACAGTTTTAGAATACAATTTATGTTTACTAGACCCTTTTTTGTTTTAGCTCTAAGAAAGGCACCAACTTCTTAAAAAGTAGTAAATCATTGTATGTCAAAACTACACGTTTCTCATCCAAAAAGAATTCGAATATCACTCGTGACAAAAGTTCAAACAGAAGAAAATGACATATAAAAGGATGAGAAATCACTGGCTCACAGAAAAAAATTCACTGCCAATTATGGAAGGCTTGAGTGTCATCGGAAAGAAATGACGAGTGTGTTTAAAGAGCCCGGGCTTTTACAGTGTCGAGGCTCATTTCACTCGGGTCAGTTGCTTGCAACTCAACTTGAATGCCATCTAATTCCCTCTTGAATCTATCTTTTGAGCTTGCATATACACCATCTTACTCCTCACCTTTGATGTATCCGGTGACCTTCTCAAAATAAAAACCGACAAAAATTAAGTTCATTTCGTAAACATTTGACTCTGCCTTATAACATGATCCTAAATATTCCAATTCAATAGCTCAAATAACAATAAGCAGTTCCTTCAAAAAAAGAAAAAAAAAAGCTGAAGTATTAAAAGTTACCAGGCTATGAAGAAAATCTTGCTTTTCTGGCAGTTCTCATCGGTTATGAAATCGAATCATAGACAGCATAGCGGCACTCATTTGTTGAAAAAAAAAAAACGTAAAGGACAAATATGGAGGAAGTTATATATCTTCTTATATCATTTAACTAAGCATGCCTTTATATAGGCTTACAAAAACAACCATAGAATACTAATGGTTAAAACCATAAATGTCACCAAATGCCCATAACAAAAAACTCCCAAATTAACTCACATAACTACACAGTAAACCACAACCGGTTACTCAAAAAACCCAAAAGCCACACATTGCCACAAATAAAGTTCAATAATAAAAAACTTTTTATTTTCTCAACACCCCCCTTTAAACTTGATTTGTTACACCAAGTAAACTCCTCATTTTGATGAAAGTCTCCAACTTGAGGGGCTTCGTGAAAATGTCCGCCGCTTGGTCTTGTGACTTGATATATTTGAGTTCCACCTTTTTCTTCGTAATGCAATCCCGAATGTAGTGAAATCGGGTATCGATGTGCTTGCTCCTCCCATGAAGCACCGGATTTTTGGCTAAGGCAATGGCCGATTTGTTGTCAACAAAAATCTCCATTGGACCTTCCATTTGAAACTTCAACTCCTTCACTAAGTTTCTTAGCCAAATTGCATGACATACACATGAAGTTGCCGCAACGTACTCCGCTTCGCATGTTGATAATGTGACTATGGGTTGCTTTTTTGACATCCATGTGAACGCCGTTTCACCAATAAAAAATACAAACCCCGTAGTACTCTTCCGATCATCCAAGTCACTACTCCAATCACTATCACAATAACCAACAACATCAAAATTGCTAGAAGAGACATAGGAAAGACCATACCCAATCGTCCCTTTGATGTAGCGAAGTATCCTCTTTGCCATTTTGAAATGCGTTGTTGTCGGCTCCTCCATAAATCGACTAATGATTCCAACCGAATAAAGAATATCCGGTCTTGTGCATGTCAAGTATCTCAAACTTCCAACCAAGCTTTTGAAAAGTGTAGAATCTACCTTCTCTCCTCCATCTTGCTTGGTGATTTTGACTCCACATTCCATCGGTGTTCCAACCGGAATTGCATCATTCATGTTGAACCTTTTGAGCACTTCTTTAGCATAGCCCTCTTGGGATATAAAAATCCCATCTTCACCTTGTTTGACCTCGATCCCAAGATAGTAACTCATGAGACCAATGTCTGTCATTTCAAACTCCTTTGCCATCTCCCTTTTGAACTCATCAAACATGCTAGGATCGTTTCCGGTAAATACTAAATCATCAACGTATAAACAAATGATTAGTATGCTTTCACCTTTCATTTTGATGTAGAGGGCATGCTCATAAGGACACTTCATATACTTCTTCTCTTGAAAGTACTTGTCAATCTTCGAATTCCATGCTCTCGGTGCTTGCTTCAAACCGTAAAGAGCCTTCTTCAGTCGAAGCACTTTGTCTTCTTCACCCTTGACTTCATAACCCAATGGTTGCTCCACATAGACCTCCTCCTCAAGAATTCCGTTCAAAAATGCTGATTTGACATCCATTTGATGTATCTTCCAATGATTATGGGCTGCCAAAGCAATAATCAAGCGAATAGTTTCAAGGCGAACAACAGGGGCAAATACCTCATCATAGTCGATGCCGTGTCGTTGACTATACCCTTTCACCACTAATCTTGCCTTGTGCCTCTCAACATCGCCATTAGCCTTTTTCTTTGTCTTGTATATCCACTTTACTCCGATCGGTTTGTGCCCTTTTGGAAGCTTGGTTAACTCCCATGTGCCATTTTTCTCTATCGCTCGAATTTCTTCATCCATTGCATCCTTCCATTTTTTGTTTGCAATGGCTTCTTGGAAACTAATGGGCTCACAATCACCAAAAAGACAATAGAGAATTATGTCATTTTGATTTTCGTTTACCTCATTAAGTTCCCATAGACTTCGGGTTCCTCTTGGACCAATTTCGTTCTCCGAATCGCTGGAAAATACCTCCGTTCCGCTGGATGATGCATTACATGACGCTGAGCCTTCAGATGACGACCGTTCGGTCGACCGGGGTGACACTGGAATGGGCAAAACTTCACCCATTTCGTCCCTGGTTGGCTCGTTTTCATCGTCTTCTTCAAAGTATGGAAGGAAATCATACTCCTCCTCCTGTATATTCCAATCCCAAGAAACTTCCTCATCAAAAACAACATCACGACTAATAATTACCTTCCCATTTAAAGGATTGTAGAGGCGATAACCCTTTGAACTTTCATCATAACCGATGAAGATGAGTTTCTCGCTTCGATCGTCAAGCTTGGTCCTTTTTTCTTCCGACACATGAGCATATGCAATACTCCCAAACACCTTGAAGTGACCAATTCCGGGCTTTCTTCCGTTCCATGCTTCTTGAGGCGTCTTGTCAAGCACACTTTTGGTTGGTGCTCGGTTTGTCAAATAGACCGCACAAGCTACGGCCTCCGCCCAAAATTCCCTCGGCATCTTCTTCGTCTTCAGCATGCTTCTTGCCATGTTCAAGATTGTCCGATTCTTCCTCTCCGCCACGCCATTTTGTTGCGGTGTCCTTGGCACCGTTAACAGACGTCGAATGCCTTTTTCATCACAAAACTGTTTGAACTCATTTGATGTGAATTCACCACCTCGATCGGTTCTCATGGCCTTGATCGTAAGGTTGCTTTCATTCTCCACACGCACCTTAAATCTCTTGAAGATTTCAAATACTTCCGATTTTTCCTTCAAAAAATACACCCATGTTTTTCTAGAAAAATCATCAATAAAGAGAAGGAAGTATTTACTTTTACCATGAGACTCTGGTTTGATCACTCCACACACATCGGCATGGATGAGTTCAAGAGGCTTCTTGGCTCTTGTCGTAGACTCCTTCGGAAAACTACTTCGATGATGTTTTCCGAGTAGGCACCCTTCACACACTTGGTTCGGCTTGTGAATGTGCGGTAAGCCTCGCACCATCTTCTTCTTCGACAAGTCTTCTAGACTCCCAAAATTGAGGTGCCCGAACCGTAGATGCCATAGCCAAGAGGAATCCTCATAACACGTCTTCAAACATTTCGGAACATCATTACATACATTCAAAGGAAACATTCGGTTTTTGGTCATGGAGACTTTAGCAACAAGTCTCTCATGATTATCTCTTAAATACAAACAATTGTTTTTCATTTGAACTTCAAAACCTTTCTCTAACAATTGTCCTACACTCAATATATTGTTTTTTACATTGGGAATATAAAAAACATTTGTAATATATTGATGTTCTCCATTTTTTAACCGAATGAGAATTTTACCTATTCCTTTGATGGCGGCCAAGGAATTGTCTCCAAAAGCAATATTACCTTTTGCCATCTCGTTCAACTCCGCAAACATCTCGCGGTTCCCACACATGTGATTTGAGGCTCCGGTGTCGAGATACCACATGCTATCTCGACTCTCTTCTTCTCCCTTTGAAGCCATGAATAAGGTCCCATTCTCCTCCGCATAATTGGACTGCCCTTGATGGGCGTTGGATGTGCCAGCGGTTGACCGGTCCTGATGCTTCCGGTCGATCGACTCTGTTTGGGATGAGTAACACTCATTCGCATAATGTCCATATTTATGACAATTATAACATTTTACCTGAGATTTATCTCTCCCTGACCTTCCACCACGTCTTCCACGACCTCGGCCTCCTCTTCCTCTTGAAGATTCACACGAGTTTTGAGAAACGTCGGTGTTGGCTTCACCTCTTCCACCATGGCCACGACCACCGCGACCTCTTCCACCATGGCCTCGACCACCGCGACCTCTTCCACGTCCAGGATCATTCTCCTCCTTGAGTTTGAGTTGCAGAAGTTTTTCAACGGTCTCCGTTTGCTCCATCTTCCTTTTCTTTTTCTCCTCGTAGGCTTGCAACGAGCCTATAAATTGTTCAATTGTCATGTCTTCGAGATCCTTCGTCTCCTCAATTGTCGTGGCGATGATCTCGAACTTAGTGTTTAGGCTCCGTAGAACCTTCTCCATGACACGAACATCGGCGATTTCTTCACCGTTTCGTCTCAATTGGTTGACAACGGTCATTACTTTTGTGTGATATTCCGCTATCACCTCCGTCTCCTTCATCTGTAACGATTCAAACTCACCACGTAAAGTTTGCAACCGTACCTTTTTCACACAATCGGCTCCTCTTTGAGTCGATTGGAGCTTGTCCCACGCTGCCTTTGACGTCTCGGCATTGGCGATGGTCTCGAACGTGTCTTCGTCCACCGATTGGTACAAGATATAGAGGGCCTTCTTGTCCTTCTTTCTTGTCTCCTTTAACGCGTCTTTTTGCGCTTGATCGGCTCCAGCTTCCGCCTCTTGGAAACCATTCTCCACGATCTCCCACACGTCTTGTGCTCCTAGTAACGCCTTCATCTTGATGCTCCAATTGTCGTAGTTGAGCTTGGTAAGCATCGGTAGTTGAAGCAGACCCATTCCTCCACCGTTGGCCATTTTTCTCTCTGTTTTTTTTTTCTTCTCTCTCTGCACGCTCTGATACCACTTTGTTGAAAAAAAAAAAACGTAAAGGACAAATATGGAGGAAGTTATATATCTTCTTATATCATTTAACTAAGCATGCCTTTATATAGGCTTACAAAAACAACCATAGAATACTAATGGTTAAAACCATAAATGTCACCAAATGCCCATAACAAAAAACTCCCAAATTAACTCACATAACTACACAGTAAACCACAACCGGTTACTCAAAAAACCCAAAAGCCACACATTGCCACAAATAAAGTTTAATAATAAAAAACTTTTTATTTTCTCAACATCATTATCAGGCAGAGAAGCGGTGAAGTCCTCGTAGGTTTCTGCAAATTTTTGCAAATTTTAAATTAATAAAAGAATGTGACACAGTAAGAAATCGTGTTGAATTTACCAGATTCTAACCAAAGCAAAAATAAAAATAAAAATAAATGAAAATGAAAATGCATGTCTCGTGAAGCTGATGCAAGAGGTTTGGCGGACTCCGACATCTTAATCTAGTTTTCTTCGATTAAACTAGATTTCATTACAGTAATCATGTGGAGAAAAATCACAGGCAAAGATTGTCGAAAGAAGACATACCATGTTTTCCTCGGACGAGAGAGAATGGCTTTTTTGAGAAATGAGGAAGAAGAGAGAGAAGAAAGGATGGAAGAGCATAGAAGAACAGGCTTGGGCACTTCTTCGAGGCCTAGGCCATATAGAGCATCATTCTCCCCTCATTAAAAAATGTCCCCACCAGAGCGCACCTATGGGGACTTGAATTTGAGAGCAGGACCCATGGGGACTTGAATTTGAGACTTCCTGCTCTGATATCAACTGATGTAAGAGTAATACAACCATTTCTCCTAAAAGTTGCAACTGATAGGAGAGGTGCAATCAACTTTTGTAAACATCATCTACTACCAGACTCGAGAATCCACCTCAAACACTATCCGTTTGGGCTCTTATTTTAGATAGTTCCTTACGAATCCGTTTGCGCATCTAATGGGCGGGCTCTGGCACTTCTTCAAGGCCCAAGCCACATATATCACCTCCTAAATTCCAGTATACTCATGCATCCTTACTCCTTTATAGTCTGAATCTTTGTAAGATGGCCATCTTTTTGGCCATTTGCTTAGGTTGGTATGACCTCATTGTGAGGTTTTCCTATCTAAAGCGCTGATTCCCTTCACAGTCAAGTCCATACATACAAAATCTGGTTACTGTTGACAATTGTCCTTTGGGGAAGCACAAACTTCACCCTCCTGGCCTGTTCCGTACATTATTATGTCGTCGACATGGACAGTACTTCAATTCCTTGCCTTTAATGGACAAGTTCAAAATTCACATATGTAACTAGTACTAGAATGTGCTATCTTCTGGAATTCCTTGTTCTTAATTTGCTTTTTGGATTGCTTGTCTTGATATTAAATTTTGTTTCCGTACATGAGGATGCTTTTTAGCCAATCCCTCTAGCTGTGAAAAAAAAAAAAAATGCTGAATGTGGAAAGCAGATCTCATCGGGAAATCTGTGGCAACTGATATTGAGTAGAGAAATTATGATTTAATATCAGCAAAAAACTAGAGAAATTATAACAGAACTATACAAATTTCAATTATACCAAAAAATAAAAAAAAAAAACCATATTGGAAAGGGGAATGAGTTAATCTGAGAACCTCCTCCCTGTTTTCCCTTGTCTAAAAAAAATTTGCGCCAATAATTTTCAAAAAGAGACTATTTAGTCGCCCCTATACTTCTTTTTTTTTTTTTTTTTTCAAAGATTTGCTCCCTATCGCTCGAATTGATGGTAGATCCTTAAAATATAATAAATGAATATAATCATGAGCTCAATGGATAAAAACATTAAAACGACAACAAAAAGTATAAAACGACGATGACTGGAAATGATGCACGCAGAAAACGACAACTTAATCACAAGAAAATCAAATGAAAACGACAACTTCGTGGAAAACAAAAAAAGCACGGAGCGGAAGTGATTGCACCATAAAGAACGACCTTGAAATTTAAAAAACGACCTTTTTAAACAAATTGTAAAATCTAATTATTGGTGCTGAAATATAAGGAGAACGAGGTCAATAGCATTTTTTTCACTTTAAAAAAAGGTAAATAACATATTTTAAAATATTTTGGATAAATAACATATTTACAGTAAAAGTAAATAACATATTCTAAAATATTTTAAATAAATAAAATATTTACCGTAAATAATTTAGTTACAGAGCAAATTTTTTTTAATTTTTTTAATAAACAAAATGTAGTGTAAATTTATATAAATATTTTCAAAAAAAAAATTTTACGGTAAATGTCTTGTTTACCTCATATATTTTGAAATAAGATTTGTGAATAAATTGCTTTTTTTAAAGAAATTTTTTTTAATAAATGACTAAGATTTTACAAAATTAGGAAAATGGTCGTTGTAAAAAAAAAAAAAAAAAAGAAAATTTAGTCAACCAGTCAATCCATCCATCATTGATTGACCAATATTAAATGTTATTTTCTCACTGATTGATTATGATTAATCATGGATTGACTATTCAATTACTGATCAACGGTCATTTTACGTAATAAAAAAAATGATCATTTATTTAAAAGCTATCTATTTACTTTTTTTTTAATCTATAAATATACAGTTTTTCATAAATATTTTAAAAATATCTATAATATTTCACAATTTCTCTTGGAGTAAATTAAAAGATTCAGAATAATGACAGAATAATCTTTCTATTTCACAATTATAAATTTTGTTTACACTGCCAAAATTTCCTAAAAAGGTGAACAATAATGATATCAATTAATCTAAATAATTATTCCTAAGTTTCCTCGAATATCTCCATCGTCACATAGTTACAGACCTTGTCAAAAAAATCAAGCAGTTCATTTTTAAGCACATGACACTACCTCGTAATCACATGCTCGTAGCTCAAATGACCAAGTGTTATCGCTTGGAAGTTGGAAGGAAGGTGGGATTATAAAGAGAACCATGCGGAAAGTGAATGCCAGCTCGGATTCTACAATAATTTAATCATAATTCTAAAAGAGGGGTAGTCTGCTTCTGCCTAACAAAAACGACATCCGAAAACGAAAAACGACAACACCTAAGGAAAGCTTGTTAATCAAGTTCGTCGCACTGGTAAAACTAATTAATTAGTTAACTATATCAGCAAACGCCATGGTGAGAACAAGGCTTAAAATTACTCCAATCTTATTTGTTTGACAATGCTACGTATGCAGTGGCAGAGTCAAAAATAATAATAATGGGGCATTATGGGGGAAAAAAAAAGATTAAGGGCATTATTATGTATTTCAAATCTTAAGTGTAGACACAACGAAAAATTTTCTTGTAAGTGAGAGCACCAGTGAAATTCTATAATAAAATTTAGGAGTAAAAATTAAAATTTTAAAATCTTAATGGGGGTGTCGTTGTAATTTTTCTTACAAAATGGAGAAATAACTAAGATTTGTGAAACTTTTTGGATCAAAAATCAATTTTTCAAAATGTGACTGGGAGCCACTCACCTATATATGGCTCTTCCACTAAAATAAACGTGTTTTCTGCCTATACTGTGGATAATATGAACAATCTTTTTCCAACTGATGCATTGCCTAATTTCGCTTAAGTAGACAATTTCATTTGGAGGTCTTAGATTACTCGAAGTAGCAGTTTTATAATTAAGAAAGTTTTCTTTTGTAAAAATTTAGTTTATTATGTTACAATTTATGTTAAAAATAGAGGGGGGAAAAAAGATAGTTGTGATGTCATGTAGTTTTTATGTTACAATTTTTGTTAAAAATTAACGAAAAAGATAATGTAATTTCACTTAACTCTTTTCCGTATGTTTTTAACATAATTTTAACAATTTGATTAAATTAGACCAATTCAAAGTTCAAATTGGTAAAGAGGGATTTTTGAAGTTTGAAAAAAAAAAAATATATATATATATATATATATTAAGAAGGAGTCCGAATATAATGTAAGAAAGTCAAATTTAATTTTTGATTAATTATTTTATAAAAAATAAACTGGTATCCTGTTTTTATTTTCCTTACATATAATTTTTAAAATTATTTATTTTCTCCATTTTATTTGTAGTTTCTTGTTTTTGTATGGAATGTTTAGTTTAAAAATATGTTAGTCTTATATGTGTAAGGTGATATGGTTTGTTCTCATGATGCTTCCGCTATATTACCAACCATACACGGTTTATTTACTCCTTTCCATTTTATTTTTAAATATACATCAATCAAATATATATAAGAGCTCAAAACTAAGGTAAAATAACTCCGCACGAATTACAAGTTCAAAATTATTATTCAAACAGTAAATTTAAAATTTATAAGAGAACGTACATAACGCAGGAAAAAAAATTTACGAAGTGCATTAATTAAAAACAGCATGACAAATACCCTTTAAAAAAGAAGGATGTCAAATAAAAGTGACATATATTTTATTTTTTCTTTCTTTTTGTTCTGTTTCGTTTCGTTTTTTTTTTTTTTTTTTTTTTTTTAAGTTTTGCCTGAACTAATTATTTGAACACATTGAATAGTTTATACGTAAAAGCTGCAGGTGTTGTACGTTCAAAAAACGCGTGGGCCAAATTAGCAAGTCTAGTCTTCTTATAAAGACAGAGCCACCAATTGAGAGACGTACGTGTCGTGTGGATCGGGCAGTAGACTTTGCGTAGACTTCATTATAGAGACATTTGTGGAAAAAAAAAGAAAAGAAAAATATGGGACTCAGGAAAGCAGCTTCGGAAACGAATAGTAGTAAACGTCTTAGAGACGTTGGACTTTGATCGGTTAATGCCAAAAGTTACATATTATTTGATTATATTGGGTAATGGGACATTGACATGCACAGATAGCTTAGGCGTTTGCCTATCACAGAAATAATCTCCGAAAATATTTTGCATTTTTCTGTGGTTGACTTTTGACTCCGTGTGTGCAACCAACTCCAAACATCTTAGATGTGTAACACGTGGAGCGAAGCAGGCAGAACAGTTTCAGAAGAATAATTAGAAACATTAAAATTTCACATAAAATTCAGTGCCAATATTATACAAAAGAACTTAGCAGGAAGGAAACAATTTGTTTGGCTTGTTTAACTAATTAATTATGTTTTTTGTTAATGCAATCCAAGAGATTTTAACTAAGTTCATGAGTCTCTAAGCATTAATTCCCAGTTTTAAGATCAATCTTAAGTACTTGATAATATGTTCATCATTTTAATTACATGCTATTTATAGGCAGAAGTTTCTTCACAAAAGGACAACTGATGAAAATATATATATATATATATATATATCAAAATTTCACTCTTCCTGTAATTTGCTTGACCGTCCCCATTTTAAATATGATTGTTTAGTCGCTTTGGTATATTTATTTTCAGAGTTTTTTTCCCCTTCACAAAAGGACCATTGAGGAGTGATGACCCTTGCATAATCCAATTCATATCAGCATTTGTTACATACTTTTGATTATTGGAATGGTAATAAATTTACATACGCGTCTTGTATTTTTAATTTATTCAGAAAATGTGTCATTTATTTTGAATTTTATCAAATATATATTCAAGACACCAGTTTGTTCTTTTCAAAAAAAAAAAAAAAGACACAAGCATGATTCTAATTCATATTCTCAAATAGTTAATACTCAATTTTGACTATGAAAAGATCAAAATATCCTTGAAATAATAGAAAGGAAATGAAAGGACAAAAAACAAAAAACAAAAAATTTCAAAAAAATAATTAAAAAAAAAAAACTCAAGTCACACAACAGTAAATTTAAGAGCTCAAAACTAAGGTAAAATAACTCCGCACGAATTACAAGTTCAAAATTATTATTCAAACAGTAAATTTAAAATTTATAAAGAACATAACGTAGGAAAAAATATTTACGAAGTGCATTAATTAAAAACAGCATGACAAATACCCTTTAAAAAAGAAGGATGTCAAATAAAAGTGACATATATTTTATTTTTTCTTTCTTTTTGTTCTGTTTCGTTTCGTTTTTTTTTTTTTTTTTTTTTTTTAAGTTTTGCCTGAACTAATTATTTGAACACATTGAATAGTTTATACGTAAAAGCTGCAGGTGTTGTACGTTCAAAAAACGCGTGGGCCAAATTAGCAAGTCTAGTCTTCTTATAAAGACAGAGCCACCAATTGAGAGACGTACGTGTCGTGTGGATCAGGCAGTAGACGTTGCGTAGACTTCATTATAGAGACATTTGTGGAAAAAAAAGAAAAGAAAAGTATGGGACTCAGGAAAGCAGCTTCGGAAACGAATAGTAGTAAACGTTTTAGAGACGTTGGACTTTGATCGGTTAATGCCAAAATTTACATATTATTTGATTATATTGGGTAATGGGACATTGACATGCACAGATAGCTTAGGCGTTTACCTGTCACAGAAATAATCTCCGAAAATATTTTGCGTTTTTCTGTGGTTGACTTTTGACTCCGTGTGTGCAACCAACTCCAAACATCTTAGATGTGTAACACGTGGAGCGAAGCAGGCAGAACAGTTTCAGAAGAATAATTAGAAACATTAAAATTTCACATAAAATTCAGTGCCAATATTATACAAAAGAACTTAGCAGGAAGGAAACAATTTGTTTGGCTTGTTTAACTAATTAATTATGTTTTTTGTTAATGCAATCCAAGAGATTTTAACTAAGTTCATGAGTCTCTAAGCATTAATTCCCAGTTTTAAGATCAATCTTAAGCACTTGATAATATGTTCATCATTTTAATTACATGCTATTTATAGGCAGAAGTTTCTTCACAAAAGGACAACTGATGAAAATATATATATATATATATATATATCAAAATTTCACTCTTCCTGTAATTTGCTTGACCGTCCCCATTTTAAATATGATTGTTTAGTCGCTTGGGTATATTTATTTTCAGAGTTTTTTTCCCCTTCACAAAAGGACCATTGAGGAGTGATGACCCTTGCATAATCCAATTCATATCAGCATTTGTTACATACTTTTGATTATTGGAATGGTAATAAATTTACATACGCGTCTTATATTTTTAATTTATTCAGAAAATGTGTCATTTATTTTGAATTTCATCAAATATATATATCAAGACACCAGTTTGTTCTTTTCAAAAAAAAAAAACACACACACACACACAAGCATGATTCTAATTCATATTCTCAAATGGTTAATACTCAATTTTGACTATGAAAAGATCAAAATATCCTTGAAATAATAGAAGGAAATGAAAGGACAAAAAAACAAAAAACAAAAAATGTCAAAAAAATAATTAAAAAAAAAAAACTCAAGTCACACACCAGTGATGTGTTTTTTCCAACAAAAGTTCTTTTTGCAGTTTTGTTTTAGTTTTAAGAAAAATTGAACTTTTGATCCATTTTTCTTTTCTTTTTTCTTTGGGTATTTTTGTTATTAAATTAGTCAAAACTGAAGATTGATTGTTATATAGTATGAATTTGTTACACACTTTAAATATCTTGATATCTATTTAATAATGTCCAAAATAGATTTTATACTTTCTAATTAAAAAAAAAAAGATTGTATACTTTCTTAATAGTTCCATAGTACATTTATATAAATTGTCCATTAGGAAGGGGGGGGAAAATTCCATGGTCCATACGATTGTAGAGGATGTGCATGTCGGTGGGCTACAAAGGGATTCTCAATCCCTCCTTCCACTGGCAACTCCATCTCCATCCACAACCACCCGTCACAGGTTTCAAGGTATATTTAAAAGAGATTTAGTTAGAAGTCATATTTGTGATTTAATTTAAGCTCTTCAGATGGATCATTCAAATACTTTTAAACGTAGCTTTAGGAACCATAAAGCCAAAACAGAGAAGTATTGAAAGAAAGTTGGGCATTATTGTTAGACGCTGGCTAGAATAATCTACCAAAAAGACATAACTCGTTAACAAATAATGTTTAATATAACTCTCAGCGTTGAAGCTGTGATGACAGAATTTAATGTTTTGATTTCTTGGATCGTCAAATTATTATTATTATTTTTTATTTTTTATTTTTGGCAAAGTGATTGTAAACCTTTTTATACGTAGAAACTCCAAACAACACATTAGATACTTAACTTGATTAATTTCATATGCTTGTGGTATTTCTTCAGCTGAGTGAACAAAATTTCCAAAGAATCTAAGTTATATCATCAAAGGATCAAAATTTAGTAAGCAATTTGATCAGAAATGCTACAAGTTACGATTTGAAATTCTTTAGTCTGCTTTGTTCCTACATATTGTTGAGGGGTGGCAATTTAGATCGTGTTCCTGTCAATCCATATAATCGTATCGGTTTTAAGTTAACCCACATGTCACCCATTTGAGTGTTAATTTGCTGATTTAATTTATAATGAGGATGCAATAATTTAACAATACACAATGAATGAATCACAGACCTCATCCATCGTTGTCATAGAGGCTGTCAAGTGGAAACAAAATTTTCCAATATATCATAAATTGAAATGTAAGGCGATTGGCTGTTTCTTTGATTTCTGGTGCTTAATTTGAAAATGATTGCCCAATTATATTGTATTTGATTAATGCGTTGTCGCCTTTTTCCAACGACATCGGTCATTGTAGATAATGAAACCAGAACCTCCCTTGTAGTTTCATAGTAGGTTGCTGCAAAGTGCCGGTTTCATTACTTCATTACTAGGCAAGGCCTTGATGACTTTGAGAATTATACGGTCAAAAGAGACTTCTTTGCACCTTTAAAATGTAGTCTAGGTCGATCGTTTTCTTTGGTTGTATGAAAGACTTGGGAGCCAATGAATCAACTGGACTTTGGTGGCCACAACTTTGGAAATTACCTCTAGACTTATTACAGAATTTCCCCAGCTTAGTATTACTGGTTCTATGCCGTCTTTCTTGAATTATTCTAATGATGATGTTTACATCAAACAACATTCATTCAAAGAAGTTTTGATGACATATACCATCCCGTTTGTCAGATCCTATGTCCAAACTGTTGGAATAAGTCCATTCCTATGGCTATAAATTGATGAACCTTTTTTTTTTTTTTTGGTTCTTTCTTTATTTTCGTCGAAAATACATGTTTTCATAAAGTTCAAAGATAATCCTTCATTTTACTTAACGTCAATTGAAGGTGCTGTCGTGATCTCACTTCAACAAGTATCTACTTTGAAAGCTACGCATTGTCCTGGTTTAGAGCTGGGTATTATTGACTTTGTGTGTGATCGGTCTCCAAACTTGAACCACCCGGGCGTCAATCTTACGCCTAGTATGGCTTCTAATAATCTGTTTTTGGAAGTAGAACCGGTTATTAGTTTTTTTTTTTTTTGGTCAGTTTGGTGTCTCTAGGTCAGAGAGTTATTTTGGACGGCGTTAGATGAACACTTTAGGTGAAATAGGGTTTGGAGGAGGAGAAACACTTGAGTACATGAGAGCAGAATTTGATCATCAAGCAAAGGAGAGAATTAAAGAACAGAGGATAGGAGCAAAAATGACCAATAGCATAGTACATATATCTGGTTTTGGTAGATTATAATTAAAAAGTCAGTTTGTTAAAGATTAGATGAATCACAAATCGACTACGGATTCTAAAAAATCACTAATCTAAAGCAGTGGTTAATTAAAATCAATAAGAGACTTTACCACCAATATCATTAAGTAACTTCCTCAGTTAATTATGATTTATTGATTAATATTAATGAATTATTGATGTAGTTCATTTACCGTCAATGTTAAATATGGATTTAATGAACAAATCACTAAAGAGAAATTAAACAGATGGACAGTTCATGAGCAAAAAAGTAGATGAGCCATATTTGGACACTTAATTTTAAAAATGGCCTAACTTTTTTTTTTTTTTTTTTTGGAAGGAGAACAACCAGGGGCTATTTAAAACTCCATCAACTCTTAGCATTGAAAATAGTTTTACTTGATTCAATATAGCTTGAAACAATAATTTGAAGATTAATTGTATCGTGTGCACATTAAAACAGCAGGTGTATGTGTTGTCCGTTCAAAAAGTTGTCTTTCTTCTTAAAGACACACCAATTTATATTAAGATATATACGCCCATCAAATTTATAAATTTCCCCGATTAATTAATATCCCTTTACAAGAGTTTAAAACACCGATCCTTTTATAGAAATTAATTACAAAATTCCTGATTTAAATCTCATTTCATCACTAATTTTAATTTTAGTTTGTTTAAAAGAGTAAAATAATCAACAAACTAATTAATGAAAAAATCATTCTACTCTTAAAAAAGCTTTTCTAAAAAAAATCCTAACTAATTCTCACCGCGTTTCTATCTTCATGAACCATCTATATTTTACTTGTTTGGGGATTGGAGCTAAAATGGAGCTAGTATACTGTATGCTAAATAGAGTATCTCCGATCTAATGTTAAATTATTATGTTAATAGTAAATTTTGACATTTAAATGTAAA
Source organism: Ficus hirta (assembly GCA_038430175.1). Taxonomy (NCBI): domain Eukaryota; kingdom Viridiplantae; phylum Streptophyta; class Magnoliopsida; order Rosales; family Moraceae; genus Ficus; species Ficus hirta. The sequence continues at coordinate 2,752,052 of CM076594.1, read as the reverse complement.
AAGTACTCTCTCTCTTATTAAAAAAAAACTGCTCTCAATTAATACTATCTTTTTATGTTAAATTTACCATATGTTATCAAATTTAAAATTTGATTTTTATTAGTTGTTGGCTTGACTTTTTCATGTTATTTATTACATATTTCTCATTTTTAATTTATTTAAATATAAAAAATTCACTTTTACAAGTTCCCAAGCATAATAATGATAATAAAAAGTAAAAATAGTATTAGTAATAACATTACACATTGGAGCTTAGAGTATGATAATACTAATTTTCATACTCGTTTGTAACAAATATAGCATTAACATAGATAAATATATCAGGGATGGTCCAATTAATGTTTTCATACTACAACCCAGTAAAATAAAAAAAATAAAAATGTTTTCATCCGATTAGTAGAAACAAAATATAAATTTTCAAACAAGTATATGTTAAGAAATTCAAGGCGCATAGTTTTCAAACAGAGCAAAAATTTAAAAAACAGAGACAATAACACTCAAACAGAGTTCAATTATAATAAAGCAAATAAAAAAATACTCAATTATAAGGAAAAAGGAAACGAACAACCAACAGTTAAAAACCCAAAAGAGAGAGAGAGAGAGAGAGATACGTAAACACTAAGAAACTAAAAAAAGATGCAAGAAAACGTAATAAAAATTACACTAAAACAATTATAAAGATATTTTTGAGAAAATTTTGACGGAAAAATAAAAGATGAATTTTTTTTTTCCAAAAATCCATTCTTTTTTTAATTTGAAAGTGAGGGATTCGTATTCTGTAGTAATGTGTAGCGTGACTGTGCCTGCGACCAAACTCGAAAATCTATTCTATTTGTAGTTAATATGGTGTAAAGGAGAGCGTAATTTTCATGAGTTTTAAGGTAATTTAATTGAAGGGTAAAACTGTAATAAAATTTATGTGGTACTTGAACGGTGGTATTCATGGGTGCAAATAGAATCTAATAGACATAAAAACATGTGGATAAGGCGGTGGACTTTTCATGGACCATGCAACACGTTGTGGAAAAAATTAAGTTCATAAAAAAAAAAAATTTGTGGAAAAAGAATAGGACTCAGAAAATCGTTGCATTCCGTGGTTGACTTTTGACTCCTTAACTTGGTGCAACCAATTCCAAACATTCTTATCCCCTAAAACAAAAACAAAAAAAAACAAAATCAGATACAATACCAATACAATACATGCACCTAGATCCAGGAGTGGAGTAGTGCTGCTTTTTTCTTCTTCCAAAATCGATGGATGGTTTAATCAGAAGAGCTTCATCATGTCTTTTCTTTGCATTATTTGCAATACTGACAGTCGATCACTGCTTTATAATTAGCAGTTGTGGCTCCAATGTGACTTGCATACAGAGCGAGAGACGAGCGCTTTTGCTGTTCAAGCATCATCTCCTTGATCCTTCCAACCGGTTGGCGTCGTGGACTGGTGACAACTGTTGTGATTGGAGTGGAATCGTCTGTGACGACGTCACAGGTCACGTCCACAAACTCCTCCTTCAAGGGGATCCTTCTCTACTGGCATATTGTCTTCCATGGGAACCTGCATGTCGGAGGCAGTGGTTGGGTGGTAAGATAAACCATTCTCTGCTTGATCTGAAGCATTTGATTCACTTGGATCTTAGCAACAACTACTTTGAAGGATGTCAGATTCCGGCATTTCTCGGATCTCTTTCCAGTTTAAGATATCTTAATCTTTCCCATTCTCTATTCACGGGAATGGTTCCTCCTCAACTTGGGAACCTCACAGATTTGCGCTATCTTGATCTCAATAATGGCTTTGGTGATGGTGATGGTTATGCCGAGAGTCTTCAATGGCTTTCTCGTCTCTCTTCGTTGCGGTACCTAGATATGAGTTATGTTGACCTTGCAAACGCTTCTGATTGGTTGGAGGTAACAAATGCTCTTCCTTCTTTGGTAGAATTGCGCTTGTCCTTTTGCCAACTCAGCAACAATATTCCTGCTATATATCATGTCAACTTCTCATCTCTAGCTATTCTTGATCTTTCGTATAATGATTTTTCTACAATTCCAACGTGGGTTTTCACGTTGAGATCTCTTGACCTCTCTGGTAATAGTTGTAGTGGTCGAATTCCTGAAGGTATTCGAAACCTGACTTCTCTTTTGGATCTTGATCTTTCTTACAACTATTTTAACTCTTCAATGCCCAATTGGTTGTATGAGTTAAATCATTTAGAGGTTCTCCGCCTTAGAGGAAACGAATTGAGAGGTACAATATCTGGTAACATACAAAATATGACTTCTATTACTACACTCGACCTCTCATTGAATGATTTAGGAGGAAAGTTGCCAAAGTCGATGGGCAAGCTCTGCAGATTAAGGGATATTGATTTTTCATACAACAAATGGAATCAAAAGATATCTCAAGTTCCAGAAAGTTTGTTCGGATGTCTTTCAGATACACTAGAGTCTTTAGATTTGAGCGGTGGTCAACTTTCTGGTCATTTAACCGAACAAATTGGCCACTTCAAAAGTCTAACCGACCTTGATCTATCTTATAATTCAATTTCTGGTCCTATTCCAGCGTCATTGGCAAGGCTTTCCTCTTTAAAGTATTTGGACCTCTCAGAAAATCATTTCAGTGGAACTCTACCTGAATCTTTCGGACAACTTGCCAAATTGAAAGAACTAGATATATATGAGAATGCTTTGGAGGGTGTTGTAACGGAGGCTCACTTTGCCAATGCGACAAGAATGAGATATTTGTACGCATATGGAAACCCACTAACTCTGGAAGTAAGTCAAGGCTGGATTCCTCCTTTTCAACTTCATGAATTAGACATGAGCTCTTGGCATTTAGGGCCACGATTTCCATTGTGGCTTCGTTCCCAAAAGCATCTAACTTCCTTGGACTTGTCCAACACTGGGCTTTCAGATGTTGTTCCCTCTTGGTTCGGCGACTTCTCTTCCCAATTCTCATATTTGAATCTATCACATAATCAAATGAATGGGAGGCTTCCAAATATGTCAAAGACTATGGTTGTGTACTCTAAAATTGACTTGAGCGCAAACAAATTTGAGGGGCCATTGCCTCGCATATCCTTAAAGATGGAGCAACTCTTTCTTTCTGACAACCTCTTTTCAGGATCATTGTCCCAGTTCTTGTGTCACAGGACGAGTGAGCCAATGTCTCTTGTACTTCTCGATCTTGGGAATAATCAATTGTCTGGAAAAATACCCAACTGTTGGACTCCGTGGAAGAATTTGTTAAGTATAAATTTAAGTCACAACAAACTTTCGGGTGTCGTTCCATCCTCTCTGAGATCATTGACTTTTCTACAGTCCCTGCACCTGCGCAACAACAGTCTCTCTGGAAAATTGTTCTTTTTGGAAGATTTTACTAGCTTGATCATTTTGGACCTTGGTGAGAACAAATTTCGGGGAACAATTCCTCCTTGGATCGGAAGAAATCTCTTAGAGTTGAGGATTCTTAGCATTCGTTCAAATCAAATCCATGGCCACATACCTAACGAACTGTGCATCCTTAGTTCCCTCAAGATATTAGACCTTTCGGGTAATAACTTGTCAGGTCTCATACCAAAATGTTTCAACAATTTCAGTGCCATGGCTATAAAATTCGAGAACGAATATTATTTTGGCTACCACGTGGGTGGTGGTAATAATACTTCAAGCGTGAATGATGCTGCAGAACTTGTTATGAAAGGTAAGGCAGTTAAATATGATACCATTCTTCCACTTGTAACAAGCATGGACCTCTCGAGAAATCATTTGTCTGGATACATCCCCACAGAAATCACTAGTCTTTCAAATTTGCTCTCATTGAATCTGTCTAACAACCTTTTGATTGGAGCAATTCCTAGTCAAATTGGGAACATGGGAGCCTTGGAATCTATTGATCTCTCTGTGAACCAGCTTTCAGGTGAAATCCCAACCAGCATGTCAAGTTTGAGTTTCCTGAGCTACTTGAACTTGTCCTGCAACAACTTGAGAGGAAGAATCCCGACAGGAACTCAGCTCCAGAGCTTTAATGCCTCCAGTTTTGTTGGCAACGATCTATGTGGTCCTCCACTCGATAAGAACTGCAGCGCAGGAGGTGTAACCCCCGTTGTCGAAGATAAGAGAAGAAAAGACGGGCTTGAAGTGGACTGGTTTTATGTGAGCATGAGTTTGGGATTCGCCGTCGGTTTTGGGGGTGTAGTTGGTTCGTTGCTGCTCAAGAGGTCTTGGAGATTCGTCTATTTCCAGTTCGTAGACAACATGTGGTACAAGTTCTATGATAATGTTGTTCGTTATTGTTTCTAGACTATGAAACGATCTATCTATCTGTCATTGTAACAACTCTATTATTGCTATTATTGTGTTATGTGTGCTCTGGGTGGTGTGTTGTGCTGTGTTTGTAATAAGTTCCCGTGTGCAATAAATTACGTATGTTGTTGTTTCTCTCTCTGTATAACTCTTTTTTTTTTTTTTTTTTTTTAAATGTGCTTATACTTTGCATATGAGATAGGTAGCCCCGGAAACCAGCAAGAAGAACATCAACGCGTACAATATTGCAGAAAAGTGGATGTTATGCCAACTCGAGCTCTAATAGTCAGTGGATGTTATGTTTAATAGACCCTTTTTGTTTTAGCTCTAAGAAAGGCACCAACTTCTTAAAAAGTAGTAAATCGTTGTACGTCAAAACTACACGTTTCTCCCCCAAAAAGAAAAAAATTACACGCTTCGAATATAACCCATAACAAAAGTTCAAACAGAAGAAAATGACATATATAAGGATGAGAAATCACTGGCTCACAGAAAAAAATTCACTGCCAATTATGGAAGGCTTGAGTGTCATCGGAAAGAAATGACGAGTGTGTTTAAAGAGCCCGGGCTTTTACGATGTCGAGGCTCATTTCACTCGGGTCAGTTGCTTGCAACTCAACTTGAATGCCATCTAATTCCCTCTTGAATCTATCTTTTGAGCTTGCATACACCATCTTACTCCTCACCTTTGAAGTATCCGGTGACCTTCTCAAAATAAAAACCGACAAAAATTAAGTTCATTTCGTAAACATTTGACTCTGCCTTATAACATGATCCTAAATATTCCAATTGAATAGCTCAAATAACAATAAGCAGTTCCTTTAAAAAAAAGAAAAAGAAAAAAGAAAAAAAAGCTGAAGTGTTAAAGTTACCAGGCTATGAAGAAAATCTTGCTTTTCTGGCAGTTCTCATCGGTTATGAAATCGAAATCATAGACAGCATAGCGGCACTCATTATCAGGCAGAGAAGCGGTGAAGTCCTCGTAGGTTTCTGCGGGGCCACCGAGTTTCTCTACCACCACATCTTGGTTCTCAATCTTGAAGACAATGAACCGGTAATTCCTCTTTGTTTTCAGCTCCAAGAACTTGAGTTTACATTCGTCACTCACCGCCATTCCAGATGCCGAGTTCGCCTAACCCAATATTATTTTTGCAAATTTTTAATTAATAAAAGAATGTGACACAAATAAGAAATCGTGTTGCATCAGGAATAACTTTTACCAGATTCTAACCAAAGCAAAAAAAAAAAAATGAAAATGCATGTCTCGTGAAGCTGATGCAAGAGGCTTGGCAAACTCCGACATCTTAATCTCGTTTTATTCGATTAAACTAGATTTCATTACAGTAATCATGTGGAGAAAAATCACAGGCAAAGATTGTCGAAAGAAGACATACCATGTTTTCCTCGGACGAGAGAGAACGGCTTTTTTGAGAAATGAGGAAGAAGAAAGAGAAGAAGGGATGGAAGAGCACAGGAGATTGAGAGATCCTGTTTTGGGGCGACGTATTAGAGAGGTGAGACAAATGCGGTAGAGGAGAGCATTTTGAGGGAAAAACAAAGGTTGAGAATTCTCTAAAGCACTTCCACAGATCACCACAACTAATACTAGTCCACATTTGTCACGTTACGATTGCACAATTTGGCCACATTCTTTTTTTTTTTTTTTTGTATATAATTATGATCTTTTCATTTTAGTTATTAAAAAAAAAAAAAAAACCAGAATAATAAAATATATATATAAATTGGGAGGGTTAAATTACAATTAGTATAAACTCAAGTCCATTAAATTCTAAAAGGTAGGACAAAAATAAACACAAACGAGTCAAAAAGGATTACATGGATTTAAACTTGAGAAAATAGTCCTTATCCAACAAAATTTACTACTTTAGGCCCCTGTTTCTTATTTGATTTTAAATTACTTCCTTGCGAGTTAGAAGCAGAACCCGCCTTCGGCTCGGTGGACTTGACTTTTTTACCACCATATGTGTCTTCTGCCACGAAATCATCCTCAAGATCATCCCCGCTAACGAATTTGGTCACCTGGCCTCTTGGCCTTTCATCACTTCTGATAACTGAAAACGGGACAAGATATTAAAAAATCCAATCAGTCTTACTAGTACACGTACATGATAAAAACCAATCAAAACACCTTATTGTTACCCCGCAAAAGAAAAACAATCAAAGTAGAAGTGCACTTCATAAGAGATCAGAGATCCGAAAACACAAAAATGTTCAGCCTAGATTAAATGACAGGAAGACATTATATAGTCAAAGTAACACCAATCATCCGTTTCGTATGTTAAGGTGCATTTAGGATCAATGAAAACAGTATTCCTAAATGTGTTATAACATAACCTCATATGGAGTCGATAATTTAAAAGTTCATCCCATACCCGCAAAAGTTGCTCCATATCCCTTATTGGAGGTGTTGCAGCACATTTACTTGCTTGGTTCAAGGGTAACTTTTGATTGTAAAAATGAAATGGAGGGAGATATTTTCAAGTTGTATAAGAAAATCTCCGCCATTCTTTTTATTTATAAATAAAAAAAAAAGTAGCTACTATCAAGGTCTTGAGATCAATAAAAACACTATTTTCTAATACTGCTTCAAATTGTAAATTCCATCTTTAACATTAGCTTACAAGCACAAACTGTCAAGAACAAAATGGGTGGAAAGACTTACATGAATGAGTTGCTTTACCGGCAGCTGCAGAATCTCTGTTGCCTTTGTTAGGACAATCTTTTGCCAAATGTGTAACCCCGCCACAAATTTTGCAACAACCCCCCTACAGAGGAAGAAACCCATAATGAAGAATGTAACATTCATTTCATATACGTCTTTCTACAATGACTCGGAAATGAATCATTAGCATCTATATCTTCAAAACTTCAGTTCCAATCATAAGAATCTTCACTATGTTAAAGAGTCAAATACCAGAGTGCTAAATTCATTTACCTTGGGATAGATCCCATGAGTATTTTGAGGACAGTTTTTGCTCAAGTGGCCAGACTCCTTACAAATGAAGCAAGTGGCAAACTTAGTACCTCCTGCATCACCAACAACAAGAATTCCTATTTATGACTTTAAAATTTTATAAAAGAAAACAGTGAATTCAACCAAAGAGTCAATCCTCCTCATAATTTGCTAACTCCAAAAGTAAATACTCGCTCAAAGGAGGGCTAAACTAAGCCATGATTGACATGTTGATTTCCGTTATATATAAGTTTGAATAGGGAAGACAAAGATCAAATGGCTCAACCAATCACTTTCCCAATTATGATTAGAAACGTAACATAATAGAACAAAAACATGTAAATCAAAGACTAAAAGGAGGAAACAAAAAAACCAAAATTTCTTCTTGAATCTTGAACAACTTTTCTCCGCATTACGCAAATTACATAGGTTCAATTCACCATAAACAAACCATAATTTTGGAAATATAAAGGACTCCACTGGCTCGTTCCTACAAATAATACCTCACTAGGCTATAAAGCCTCAAGAACACATGTTAATTGTTAACTTCTAACGGAATCACGGATCCTACAAATGTACATAACGAGAAATGTTTGGTAAAAATAAGATTCACACGGACAAAAGTATACTTGTAGCTAATCTCAACTTATGTATTTTATATTGAATCCTTCAAAAAAGATGAAATTACCTTCTTCAAGAGGCTGGGGACATTTATCAAGCGAGTGCCCACTTTCTCCACAATTATAACACAACTTCTTATCGACAGTCTTGTCGTTCTTGTTGGGACAATTCTTGAGGCTATGCCCACGGCTTCGACAAAGCAAACATATCTGCAAGAACCACATTAACACTAAAACATCAACCAAAAAAAAAACCCCCATTTCATATAACCCAACATTGATTATAAAGAAAACCCAGTTGAAGAAAACTCAAAATAAACCAGAATCTTTAGACCCAAAAAAAAAAAAAAAAAAAGAGCCCAAACCTTGTTCTTTTCCCTCTGATCTTTTTGAGGGCAAAGCTTGGCAATATGGTCCTTGGATTTACAGATGAAACAGCTGTCACCGGGCTTCATACCTGGAACTCTAAGCGGGTGTTTTCTGAGACCCTTTTTGGAGGGTCTTGTGGCATCGCCGGGAGATTTTGGGTCCACCTTCTTCTTGCGCTTGAAGTTCTTCTTCTTCTTCTTGTTTGGGTCTTTCGGCGGCGTCGGCTCCAGCTTCGGGAACAGCTCCGGGTGGTCGGCCTTGAATCTCTTCCGAGCTTCTTTCTGTCTTTTGCTCACCATTTTTGTTTGTCTGAAAAAAGAAACTGCGAATTTGGAGTTTGGGGTTTAGGAGGGTTTCTTGATCGAAGTTTCTGCATGTAGAAACTTGTGCCCGTTATTAAACGACAGATACACTTCCCATCAAAGTAAAGTACGTGTCGTTTTCAGTTAAGACACGACATGTTTTGTCGTTTCAGGTTAAAGTGACATGACGTTTTCGTTGCGATGCTATGAATACAAGTCGTTTATGGTTTGGCATTAACCAAACGGCAAGTCATTTTTTAAGACGACCACGAACTTCTTGTCGTTACTGCTGAAAAAATTGCATGTCGGTTGTAAAAGAAAAGTACATGTCGTTTAAACTTTAAAATATTGGTGTCCGTGAAATATGGAAAAATGTCATAAATTTCCGCTAATTTTATTACTAGTCTCAGTCTCAGTCCCTCCCCCCTCTGAAATGTACTATTATAACCCATAAACTTTAACATATATGTCAAGTTAATCTCTCAATTAGTTATCATTTATTTTTTTATTATCTTTAATATTAAAATATCCCATAAATTTTATAATTATATCAAAATATCTCATGACCTTCAATATTTATATCAAACTACCCATTGATCTTTAATATTTATATCAAACTACCTTATTTATCTTATTTTAATATCTAATATCTTATAATTACCTAATAATTATTAACTTTTTAGAACAGATCAAAATATATATTTTTTATTATAATGAAGTGATATGTATCTTTTTTTTAACACACTTTTTTTTCTTATTTTATTTGTTTTAATTCAAGTTTATTTTGGTTATGGGTTTTCTTATGTGTAATCATAGTTGATAGGACTCAAATGCATGATTTGTATTTCAAATACGCTGTTTACTTGGCCTATATATTTTGAAATCATAATCATAATGAATTTTATTTATGTGTTTGCTTAAATTTATAATGAGAATAATTATTGTAAATTTATTCTGATACCAATTATTAGTTATATTTTTTTTAATTTAAAACATGATTAGTTTGTATATTTTGGTACAATATTATCAATCATAATTAAATTAAAAATTATAATATTAGAACAATAAAATAATAAACGTAAGTTCTGTAGTTATTTTTGTTTAAGAAAATCAAAATGTATATAAATTTTAATTAAAACAAGCAAAAAAAAAAGTGGGTTAAAATAAGATACATTTTCTTTTAGTAGAAAAAATAATTTTTTTATCTGTTTTAAAAAATTTAGGTAATTATACAATGTTAGATAAAATAAAATAAGATAGATATGGTAGTTTGACACAAATATTAAAGATCATAGGATAATTTGACACAAATATTAAAGATCATTGGGTATTTTGACACAAATGTAAAGATCATGAGGCATTTTGACATAAAAACAAAGTTAAATGGGCATTTTGACATTAAAGATGACAGAAAAACTAAAGGTAACTAACTGAGGGGACAAATTGACACAAATGTTAATGTTCAGGGAGCACAATAGGTACGTTTTCATAGTTCAAGAAGAATATTACCACTAATGATAAAGTTCAGGGAGAATTTATGATATTTTTTCATGAAATAATGTATGACATGTCTTTAGTTGTTGTTAAATTTACCGTCCTACAAAAAAAAAAAAAGACTATTTGGGAAAATGGTTTTTCAAATGACATTTCTCGCGTGTTTGGTGTTTGAGTTCAATTTCCAACTAAACTGTATTTTTTGGTCAGATTTTTATCTTTTTTCTGAAAAGTCAATAAAAATTATAATTAGTTTTTAAAAAGTCAACAAACTCTAATTTAAAATTTCAACTCCAATTGAAATCTAAATGGACGTTAAATTTTGATTAATCTAATATTTTTGACTGAAAGTGTAAAGATGATGACAATTGCGGAGCTGGGAAATGCATCACCTGTCTCCATCAACACCATGAGGTGGGGAGTTCCTTTTAAGTTATATGTCATGCATTTATTTTTTAAGGTCCAGCATGCTATTTGTAGCAAAAATAATTCAACTATGTAAAAATCAAAATACAGTGTCAAGTCAATCCAAATTCAAAGGTCCCAAAAATTTTTTTTTCAATAATTCAGCATATTTAATCCACATATCAATTTGTTTTTAATGAAACAAGTATACGTGGTCGGAGTGAGGCACTTTCCCCTGTCCCAAAAAGCACTTTTTTATGTAATTTTCAAAAAGGTCGATTTTTTCATATTATTTACAAAATTAAATTTATTTCTGTAAACTATTGTCATTAAATAACAAACGATTTATTTATCAAAAAATAATAATAACAAACGATTTGTCGTTTCTCCTTAAAGTCTTATGTCGTCCAAGCTCAAAAACGACACATAGTTTGCACCTAGAGTTTGCTATCGTTTGATGCATAACGACGTGTCATTTTAATCTTAAGAAGGCTGTCAACCACGTAGCGTTCTTCACGAAGTTTGTTTTTGATATGAATGTGTCTTTTTCTTTTGAAAGGTAAAAGCGTTTTAGAGGGAAAGCGAAATGTCTGTGGTTTAAAAGACATGTCGTTTCCTTTGGAATATTAATTGTCGTTAGAGACAAACGACATGTAACTGTGTAAGCTCTGCTATCGCCCATCACCTTTCGTAACATATATGATGGAGTCGTTCAAGCGGAAAATTGATATCTCTTTTGCATCCAATTTGGTGTGGTCGAGAAATTAAAACGTCATGTCGTTTTGGTCTAAGTTTGTTGTCATGTAGGCCGTTTAACAGTTTGCCATGATTGAATGTCAGAGTTGGGTTTTCGGTTTGCTATAGTTTAATTCCATCAACAACAATAACTTAAATATTAGGTTTTTTTTTTTTCCTTTCTAAGCTCCTGTCCTTTCTAAGTTAAGCAATGGCGAGAGATCGTTTTGCTAAAAATGATGTCGTTTGTAGTCCCTGCGTTTGTGTCGTAAACGACACGTAGTTGAACAGTATCCTGTTTTGTTTAAAATGATGTCGTTTTCTGATAAACGTCTTGCCGTTTTTATTTATAATGTCATGTTCTTTCATAATGAACAGACATCCGAACTACATTATATACATTCCTATGACGACCTTATATATGCCTGTAAATACATATAATATACGTATCCTAGCATATATACACACATATACGCGTGCATGTAGATACCAAATGCTCTGTTTGGAGACACCTTTCCAAAAGTTTTTTTCAAATATATTTTTGTTTTTTTTCCTCTAATTTTACTATTTATTTTTCTAAACCTTTCAAAAAAACTCAAATTTTAAATATCAATAACTTTATTGTTTTAAATTTAAATGAAATGATTTTTTTTTTCAAATTGTATAGAATTTTAAGATAAACGAAATACGATTCATATTGCTATTTTTTTTAGAACACATTTTAAATTTTTATACTTTTTCACTTCAAACAATTTATTTTCACCAAACGCACATTTTCAACTTCCAAAACACCATATCTAAATATATCCCCAAACGGGGTCTTATGGTGCGTTTGGTAAAACGGTTTGAGTTGAAATTTTTAAGTTTGAGTTGGTTGACTTTTTAAAAATTAGTTATAAATTTTGTTGACTTTTCAGAAAAAAATAAAAATTGATATGAAAAAGTACAGTTTAGTTGGAGTTAAACTTGTTTACCAAACACACCCGTAGTGTACACAACTACACATATAGATCCACACATAAATATCACTCCAACATTTTGGGGCGTTTAGTTCAACCATTTTATCAAATGAGATATATTCTATCTAGATGGTTCTTTAACATACATATTTGATTTTTCATCATCTCAAATACTCCATTTAAATGAGGTCCAAATAAAAATAAACTCCAACTCAAATATATATCTTGTTTGGAATAATATCAAATTTTCTCATTTCATATGACAATTTTCAACAACTATCCAAATATAAATCCAAATGTTTTCATTCAAATGTTATTTTCTAAATGTTGCATCAAAATATTTATTCAAATGACAATCTAAATGTTTCTATCCAAATATGAAAATCTAGATAGTTCCCCTAGACTCATCCTTAGCCCTTTTTTTTTATTTTTATTTTTATTTTTATAATCTTTTTCCCTTAAACTGTCGGCCAATTCTTTAATTAAAATTTTCTCAAAAAATTTTTTTTTCTTTAATTAAAATTGCTCGATCTCCATCTAGTTTACTCCACATGCCCTATCACGTGTGTGGATAACGAAGGAACACCATAGTCACTTTTCAGGTGCAGGACAAAATATTCAGTCCCATTCTCGTAGACCCCAAAGTTTAGAAGAAATCTTGACAAGTTTCTACTTTCCACAGCCTTATTGAAATGTTGCTTCCCAAGTTAGCAAAGCCAAAATTAGTGACAGATGGGACACCTTTACGGTAAGCACAAGAACTACACGCACACCTTATTCTCAATACTAAACAGCTTATTATCCCCTTTCTTTTTTTTTTTTTTTCGGGGAGGAGTGTTATCCGGAAATTTTACTTGCCAACAATCCTAATACAATGAATTAACTTAAATCATTACATAATTAGACTGTAAGCAACTTGCCCTTCTCATCTATGAGTTAGATTATATAAAAGCATTATTGCACCACTATCCCTAAACTTCTCGAACAATTATAATTTATTTCTTACTTTAAATTTTAATAATTTACACTTTGTATTTAAATATCCATGATGTTCATTTCCAATAGTAATTATTTAACTCCAATATAATGTATATTTGATCGGTGATAAAACATTCAAATTCATTATTATGATTTAACTATTTCACAATAACTCAACTCAATTCAAATCCAAATCCATTTTCATGTTTTAGAAATCCACCACACTCATTTTTGTACCTTTGTAATTCAAATGTTACCCTGAAAAAAATTTTCCAAAACACATATTTAATTTGATTGTAATATTTCAAAATTTTTGATTTTTTTTTTGAATTCGAAGGTGGGGGATTTAAACTTTACATCTCATTGTGAAATCATGTGTAAAATTATCACTAAACTATACCTATAATCACAAAATTTTTCAATTCAAATTTATAATCTAAAATGATGATTGATAAAATATATGACATAGCTAGCTTTACAAAGAAGGCTAAAGTGATAACTGCATTTGCTCTCTTTCGCTTTTATGTCAATCTATGATTACAACATTGCTTCTTCTCCTCCTTATTCTTTTCTTCTCGATGTCTCTTTTAAATCCATCTAAGAGCCTTACTCTTTCGGTTTCCTCGTGGGGGTCCCACTTTACCAGCTTCGGGTGTTGGCTTGAGTGAAAGGTACGTTTTTGGATGGGCCATGGCCACTCTATTGTTCCAGTTTGGAACTTTGTGTGTGGGCCACACAGGATTTGGGCTTCAACAACCAGATTTTTTCCTGTGAGAACAGATCGAATATCAAATGCGAATAAATCGTTTGGTGCCCTTTTTCTAATTGATCTCTCTTATATGCAATTTTCTAGTCTAATTGGTGAAATGTTTTAACTATCTTAGAGAAATTTTGTATCCAATGCTGTTGGCTGTTGGCTGTTGTCATTAAGTAGCTATATATATATATATATGTATGTATGTATGTCTATAATTGGAAGTTATTGCTTAACATCATGTGGGGTTACTTGGGCTGATTTTTTTTTGGTGCAGTTTTTATGGATTTCAGATGGCAGATTTTTTTTTGTTTTTTTTGTTTTTTTGTGCAGGTCCGTTTAGTACGCAAAATAGAGTTAGAGTTTTGAGGGTTTTTTTTTATTGAAAATAAGTGAATGTTTAGAAATGTGTGTTTGGTTAAAGTGTGAATTGAAAATGAACTATTATATAAGAAAGTGTAAAATTTTAAAATGTATTTAAATACAGATCTTATTTCATTAATTTCATCATTGGAAGCATTTTTTTACATAAAAATCATTTTATTTTGATTTTAAATAAGAAAGTCATAGAAATTTGAAGTTTGAGTTTTTAAAAAATAAAAAAGGGAGAAAAATATATGTAAATTTAAAATAAGATAATAAAACAGATAATTTTTGGAAAAAATGGAAAATTTACAACTCCAATGGTTAGCCCCTAAACATCACATGCAGTAACATATTCTATAGATGATGGAGAATCCGCCATCCAAATGAGATTGTCATCAATAATAAGAGCATAAACATCTAGAAAATGGATTGTTTTATTAGCTAATACATGACATAACTAAGGTTTTTTTTTATTTTTTATTTTATAGATAAAAAACCAAAACCAAATTCCTTATGAGAAATGCTTCATAGCTGGGATGATTGGCAGATGATATATTTTTTTTCCTGCGGAGAAAAGAGAAAAAGATTGATGATATAGTAACGGTAGCACCTTCACTTTTAGAAGGCATTAGGCACTTTAAGTACTAATTCTGGATCACTGAGTACTAATTATGTCCATTTACTTTTGTTCACAAACTAATGTGGCAATTATAGCCAAACACTAGCTGTCCAATTGGGGAAACAAAAAAAAAAAAAAAAAAAAAAAAAAAAAAAAAAACTACACAACACTTGTCTTTGACTTTATTTTTGTCTTTCTATTTACAATGCTTCAAACACCTGAAGCACTTGTGGAATATGCTTTCATTTTTTAGCATTATTATTGTTTTTGGTACAAAAATTGACGGAAAAAATATATTATTAAAAATATTTTCAGACAACTTAGAATATGGACATGCCAAATTCAATAATACATGTATTGTGGACATGCCAAGATATTTGATTGTCGGCCTTACTATGCCGTTCAACATAGTATTATCTTTCATTATTTATTCTTAAAAAATATAAATATTACTCCATTTCTCTATAAGAAAACCAAAGAACAACTAGGAATCTTTAGGGGTCAACGTGTAAGGTAAGACACACAAATGTTATATATATATAGATTAAAAAAATAAAAAAAAGGTTCGAGACACATTGACACATCCAAACACGCCCTTATTAAACTGGCTATGAAAGTGCCACTCACATGACCCTCACTCCCAATCACGTGCTTCCAGTGCCAACCTCAGCCCTCACGTGCCTCATCCAATAAAATCCCCACTTTACTCCTCAAGTCCACATGCTTCCGGAACGTCACAATCACTCGCTTCACCAGCGCGTGAGGCCATCTATCAACTCCCTTAATCCATGACGTTAACCATTTTTAAGCGCCACAAAACATCAGATCAGACACAGTTACACGCATCGCAGCCGTCAAACTAAACAAAATTCCATTAAGTCAACGCATTGAACGGCCCTGATTCGTCGCGGTCCTACCAAAGTCGTTCCAAATTCTCCCCTAATTAGATTAAAAAAACTTTCGCCTCCTTTTCAAAATTCGAATTCCCCCCGCTAAACGAAACGGCGCCGTCACTTTTCCCGTTAACTTCCCGTCCCCACTTGCCCCGTTAAACCCTCCGTCTCCCTCTATCTATAAAAAAAAACCGCCATTTCTTCCCTTCTCAGGCAGTCTCTCACTCACAGTCACAGATCAAATCAAAAACCACTCTCTCTCTCTCCTCGCGCTCTTTCTCTCTCTAGAACTCAGTGACTCGTTCGGACTCGGAGCAGCGAAAATGAGAGAGATCCTTCACATCCAGGGAGGCCAATGCGGAAACCAGATTGGAGCCAAGTTTTGGGAAGTGGTGTGCGCCGAGCACGGGATCGACTCGACGGGGCGGTACCAGGGGAACGACGAGCTCCAACTCGAGCGAGTCAATGTCTACTACAACGAGGCGAGTTGCGGTAGGTTCGTCCCTCGCGCCGTGCTCATGGATCTGGAGCCAGGGACCATGGACAGCGTCCGATCTGGCCCCTACGGCCAGATCTTTAGGCCGGACAACTTCGTCTTCGGTCAGTCCGGCGCCGGAAACAACTGGGCCAAAGGTCACTACACGGAGGGCGCTGAGTTGATTGACTCGGTCCTCGACGTTGTTAGGAAGGAGGCTGAGAACTGTGACTGCTTGCAAGGTATTGTTTTTTTTTTTATTTTGGTGTGATTTTCTGCGTCTATGTTTCAGTGATTAAATTACTGAATCAATTAGTGTTCTTTATCAGATTAATGCATATTTAGGTTTTGACTTGAACCGATTTTGCGGATTTGAGTTCAAATTTTTTATTTTTATTTTTTTTCGTTTTCTCATTCGTTGATTTTGGTTTCAGTTACTGCTTCTGTGTATGCGGTAATGAATTCCGGAGTTATTATGTGTCTGCTTCTCAATTTGATTCTGACTGATGCAAATAATTAGCGGTTATAGATCCGTGATACTTTCTGTTGACTGAACAGGCACTCTGATTTAGGGTTTTCGTCTTTCATTGTTTATATAATAACTACCGTTAAGTTTAGTTTTCCTGTAAAGATTACATTTTGTTTTGATTTTTAGCAGTTACTTTTAAAATTTCTCGTTAAAGAGAATAATACAAAATCAGAATTCATTCTAACATGGCTTACTTACGGCACAAATCACAGACTAAGGGCATAAATGTAGTTTCAAAATAGAAATAATTTTTGACATCCAATTGTTAGAGATCTCTTGAATTTTGATTGTTTGTTATAGCAAATCCAGATAAAGCAATTTGTTTTTTGAAATTCCTCAGGTTTCCAGGTTTGCCACTCTTTGGGTGGTGGTACCGGGTCAGGAATGGGAACGCTTCTTATTTCGAAGATCAGAGAGGAATACCCAGATCGAATGATGCTTACTTTCTCTGTGTTCCCATCCCCAAAGGTATCCGACACTGTTGTTGAGCCGTACAATGCAACACTCTCTGTACACCAGCTTGTTGAGAATGCCGACGAATGTATGGTTTTGGACAATGAAGCTCTCTACGACATTTGCTTCAGAACTCTCAAGCTTACCACCCCAAGCTGTGAGTTTCTTTTCATTATTGAATCTATACTTTGTTAGGTTTTTAGGACTCTTTAGTATCTTGTGCTTCCCAATTTAGAATCTTATTGAAAGCTTCTCATGCTTTAGTTGGTATTTTGCTTTTGACAATCTTCACATTCCAAAATTGATTAATGTTTACAATTTTTTGCTTGTTCAGTTGGAGACTTGAACCACTTGATCTCTGCAACCATGAGTGGAGTAACTTGCTGCCTCAGGTTCCCTGGTCAATTGAACTCCGACCTTCGCAAACTTGCTGTTAATCTTATTCCGTTCCCTCGTTTGCACTTCTTCATGGTTGGGTTTGCTCCACTTACGTCTCGTGGATCTCAGCAGTACCGGGCTTTAACTGTTCCTGAGCTCACCCAACAAATGTGGGATGCCAAGAACATGATGTGCGCCGCCGATCCTCGACATGGGCGTTATTTGACTGCTTCAGCCATGTTCCGTGGCAAGATGAGCACCAAGGAAGTCGATGAACAGATGATAAACGTGCAAAACAAGAACTCATCATACTTTGTTGAGTGGATCCCGAACAACGTCAAGTCCACTGTTTGTGACATCCCACCAACTGGCTTGAAAATGGCATCGACATTTATTGGAAACTCCACTTCAATCCAGGAAATGTTCAGGAGAGTTAGCGAGCAGTTCACAGCTATGTTCCGAAGAAAGGCTTTCTTGCATTGGTACACTGGAGAGGGTATGGATGAGATGGAGTTTACCGAAGCGGAGAGCAACATGAATGACTTGGTCTCCGAGTACCAGCAATACCAAGATGCCACAGCTGATGAGGAGGGTTATGAGGATTATGAGGACGAGGAAGTTCAGGAGGAAGCTTAGTTCAACTTTTTGTGTTTGTCTTCTGTTTGTTGCATTGTTTAATCCTGTTTTGTTCCTTTAATACATTGTATCTCTGGGATTGAATTGTTTGATGTTGGCCAGCCTCTTTGCTGGTCTCATGCTTGCTTTTGCTGCTGTAGTTTTAGATAATAGTGGTCTGAAAATATTTTCTACTTTTTGATGTTAATGTGGTCGTTATGGTTTTGAAATGTTTTTGCATTGATTTATTGTCCTTGGTTTCAACTGTTGATAGCAACCGAACATAACATACCACGTTAGAACAATGAGTAATAGCCAGACGTTTTCGGCTGTTTGATATCTATGTCTATGGAGAAATCAAGTGAAAACCACTCGGTTGAGCAGAGCTCTGATTACATTTACATGATTGAAAAATAAAAAATGTCCATGAAGAACGCCAACCAATTGATGTCTCCCCACTCTTTGTGCAGATGGATATTTCTTTTTTCTTCTATAATTAAAGATGAATAACCTGTTATCTACTAGTAAAAAGGTAGAGGACCGTCTTAAAATTGCGGCCGGCCAATATCATTATGGCCAAACTCGGGACTTATTGTGGCTGATTAGCGGAAAAAAAAAAACTTAGAACAGCGATTGATATTTGAGCAATGCTCTGCTGCCATGCCCCATGGATCAATGCATCACGTATGTCGAGGTGGGACTGCAGCAAATATAATCCGATCACAGTTAGAATTTGGAGTACTTTGAGGAGTCTTACAACTGAAGGTTTGCTCCAACTCAGGAGTCGATTGAAAGAGGTATGCAAATTATTCTTACAACTATCTTACTTTTGGTATCACACTCGGTCTGATAAGTAAAATCATGCTGGAATAGTATTCTAAAGTAAACAAAAGAGGACAAAGACAGTAATTAGAGTCTTGTAAGTATCCTACTAGTCTGGCGGCCTACTGATTCATTTTTTTCAGGAGAACATAAAGAGAAAAGAGAAGGGTTCTTGGAGGTTCCACACAACTTCATATTGTAAGTTCTGTGTGCAGGTTGTTGAAGGGCAGGCAGCTGTGCACAGATGTACTGCATGTGCTGATATGGAAGAAGAAAAATATCCGCAATTACCCGCTTTCATGAATGATGAGAGCTTTCATATGCATGTGAAGAGGGTCGGAGTACTCATGCTTGGCCCTGAAAATGTCAAGGATGGCAAGAAGTTAAATGACAGGTGAGGACTTTGCCTTCTATGAGGAATCAATTCCTGGAACCATGCTTATCATTGGAATCCGAAATGAGGAAGTTGGTTCAGTTCACTCGGCTGGCCTCACTTGCCTTCTTTCTTTCTCGATGAAGATGTCCTTCCGATTGGAGCTGCATCATATACTTCCCTTGTAGAGCTTCATTTGGATGAACACCAACACTCAAGTGTACGGTAGATATTTTAGTGGGTGGCTTAGAGATATGGATAAATTCAATGATGTTTTACGGCTCCCTGTGTTGATCTGTCGAAAATAAAGAGGGAACGTAGATATATTGAAGTATAAATATTAATCGAAGGGAAAAATAAATGTTTTAAATCATTTTGCTTTATGTCTTATTTTAGTTGGTTGCTCTTAATAGGAATTTGCTAGAATGACAACATCGTAAGTGAAATTAACAAAATGACCTTTTTATTATTATTATTATTATTATTTTATTGAGTGCCTTACAAAGTGCGTAATATTCAAGATATACCGAAGTCATTTTGCAAAATAACATTTTTAAAAGCCATTATGTAATTGGGATTTCTCATCAAGTCATTTTTACACAGCACTCTTATTTTTATTTATTTATTTATTTATTATTTTGCTGAACATCTTATTTTTAAATTGGTATTTCTAGTTCTTTTCCCCTATCTTTTTCATGCTCTTTACATAAGTTTTTATTTTGTAACAGTTTAATACAGTATTTACCCATGGAAATGTGCTCTTTCACAAACTCGGCTCGCTTTGCATTTTTAGCCTCTGCTTCTCAAAGTTAAGCATAGGTTTGAATCTAAAGACTTCTAAACGGGCCACTAAGTTTTTCATTCAACCATGGTCACGTGAATGATGCAAACGACGACAGATTCGGAAAATCAATTAACATGTCGTTTTCACTTGTAAACGAAAGGAAATTGTAAGTAAAAGGAAATTTTGATACAATAACAAAACGCCGTGTCAAAGAGAAGACAAATGTAAGACAATAAACGACGTGTGATGTTTACAAATCAACAACGGCCAAATTTACATGTTGTTTAAACGAAAAGATTAAAATAAATAAATAATATATATAAATAAACGACGGCAAACTTTAGAAGGAAAAGGACAAAAAAATTCATGACATGCCGTTTCAATAGCTAGAGGACAAAAGTTTTAAAACTATAAACCACTTATCGTTTCCTTGCTTGGCGCGCTTCAAGATAGAAAACGACAGGTTAATATGTATCATGACTGACATGACATACCACAAAGGACTTTAAGTTATACCGTATGTCGTTTCCATTTCGAACGACATCATATCGGTTAAAAAGAATGGTATGTAGTTTTTAATTTAAAAAACAGCAACAACATGTCGCTACCATTCAGAATTGATATAATACTTCATCATATAGACAAATACGCAGTTTTAGTAACACGCATAAAATTCTTCGATACAGACGGCATGTCGTTTTGTGTGAATCAAACGACAACATATCTTTAAAACGACATCTGATTTAAGTAATGAATGACGACAAACTATAACGCGATTAGAAGGATTACCTCTTTCAACTTAAACGACACTTAAAAGTTAAACAGCAATGGACACTTTTAGGGCACGTTTTAGGGTCCATATGATACACTGGTTTAAAATGAAATTTTTAGGTTGTAATTGATTGATTTTTCAAAAATTAAGATAGTTAATTAAGTCCCCTTGCACCAAAGAGAGGTGATCAATCCTAAAAATAAAAACATATATAATTTATAATAACTAAGTTGCAACAAATTTCCAATTGCTCAATACTACTTAACATATCTAAATTTTTCGTTAATGTTTTTAGATTTGTAAGACTTTTTTTTTCTTTAAAAAAAATTACATCTTATAGAGAAAAAACATCTTAATTTTTTGTTGCATATATTCAAATTCTTTTAAAGTCATTAAGAAGATTCAACGTTCATTATTTACTGTTACTGCTAATTAACATGTAGTAAATATGAGTTAAATATATTAGCACATTATTTACCGGAACCTTTCATTCTAATTGTATCTGCAAAAAAGTTCCTTGTAGACTCATAACCAAATATGATTTAATGATTTGTACTTTCATTACTTTCTTCTGTATCATTTGTGGTAACCTGAATAACTTCTGATTTCGAGTAACAGAAAAGTACATTAGAACCCTTAGACAATTGTACTTCTAGGTACTTATTTATTACGCCTACTTATGAACCTAAGGATCTGGGAGTGTATAACCTCGAAAGTGGAACCATCACAAGTTTTGCCATTGATCCAGAGATTATTGCCAAATTTCTATCCTCGATTACCTATTTGGGTGTCACAATGATACATATTTTCAAATTTCATTTATTCTGTTTATTTTTATTTATTTTTTTAGAGATTATTGTGTCAATTTATGTTAAGTTAATTACTATTTATTTAATTATCATGATACATTTCAACCATACAATAAATGTTATTTTTGCTACTCGCATATAGGCGTTTTGCTATTATAATTATGAACATATTCTTCTTTTTCTTGTTATTATTGTTATTATTTTCTTATTTTTTTAACCTCTTTTGTTGCATTTATAATCGAATTTAAGGGTAAATTACTCATTTAGTCCCAAAACTTTTAATCTTGTACAACTTTGGTCCATGAACTTTTTTTCGTAGCTAAAATACCCCTAAACTTTTAAAATATTACTACAATAGTCATTTTCGTTAATTTTTAAACAGAATCTGTTAGTAATTTGATCAAAAAGTGGTGCTAACTACAGGTTCCATCCAGAAATTAATGAAAAATACTATTGTAACAGCATTTGTAATAATTTATGATCATTTCAGTTACGAAAAAAAGAACAGGTAATGTCCCTATATTGTTAAAATGTTGTTATAATAACCATTTCTATTAATTTTGAAACAAAATCTATCAGTCAAAAAGTGATGTTAATTAATAGATTCCATTTAAAAATTAATATAAATGACTATTGTAGTAACATTTTAAATGTTTAGGGTATTTCAGCTATGAAAAAAAATTTAGAGACCAAAGTTGCACAAAATTAAAAATTCAAGGACCAATATAGCCATTTACCCTTGGATTTAATCCTGTTTCTGTTGCTGAATAACTTGCGTCTCTAGGATTGAATTGTTTGATGCTGACCAGCCTCTCTTCTGGTCCTTGCTATTGCTGTTCTAGTGATAGGCAAGGGTGCTTTTAATGTGTTTTATACGTTTTGATGTTAATGCCGCCATTATATTTCTTCGATATTTCTAAATGTTTGAAAGGAGAGAAAAGCTGACTTGTTTCCTATTAAATAAGGAGAAAATTGTGCGAAAAATTGACAAAACTCCAAAATAATATTGAACTAATTGTAGGACTTATTTGGCACGCATGACAATTAGACCTTAGCATTTTGACTACATAAGTATTTCGTTACACGTATTCCTCCTTCTCCGGTCAATTGGTTTTGATCAGACTACTATCTTGAGGAAATTTAAATTATTAGAAAATTTATACAAAACAACCACTTATTTCTTACTCTAACAACTATCACAACTATTATTTTAAGGGTTTGATTAAAAATTCAATATGATATGTATATCTTATAAACACAATGACGTGATATACCTGATTTATTGAATGATTCTTCTTTTTATTGTTGTTGTTGCATTTATATATGTTGTGGACATAATATTCCTGTTTTTGTTGCTCA
The DNA here is from genome assembly GCA_038430175.1 of Ficus hirta. Lineage (NCBI taxonomy): Eukaryota > Viridiplantae > Streptophyta > Magnoliopsida > Rosales > Moraceae > Ficus > Ficus hirta. The sequence continues at coordinate 2,728,913 of CM076594.1, read as the reverse complement.
ATAACTTGTATCTCTGGGACTGAATTGTTTGATGTTGACCGGCCTTTCTTCTGGTCCTTGCTGTTGCTGTTCTAATGTTAGGCAACAGTGTTTTCAATGTGTTTTATACTTTAATTTTGAGGTTAATGTCGCCATTATATTTCTGAAATATTTCTAAATGTTTGATATATAGGAGAAAAAAGCTGACTTGTTTCTGATTTAATAATTAGGAGAAAGTTGGGTGAAAATTGACAAACCTCAAGATCATACAGAACGAATTATAGGATTTATTTGGCACGCATGACATGATTTTGCAGTTAGACCTTACCAAACATTTTGACTACATATGTATTTCGTTACACTTGTTCCTCTTTCTCCGGGCAATTGGTTTCGATCAACTATTATCTTGAGAAAAGTTAAATGATTAGAAAATTTAACTAATATTTTAATCGTTTAATTAAAATTTCAATGGTCCGATATATATTTTTCATCACACTGAATATTTTTAAGAATGAACATTCATTAGTACTCAAAAAAAGTAAGTAATCATTTTTCCGAAGTGAAAAATAGAACTTATCATCGTAAAACTAATAGATATTTTCTAGAAAAAAAATTAATAGATAGATGATACCTCTTACTTAAATTGATGTTAGAGAGCAAATACTATCTCAATTATTACCAAGACAAGAAAAAAAAATAATAAATAATAAATAATAAATAACGTTCAACCTCCAATTGAAAAAACTGTATACTATATGCTTTTAGAGTTTTTGTTTTTTTGTTTTGTTTTCCCCAGCACGTGTATTCCTTTCACCAGTAGTATCGACGCCTAAAATTCTACCAATATAATAACACATGTTACCTAACATGGACTTTACTTGGTGTGAATAATTTTTTTATATTTTTATATCAAGAGTGAGAAAAAGCATACAAAGTATGCTAGGTGATAAAAAAAAAAATCTATTATTTAGCTATCAAATATATTTCAGTACTATAGAACTACAAAATTTTGACAAAAATTTGAAAAATGTAAGAGAGTTTTCTTTTTCCATAATCACAACTACGATATATGCAAGACTTTTTGTGGAGTTTAAAACCATTGTGACATCTAAAGAAATGTAACCACGATTCAAACTTCTTTTACCATAAATTATCTTATACAAAATAAATGCATGATATATTACCAAAGGTCTAGGGATGACAATAGAGTGAGATAGGGTGAATACGCTTTCTTCACCTCTATATACCCGCTTCCCTTTTTACACCTCATACCCATCTAATTCAATGCAGGTGTAGGAGCAAGTAATTCCCTCTTGGGCAAGTAATTCCACTTAGAATTTTTTTTTTTTGATAAGTTTTATACCCATATTCTATCCATTTACCCATTAAGAATTTTAAAAAAATTCCATTCAATTTTTTACGCAATTAATCAAGATAATAACAAATGTAACCGGAAAAAGAACTGAAATCATAAAAAAAAAAAATTTAAACTCCAAGAATCTATAAACTAAATTCATAGAGCAAACTAAAATATTAAAACACTAAAAATTATCTATATATATGAATAAATATTTTTATGAAGATAAATATAAGCGGGTCTGCACCCGTATGAGAGTTTAATTTTAACCCCATATACGCCTCTATACCATATTCCTATCTCCTATACCCATCCTGTCACCCACGGGTAAAAATACCATTTCTACAAAGGTCAAAAGTAGAAATTGCATACACCGCATTTATTGTGAAACATTCTCTCTAGCTTTTTTTTTTCCTTCTTCTTCTTCTTCTTTTGGGGTACCAAATTTGGAAGGATGGTGTTTCAAAAAGAAAATGCAAGGATTGAGAAAGGATATCCTCCCTGGATTATAGGTACTTTTTAATTATATTCATTAACTTCCTTTCTAGAAGAAAAAAAAAAAGTCGAATATTTCTCCTTGATTTTTCATCCCTCCAATCTTCTTTCTCACACCTTTCCACACTACCAAAAAGAAAACTGTTCATATTTTTTAAGTTTCAACCTTTTTTTCCTTCTACTTTCAGTAATAACGATATCCGCTGGTCAACGGTTCAGGGTTCATAGTTTTTTTTTTTTGTCCTGGTATGTTTAAGTATCTGCTAACAAGTTTGAATTTGAAGCTTCTGGTTGGCACCATATTCCAAACGGTTGGCATTAAATTTTACGTACTCTCCAAGTTGAATACTGATCAATGTTAATATCGCAACGCCCCTCCTAACTTTGGCCTCAACTTAATTTCTGGCCTTGTCCTATACGCTCACATAAGATTGGTGAACACGTTATAATTAAGTTTGGATCATAGTTAGGATTTGATTTTTTTTTTAATTCAAATTACATGTATGAATTCATATGTGCGTTTGGAAGATGCTTTTAATATGTGAGTAACGCAATACATTAGTGATCAAACTGTGGACATCCCGCGGTCTGAGTGAAAAACAAGTCATATACTTCGTTCTATTTTCTTTTTTTTTTTTTTAATAAACAAAATCAATGGAGACCGGAGAAAAAGACCAATTTGCATGAAAGACCCCTAACACATCTTAAATTGAGATTCATTATAGAAAGAAAAAAAAAAAAAAAAACATATACCATGCTAAGTTTGCCTTTTTTTTTTTTTTTTTTTGGAATTTGGTGTAAGGAGAAAAGCACAAATAGAAAAAAAGAAAAGAAAAGAAAATTTAATGTGATTATAAACATAGTCTAATAGTAATTCTACATCAAGTTTTATCATATATAAGTGCATAACTAGAAACGCTCATCCTTAATTTTAAAAAAAAAATGAAAAACTTTAAGTCACAATATTTTCTTATGAGAATTTTAGTTACAGAATATTTATGACTACATGTCTTTGTTAGTCGCATATGCATTTTGTCATAATTTTTGTTTTGACTAAAACTTTTAACCATAAGGTTTTTAATTAATCATGAAAAAGAGATTTAGTCACAATAAATATTTGTGAGGAAATACATATTTATTGTAAGGTTATAACTAAAAATGATATTTAATCATACAAAAATATTAAGATATCTAAAAGCATTGCAAGAAAATGTCGTGATTGATTTACTTTTTTAAAGTGAAATTACAGTCACTTAAAAATGTGAAAAGAAAACAATTAGAAATGCCAAGAAGGCAAAACCATACTCAAGGATCTATCCAATCTCGAAGAGTAAGGGGTCTTATTAAAATCCTTACTGTCCAAAAAAAAAAAAAAAAAAAAAAAAAGAAAGAAAGAAAGAAGAAGAAGAAGAAGAAAAATTTCAAAAAAAAATTTTAAAGAAAAAAGGGCTCTAGATAAATTTGTTAGCTTTCACACAACTTTCTTGTCATTAATTGGTTCAAGTCAACTCTTCTTTTGCTTTTCCAATTGAACATCGTGATGACTTAGAAGATCAAATAAATGAAGTAACGGGAAAATAGCTTTATAAAAAAGAAGAAAAAGCACCATATAATAGAACTATGAGGAACCTTATTTTCTTTCTTTGAACAGCAACTTATAATTAAACATACAATGTATGATTATAACTACATATATTTCCTCAAATCATTCTAGTATGAAATCACACCACACATAATTAAAAAACCAACTAGTTTCAAAGCAACACCTTATTTGATCTGAACATATATAACTAAACTCATCACGCAGCACATGACTTGAACATCACAACATCCAAAATAGATTATGCATGCTCAAGTCCGGCTACTGGTGACAGATAATTTTACTAACTCCTTATTATCATAGTATTACAATATCGTTGGATAAAAATAAAAAAATAAAAAATAAAAACTAGTAAGGTGGCTGAGCCGGGCTAACAATTGGTGCAAATGCAAGCTTAGCAGAGTTAACCGGTCCCGGTGCAACAACAAAACCTGAGCTCCGGAGCTCCGCCATCCCTCGGCGAACGTTTCCCGCTTGCGATTCGCATAATTTTGGAAGAAACACACCTATACAAAAAAAAAAAAAAAAAAAAAAAAAAAGGGTTAAAGTATGTTAGCCAAAAAAATATGTTGACTTAAAAAAAAAAATTATGTCATGTATTTAAGCTCTAATGTGAACGACATATTTAATTTTATATGGTATACCTTCGCCAGCGGCGAGATTGAAGTAGAGGTCAACAACGTTGGGGCAAGAGTCGTAGCACTGAGGAGAGCAAAGTTGTTGGGTGAAGCGAGACTCAAGGAGAGAGTCCGAAGAGATTCCGAGAGTTTTGCGGTCAAGTCCACAGGCGTTGATGCAGCCGTCGGTTTCGATGACGTCGTTCAGTTTGTCGGCTTCGATGTCCGACGCACGGCACATGTAGGCTTCGACCCCACTCCGCCTCACGTGCTTCTCCAAAACGCACCGTTTTCCCGACGACGAAACCGCGAATGCGCATGTCTCTTGGTCTAGATTCTCACACGTTATTCCTCCTAAAAAAAACAAATATAAGATTTTCTTATTTTTAATAAGATCATAATATTGGAAATAGGTAGGCCTTGTGAATGTGAAAAGATAGTATGAATTAGGTCTTCACGTTCAATATTGTAACAATATAGTAAATAAAAGGGAAAAATTATCTTCCATCCTTTAGATTTAACACATATGTATACACAATAACGAAACAAAATATTATTATGAGAGGGGCTATATATAAATTTACACAGCAACATATAGGCTAAAAATTAAAAAAGAGAAAGTTGAGTGGCCTTCATTGATTACATCGCTAGGTCTATACATAATTATATTTGTAACGTAATAAAAAAAAAAAAAATATATATATATATATATATATATGAATATTAGAGAAGATTTTACAAACCAAAGGTGCCTTGAACACAAAGGGCAAGAGCAAGGAATGCTAGGGCCTTCAAGCAAAATTGAGAAGCCATTGGTGAAGCTCTTCTAGAGTGAATGAAAGGTGGTGGGGATGACTAAATTGAAGAAGCAAATAGTAATATATATAGGAGTATTCTAAAGTTGGTGGTGGTGTGGCCAACTTTGCGCTTCTTATTAGTTGTGAGGAATGTGTTGCGAAGATTCATGGGTAAGGCCGAGCCATTTTATAATCGTTTAGAAGGTCACTGTAGCTAACTTGAAAGGCAACTAAAGACGGGATGTTGAACTTTCAAAGTGAAGAAACAAAAAAATAAATAAATAAAAACAAAAAAAAAAAAAAAGGAAAAAGGAAAAGGAAAAGAACTTTGTTTTAGATTTTAGTAAAGCTATGGTCTATATGGTGGGACCCCACGAGAGCCACATTTAAGGGGCTTTTTGATTGAGGCCACAAAATTGGAGCTACCTAAATGCGATCAGTCAATTGAATTAACTAATTGTCTGCCGCTATCAATGGCGCGGCTACTGCATGGCACTATTTTGCCACATTATGGTTGTTAATTACTCTAGCTAGCCTTAAAATTTTGTCTTAAAAAAAAATAAAATAAATGCTATTACAGCAATTTTTTTTTAAAAAAAATTGACTTTTCCAATGAGTTCTCATTTTCTGAACAAGTTGCTAATTTATCAGAAAATGAATATATAGTTAACTTAATAATTTGTTAAATATGCAAGTAATTAATTTGTAACGAATCATTAATTGAATAATATTGGGGCACCAGAGTATGCAAAATCATAAATTTAGAAAAATAATCTGAAAATACGAAGCTCACTTTATATAATTAGTTTTGTTGCTTACCATTTACCACCGGTAATACACCAACCATTTTTCTTGCTGTATATTCTTTAAAAGATTAATTACATAATTCATTTCATTTGAGTTATTCACCTCCATCCCCGTACGGTATTGGAAATTTTGATTTTGATTTTTTTTTAAGAAAATGGAAATTTTTGAATAGAGCTTAAAATTATTACCCAATTTTCCTTTTATTTTTTCTTATTAGAATGTTTTTTTTTCCTTTCAAATATTTAATAAGAGATGCACGGAATATTGGCTGCAGCCAATGGATTTTCGCCAACGCTCCATATTAAAGGTGAATGTACGTCCACGCTAATAAGTGGAGGGGCCAAATAGCAATGAATATTGTTATGAAACTAGGTAGCACTTTGCAGTTCACAGCCGACATATATATATGTAAGACCCTTATCTTGTTGTGCTCTCAAGGATTAAATCAAACATACGTTTTTAGCTTGTCCCTTTTATGTATATGGTCTATCATTGTTTAGTGGAGGCATCATTAATTCAAACCCTTTAAAATAAAAACATTGAAAACACATATAGAATTTGGTTTACACTTATTTTTCTTGAATTAAATTAATATATTTTCATATAGGTTTAGAATTATTTATAATCACTTGTTTAGGGAGTTCATAGGGGAAAAAAAGATTACTTGTTTATAGTCTCAAATTATTTTTAATATGGTTAAGGTGCTACAAACTTTAAAGGGCTATATGGGATCTAATAATAGCATTCGGCAAATTAATCTTGTTCATTAGTTGGCCAGGCGAGGTGGCTAATGTTGTCTTCAATGGAGATCAAAAGCAATATTTGCATAAGTGGGGTGTTTGGTCAAGTTAGGGAAGATTTCATATATGAAAGTTTCTGATGAGTAGCCTTCGAGTTAAATGACAAGTGGAAGTGACAACGCTCTTTATTAATTAACTTCCTTTAAATGAAATTAAAATAGTTAGCGTATTACTCCAAAGCAAGTCTAATAACTTTTTAACTAATTATATGTATCTTTAACATTTATTGATCTATATACATGTAGGTAAGGGCCTGTAGTACTTATTACGACGCCAAGCGGCCACCTAGCGTATATTATGTATACATGTATGTATGTGTATATATTTATATATGACATAGGCTGCCTCTAATATGGAGTTTTACCTTTTCAAAATGAAACCAATTAATGGTCAATAATACTCAATAGTTAAATTCCCCATTTCATGTTCTGAATCAGTGAATACATTGAATTTGTAATTTATCTTAAATTAAAAAAACAAACTATACTTTTTTGAAAATTTATTCAATGCATTTTTTTTTTCCGTTCTCTTGTTTTTCCTTCGAAAAAAAGTCCCTTCATTAGGATTTGAGAAAAAGAAGGAAAACAAAAGGGTGAAAAAAGAAAGGCTCTAATAGCATTCGAGATACTTTTTCTCAAGCAAGTATAAATACTATTTGTTACAGTCTCCATTCACGAAATATTATAACCCATTTATTTTAGCGCATCGTGCTATTTCATCATTTGTTAATTTATCTTGAGTAGACTGTTTGTTAAAGTTTCTTGTTATATTTGTAAGTTCTTATTTGATTGCTTAGTGAAATGAAAAAAAAAAAAAAAAAAAAAAAAAAAAAAAAAAAAACAGAAATAGCTCTTCTAATTGAGAGAGTTGTACACGACTCAGCGGCCTAACTCGCTAGCTTAGCTGGATTTAACGATATTCTAAAATTAAGTTATCTCAACAAAGATATTTCTTGTTCTTTTCTCAGATTAATTGGTCTAACTTAGTTTTGTCCTGATTTTAGATAGATGAAGACTAATAGAAAGCATTTCGAAAATGACAAAAACACGAGCTAAAATTAAAATATAAAGTACATATAAACACGAAAATTTTACCATTCTCTTGTTTCTATTATTAGAAGGCAAACTATGGACCAAGTTTTATGAAGTGAAAAGACCCCATTTGTAAACGAACTATAAAGTTTCTGGTCAGTCAAAGGCATTGCCAAGGAAAACGCTCAAATAACTTTCCACAAACGAAGTCTTTCATAACACAAGTGATGAAAAACGTTCAGATGTGGACCTTTCTCCTCCGTTTTTTGCGGGGCAAACCTAAATTAAATGTTTTTTCTTTTTTAATAAATAACTTAGGTCATGAAGTACTGCAGAGAATTAGTTATTAGTCAGATTCAAACCTGAACAGTTTTTGGAAATTGGAATTTTACTCAAAAATTACTTCCCAAAATTGGGGAGGAAAACGTGGACGGTATGGCCTAAGCATTATATTAGCATAAAATATAAACTTTTGAGGCGGATTGATAAACCTTCCAGCCAAATTCGACACGTTGCTCTATATAAATTAACTTTCAAGAATGATATAATGACAAAATTATATATGCAATTAAAAAAGAAATAATTACACAAAAGGTCCATTTTTAAGTCCCGTTTTGAAATATGTCCATTTTTCTATAATATTATGTATATGTCTATTTTTTAAGAAATAAATGTCTGTAGTACCTATTTTATCATTTTACTATAATTGACATCATTTTATTTTTATACATATTTTTGTTATTTTCCTTTTTTTTTTGTTTTTTGATTTTAATTATGAGTATTTTCTTTGTTGATAAATGTAAATTACCTTTAATAAACTAAAATTAGTTATAAACATCAAAGAAATTATAATAAATATAAAATATTTACTATAAAGATGATGGTTTGTACTGAATAATAAACACAACACAAAATATTAACTATAAAGATTGATGAATATTCATATTTTTCAAATAAAAAACCAATAAATTCTTTATGAAAAACCAATTTATTTATGTAATCCACTATAAATCAAAGGGTTGTCATTTATGTCTTAACCAAACAAATTGAAGAATAACACAATAAATGGAATCAAATTTTTTATGAAAAAAATACTATTATTTATATAAATTAGTAGAAATGAAATCGAACATATCTTAATAATAAAGATAGATTTGTTATACAAAATATTTTTTTGAGATTTTTCTTTTTCTTTATTTAGCTTTTTATCATTAATGTGAAATATGATTTTGAGAAAATATTCTCTTTTTTAGTTCATTATAAATATTTACATATTCTTTACAATAAATCAAAAAAATTTTCAAAATTTTCTTTTATATCAATTCTTTTTGCAATTTCATTAAATCAACTTTAGTCTTATTTGATAAACATCTTATATTCCTTTTTTTGTAATTTCTTTATTTGTTAATTCTCCGGAAGGGTAAAATTGTCTTTATAATTACTCTTTTAGACGCTTATGTAAATAAAAAGAAAAATAAATATATTTCAAATCAATACCTCTAATTTGGACATTTATGTAAATAAACCCTTATTAAAAAAAGAAAAGCTCTTCCTTTTGCTTTTAAAAGTTAAACTAAAAATGAAGGTGTTATTCGAGGTGGACTAAGGCCTAATTTGTTATTATTTTTAGAACCCCGAAAGCAATATGACCATAGTATCAGTTGAAAGTATAGAAAAATACTTTGCAAAAACACCAAGGTACCTTTTTAGTTATTTTGAAAAGCTGAATTATTTTTTCTTTAAAAAAAGCTGCTGCATTTTGTAACTTTTGGATTCTGCTTTTGCTTTTATATTTTTACTTTTACTTTATGGAAATTAGTGCTTCTATTAAAAACATAAGAATTCAAAATTGGACCTAAATTGTTTTCTATTTCTACTTTTACCTTTTTAAAAAGAGAAAAATGCTAATCAAAATCATTACTTTTTTAAGTTTTAAACAAGACAGAAAAAACAAATGCAAAGTATATTATTCTTTACGAATTGTGCTTAAGGGATGGCAATAGAGTGTGATAGGATGAGGAATGCTTTTTTATCCCCATCTTCGACCCTCAAATCTTAAACCATCACCATTCCCAATCCTACCAAAAAAGAGGCGGAGCTGGGATCGGAGATTTCCCATTAGGGGGAGCCTTTCCCAGTTCGTAACTTGCAAGTAAAAAATACAACGCGTAGACCACAAATAAAGAAGAATTTAACAATTTACTATAATTTTAGACCAAAAATAAAGTTTTACAAAACAAGTGAAATTCTTAACATATATAAACTAAAACTCTTAGCCACATAAACATCTCATTAAAACATAACAAAGATGAAACTAAACCAATCAATATATATAATACGTGCCAACTAGTTTTAGCTAACTAAATTAGTTAGTACTAACTAGTAAATACCTTTTTTATTTCCTTCTTTTTCTCGTGAAAAATATAATTAGTAGTTATTCTTTTTTGCTAAAACAATCTAATCAAGTTAAAAAGTTAATATACACATACATATAAATATATATATATATATATATATATATTGTAGCAGATGCAGGACGAGGGATGTAAATGTAATGTTTCTCCCATCCCTATCTTGCTTCTAATTCGAAAAAAAAAAAAAAAAAAAAACTGAATTTCAATCAGACCCCAACTTTGAATTTTCCCCATTCCCTATTCTATTTCAAATAATGAAGGCCCGCACGACTGTACTTTTGTGGAAAATATTGTCATCTCTCGCACATACCACATTCACAAATATAAACGATTGACCAATTTTCTTCTTTTTCTTTTCCAACGGGAAGACATCAAATTTACTTCAGGTTTATAATTTGTTTTGCTCCAGCACTAATCTGTTCAAAAGAAATATATTTTTTTTAACAATCAGAAAAAAGGGGATAATTCTCTGATGATATAAAGAAGTACACCGCCAGTATTGTACTGTATTAAACGATTTTTTGTTTTTGTTTTTTTTTTTGTTTTTGTTTCTGATATTATTCGATAATAACATAATTGTTTTGCAATTGATAGAAGGTTTTGAAATTCACACCATCCGTGAGAACTATCTGAGCTAACACTCTACTATAGTTTTACAAACAATTATCTGATTTCGTAAGCAAACATGGTGATAATTTATTTTCTATGGTATTCAGCATTTTTCAAAGACATAAAGCAAAGATTTCTTGTAGTCTTTTCTAGAAAGGGCCCAAAAATATAGTTACTTTTTCGGAAGAGCATTTGTAAAATTGCCCCTTAAAAAGCATATATTTGTACTATTGCCCAAACTCTTTTTTTTTTTGGCTAAATAAAGTTGCCCAAACTATATTAGTTTCGGTTTTTGAACCTCCAATTAAATAAGTATAAAAGTCAAAAACCAAACAAGTATTAAGAGGGTGTTTGGTTCTCCATCTCATTTTAAACTAAATTGTACTTTTTTCATCATGTTTTTTGTCTTTTCTGAAAAAGTTTTTTGTCTTTTCTGAAAAAGTCAACAAAAATTACTATTCAAACTTAAAAATCTTAACTCAACTCAAACTCAACTTATACACTAAACACAAAAGAGGCAAAAAAAAAAAATAAATAAATAAATAAACATATCTATTTGAGTGATTGTTTTTACAATTTTCTAGGGGCAATTTTAATTGCTTTGAGTGCCCCCCACTAATTTTCTAGGGGAAATAATTACACATATCTATTTGAGTGCCCCTCACTAATTTCTTTTAATTGCTTTTAAAAGTTTATGATTTTCCTTTTTAACCTCAACTAAGAGTCATTTTTTTCAGTACGCCCCTACTGAATTCTACATGACCTTTATTTTAATTTCTATATATATTTTGAAAAATTCATATGTACTCCATATTGAAGTTCCGCTACTATTTGGTAAGTAGGTCGCTTGATCTCAACCAGCTTCCACCAAAAAAAAAAAAAAAGTTGGTCTCTACCCTTTCAATGTACTAATTATCTCCTTAAAACTTAGAACTCTTGGCAATTGCATTCCAATTAGAGACGTCTTTATGCCTATCATGTGAGCAATTTTAGAGGTCCACAGCTGGAACTAAAATATTACGTTTTCTTCTTCTTAAAAAAAAAAAAAAAAAAAATCTCTCTCAGTTTCTTTTCTGTCTCTAGCAATTCCGCATAAAAAACTAAAACTTCAGCAGAAGTGCAAAGGCTCCAGCTAACAATTAATGGACCATTTTGATTCCCATCTCACCCGCAGTTTTGCTATTTATGGTAAATCCATCATCCCATGCAAAACCCCATAAAGAATTTGGATTAACATATATATATATATATATATGTATATGTATATTTCACTAGATGTATGGTTGCCAGTGTGCAGATATAGGAACAACAGGGAGAGATTTACAGACTGAAGTACAAAACTTGAAGTGCTGGGCAATAGTTCCTAATTTATCCTCTAACCTTCAACAAATAAGAGAAAAATAAGAAATGTGCCTAACTTTCTCTAGTCAATGGCGTATAAAAAGCATAAAACTGAGCATAAAATATGGTAGAAGATCAACACATCTATGGAAGGCAACCGCATACCGGTTGAACTTGGCGACGCGGATTGTGCAATGTTGAACTAATTGGGAGCCAGATTGGCAGTGAAGGAGGGCTTAGGGAGGCCGGATATGAGGATCTTCTCAAAGTTCTTGTTTGGAGGGCGGAGTGCTGGACAACAAGGAGGCGGCGGAAGAGGAGGCGCTGCTGGAGATCAGTGGCGCCTCCTCAATTGCTACAAAGGATTCATGTTTATTGTTTTATTATACATAAAATATTCTGATTAAGTATTGAACCTTTTTAATGTTCTTAAATAAAAAAATGGAACTCATTAAAACCTATGATACATTGCTAAAATAGAAAGATGGGAACCCATTTTCATGATTTCCAAAATAAGAAGTCCAGATGGCAAACTTTATGAAGTTGCACTTCTCTACCACAACAACTGAATTTTTTATTTATATTTTTTATTTTATATTTTTAGTTTAATATTACCTAGGTTGAGTGTGGCAAAGTGCAAAGATCTTAAGAACCAATCAAAAAACAAAAACCAAATCCTAAGAAAAAGAATATGTGTATGTTATGTTGGCTTAGAGAAAAAAAATGGCATGGCCTGCTATGTCGTATATATATAAATCCGTTAAATTGACAATTAATTAAACGCAAGTTTATATGGGGACGGTTTGAAATTGCAAAGGACATTTAGTAGACAAGTAATTAACTTAGGTGGTTTTAAGAAATAAGCGAAAATCAAACGAGGAGATACATTGCAAATGTGATAATACAAAAAAAGGCATTAAAAAGATTGCAAAAGATAATTTCAATGTTAGCCGACAGCAATAAAATGTTGAGAAAGTACATTACATGACATATATTTGTATACAATTATGGAATTCAAATATAGCACTTTTCATGAAATATTTCCATAATAAAAAATTACAGAGCAATTATTAAGTATTCGAAATTTTTTTTACTACATTTCAACATCAGTATAGCATAAAATGATGCTCAATATGTTATATGTATAACTCATCTTAAAATGTTTCGGAAAAGGGATGTACTTTCACACCTTATCAGAACTGCATAGCAAAATTTATTTATTTATTTTCTTGACAAACCTCACCAGTCACCACACATGTGCAAAATAGTACTATATATAAACAATAAATTGTAGCTATATATAGCTGGTTTGCGACGATGGACCGAAGAATATATGTCCTATGTGATTCCTACCATGTTCATGTTCATGTTCATTTTATTGACATTTAGCAAAAGACACAAATTGGTTCGACAATCACGCATTATTATGGCCGTGGGGCTACGAGATTCCGACATTGAATACTGTTTTTTAGTGGCTTTGTCTTTAGATATTTATGTCGATTTTTGCCTACATAGTGTCACCACAGAATCTCAAGCAAGATTTTGTGGTAAAAGGCCACTTGTAGGACTTATAAATCTTCTTGATAAGATGAGCATATATATATATATATATATATTTGTATATATAAATATATATAAACACACACTACTATTTGCACGTTCATAATATGAAAGAATTTTGAGAGATCTTCTAAGTCGATCTGCCAGTCCTGACTGAATGAAAGGCAATATATAGCTACTTCCTATTTTGAGCCATTTTCGTTCTTGGAAAGACACACCAAAGCGAAAACAAAACCCAAAAAATAAAAATAAAATTGGGGAAAAGAAAATAAGAAGATTGGAATATAAAGTGAGCTTTTTTCAAATAAAGGCACAAACAAGTGAAAGAAAAATAAAAAGGAATAATATCATGAAAAAGATGTATCTGAAAATTAAATATAATAATTAATATATAGAAAAGGCAAAAATAAGAGTGTGATATTCCTGTGGTTAAATTAATTTTATGTAATCTCTTTCGATCTTGAATCCATACAATAAGATCCCATGTTATAGTTTGTTTCTTTTAGAGACTAAATCGATCATGGTATATATCCCAGTATCTCCTTTAAGATAGCGTACGAATATAATCAACAAACAACCCTAAGTTAAAGGAGAAAAAAATTCATGCTGATCAGAACCAAAGAATCTCTTTAAAACAGAATCTTCGAGAGCAAGAACTTAAAAACATATTATCAAAAATAGTACCAAACAAGGAAAGATTATGTAGTAAAATTCAACGAAGAAGAAACCCACTTCCAAAAACAAAGAAAAATTATCATTAACTAGACTTACCGGCAGGAAGATCGCGTGTGATGTGGTGTCTAGAGCTTGTGATGGAGACTTCCCAAGGGATCGCATGATCCAATAACAAAACGAACTTAGATTAGTAAAGTAATTAATTAAACGAGAACTCATACAATTATAACGTGGTTTCGATAAAACCTACACCATCTGCACCGATTAAAGTGCCGAATATAATTAGATCAATGCGATCCCTTTGGAAGTCTCCACCTGCACTAAGACGTCTAATAATAAACTTCAAAAGAAAAGAAAAAAAAAAAAAACGAAAACTCCTTTTTAGCTTATTCTAGTTTCTCTATTGAATCTTGATGAGGGAGAGAGAGAGAGGAGGAGAGAGAGAGAGTGTTGAAAAGCTGATGATAATATCACCATGCTGATCATGTGGTGGTGGTGGTCCAAAAAGAAAACGGTGCTGTTTGGAATTTTGGGGGGGGGTGGGTTTTTTCTTGGTTTTTATAAGAGAAAAGAAGGAAGAAAAAGTTGGCTGTTTTTGGGTACTGTTATGCCTGTCTAGATTAGCTACTACTTTTGTTCACGCATTTGGTGTGATTGGAAGTTAGAGAGTCGGCTTCATACATTTGCAATGTTTTATCATCCTAAAGTAGCTTTTTACTAGCCACTACAATAACTTTTTCATTTTTTTTTTCCCGGTATTACTTGGCTTCATTAATACTTAAGGCAAGTCTCTCTTATCTATTTTGAATTTACTACTAATAAATAATTGTTCACTGATGATCTCTTTCTTTTGCTGTAAATAAGTAAAGTTAACACTTTCTTAAACTTTATCATAGGAGCTAATTAGGTGTGAGCTAAGTGGAAAGTTTACAATACATCAATGAAGTTAGTGATGATTAAGAATATATATATTTTGAAAATCATCCAGTTGTTACTGTATTTCTTTTCTTTTTCTTTCTTTATATTTTTTTTTTTCCCTAGTTTGGTTGAGCAATCAATAGAAGAAAGCCAAACTAAAGCGAAGTTATTACAGTATTTTTTTTTTTTTTTACTTAGTCATTTTCGTGAGTACATCTTTGCCTATCATTTCACGAACTACCTCTTTTAATTCTCAATTTTTTAGATGTGACTAAATTAAGGGAAAAGGAGTTAGTATACGAGTTGGATCTTCTATTCTATTTTTCTGTCTCATTATATTATCCCTTTAATTAATTTTTGACACCTCAATGAATAATTGTTTGAGTCATTTTAGTATTTAGTTTCTATTTATATGATCTAAATTGTTAAATTTATATGATGTGATAAATAAGTAATGAAAGGACAATTAATAATGAGACAGGAAAATAAAAATAATGCATATCTTGACTCACTAGAATATATGTTGATCATGCTAAAATATTTTCAGCACCTAGTTTTTAGTTTCTTCTTCTTTCTTCTTCTTCTTTTTTTTTTTTTTTTTTCATCTGCTTAAAGCTAAGCATACAAATAGAAATATCATTGTTTTTACAGCTATATATTTCTAGTACATCTTTTTTTTTTTTTTTTTTTTTTTTAAATATCGTATTCAATTAGCAGTACTTGTATAGTAAAAACACATGAGTACTGATTGAAACTCATGAACCACCATGCGTACGGATAACTTGTTAGATACAAGTATACAAATTTATAAAACAGCAGAACCATGTACTGGTATATGTCTTGAATTATACTCATTTGATGTCTTCTATTCAATTGTACATGTCCGTTGTCTTTTCCTTTTTTTGAGCTTGGGAAGAAGGAGGGGTGCATGTCTTGTTGGAAAATTTAAAGAGATCGGTTTTTGGTATTTATACCACTTTTCATACTCATGTTAATCGATTTAAATACACAAGTTAATCGAACTTAGAAAGGCTTGAAACATTCAAAGTGATTAGGCCGTCACATTTACTTCGCATAAAAAGAGAGGAAAAGTGAATAATCATTATATGTTTCTCTTTCTCGTTTAATCATGTGTTTTCTTATAAAATGAAAAATAAGAGTTTAGTGGATCCCACGCAAAATAGAGAATGAAGAAAATGAATGTCAATCTTTACATCCTCTTGATATTGATTCCTCATCAAAATGAATAAATACCAAATTTACTTTTATACTCTTAATAAGCATGTGTCAATAATTGTTTGATTGTGTAAAAGACCATTTTAGTAATTAAATTGATAAAATTAATATTACTAAGTTTAGTAAATACTAAAAGGGGAATGAGATTGTTTCTTTTTACACAATATAATCTAATAGATAAGTAAATACTAGAAAGGATTTTGGATGTTATTTTACTTTCTAATCCTATTACATTTTTGGTTATACTCCTTTACCGTTTTATAAACAGGTCCTTAAATTTTACCATGTTATTATGAGCAATAGGACTTTTTTTTTTTTTTTTTTTTTTTTTTTTTGGAATATGAAGATGAAAGAAATTCTATACCTTATAATAAAATCATATAAGAAATTATTATTAAATTATGCTTGTTGTCATCAAAATATTTACACAACTTAATCGTTAAATGTCGCACTAAATTACTGTGTGAATTAATGGCCCAATATTCACATTATGGAATTGGGACATGACATGCCCTACTTGCATATAAGATGTTCAATCAGTAACCAACTACATGTTATTCATCATGGGGACCGACAGATGACAAATACTTGCATGGTTCTGAGGTTGGTGCAAGTTGCCATCACACAGCTATTTTTGTTGGCAAGAAACTCAGCACTTATGCTGCACTAGATAGTGACTCTAGTACCTTCTTTTTCTATAACCCTTCATCCTAAATTTCTTTGTTATATAAAATATATATATATATATATAATTATCTATATTATCGTGGCTTAATGATGCTAGCTGCTCTTGGGTAACCCCACGTGTGTGTGCTAATTAACATTCAAATTAAATTTTTTATAATATTATAGGGGCAATTATCAATCTCAAAAAACAGAGCCATACTATATAATGCATTTATATATACACAGACAGATAATCATTGACATACTTTATATAGATTTTTTTGGTTGCAGGCTTGAACTTTTGTTATTTCTAGACTAATAGATTTTGAGTTCAAATTTCCCACAAAGTTGTTCCGAGGTTTCTTACAATAATCTTATTGCATCTTAAGTTTTACACAATTTTATCAAAAGGGAAGTATTTTTTATGAAATTAATATAAAAGGATCATTATGACACATTTCTTAAAACAATAGAATGTAGCGTTTTGATAAAACACATATTTTGATTTAAGTACTTAACTTCATCGTTTAATTGTGATATCTACTAATGATATAAAAATCATAATTGAATTTTTTTCATAATATTTTTTTTTAGTTATTCTACTCAATCCACCAGCCTTTTTAGTTTCTTTTGAAATATAAGGTCAATACTGTTAGTAGCTTTGTATGATATTCATTAAGGAACAAAAGATTTATCAGACAGCGAAAGATAAGTTATTTCATCGCGAGGAAACAATAGAAACTTGTAGAAGCAGCTCTTAAAACACAAATCAAAATCCACTTTCCACACTATAAAGCGCCGGCAAAAGCCAAAAGAGCTGGAGCCATACGTGCCTCTTTGAGAACGATGTAACATAATATATATATATATATATATATATATGCAAATATATAATAATAATAATAACATTAATGGCTTTTCCAATAATAATATTTTCCCTTCATCCAAACGGCATACATTCATTATCATTATATGCGGTCCATTATATATACTACCTATGATCAAATTAAAAAAAAAATAATAATAATAGTAATATAATAACAGAAAAAAAATGATGCAAATATTAATGGAGTTGGGTAACTGGCATCTCAGAAAATCTGAAACGGACACACACTTGACTGTTTGTCGCCCAAAATCAATGCATCAAATTAAATGTCATATATATGCAGAGTCTATCTTATCAGGATCAACATGCCCACTAGTGAGTAATCAACTAGTAGTACTCTAGATTAAATAAATATCTTCAAGCTCAAAGCCTTTGTCCTTTATAAGCAATAGAACATCAAGCAGGAACATGAAGCTCTACTAAATATTAATATTATTCTTATCTATATCCTTTAATTTTAGAATTATACTCACTTTTATCGCTTAAATTTAGAATCATTTTCACCTATACCTCTTGCGTCATTCTTACTTTGTCCTTCTAAACTTTAGCAACTCACAATTTACCTTTTAAATTTTGAATTAATCGAACTTAACCTCTTTTATATACATAAATATAATCTATATATATTAAAAAAGATGGAAAAAAGGTAGGTCACATGGTCTTTCCGTTAGATTTTCTGTTAAAAGCTACCATGTGAAAGCACTTAACTCTTTTTTCTTTTTAACATAAATTTTCATAAAAGAGGTTAAATATGACTAATTCAAAGTTTGAGGGATAAGTTGATAATTTTTAAAGTTTAAAAGATAAAATGAGGATGACCAGACATATGTTTGATTGATAATAAACTTTAAAAACTTCCATTTCACCTCAGGAATTTTGAGTTAGACCCACTTGATCATTTTTTTTTAATTTCCGTTAAAAAAAAATGGAAGAATATGGGGTTAATTGTAATGATCGTCTTTTTCGATTTGTTTTAATAGAAATTATAACCCCTTACATTAGATGAGATTAATTCCCCTTCTATTTCCGTACCTTTTTAGTGGAAGTTCTAATAAAAAGGGTAACTTGGGAATTGAGAAATTCGAGGGATAGAATACGTATTTTAAAAGTTGCGAGGGTAAATTTATGAATATATAATCTAAAAATTCAAGGTTTAGGTAAAATTGATCCTAAAAATTATATATACAGCCAGAGACCAGCATGTATATTGATATGTTTATATAGTTTCCCTCTCTAAAAACCATTATGCGATAAATTAATGTTCTGATGACTAATTTTAGAACGTTTCAATTTATGAGATTGAAAAGTTTCAACGTATAATTTAGGGATAAAAATGAAGTTAACTCTGATTAATTTAATATAATCTGTTCGAAGTTCTTTCTTCTTTTTTTTTTTTCCTAAAAAAAATCAATTTGGAAGTATATTTTTAAGAAATTTAAACCATCAAATTAATCAAAT
Organism: Ficus hirta; assembly: GCA_038430175.1. Lineage (NCBI taxonomy): Eukaryota > Viridiplantae > Streptophyta > Magnoliopsida > Rosales > Moraceae > Ficus > Ficus hirta. Next base: position 2,709,667 of record CM076594.1, on the reverse strand, counting down.
ATTTTGATATAGTTTCCTGAAAATCGTTATGATTCTATAAGAATCTATAAATATATATTTTTTGCTTCTTAAACATCTAGTTAATTGGTAAATTGTCTTTTTTGAAGTTTTAATTTTGATAATTTATCCATGTGCTTATTAAAATATCATAAATCGGCCCTAAATAGAGGAAAGATATTAAAGTTTGAAGAAGAAACATCTTATACACATACTATAATATGTTATGTCGTAAAATTAAATTCTAGTATTTTCTTTCAAACAAACTAATCATATGTGTATAAGGGTATTTTTAGCTTCCCTTTGCTCTCAATTTTAAACTTAAAGTTTTTATATTAGTTTTTATCTTTTTCTAAAAAGTCAATAAAAATTACAACTAATTTTTAAAAAATCAATAATTTTTAACCTGAAAATTTCATCCCAAACTGATATTCCAAACACAAGCTTATTTAAATTTCAATTAAACACATCGATATGGAGTACTATGCAACACCTTATTAAATTGAAGAGATGATTAACGAAAATTAAAAATATAGGTATAACTTAGCAAATCCTGAAATATTCAGGGACAAAAGTGTCAATTAATTATTAATAAATTAGAAAAGGAGGAGGAGGAGGTGGTGGAGAAGAGGAGGAGGAGGAAGAAGAAAAGAAAGAGGAAATGGTTAGAAAATTAGACTGGTTTTGGGCTCGTGCGGAGTCGAACCACTGACCTATCAATCTACAGACCAATTACTCAACCGCTGAGCTATAGGCAGTTAAAAGCCGCGGCAGACTCTACAGAAATCCTTAATACAAAACCGTGCCCTAGAAACAACTTTTCCTGCTTCTCTTCCCGCCTCCGCCCCTCTCTGTCTCAGCAAACTAGGAGAAGACAGACACCGACAGCCATGGCGACTCCGTACGGCATCGAACTCGCCGTCCATCTCATCACCTCTCACTTCGGAAATCTCGTCGCCGTAACTTTCTCATCCTGAAATAAGCTTCCATGTTTTTGCTTTCAATTCATAAGAATTGCTACTGTTTTCAATTAATTCGGCTAATGATTGTATTTGTGTGTGTGTGTGTATGCGCAGAAAGTTTGTGAAAATCTTCTGAGAAGAGGTCCGGTGACGCTCCAACTGTTAATCCGGTCCACGGAGCTCACTCCTCTGCAAGTCAAGAACTCTCTCCTCATCCTCATTCAGCACAACTGCGTTCAATCTTTCTCCTCCGAACAAATCGGTATTGATATTGAAACATGACGAATAATATTATTTGGTTGAGTTTTTTATTTGAACACTGAATCCTAGTTCGTTTCTTTCAATTTTTCTTCACTTTTGGTGTTTGATGCCAATTATGTTTCTGAATTTTGCTATTGATCGCTTTATTTTCCAATGAAGTTGGCCTTTTTACGATGTTCTCAATTCATCAGCTTTTGCTTGAGTCTTTTCTGTCAATTTATTTTTCTAAACCAATCTAATTAATGTCAAAATTTAAGAGTTGGATTTTACATATATATTTACATATGTGTGTGTGTGTGTGTGTGTGTGTACATAAATTTTGATACTCTCTCTACAACGAAAATGATGAACTTTTGTGTACACAGGTGCTGGTGGAAACGAAATAAAAGTTACTCAGTACTTAGTGTTGTTTGAAAACATTCTCTATCGCTTGAGGTTTCCAAAATTCTTGGCAATAGTATCCCAGGAACTTGATAAAAATGTTAGTTCTTTTTTTTGTTTTTTCAATTTCATTAATGTTATTTTTTTAAGCTTCCTTAGGCAGGGATGACTTGGGATTAATGTAATTGCTTAATGGTATCTGTAGTGTGAAGAACTTCTTGAGGGTTTGCTTCAGCATGGCCGGCTTACACTGGAACAAATATACGAAAGAGCGAAATCAAGTAAAAGTGAAGGCCAGTCTCTTGTATCGAAATATGTTACTTGTCTGAGGCATATCCTACGATGTTATTAATTACTTAAATCTTAGTTTAAAAACCTTCTTTAGGAGATCCTGCTGTTCAGGATGCTGTGCAAGAAAGCTTTCATAAACTTCTGAACTCCCGCTTTGTTGAACGCTGCCCGGTCCCTGAACCATTTGTTGAACCACCAGCTGTAAAAAGTTCAAATAAGAAAGGTGCTAAGTCAGCTAAGGTAATTGATGATTTTCATTGAAATTGTGAGGGTCAACGTGAATTATGGTTTAGTATGTTGTTAGATTTAATGTATTAGTATGTCACGTTTTATTTGCCAATTCTGGTGGTTTTAATACATCTTTAGAGGGGTTATACATATTCTATATTATCAATAGTTCTAGTGTATGAGTTTGCTAATTTGACACTGGAATTTCTAAATTGTGTTTTGTTGTGATTTTTAGTTGAATGTAGCTTCAGAGACAGAAGAGCAACGTATTTTAGCAGCAGCAGCACCTCACGAAGCTTTAAGGTTCTCAATTTTGACAACTTCAGGAACTAAAATTGACAAAGATAAAAAAGATGTGGACAGTTCCTCAGAAATGGGTGTCGGGGAGAAGGTTTTGCCTAAATCACAGATTGTCATTTCTGGATACCAGGTTTACTCTAAATGCTAAGATGAGATTTTCTGATTTACAGCGGAAGTATGGTGCACTGGATTCGGATGAAGAATTTGGCTCCAAGGAAAAGGAAGTGATTCTTTGGCGAGCCAATTTTGAGGAATTTATTCGATGTTTGAGGCACAAGGTTGACTTTACTTCACGTTCTCTCATTGATTTATATTTGTGCACTCACTCAAATGAAAACTAGTAATCATGCCAGTCTGTGTTTTAATTGATGATTACATTTTTAATGGTGATGATAGTTAATATCAGAAGAAGTCAAAATTCCCTTGTTTGATGATTTGCTTCCAGCATATTATGATTGACACAATGTGGTGATGCCATCCTATCCATGTTTTCTAGGCTTGCATTGAGAATGTGAGAGCACGGATGGATGATGGAACTGCAATTGTTGTAAGAGCAATGCTAGATGCAACTAGGAGTGCAGAAAAGAAAGTGAGAACTGAAAATTCAGGTATATGGAAGATTCCGATGACTACTTGAGGAATTTGATTGTTTGCATTTTAATTATTGTGGACCAAGAAGAATACAATCCAAGAGATGATGGCATTTTGCCGTTGTGCGATTTACAGAAAATTCTTGTCTTTTTGCTGTGACAAAAAAAAAAAAAAAGAAAAAGAAAATAAACAACCGAACATATTTGTTGCCTTTTTGCAGCTCCCCTGTCGTTGAATACCATTTTTGAAGAGGTGATAAAAAGTGAAGCAGGTCGTAGTTTGACTTTGGATCGTGTCAGAGCTTCCCTTGTCCAGCTTGGTTGTTCATCCTCTGGGATAGATGATACGTATAGCATTGGTAGACATTGTCCTTTTTCTCACTCTCGCTTATATATCTAGAAATGCTGCAACTTTGCTTTTCAGTTTCTCCCTCTTGCTTTGAGATTACTTTTCTTTTCCCTTTTTGTTCTCTCTTTCTTTTAACCTTCTCCTGAACCAACAATTCTTCTGCAGACTTGAAGAGAATAATTGAATTAGCCCAGGATGAAGAGGTTCGTCTTATTGGTGTTCCTTCTGTTCTTTTAGTTGTAAAGTTAATTTCATTTTCCGATATAGAATTCATTTGGAGTTCCTAAACTGCAGGTTGAATCAATTGTGTTGAAAAGATATGGGAGGGATGCGTACAGAATGTTCAGGTTACTGTCAAAGGATGGTCAGTTTCTTGAAACAGAAAAGGTATTAAATTTGCTAGATTCTGTTGCTTGCAACTGGCAACCGGGAATCAACTTTTGAGACAGAAAGTTAATCGCTATTCCTGGGACTTCACCTTCTTGGCATCTGTACAGAAAGAAATTATACATTTGGTTTTACTTTTTGGTCTCTTTCTAGATTGCAGATATTGCATTTGTTGACAAGAAGGAAACACCAAGGATTCTTCATAAGCTATGGAAGGATGAATACGTGCAGATGGAGGTAGAGTACGTCAACTTTCTTATAAAATTCACACTCAGCTCAAATATGGTTATATTTTATGTCATCAACAAAACCCGGGTTAAAATATTAGCGGGGATCTCAAATCGGGCTTTAGTAGATCAAAAGAAAAGGAAATTTGATGCATCACACAGCTCACGTAACTATAAGTCGGTCTCTTTCTGCACACTATTTTCCTCTACATCAGCATTCTCTTTCTATCAATTTAGAGCCATAGTCATATACATTACTTGCTAAATTTCTTTTTTTCTTTTTTTTCTGAAATTTACTTGCTAAATTTCCCGTAATACAGACTATTGACTTTGCTTTATTGCCTTTGCAGAAATTAATAATGGGGACAAGACAAGCATTCTTCATGCTGTGGAAAGTGAATAAACCTATTCTCTGCCAAAATGTTCTAGATGAGTTGTACCATGCCGCCCTGAATTTGAGCCTGCGTGTGATTCATGAGCAGGAACAGAAGAAGGAGGTATGCAAAATATGGACTTTCTTTCCCCTTCTTTACCTCTCCCTTGCAACCTTGTACGTTGTCTTTCTGTTGTCCAATACACCTCTTGAATTTATATTATCTTTTTTCATTGATGGGTTTCTGAGTTCAGAGCCTGAAGGGCTTTCTTAACTAACTGCACTCTTTTCAGCTATTTATTATACCACCAGAGAAACGTACCGGGCCCCTAGAGAAAGAATTCAAACGGCTAAGAAACATCAAGATCTACCTGGAATCATCGGTTATGAAACTTGACGACGCACTTATGCTCTTCCATGACTTCTAATGGTAAGCCTCGTCCCTACAACATCACTAATACAGTTTGTTAATGTACAACATTGAGGTTAACATTAATTCAATGCTCTCATTACTCATATATAAGACACTTTTCATGAAAATAGCTTGACCAAGATTGTGTATTTGTTCGAAACCCTGAAACCGTTTGTTCATGACATCACTTCTTTTGTTTGAGAAACATTTCTTACCCAGAGGTCACTGGAGTGTGTCATTGCCTGTCTATGTTGGTTCAGGTGCAGGTTGGCTCAGGTTTCTTCTGGTCTCCGAAGATTTTCCTTTAATCCGTTGTCCAACAAAATTACCAGGGAGTAATGAAAGGGAAAGTTTTGTTAGTTGAAGGTGAACCGAGTCGGTTTTTCAGTATCCTTTTAAGGGCTAAACCTGTCGTCTAGATAAGGTTTGGCGCGGCACTATCACACGCTGATGGTTAATACGTAGTGGGCCTTGGTTTCTTACAAAAATGGGAATTGTTTGATTTTTTAAAAAATAAATTTACTTTGTTTTAGTCTTTGGGAATTGGCTGATATTAACATTTTTTTTTAGCGTTTTTAACGTTGAGAAAAATCTCATCGAATTCATTTCATGTAACATTATTATAATCGAAGAACATGTAAGTTGATTGTATTATTTAAGGCTCGAAACACAAAAAGAAAAGCCATTCATATCGGAATCTTGTTTTATTAGCGAATTTAATTATAAATTTTGATTGTATGTCTGGCGACTCAGTATTCAAAGAAGCAGAAATTAATTCATTTGCTTGTTCCGCCGTTGGCTATTTAATTAAAGCAAGAAAAGAAAAAGAAAAAACAGAGGCTTTTACACTTTAGTTGAGTTTGCTACATATAACAGCTAAAATTTACAAAGTGAAACAAGTAAACAGAGAGCTCTAAGTAGTTTGAGTAGTTCTTTATCAAAACTGTTTGTTTCAAAGTATTATCAGCATCGTTCGATCACGAGGAACGGTCGAATTGTCGACGGATAACTACGTCATCTTTACTGCTTTGCGGTTGCTGCGAAATGACTCCTTTTTCACACCATAGTAAACTGGTTTAGCGCCTCCAAAGGTGATGAAGTTCCAACCAGAAACCGACCCGCCGACAACGTAGCTCCCCCCTAGCCAGCTGCTAGCCGTGGGCTTCTTCTTGTCTGCGCTTAAAGTCGTTGAAGAACCACCACCTTCCATCTCTTTCCGCACCAAATGTACTGGCTGACTCAGTTTCTGCTTTTTTCTCTCATGCTCTTCTTTAGTAGGCATACTTCCCAGATATGTGCGGCGGAATTCCGGCACAGCCTTCCCAGCCGGTTTGTTCATCTCCAGTACCATCTGTTTGTACAAACTCATCAGAAGCTCCACATCTGCATATTACAGGTTTGCATGTATCAAAACAAGCTTCTCAACAGAGTTATTTGAAAAGTTTCGAACAGCCCGAAAACAGATACTTGGAAACGTCCTACATCTCTCTATGCTACTTCCAACTATATATCCACCTTCAGATACCTTAAACATTCAGTGCCAATTGCCTATACGTCAGCAACTTCCATTTTAGTAGGTGTTAAAGAGTGTAATTTCTTGGAAATCTTCTTTTCAGTGAAAACTTGCGGCGACTGAAAGTGAATGTAACCTCACGTGTGCGTAAGAAGTTGAGAAAAAATAACGTAGATTCAGGGTAAAGCATATTGGTTGTCATGAAAGAGAAAAAAATGTGCAGGCAAAGAACAGAGAACTTTCATCATCCACCTAGAGAACTCACTTTTTTGAAGTTCATGACCGGCTTTACAATTCCGAAACTCAGGTGTTCCAAGGACCTACAAGCAACCAAAACAAAAAGAAAAAAGAAAACAAAAAAGAAAGAAGCAAATTCAGAAACGGAATCACAGAAAAATGGATTTTTGAAACAAGAGGACAAATTTTAAGAGATGACAAAAGGGTCGAGTTATTTGAAATTTCACTGAATAAGAATATTAAATAATAATAAAAAAAACAACGAAATAAGAAGGTAAATAGAATTATATATGGAGATACCTGGAGAAGAAGAGGGCGAAGCTGTTGAAGGAGAGCGCGAACTTTGAAGGAAGAAGAAGAACTTTGGACCTCCATATTCGGAAAGCTTCTTTCTTGCGCCGTGGGAAACCAGAAATCGGTTGACGTGGCGGCATTTTATTGTACTGAGCTTGGGCTCCTTTTTCAAATGGGCCTTTTTCTATTATTGGACCTGGGCGTGAAACGATGCAGGGTATCAATTTAGGCGAAAGAGGTAAATTGTACGGCTAGGGTCCGATTAGCATAGCTTTCTCGAAGTTGTTTTTTATTTTCTAGGTCTAAAAGTAGCTTTTTGAAATATTTATATCAGAAGAGCGTCTAACCTCCAGAAGTACTTCCTATCAAAGTCAAAAAATATAACTTCTGGTAAAAGCTCTTCTGAGTAGACTTTAAAACTTGTAACAAAATTTAAATTAAACATTATAAATTTCATTTTAACATTTTTAGTACTTATTAGAATACTTTAAAAATCATTTTGATCTCAAAAACTATTTGGTGCGAAACACTTACTGAGAAGTTATAGCTTTTATTTCTTTTCTTCTACTGGCTAAAAGCAAAAGCAAAAACTCTACCAAACGGGCCGTTACAAAAACTAAAAGAATTAAATAACATATTCACGAGATTATTGAAGTGTTTATAAATATATTCATTTACTGTAATAGTTTTCTAAATATATACTATTTACTTGTTTTAACTTGTAAATATATATTATTTTTTACGACATGCAATTATAATTTTCACTTATTAAAAAAAATAAAAACATTTTAAGATTTCGAACTTGAGAGTTTCTATCCAAATCTCTCTTTTCTTATTGGTTGATAAAAGGTTTTCATATTTTATTTCATAGCGTAAATAACATGCTTAATTGTCTAGCAATTTATTATGCAGTCTGCATAGTTTTTAAATGATACTATCAATGTCCAAATCCATATTTACATGGGGAAAAAAATCCATGTTGACATCAAGTTTTAGACAAAGGTTTATAAAATCCAAATGATCTAATGGTAAAATCGAATCTCCAAAAAAAAATTTTAAGTTGGTGGGGATAAAGATTATTTCACAATTTCATGATGGGATCTTCACCTCTCATGATATTATATACATATACATACAGAGTGACGAAACCATGAATATTTTTCAGAGTGGACTTATAATTACAACAATTTTATCAAGGTCAAATAACAATGTAATAACTAGTCCTTAAAAAAAAAAAAAACAATGTACTAGTCAGAGCACACAAAAAAAAAAAAGCTAAAAAAATGTACTAAAATTACGGTTTGCATGTCTTGAAATATTTATAATAACCTCATTATCAATGTTATTGAAGGTCATTTTGGGCACTTGGGCTCATTTTGAGCTTTTTAAACCATTGGGTTACCGTGTTTGGGTAATGAAACTTTTAAATTTGAAGGTTTGCAATAGATTTCTAACTTTTTAGGGGGGCTTTACGCAATTTTTGAGGGGACTTAATATAATTTTACTCATATATATTTATATATATATATATATATGTAAGTATAGAAAATAAAAATTGAGTGGGGGCTCAAGCCCCCGGGCCTGTATTACCTACGTCACTGTATACATATATATTAAGAAGTAAGAACCGACGAGTACTTGAAATAGACGGCTACTTTTTGTGTTGGAAATAGTATTGCAAAGTTTTCTTCTCCGTTTTTCTCAAAGCGTACGCGTACAAGATCTCAAGTACTTTCCAATATTTTTAGTCAAAAATTTATCAAAAAGGGTTATTAGACTACAAATTCTTTTTGCCCCAAGAAAATCCAAGGAGATCATGAACATCTGTTATATACGTAGAAAGCTCGGTGCTATTGTCAAAATCACTTTTGGCAATTTATCAGTGTTCGTGATTTTCGATTTTCAGAATTAATCGTAAGCCATATTATTAGAATTAGTTGGACAAACCTTTTAGAAGAAAACTTTTACAAGGCATTTCGTGGTTTGGTAACTCTGACCTTATAGTATGATCCACGTTTATTATGCTATTAAGGTGTAACTTGGCAATAAATCGACAATAGTACTACGTTAAGATTCACGTTTGTAGTACTCAAAAAAAAAAAAAAAAAAAGATTCACGTTGTAATAATGCTTAATTAAGGTGAAATTTAGCAATTTTTAGTCTCTTGTTAGCTTTACAAAAAAAAAATTAAATTAAAATTCAATTCCGATAAAATTATAATTAGCTCAAACGATATGGGTTATTTATTTCTTAAAAACTACAAAACTATATTGATTAGATGAAAAGTTGAGATACCTATTGATAGCAATCAAACGTTAATTTAACATTAGTTACACGTTGTTAGAAAATTTACCATCAAGTTTAGCAGAGAGAAATTTGACATTAAATATAACACTCTATTGAAGATCACTTTTTTCACTCAAATGGTTGTTCGAAGGACTAAATTCCCTACATCATGAGCTAACTTCTCGTACATAATCCTTGCTTGGATCGGTACTCTCAAAGAGATTTACTTGGATTATTGCTTACGGAAAACAATCTTGAAAATGGAGGGCTCGGAAAGATGTTAACGATGAGGAAATTTATCGATGAGTGCAAGACACCCGAATGGCAAATTCAGTTGAGGGAAGAGATTAGGGAAGTCATTGGAGATAGAAATACGTCGATTTCAACTCCATTTCGGGTCTAAAGAGGAGTGTTACCCCTTTTTTTAAAAATATTTTAATTGTATTGTTTTGTCATGTTTTCTTTATGAAAAAATGCTGTTTTTATCACGTTTTAACCATGCAATAACTATCCCATAAAAAGAGAAGAGAGGGAAGAAACCATATCTAAAAAGTGCAATATATTATTTTATACGACTTACTCTAGTCTACGTACTAGTGGACCAAAGGTTTAGTTGTCTTTTAATTTCTGATAATATATATTAGAGTAATTGGTCTAAATAATCTTTGAATTCTTTATAAGATGACGATTTGGTCTATGTTTTATTCTTTTTGGTCAAAATGACCCTGGATTCTTAAAATGTTGACCATTATCATCCTTTTCTTCTAAAACTATTAAATTTCTAACGGAATGAGTAATTTAAGAGGATATTTTAGTAATTTAATAATAATTAATTTAATAAAAATTTAAAAAAATCATAAAAAAAATTAAAATTCATCACTTTTTTTTCTCTCCCCCCCCCCCTCTCTCTTCCCATTTCTCAGATTGGTGGATTGGGGGGGGGGGGGGGGGGGGGCGTGGTTGGGTTCGGGGGGTTGAGACCCGAGCTTGGTAGTAACGGGGGAGGGGGGGAGGAGGAACCTAGATTAGAGTGCTCGGGCGGCGGCAGCGGGGGTGGTGGGGGGAGGGGGGACCCAAATCGGAGTTTGAGGGGTAGCGGCGCTTGGTTTTGGGTTCAAATTTGGGGGGAGGGGGGCAACCCAGATCAGATTGGAGTTTGGGGGAGGAGGGGGGATAGCGGCGCTTGGTTTTGGGTTCATATGCAGAGGGAGGAGGCAACCTAGATCAAATCGGAGTTTGGGGGTGGCAGCACTTGGTTTTGGGTTTGGATTCGGGGGAAGGGGACAACCCAGATCGAAGTTTTGTTAGTGTGGGAGTGGGGGGGCGGGCGCTGGATCGGGGTTTGGAAGAAGGGGCCATATTGAAAGTTTTTTTTTTGTTAGGGGGGCTCGTCACCAGTTTTTCCACGGCCGTCCGGCTGGGGGGGAGGGGGCCGCATAGATCTAGTGCGGAGTGGAGAGAGCTCGTTGCTGGCGACAACTCTCTCTTTTTCTCTTCTTCTTCTCTCTCTCTCCCCCCTCCACTCTAGCGACTCCCTCTCTCTCCTTTCTGGCAAGTACTCCCTCTCTTTCCCCCTCCCCTGCGGCGATTCCCTCGCTCTTTGCTTATCTGGGTTCTTGTTTGGCTGCCTAGAAGTTTGGATGTTTTGTGTTTTGAGGGGAAGAGAGAGAGAGAGAGAGAGAAAGAAGGAAAGAAAAATTGAAGGCGAAGGTAAATGAGTAAGGAGATAGAAAATTAAGATGTATTTTGATCTCTTTAATATAAAAATTATGATTTGAGTAAGATTCAGTTAGAAATTTAACTGTTTTAGACGGAAATGATTATAATGACCAATATTTTAAGAGTTTATGGTCATTTCGACAAAAATAAATAAAAAAATGATCAAACCATCACCTTATAAAGAATTCAAAGATTATTTGAGTCAATTACTCTATATATAATAGTCGGTTGAAAATTTAAATCATAAATGTCATAGTATTTAGAATTTGTATTTTCATATAGATATGACCTTCCTATATTATTCCAAAGCTTTAATTAGAACATCGTCGGTAAAAGGAATAGGATTGCCAGGCTGTCGATCGTCCACACTCCACAGTAAAGAGGCAGCAGTACACAATTATTAAATAACAACAGAAAATACCCAGCTTTGTGATTTGACTCACGACCATAAGTTGAAAAGTAAGAATAATACAGCAACCACAAGATGAGATTTTTGTCGTTTGGATTTGGAGAGGAATAATGAGTGTGTTCGAGAATAGAATTCCCCTAACCCTAATTATAAGTCTAGGTTCGCTTTTAGCTTGTCACCAAACTATCGTCATTCTCCTGATTTACTGTGAAGCCTATTCTATGGCTTTGCCTCTCGTACTTCAACCTATTTAATTATTTTATTAAATTAGCTCGTCGTATGCTTCTAACGCGTTATTTTTGGCACTTGTGGCTGTGGAAGCGCTTTTGTAATTTAGCGGGAAGCAATCTGTAATCATTTCATGTACATATAATTGATTCATATTAATTGTAACATGGTTAGGCCATTACCACGAAACGGTTAATGTTTAAAAAAATGTAATTAATCATAAAATCCACTACAAGAATACTAGCCTTTCATATATATAGCATCTCTTAATATATAAAATTGAGATCGCGATATCATGATTATTTAGCGTTGTTAAAAAAAAATCTCAAAAAAGAAAAAATACATGTACTGAATACAACAGCTTAAATAGAAGGATCTTATAAACATTATATGTTCAAAATGTACGTAAACTACAAAAAGTTAAATACTTATAAGAGGAATCATATATATATATATATATATATATATAAGAAGTATCTTAAATATATAATTTTATAATATATGTACACAAACAGAAACGGATTAAAATTCCTTATGCTCATTAATTGTGCCGACGACAGAATGAACTATATAATTAATATTTATGCCCTATCATCTTATCTACCAGCAAACGATCATATTATAATCAAGAACAACTACAAATTCTAAATTTATATATTGAAACCCTTTTCACACAAAACAATATTGAATAAATACTAATTAAGGGGTCTGGTTTGAGAGAGAGAGAGAGAGATATATATATATATATATATATATATATAGAGCAACAAAAGTAATAGTAATTATAAGTCGCTGTACTAGTGAGTCGGTAGTTTTTGTCTGTCAAAGCTTCATTTCAAATTAATCTATATTCAATTCCAAATATTATTTATTGATAGGCTTGCGACGTTTGCAATGACACAATCTGAAAAGCAGAAAGTTGCCTGTTTTTCAAATTAAATTGCTATTATTCGAGTGATCATAATATATAAATTTAACACTCGATAATTATATTGCATTATATATGGTCAGAACTACAGTGGACAAATCAAACTTTGTCATCAAAATAGGAAAAGCAAATCAGATATATTTTGTAATATTCTGTGATTGAAAAATATTGCGGCGGTTGATTAAACATTACAATTAGTCAATTTCTTAATTAATTAAATAACAAAGATACAGTGCCGTTTACTTTTCTTTTTGTAAAGAATTTTTAAGAGTCAACGTGGGCCAGTTTGGTTTCTAGGACATGCATGCCACGTGGACTTAGCAATAACATTGACAATTCTACTTCATCCTAGCATAAATCTAAAGGCTTACTAATAGGGCAAAAAAAAAAACCTATCCAATTTTATTTAAAAAACGGACTCTCTCAATATTATCAACGTACAATAGAGTTTTTTGACGTGATACAAATTGATTAAGCAACTCTATACATTCTACAGCCAATGCATTAGCATGCATAAATTTGCTTGGAATGACAATATTATACTAAGTACACCAACTCTAATCCTAATTTTTAAATAACATCTTGTGTGGCGGTGAATTGTCATTTTTTTATTAGTAGACACGGTCAATTAATGTGGTAGTTCTTTAAACGCATACTAATAAAATAATCACAACACATGCCATATGACTTGATATTCAAAAATTGAGATTATAGTTGATTTTTTTAATATTTTTCTATTGTATATGGCTGTTTGAAATTCGAACTTTGTGAGAACAAGAATGACCAAGTAGACAAGTGAGAAACGTAAAGAAATCATTACAGACAATTCTGCTTTGCCTTAAGCCCTTGGCCTAATTAACTTTGTTTTATTCTAGCTATAGTTTGGGGATTGATAAAGGCTTTAACTGTGGAGATGTTATACAAAGCAGTTGACTTTTCTGAACACATCTTAGCATATTCAGATAGTCCAAGCTCAATGGTCAAAGGATGAAGTGGCAGCTCCTATAATACAGCTCATGATCCCACGCGTTAATCAAAGCGCGTGAAAGCACCTTTTTTTTTTTTTGGTTTAATTTTAGTTTGATAGATCGAGAAACACATGGTTCTAATGTGAATCTTCTTCTTCTTCTTTTTTCCCTTAATTTTTATGTCAATGTCAATATTAGAGAAGGAAGTGGTCCTTTTTTGTCATTTATGGTTACAAATTTTTGTTTTTTGTTTTTTGTTTTGTTGGCTTCTTGTTTGAAGCTTTTCCTCATACATCCAAATTTAATTAGACAAACATTATAATATAATTCATATGATATGATTTTTTTTTTTTGGCTGAAAATACATAATGTGATTACAAACAAGTCCTAATGAGCTTTGTTGCAATATTATGCCATACGGCAGCTAGCATAGCTTCACCACTCGAAAATTCTTTCCCTTTAGTCACATATTTAGTTTATTTTTAAGGACGTAATTATAGTAACTCTTTTTTTCCGGAAAAAAAAAAATGCTTATACTCTTTGTACTTGATGTGTGAATTATTTCAAGTTCCATAAACAAAATCGCATTATATACCATGTACTCTTTTTTCTTCTATCATACCTTTTTTTTCGTGATTTTCTGTATTAAAACTGTTGTTATATCTATCATTATAATTTTGCTACTTATTAATAAAATTGCTTTAGATATCATCTATTATTTTTTCTTTTACAAAGTTTTTCCTATTGGATTATTAAGAGTAGTTTAACGAGGCCTCTCTTATAAGTGTTTAATTAAGAGAGTAAATCTCTTCTAATTGATACTTTATTTTGTCTTCTCAGATTGTTTTCAATGTGGGATTCTTTTGTAATAAATCTACAATGACGATCATTATCATCACAAAGCACTCGATTAGACTTCGTAGCCTTTCTTTTTTGTTCTAGATTTTTACGAGTGTTAGTAAAGTCCATAGTTACTTAAGCACTTGATTGCCAAAAAAGATAATAATAATAAACAATCACAATGATACTTCATATATATATGTGTGTGTGTGTGTGAATGCAGATGGAATTGATGTTGATGAATATGGAAGTTTTTGGACTAAATACCCTTACGAGCACCAAATTTTCAATGGCAATATGCGAGAGGAGGTCACATTCAAGTGGGGGATATCCAACAATCCCAATGGAACCAACATGTAGATTAATGATAATGTTCTACGTGGCCCCAACTGGCCCTGTGGATTATGCTGATAAGGAAAAGTTGAATTTTATAGTTATTTAAAGTTAGAAATATATGAAGTTATTTTCCTATTCCGCATCCCAGTTAAATATATTTATATTTTCTAATAGAACCAACATGTGGATTGATCATATTGTACGTGATCTCATCTGGCCCTGTGGATAATGTTGATAAGGAAAAGTTGATTTTCATAATTACTTAAAGATAGAAATCTGAAGTTATTTTCGATGTCCATGAATGCTAGCACATCCACGCTAAATATGTTTACGTTTGCTTCTTCCTTTTTGCTTTGTTCTTCTCTTATTTAATTCATTTACATGTAGGTGTGAGGGAGAAAAGTCAACGTGAATGAGTTCAAGCCATAGAAATTCAAGGAGATCAATCGACGGAGCTGCAAAAAAAATATGCATGGGGATCTTGACCTCTCCATTTTGGTGGGAGAACGTGCGTAACGATGGTAGGTACCTTTTTTTTTTTTTTTATGTAATGAAAGAAATTGATAAAGAAGATCCTAGCTACAACCAAAAAAAGAAGGAAGAAAAAAAATAAAGGAGAGAAATATCTAGACAGAAAATAATAATAAACAAAAAAGAACAACCAATGAGAAAACAAGATCACTATTTTCTTATCTAAAACCTTCTATGCTACGAGTCATAAGTTGACAAGATGTAGTTTTTCTCTTGGATTCTTCTAAATGATATTTGTTCAATTTTTTTTCCCTTAAAATATCAAGCTCAATCAATTTATCTCAAGAGGTTAAAACTATAGTTTACGTTTCTTTCTGAGTAGTCGCGTGATTAATGGAGCATCCTGGATTAATATGTATTGTTTTAACCGTTAGATCTCTCAGAGACTCGAAGTTTTCTCACTCTCTCCAAAGTGTTATTGTCACCCTCCTCTTATATATAATAATGATCCAACGTACGCCCCTAGGGTTTACATCTAAGCTAAGCTATATGACTTTGATCTGGCTTTTCAACGACCTGTTATCAACCTAGCTTGTCACCTTTTATGTCTATGACTTTTATTAGATATTATTTGACTATGTATAAGAATATATACGTATATTATCCCAAAGGACCTCATATTTCTTCCTTCTCCTACTTTTTGTACGTTGTCGTCCTTGTTTATGGCTATTCACTCTTTGACTATCTTTCAAAATAAGTGCTTACGTGTTTTTTTTTTTTTTTTCCCTGACCACGGTTTTGTAGGTATGAGAAATTAAAATCCCTAAAGCTAACTCTCTTCAAAGCCCAAGTACTTTTATTTTATTTTCTTTTCTTTTCCTTGATTAGTGCGCATGTCATCCTTACACGACGGTCGTGCTGATAAACTTCTCAAGCAAAAGCTAAAAGTCAAAAGGCTTGAAAAAGATATACCTCCTACTGTGCATTATAAAGAAAATCTATCTATGTGTAGGCGTACATGCTCATCAGTCTATTGAATAACCTATCATTCTAAAGGATATTAATTTTTACCTACAAAATATTAATGACCAACAACCTATGAATCGATGGAGGGGTGCAAGACATTTTTCTTTGGCAGACATGATGGTGTGCACAACGGGACGGCATTGATGACGTGGGCGTTTAGTATATACATCCGTAATACAAAACTTAGTCATGAGGGAAGAAATTTCTAATTAGGAAAGCGATTAGGATACATGGATTTAGACTATATTTCTCGTTTAAGTAAGATGATAACCTTACAGGGATGATAAGCTTCTAAACTACTCATACCCAACAAAAGAATGAAAAATTATAAGAGACCGTGAGTTTAGTAGCAAAAAACTTATACAATAGTTAGAAAATTTATCATTATTATATATATATTGCTATTTTGACCCCTTCTTATAAATTTAAAAAAAAAAAAACACACACACACACACACTTTGTCACTTAATTAGAATAGATTGCTCTTTCAGCAAGTCGCTAATTCTACTTTTAGCTAGCTATTAAATTTAGTCGCAGAAATATATAGTAAGAAGTACACTTCCCCCCCCCCCCCCCCCCCTCTCTTATTGCACCTAATCCACGATCAACTAATTTATATCCATAAATTGTTCAATGAATTGAATGTATCGTGTTATCATACTTAGATGATACATTTGTACGTGAAATAAGTGTTTTTTTTTTTGTGAATTTACCTCTAATAAACAATTGATATTTAGATAATTTGTCAATGTAATTCTATCCTAATTACTTAAGTTAGGTAAAATTTATTAAGAGAGAGAATAGGGATTAAGAATTTAGGATATAACTAACATTAAAAATTATTTTGTTTATTAAATGAGTATCATGTAAACAAAGATGGCATAATATATCCAATCCACTGAACAATTTATTCTCGAAAAAAAAAAAGATGTATTTAGCAACTAAATGTGTACGACCACGCTACCGGATGTATTCATAATGATGAGATAGGGGTATTTCTTTGGAGTTCACAAGATGCATGGACATAATTTGTTTCAAGAAAGTTAGTCTAGAATCTAGATCATGGCCGGTGGGGACGGATGGTTTTTTTTGGCCTGGACAAAAAATCAAATATACAGCCAAATGACCGAATTATAAGAAAAAGTTTTTTAGATAATTTTCGATACGCGTAGGAATATAATATTTGCCAAATAAGATGTCCGTACAGTCTTGAGTCCACAGGTACCACAAAACTCATTAACAAGACAAAAAAAAAAAAAAAAAAAAGGAGGGGGGGGAGGACTATCCACGTGTCTCAGCGGCCAGATTGGTATCTACCATCTGATTGAGAAGCATCATATGGTATGTGCGCGTATTCACATCAATTGGGCAAATAATTGACTTCCAACTACAGAACAACCAAGAGGAGGGCACTTACAAGACCTTAAAAAAAAAAAAAAAAAAAAAAAGCGCTCGAAGAATTCATAGGATATTATTTGGTAGAAAAGGGACACATATATAAAATATTACATTGTGATCCTTTTTTAATCCAATCATCCAATTAAAAACTACAGCATAAATTAAGTGTGAATTCTTTATGCATAAATAATGTGGTTAAAAGTCGAAAATATACTCTTATATCGATATAAACATAAAAAGTCCTTGCAGAAAAAATGTTGAGTATTCATCTAGCTGCTGTCGGTTAAAGGATTAATGACATCATCAGCAAGTTTAGATCAAAGATATTCCCGGATTAATGACTTCTTCTTTTAATAAGATCAAGAAGAAGATATATATGTGAGTTATTTATATATGTAGGACTTTTTGGACACTAACTTTATTAATTTGAAAGAAAACCTCTTATGTTTCAAATCAGTAATTAATTAACTATATTAAGAACTTGAAGTTTTTCAAGTGTAGAAATCTCCTAATTCTGACTAGGTTTCCTTTAGCCTTCTCCAAACTATCGTCATTGATTTCCTTCTACTTGGCTTACCTTTTTTTTTTTTTTTTTTTGGGATGGATCTACTTAGGCCGCTTATGGGATGTTTCTTGTACTTCACTCCATAATGTCATCATAATTTCCAACGAATTATTCAGCCAGTTAATTATAGAAGCACATTTGTTTTTTTTTTTTCTTAATTAAAAAAATCTATAGGAGCGCTTTTATATTCTTTTTTACTGAATTATAGCAACTTAGCAAACCCAATTAAGCTGAAAATCATCATATTTCCAACGACATTATCTTTCTTTCAGTTATGGAAGCACTAAACGTAATTAATACTGGCCATCAAGGTCTTGTTTGCTTGATTAATTATAGAATCGTTTGACATATAGATCCAAACGCGATTGGAAGAAATTTAAATAAGTCAGCATTTAGAACTAGCTCCAAGTTGACTCATAAATTAAGCATAGATATAAAAAAGAGTTGTGGTAACATACGTAGCCTAATGACAAATACACACCTTTCACTTAGAGGCCATATAGAGTTCAAATTCATTCTATAGCTAATAAATTTACTCCTCTTAATTCTTATTAAACCGAGTGATTTAGACTATATAGAGTTCAAATTCTTACACCCAAATATAAATATATATATATATATATGTAAGTGATAAAATTAAATTGGAGCCAATAAATTTACTTTTCGTAATTCTTATTAAACCGAGTGATTTATACCCTAACGTCAACATTAGAAAAGGCAAAACGTGTAGCCACAAATTAATTTACCTTTTGATTTCTCAGTCCAAGTGTACGTGGGAGCGGCAACAAATAAAGTAAGGAAAATAATTTTGTTTACAAAAAAAAAATCAAAGACAATATTATTATATTGCCCAAAGTACAGAGACGGTGCCCCTAATCCACGCAAAATAATTCAACTAGAGAATCATTATTCCTGACCAGAACCTTAATTTTGTGCTCAATCTTGACTTCACAAAAACGTTGTGTTGAAAATAAACAAACTATCAAACTACTGAAATCAAATGTGTACCCAATATACAGCTTTGAAAAATAGAGCTCATCTCGATTAAATAAACGTACGTACGTTATCTTAAAAAAAAAATAGATAAATAACGAGAACGAACAATTTATATCAACATACAAAGGGACCTCTTTATTATTATATTGGCATCTATTAAAATATGGATCATACATAGAAAGAAAAGTCGTACAAAATAAATCAAGCAATAGCACATGAACAGAGACGCACACAATTGTTGACGATAGAATAAAGTAAAAAATAAATGGGGAATTTATCGTAATTAAGGTCTAAACTGGAAGCTTGCTAGCAATTCCAACTATATCTTGTTAAAGACCTTTTAGCCAGATTCCAATAAAAGAAAAAATGTACATATATATATATATATATACGTGATCAAATCAAGATATTCATAAGGGGTTTCATCGATATCATGCTTGCTAATCATATTGGAATTGCAAATTAACATTCTATTAATAATCACAAAACAAGTCTCTAGTTACAACTCGGGCTGGGGGGGGGGGAGGGGGGGGGGGGGGAGAAGAAGAGAGGCTTTATAATGACGTTTAAGAACATATATATGTAAACTTAAGAAAAGTCTACAGTAATGTGCAAAAATCAGCCCTCATCAAATAGCGTGAGACTCGTGTGAGTGTGAATGAGTACTTCCCCAAAATGTGTGTTTTATCAATTTATGTGCCGTTATTTTTTTTTTCTGTGTAAGAGAACCAAAGATGGAAGCTAGGAGTGTTAAAAATAAAATTGGCTATCTATAGTGTCAACTTCCATTTTGCCACTGCATGCATGCCACGCAAAACTCATTTTGTGTAAAAAAAACATATTAATTTCAAGTACCGCACGAAAGAAATAAATAAAATTGAAAAAATGTGCTCTATATGTAAGCAGGTACCAGAGTTATCCAAAAATATACTATACACGTACATATATACGTACACACCCACATATCGTTGATGGTATATCTAACTTAATTGTAAAGTATAGAATTTGAAACCTTGAATAAGTTAAAAATGTACTTCTTAACAGCATTTATATATGCTCTTTAATCTTATCCATCTACATTTTTTTGGTGATTTTTTTTTTTGGGTGAATATCTTATTCACCTACATACATTATGACTGACAATGATACGATAATGGTAAAAAGTACAAAGCTAGCTAGAACAAAAAATTCTCGACGAAAGCCCTTTTCACACGTAAGTTATGTGTGAACAAAAGAAAGATTCGATCACTTTGAGCAGCGTCATAAAGGATGGGTCTGATCTAATTATTTATTATATAGTAGGAAAAACTAATAGTAATGACAAACTGATAAAAGCGATGAAGAATTCTTCATATCAGGAATATCATTACCAATAAAGACTGAATCCTACATATATTTTCTGGTCTTGTATTATGACAACATTATTGTTCAAATGCGATTTATCTTTAAGTTTAAGCCATATTGTCATAGGTATTAAGTACCGACTTTAAAATGTTGTTTGATCGACAATTGTGGGGTGATATTTTATCCAGCAGCGAAGCTCCATTTAACCGATTTATCTTTTTTATCAACAAATATGCTTCTTATGTATGTGATAACACGATATCTAAAGCAGAAACCTATTTTTATTTTCAGAAAATGCTTCCGGACACCTTTGGTGTTAAATATTACTGTCTATAAATTTTAAAAACTAAACTCTCTCTATGACCGTCTCATGTTATTGGACCGAGGGTGATGTTTAACAATAACAATGTCTTTTAATTAGCATACTATTCTTTGTTCAAATAAAAAAATGATACACATTGTAAAAATCATGAATTATCAAATGTTTAAATTCTATAAATTCTATAAAATTAAATTGACTATTTTATCTTTATTTTTTTATTCGTAATAAGTTACTTTTTAATTTTATGATACATCATAAAATTTTTCTTATGAATCATTTTTCAATAATAATAATAATAATAATAATAATAAAGAATCATCATATTAAATGGCCAAGTATACGTTATGAACACGTGATATATGTGTATACCCCACTTCCATTAAAAGATTACGTGGCCAGATCAAACCTTGTCCTCACTCACTCCTCATATATAATAGAGGCAAACAGAGAAGTAGGGGAATATTTCAAGTCCAATATTGAACATTTTTTACTTGGACAAATTGCGGCGGGTAATTAATTATTTATTTAGTTATAATATGGAAATACTGACTAATCTAGCTAACTTTCTAGTGCTCTCATTAGTCATTACTTTCAAATTAATTTTGTAAAAAAACATAATTTCTGTATTTGGTGTTGACTTGAGACAATATTACTACTATTCAATTGTTGACCAAAAAGCCAAAGAATATATATCGGATGTTTATAAATTTCCAAGGTTGGCCGGTGTGGGTCTTCTTCACAATTGGACACGTCCAAGTCTAACAATTTTTTTCCCATAGGAAGCAGCGAAGAAACTGTATATCTTTGCTCCGTAGATTACTCAAATTACTTTTTGAGAAATATATATATATATATAGTACAAGTGGTTCGTTTTTCTTATATTTTTTAATATCCCATTAATATTTTTGCAGTAGTACTAATGGGAGAAATGCAAGATGACAAAGTAAAAAAAATGGAAAACGTGTGGCTGTTTAGGGCACAATTTCATTGAATAGGTAAGAATACAAATCAAGAAATATAATTTGAATAAATGAGTTTTTGTCTTCTAAAACGAGTCTTTCGTTCAACTTTTTTATTTAGTACAGTCGCTTATAAATTAAACTTAACAAGTTTGGAATGTGTTATATATATATATATATGTATATATGCACGTGATTGTATTATCTTATGTAATAAAAAAATTATGAGCGAGGACAAATTAATTAATGATCGACATAATAAATAAATAGTAGTTTTATATCTTAATATCCTAACAAGTTTACTTCGACAACTTTTGTTTGATTCTGTCTTCTTTTTATTTTTAATTTTTTCCGAATACATCATATTTATAACCGTTTCATTTGTAACTTTATAAACTAGTAATAATCAGGATAGAATTATTAAGTTAACCATTATATATGAAAAAATATCATTCCTTTATTTGATATATAATTTAGCACTTTATCACATTAGCGCTTCGTATACAATAAATTTCATTGGAGTGCTTTGTTACTAGATACCGTGTACCCATTCTTTGAAACTGAGATTTTTTTTTTTTTTTTTTAGTTTGGTTATAATAATGTTGTATTGTTTTTTACATTCTATGTTTATTTTGTAGAAATTTATGTTTTTTATATGGTTTTTGGACTAAAAAGGAAAAACCGTCTATCATGTTTCAAAAAATGAGTTTGGGTTACTCCGAATAATATTTTTATTAGATAGCAAAATATTTCAATAAAATTATTCAAACACAACAATTAATAAAGTTCTAAACTGTATTATGCTATTGTTGCAGATATAGTCTAGTGATAATTTCAATCCACGCCTGACTCCACCAAAAGATAAAAAGTTCGAATTCCCTCAACCCAATTTAAATAATAAAAAAAAAAACTGCATTATGCTGAAATAATATTTTTGCCATTATCGTATAAGTGATAATAGTAAACTTCGGCAGAAAAAATATTCTAACAAAGTCCAAGAAAATGTTCCCGCTCGACTCTAAGCAGCTTATCTTTCGCTTATCCAAAAAGTGAGAAAACACACAAACACACGCAAACGCAAAAAGCTGAGTGCGTTTATTATAAAAATTGCAACCAAGCACACTCGTTTCATAAATTACGTTCTACAAAGTAAAACGCAATAAAAAATGTGTGTATATATATCGCATCAAATTAATAAATGCGGATCACATTTGGATATTAATTTACTCAAAGTGATCATTACCTTAATATAAAATTAAGTTATCGGTTATAATATGGTCGGTATCAAATTGGGATCACATATAAATCCAATTTATTAAACAAATGCACCTTTCTAAATGAGCCCTTCACGGAGGGAGGATAAAAAAACCCACTCGCAAAATGCTCCTTTAGAAAATAGAAAGAATAAAAAAAATAAACTTTAATTCTTTATTTATTTTGTGGAAAACAAACAAATAAATGCACAGAGAAGCATATATATAGTGTAGTATAATTAAGTAAAAAAAAAAATCTTATTCAAACTAGTTTAATGCGTAAAATGAAACGGATTTGAGTAGGAGTTCACAGCTTCAAATACAAAGAGATATTTTCATTTTTTTCTCTTTAACAAACTGAAGTTATGTGTACATAAAGTTAAGAATATATTGTGTTTTGGCCACATGTAACAGGATATCTTTGCAATTATAAGAAAGAGGGGATGAACAAAATATGAACTCTTTTAAGCGGCTCCTCAAATCTAAAGGAAAATGACAAGGCTGTCCTTTTTCATCTACATTTTTCAGCCACATCAATCAACAGCCATCCTTCGTGGACGACAGTCATTGGCTGATTCCGTCTAGACAAACTTTTTGCTAGCCTTCCCCACTATACTCCATGGCCCACGTCTCTCCTTATTTGGTGTAAATCTTGACTTTGGATCCAATCTTGAATTTGGCTAGGATCCAAATTAAGCACAGTTGGCAAATAAGAACCACAACAGCACCCCCCAAAACAAAAACAAAAACGAAAACAAATAAGCAGCATAACAAAAAATAAAAATAAAAAAGTAAGAAAAAACAAGGAAAAAAAAAAAAAGAAACACGGCCAGGGAGACACTTTTGATATATCTATGTTCAGATGAAAGACTAGAAAAATATGGTTCAAATCCCATTCAAAAGCAACAGTACTAATTTTCCTAGTCAAATATCGGACAATCTTGAACCCCTACCATCCTCTTCTTCTATAAATACCAATTGGATTCCTCTACTTTGGATATCAAAAAAACACATTCCCTTGCTTAGACTTTGAATCCCAACCACCTCCATATACATTCCTTGTAAGAATATTCTTTATTGTTTTCTCATATTGTTAGCTATATATATATATATATATATATATATAGATCAAAAGCTAGGGCACCCAAGTGATCATATATGGAGTTTTTTGGTCTAATTAACTTTGTGATCAATATCATGTTGTTCTTCTTTGTCATCCTGTTGTGGAAATTAGTATCTTCATTTTGGATCTCGCCTTCTCTAGCATACTCAAAACTAAAAAGAAATGGTTTTGGAGGTCCATCTCCAAGTTTCCCGCTCGGAAACATAAGCGAGATGAAAAAGAAGACGGGTACTAAAAGCGTTATTAGTACTACTCCTGAAGGGTCGTCCTCAAATGTCACCCATGACATACATTCGACCGTGTTTTCCTACTTCTCTAGCTGGCAAAAGTCCCACGGTTAGCCCTACCAAAAAGTTCCTTCTTTTACATGATCAGTGTTTTTTTTTTTTTTTTGTGATCTCATGATTGACCATTACATGTTCTTTCCCTTGATAAGATTAAGTACAACAAGATCATCTTTTTCACTATTTTTTGAAAACCCTAATTTCATACTTCATGAGCTTTTTTTTTTTTTTTGGGGGGGTATTATCTATCTAAAGGTCATGATATATTAGTGCAGGGTTATATAATTAATTTGAAAATTTAATGTTTTGTTTGTGTGTGTTGCGGTGCAGGAAAGGTGTTTGTCTACTGGTTAGGGACGGAGCCATTTTTATATGTAGCGGATCCGGATTTTCTCAAGAAAATGTCGGGTCAAGTCCTGGCAAAGAGCTGGGGAAAGCCGTCTGTGTTCAAACGTGATAGAGACCCAATGTTTGGGAATGGTCTGATCATGGTTGAGGGAGACGACTGGGTCCGCCATCGCCATGTTATCACTCCTGCTTTCAACGCTTCCAACTTGAAGGTCTTCTCCGTCAGCTCCAATTCTTATTTTCTTTCTAATTTTCTTCGCACGCTATCTCTCTCTCTCTCTCTCTCTCTCTAGCTTTTGTTTGGTCATTTTGCACTAATCAGATTATGGACATATAGATGATAATATTATTTTTCTACTCAAATATATGGACTAATAACTACAAAATGCATCAATACTGGGGATCATTATCACCAGTATTTTCACACGCCAACGACTGGACCAATCTAGATTTATAGATTTTCTGACTAGCTAGTAGAAAAATTAATAAATCGTGATTTGTTATTTACTTATGTGTGTGTGTATATATATGGAAGTTCAAGCTCATACAACAATATCGGAACCAACAGATTTTCTGACTAAATGAACGTGTTACATGTATGTCAATATATTTATATACACATAACATTTTCTCGAAACGGTCACTAGTTTGTCAACTTAATCTAAAATTTTTGTAATGTAATTAACAAATGAAATACTTGAATATATTGTATACCAAAGCACTGAACCAAAAAGTAAATTTGCTTGTATGACAGGCAATGGCAGGGTTAATAGTAGATTCCACAACCAAAATGTTGGACAACTGGGCCACACTTATCAACTCCGGAAATCCAGAAATCGACGTGGAGAGAGAAATCACGGCAACAGCAGGGGAAGTCATCGCGAAAACAAGCTTCGGAATAAGTTATGACAACGGCCGTTTGGTATTCGAGAAATTAAGATCCCTACAAATGACTCTTTTCAAGACCAACCGTTTTGTAGGGGTCCCTTTTAGCAAGTTGTTGTGCCCCGGGAAAACCCTAGAAGCCAGAAGGATTGGCAAGGAAATCGATCAAATTTTTCTCTCAATTGTGAATGCTCGAAAAGAGTCCATCAATCGAGGGCATCTTCAAACGGACTTGCTAGGGTTATTGCTCAAAGAGAGTCAAGAGGGTGGGAAGGGAAGGACCTTATCGAGTAGGGAACTAGTGGACGAGTGCAAGACGTTTTTCTTTGGAGGACACGAGACGACGGCATTGGCAATCACATGGACAATGCTACTTCTCGCCGAGCATCAAGATTGGCAAAATGAGTTGAGGGAAGAGATTAGAGAAGTGATTGGGGATAAAGAAGTTGATGCAACTTTGCTTGGTGGACTCAAGAAGGTAACTAATTGACACAAACTTTTAGTTCCATCACCTAATTAAATATGTTACCATGCATAAATTTTCAATCACTAGCTACACACACGTCACAAAATTGCAAGAAGATCAAAAATATTATGAGTTGATAACAAATACTATTAAATTCGAACTATTACTAAAGATATAGCTGTATATATATATAAAAGTCAACTTTTTCTAATAGGGTGTCCATGGTGTCTTGGGGATTCACATATGCTGGAATTATCCATGGCAAAGGAATTTACAAAGATTATGTGGGTTCTACCACCTATAATTAGTTTTGGTGGAACATATTATATCCTAAATTGACCATACAATTTACAAAAAGACGTGGGGGCGGCTTGGAAGTTAAGAGTTAGCTGTTAACAACGAAAGGGATAGATACATAATAGATATACATAGTATATATGTATATATATTTATCCATGTTAGCATTCAAACGGTGTCCAAAGCTACAAACTCTAACTTAGCTACGAAGATGGTCGGAGGTCAAAAATTCAAACCATGAAATTGTTTCTACAGCTAGCTAGTTCACGCGTTATAGCGCGTGATGAAAGTAGCACATGATTCCCATGTGGCTTTTTTTTGTTTTTGTTGGTTTCCGTCTTGAATGGATTTGTGGTCTACGGCTTGACAAGGATATAAATGTTTTTATAGGTTTTAATATCCATATATATGGTCATGTATGATTACAAAGTAGCCCTCAGTTTGGTGCTTTGTTGGCTCCTAATGCCTCCTGGCAGAACCCCCAATGGTTTTGACCAGACAAAAGTTTCCAAGTAATCATATGTAGGTATATATGGCCACTCCACAATCCAATTTAATATAGTTGCCTTATTATGTGCTTTGGGCACATATCTAGAAACTTTCTGCTTTTTCAAGCATATTATTCTAGCTTTCCCAAACCACACTCAGTCGACAAAAGTAGCTATATTTTTAATGGGCTAAGTTATCATGACTATTCTATTCTAATTCCTAATTTAAAAACTTGCACTTATAAACAAATAATAATAAAAAAATAAGATTGCATAAAAAAAAAAAATTTAATGATAATAGTTGCTATGTGATTAATGCAGATGGGATGGGTTATGAATGAAGTGATTCGACTATACCCTTCAGCACCAAATGTGCAAAGGCAAGCGAGAGGAGACATTCAAGTGGGAGACCAAACGATCCCTAAAGGCACCAACATGTGGATCGACGTAGTCGCCATGCACCACGACCCAGCTCTGTGGGGCGATGATGTAAACGAGTTCAAGCCGCAAAGATTCAAGGACGACATCCACGGAGGCTGCAAACACAAGATGGGGTATTTGCCTTTCGGGTTTGGTGGGAGAATGTGTGTTGGTAGGAACTTGAGCTTCATGGAGTACAAGATTTTCTTAACCCTAATCCTCTCTAGGTTTTCTTTTAAACTTTCTCCAAATTATTCCCATTGTCCTGCTATCATGCTATCCTTGAGGCCAACACAAGGGCTGCCTCTCATACTCCAACCCCTTTAGGCCCTTTCCTTGTGCCCTTCTAATTCTTTTGGCTTTGCTATGTAAAGTTGGAGCCTAGTTAGCTATATATGATCCTATATCAAAAGAGTCATAGCCTATTAGTTGTGTAGGAAAAATTACAATTATCAATAAAGGGAATTTGTTCATTACTCGTTTAATTTACAATTCACCAATTACAAATCATTTGTATATTATTGATAGACCATCCCAAAACACAGCAGAAAACAACACATAAAAACAAAATTCGACTACTTATTTAAAAAGTAAAAAAAAAAAAAAAAAAAAAAAAAAACACCGGCCATTCACCTCAATTTTTCCTATTTACATTAGTTATTCATGTTCACACGCCTTATTTTTCATATTAGTTTTCACAAGTAAAATCTGGTTTTCATTTATTTCATTTATATCATTTATATTTGCTAAATTACAAAGAAAAGGATTGCAAGTTGCAAGAAGAAAGACTCTTCTTGCTTTTCTACCAACTAAAAAAAACCAAAAAAAACAAAACAAAACAAAAAAACGAAGAAGAAGAAAGACTCTTCCACCCAACACAACGTGTTTTATATTTATTTATTTATTTTTCGTGTTGCAGAGCGTAAATTAATTGAACACCGTCAAATTCAAACATTACTTTCTGCTAAAACCAACAAAATTCTTCTGAATTTCTTTTGACTTCCGCGCTTGAGATCCAGTCCAAGTCCGGCCACAGCTTCTTATTCTTCTTCTTCTTCTTCTTTTTCATTTTTTTTTATTGTTTTTTTATATTGTTACTTGATGCTAAAAGGGCCCAGATGTCGGTTGGAAGGTTATCATTCTAACAAAAAAAAGGAACAACGTTGCCCATAAAATCGGACAATGTCTGCCATTAATAAGTCTCTAATTAATTCAATTACACTAATTACTTAATTGGAAGAAGGAAATAAAAATAATAATAAAATAAAAAAAATAAAAGACAACGAGGATTTATTATTATTGTTGTTGTCGTCGTTGTTATTGCTAAAATTCGTATTGAAAAAAGACGACAATGAGATTACCGAAAGGGAGGGGCCGTTCACTTATTGTGAGAACAATAATCCTTGACGAAACCTATCAGTAAAATGGACGAAATGCGACCAGCGAAACCTTTAGAAGAGAGGCAGGTTTGCCGGGAAGCGCACATGCATCCACTCTTTCTCGTACTTCACCGCATGATTCCAACTGATCTCCTCCAGCAAAGAGATCTTTAACTCATAGAGCTTCTTCTTCGGAGGCTCGCCATTATCATGGATCAAGTCGTTAACCACCTACGCCAGCAAGGTCAAGCCGGTCATTAAAAGTGGAAAATCATAAGCAGAATCTAATGTATCCAATGAAAACGTTTTCAGTTTGAATCTAACATTTCAAAGCAAAGGCGGGATTAACCAGGAAAAACCTCAGAATATGGTTTAGCAGGTAATTGACTTTAGGTTTAAATGTTCCTTCCATGGCATAC
This sequence comes from Ficus hirta, assembly GCA_038430175.1. Lineage (NCBI taxonomy): Eukaryota > Viridiplantae > Streptophyta > Magnoliopsida > Rosales > Moraceae > Ficus > Ficus hirta. The sequence goes on along the minus strand of CM076594.1, from coordinate 2,680,708 downwards.
ATTCAGTGATTGGGTGTGGTTGTGTATTGGAAGACACAAGTCTGGCAAAGAAAAAAATACCTTCAGCGCCGTCCCAAGCCTTCGACTACGTCTTTCACGTATCACTAACAGGGTTCCATATTTAGACTTCACATCAACCCATTTCTTCAGTTCTTTGAAGTTCTCTTCAAACAGGTCAGGCTGGTCACCAGAGTCTTGTTCCGAACGATCAGCTGTCTTGTCTGCATCCTTTGTTTCACGATCAGCTGTCTTGTCTGCATCCTTTGTTTCAGATGCAGCCACATCTTTACTCTTCTCAGCCTGTCATATAACAAGAATGATGATAGTGAGGATTCCAGTCAAGGAAACCATGCTACAATTTATTTCGTGGAGGTTAATTTATTCAACCAAAAAGGAATCATATTACCATTCCTGCTAAAGAAATAGCTGTTAGAAGGGAATACATTTATTAGCGAAAAGATTTTAGTCCCAACTGAAGAAAGGGATCAGACATAATTATTAGATCAGAAGTTCAGAACTATTTGGCTAATCATGCATCACTCTAGAGCTATGCACTGATAATACAGGGGGACAAAAAGTAAAGTTGTACATATTATATATTTGGATTGTTCCAAAACACACACACACACACACACACACACATATATATATATTGGGAAGACTGATCAGAACTCCAGCAAATTTATGAAGAGATGAACTAAAAGACCCACATCCACTGAGCACGGCAGTTTTGCACCCAGAAAGTGCACTAATATATTAGGAAACCGTGATCTCTCATAGTTTAGAAGCAATGCAAGTTAATTCTTATGTGGAAGTAACGATTAACCAGAATAAAGTTAGGAACACATCTTCTTGTTATGCCAAAACACAGGAAGAGGACATGAGAAATATATTCCAATTTGACCTCAGGAAACAAAGTATCTTCAAGATTAACTATTTCGTAATATAAACTGACCTAAATTTATTCAACTCTTAACTCTTGTTACCAAGAAACATTTCTCAAGATTTGCATATTAACGACAATTTTCTCAGTTCCAAAAAACAATTGTGATTGCTATGTCACTTATCAATCATCTTATATTTCCTCCTACTTGCTGTAAATACAAAAAGTTAGCATCAAGAACATAAAATGAAATTACTATAAACGGATATGACGGCCCCAACCTCTAAAGATTCAATCTCTGCCAATGCCAATCCTTTCAGGTAGAGTGCTTCTACTAACTGATCACGGGTGGTCTCCAACTTTTTCTTGAGTTTCTGTAAAAAAAAAGCAACAATTAAATACAACCAATCCGACTAAAGCAAATCATTCAAACTTCGACTCTCAAAGAATTGCACAGCTTCCCTTGAGAAGGAGATACATACCTCCGCCTCCTCATCTTCAGGATCAGATTTCAGCGCAAAGAATTTTGCTAACTCTTCTTTGTCAATACTATCAATCACTTCATTTGCTGCTTCAATAATCTACAAGGCAGAACTCAGATAACTGAGTGAATTGAAAACAATTGAATGGTAGGCAAGGAACTTAATTCTTGCGTAACTCCAATTAAGTTAAAGGGCATATGCTGAAACAAAGCCACTAACCTTTTCATTGTGGGAGATTCTGTCCTCGACATTGCTTTGAGAAACCAAACCTTCCAATATCTTCGAAAGAAGTGGAGTGTTATGTGGATATTCAGACTGCCAGAAAACAGAAGGTACCCATGAGTTTAACTGGCTCATGCTGTCATGCAGACTTGACAACACTAAATTTTAAATTCAAAGACAAAACTTCAAAAGATTGAAGAAGATATATTTTTTCTTCAATCCATGATAGGTCAAACTGAAAACTTAAACTTGAAAATACACGAATAATAAAGACTAAAATTGAGAAAACACAAAGTTAATAAATCCCTAAAAGTGGGTGTGCAACGCAACAATTCAGTTAAGATATTAGCCTATACAGAACAGAGTAAAAAATCATATTTTGAATCTGATCAGACCTAACCTCAATACTTGATCCGAGTTTGAAAATCCTAAACAAACCTTAACAGTATAGAACGGAGGAAGGTAAGCTTAACTAAAGCTTATCAGAGGCCAAACAGACAATTTCTGATCAAAGGATACTACTAAATATTTAATTAATATCATAAATCATAACATAGGATTCGACCTTCAGCGTCAGAGATAACTGTTCCCATTCCGAGCGTTCTTCTTCAGTGTCTTGCTTTAGGCTTGCAAGAACCTTTATCTTTGCATCCCGAACCTGATACAGAGAATATATACCATCATAACTTTTTCCCCCCTTGTACCATAATGCAACTGTTGAACGACCATTGAGGTTATGTCTAAAGAAGGTTAAAATATGAAGGTATTCTTTGATTTTTCTTCCCCCTCTCCTTTTGACTGGACCCGTGATACCCAAAAAAAAAAAAAAAAAAATCAAAATAAAAAATAAAAAAAAATCCACAAGCAAACAAAATCTCATTTAGAAATATTACTCCAATGGGTGGCCACACACCTCTTCTTCTATGCGTTCAGAAACAGATTTGGTGCAAGTTGGAGAAGAACTTTTTCCCTTGTCCTCATCAAGCTGTGAAAAAAAATTGACAGGAAGTTTCATTAAATAAGAAGGATAGTGCCAGTAGTCAAAATGTAGCCCGTCAATCTAGCTTAGCATGTATATGATGTTTGTCCTAGACAGTAACAAAATGAGCTATGGCATAATTAAAAAGCAGAATATACAACCTTATTTGGTGGAACTATATAAGAAATTAGATGAGACACGGGGTTCTTTTGTGGATTTTTCCCCTCTCCATCCCCAAGATATGATTGCTTTCCATATGAGATTGCTCCAAATAAGACAGATCCTTGCTGACAGCTCTGCAGAAACTTCACGAGTGTTAGTAAGACTATTGCACTATCATATAACAGAATTGAACAGATTATAATTACCTTTGGAAGCTTGTCTTTAGATGGCGGTCCAACATAAAATGCTTCTTTTTTCCTAGCCAATTTGATGACAATATTTGTTAGGTACGAAATTTTATGTAATGTATGGGTTAGTATACGAATAGATAGTTCCAAGAGTCGGAGACATACCCAGGAACCAAAACTGATGATTTGAAACTACCATTTCCCATCACAGGGCCATCAGGTTGAGAGAAAAAGCTCAATCGAACTACATCCTGTATCAGATAGAAAGAACCAGAGTTCTTAGAAGTCTTCAGTGTATAAATGCTTCATGATAATATAATATAAACTGAATTGACATCTTAACTAATATGCATTAGTAAGGTTAATGGATTTATGTATATCCAAACCGAAAGAAAGAAATGGTTTGGATTTTGTACACAAAAACCGAGAAATCAGAAGATTAAAAGTAATGCATAATTTACAAATGTAGAATTATAATTTGGTTCCTCAAACTATCACAGAAAGTATTGCTAAAGAGAATAAATTATATATCTAGAATATAACCTGTGATTGCAGACATGACCTAACAGTAATTATATCTCTGACTCCACCACAATGGGTAGAGTTCAAAATGGTTGTAGACATAGTCCAGTAGTAATTCTACACTTGACTCGACCACAAGGTGTAGAATTCGAATCCCCCCATCCCCAAATTCAAAAAAAAAAAAAAAAAAAAGGGTAGAGTTCGAATCCCCAAAAGTTCAAAAGATATAAATAAATAAAATCTATCCTAGAGTATACCATACCTTCTCTTCCAAGTTTCTTTCAATGAACAACACTAACTGCTTCAGCTTTTCCAGATATTGCACATTGTCATGCCTGAAACAAGAAAGGGGAAAAAAAAAAAAAAGGATGGAGAAAGAAGCTATAAATGATCAATCAACTTCCACGGTCATTAACAAGACAAGGTATGACAAATGGTGGTAATCAAGAATCCTACCTAATGTTGTAAAAAAAAAAAAAAAAGACTAAATTGAACACCAAAGCAAAGCAGCAAAATAATCTCGTAAAAATTTTCGTAGAACATACCTTAGATATAGCTGTAAGTTGTACTCTCCCTTAGGAAGTTTTGAAGAATTTGGATAGACGTCACCCATTGCATGTACACGCTATAGGACAAAACAAAACAAAAAAGTGTGATAAAAAAAAAATAATAAAATTTACCACCTTAAATAGACATGTAGCAATATATAGCGCTATAGAACGCAAAATAAATGGGTCCAACTTCAACAAAATGAAATTAAGAACAACGCAGAATTCGTTTCTTAGAGAAATTGATTGTACCTTGTTTGGGTCATAAATCATATAAAATTGAGACTCGAACTTAGTGTCATATATACGATCATTGAGTAATGGAATGTAAGGCTTTACTTCAGCTCCATCTTCTAATTTGAACTTGTAACTGATAGAACAGTAGAAACGAGAAAATAAGTATTGTAAGAACTAAGAAGGAAGTTAAGCCAAATGAGGGAAAAAAATATACATATATATATTTATACATATATCCAGACAATGACCCACGTTAATTTCAGTGCCAGAATTTGTTTGCCTGAGGGTAGTTTATCACGATCTGCTGCAAGAGTAGAAAGTCTAGCTTCAACGGGACGGTACGGAATTCTAACCTGCAGAATGAAAAAAAGGGAAAAGAAAAATTATGTATTAGAGCACGAAAAACTGCAGTAAAATGAAACAACAAAAGAATCCAGGGACTAACTCTCCACCTTGTTTAGAACGGCAGCAGGTGCAAGTTTTTCAGATGTCACAAGAGCTTCGGCATCTATTCTAATTGGTGCTTCACTTCCATCAAGTAATACTTCCTCCTTATCGATGTTAATCCCATGAAATGCAATCTAAATATGAAACATAATTATAACACCAAACGTAAGGACATGCATTCCTATTATCTAATTATATAACCTCGATTTGATGGTGAAATTATAATTAAACAGAGAATTTAGTCCGAGCAATAAAACAGAGAATTTAACAAAATCAGAGTAAAAGAAAATTTTAAAATTCTTATAACATTTGGCAAACACGGAACATGTTAGGAACCTAGTGTTCGTAGCTAAATATTACTGTTAGTAGATGAGTATTAGGGGAGGGGCTGATTAGGATAGTATAAAAGGTGAGAAGGGCTATTGGGAGAGGGGGGAATGAGTTAGTCTGTGATTGTGAGGGTTTGGCCGAGGCCATTGGGAGGTTTAGGGGTCCTCGAATTCCCTCTGTTATCTTCCTATTTTCCGTTATTGTAGTTACATTTTGAGTCAATAATATGCCCATATTTCTGGGTTCCCATCAGAACACAAAAACTGGTCCAACCAAAAGAACGATTAATACACAAAACTCAGGAAAACATTTTTCTTGAACCCAAAAAGAAAAATCTTATTTCCACATATCTTACTGCAAATTTTATTTACAAAAATAGATCAAAAGCCCAAGACCTTTACCAGTAGCAAACCGTTTTTTCTTTTTCACAATTGGATAAGGACCCAAATTCTTCAAGTCAAAATGTCTGAGTTGACAAAAGATTAAATTCATCAAAGTACAAAGTACAACACGTAACAAGCATCTGAGATGTAAAAAAACATTATATTGTAGAAAGAACAAATACGAATTTTCATTAAAAATTAAAACAAAAGGAGAACCACACCTCAAAATCTACAATAGTTGTTTCATGGCTTCCCATGCCACTAGACCAAAACTGTGCTATAGCCAATTCCACCGTCTGTCCAGCTACAACAGGAAAGGAAAAGGTTTTGGCAGAAGGCGAAGAGAATGTCACAACACTCTCCCACTTAATAGGCCTTTTTAGGGGGCAAAGCTGAAACATAGCAGACAACAGGCATGTTAGAACAAAACTAGAAAATCAAATAAAATAAACTCTATCTACACCCCGTACCTGAACGGTGTCAACAAAAAATCTACGAGAAGTATCGAAGCCCGATGCTTGCATGGTTGCTTCAACCCAAGTAGCACCTAGAGGGACTTCTAGGAATCTCCTCTCTATGCAGCCTAACCAAGTAGAATTTTAGAGAAGAAAAGAGGTATCAGGTTTCTAAACTAAAGACCAGATATCAAATGTTTCCCACTGATTGAGCAAATTGAACAACTGAACATGTAAGAATGAGAACGTAGGCTATAAGAAAAACAACATAAAGGCAACCAGCACAATATACCTGGTATAAACGACATCTTAGAAAATGTGACCAATGGGGGTCGATTGATTACAGCCTTTGGCTTGGTTACAGTAATTGGTACTCTGAAAAGAGGACCACGCCAGGGTGCCTTACAATCAATCCCGTAGACTTCATAATAATGAAGTCCTTCACTAAGATTGGTAGGATTTACTACTATGCTGAAAGAAGAGCATCAGAACTTGTAAGTCATGGATAGCATCGGGTATGGCTTAACAAAACTGAAAAGCACTTATACAGGGGAAAAAAAAAACTCGGGAGAAGGAAAAACAAGCAGATAAATAAATTATAGAAGTTGGGACCACATTAGCCATTAAAGTGAAAGACAACAGGAACCAATAGACATTTCATTAACCTATTTCATACAGTCAGCATAATCTCAAGCACTGGACAAAAAGTTGTCATCACCATCCTGAAATGACCTCAGAAACCACGTTTAAAGAACTTTTTCTAGAACTAGATACAAGTGACCCCGATAGAACTCAATTCACAGCCCATTGGCTAAACATTTTCATTGTAGCGTGGAACTCCAGAAAAAAGCACACCTCTGCCATCAACTTCAAGCACCAAAAACAAATGTTGCTACAGGAAGTACACAAGTGAGCTGAACCAATGCTGCAGTTCATTCTAATTACAATTACTTAGGCTTTGATATGAGGATTAGTATAGCTTGCTAGAAGCTTATTTATAAGGCAAAAATTACGATTATTTAGGCTTTGATATGAGGATTAGTATAGCTAGCCAGAAGCTTATTTATACGGCCAAACAATAACAAGTAAAATATACCATTTTGAACATAAATGCGAACAATAAGAAATCGTATGTAAGAGTGGTAACTAACTTGAAGCTACGCCCATTATTTGTAAGAAGGAGATACTCTGGAGCGCTTACAACAGCTTGATCACTTGAACGTAACTCAATGCACTCCTCAAAAGGAACCAACTCATCTAGATTACTTGCATCTTCATGAAACTTTGGTTCAACTTGTACTGTCCACTGCCAATCATAAAGTTGTCTACTGGATGAATCCCAATTGCAGTAGAATGTATTGAAGTTAAAAGTCAAAAGGAAAGCTTTGTAAAAAGCTTCATCTGAAGATATGAGAGAGAATAAATGCAAGCTTTGTAAAAAGCTTCATTTGAAGTTATGAGAGAGAATAAAAGCAATCATTAAGTACACGAGGGAAGATGTCATAATACGAGCAGCTATACAGAATGACATTGTAAGCAAATATAGGATATAACTGCAAATTCTCACCGATTACAAAACAGTAGCTGATAACTTTTTGAATGAACAGTTCAATGTATGAGAGAAATGAAAATAAAAGCACAATACCAAGTACGTATTAAGGAAAAGAATTACATTTTGATTACGTGTACCAAAAAGTAGATCAACAATCTTACCTCACTACACTGTTGGGAAGCACTAGGCTCTCTTAAATAGATGCCCCGTGATACAGGAGCTGCAGTTAAACCAACAGCATCATTTCAACACTTGAAACAACCTAACTGAGGTACATTTTCCCCCATCAAGGGTTCAATGAAAGAGGACCATGTAACCAGTCAACTCATGATCGGAATGTGTAGCTGTATAGACTCAGAAAAGAAACTATAAAAAAAACATTACTCTAACCAAGACAAGGACAGAACCAAAATTCTCACAATTTAACCATTAAATTAAAAATGCAGTACATTACCAGATAACAAACAAGAAATTTTTAACCTTATCTACAGCACACTACATATTCTAGCAAATATTAGGCACACTATATTGACCAGCAACTCTTTTAGTTCTCACAAGAAAACGTAGGGCAAGCTAAACTTACTTGATTTTCCAGATCGAACGATCTTTATTTGATACCAAACAGCAGGTGTATTCCTGGACTGCTTCAAATATTCATGTGCCCTGTCACACGACAAGATGTACAAATAAGTTCAATTTTGAAAATGCTCTTTCTGTCTCAAGAGAGATGGAGAAAAGGTCCAGAGCACAAAAGCTAACTTGTCAACTTGCATAAGTCCTTCCCCGGTGGATAATTTATCTTCTGGTAAATTGCCTATAGGAACAGATGTATTCTCAAGAGCTTTCCGTACACAATAAGGACTCACAGGGATACCCTCAGCCTGCACAGATTCAGTAGATGTTGGCATATAGAATTAAAGAAAAAAACATAGTGGCAACAACAGTCCCAAAAAACTTGGCAAATTAAACTAATGATGCATACCTTCAGTGCGCTTACAAGCAATGCAATTCCCCCACAAGCAGATGGGGACGCCATTGATGTTCCATTCATGAGCATACGACGTTGCAGAGTCCACGTAGGAACTGGGGCAACAGCCCCACCAGGAGCACTTATAGAAACACCAATATCTCCATCAGCAGTTGGTCCTCGGCTGGACCTGCATGTTTTTCATAATTTAAAATCAAATCAGAATTGTAACCCAAGGCACCAGAGTGTAATTATATATTTAAAGGCGAGAATCACAGATTTTGAGGTGTATTTACCAAGTATATTCGATCCCTTCAGATGGAGGTTCAACAACAGAATGAGCACCAACAGCCATTTCAGGGGAGACATATGCACCAACTCCAATAATGGTGGATGTGGTACCACCAGGTGCTCCAACAGTGCTCAAAGCTGGACCACTGTTACCAGCGCTACTCACAAATATGAGATGGTGCTTGTTTACGACCTAACCAAATGATGTCAATGGCATATTTCAGAGCGTGAAAGTCATCAGATGGAAAATTTAAATAATCATCTCAGCCAAAATCATGGATCCACGAATATTACTTCATTAACAAGATCAACAAAGCGCCCATAGTCTGGTAGCAAAGTAGGTTCCCCATAACTCATGTTGATAAGATCACATTTATGCTGCCAAAAAAAACAAGTATAAGATCAAAGACCTGAAGTTTCACGTGCATAGATAGATATGTATGCATATAGACACATATGTGCTTGCTTTTGCATCCGCTCGTATCAAAAGTACACATGCATGAAACTAATTCCAAAACAAGAAAAAATGCACATCAATAAATGTTGGTTACTTAAAATTTGACATCAAAACAAAACGAAGTGCTTCTCACCTCAACAGCAGCTATAAGAGCTCGAGTTAGACCAGTTCCAGTCTCCATTGAACCCAAGCGTGAGTCACCAATTTTACAAGATATCAATTGCGCCCCAGGTGCAACTCCATTCAACAAGGGCTCCTAAAAACAACCACATACATAAGAGGGAGGTTGTTTTCTCGAAAAAAAATACTATAGCAAATCAATATACCTTTGGATGGAAAGCACTCGCAATACCAGCAACATGAGTGCCATGAGGGGAGCTATCTGTTACAATACTTAAGACATTGCCCTCATCATACACGTTAACCACGCACGTACAGGCATCTAATTTGCTAAACACACCATACTTTCGTTCAATCCTGTAAAGATAGTTTTATATAATCAGTCAGTTAAAAATCCTCTAGGATCCCAAAGTTCCATGATTGACTAAATCACACAAGACTTTCAGAGAGAGAGAGAGAGAAATGGAAAGGCATGTTTTTCATGCTTGCTCTAAAATATATTCGTCAGACACTACAAGAAGCATATAATCTTTCTGGCCTTCTCTCTTTATATCACCTTCCAAAAAAACAAACTCAAGCTCCTTAATTAAAAACAAAAGGGCAATAACCATCTATCATATTCTAAGGAGGAAGTTTCGATCAATCACCATGACCAACACTGTCACAAGACAATTTATTCTCATACCATGTGATTTTCTAACATTAAATATGTTTCAATTTTGGTCCAACCTCATTTATTTTGGGGGACAATTTTTAAGCATATAATTCCACTAGCAAGCAAATATACCTAAAATTAGTGAGGGGCGTAAAATCAGCAAGTTTTCCGGAATCTGGGTCATCCTCTAGACTCTGTGTGTCTAAGGCAACCCTCCATACTTCTCCATCGTGCCAGACAACAGCATCTATGACAGGCCCTTTGTCATCATAGCTCTAGAACATAAAAAAGATCACATGTAAGAGCAGAAACAGAAATTCAAGATTTGTAAACGAGAATTCAGGACCTTACCTCAGCTTGCTTTCGCAGATAATCAACTCTGTTCTGGAGGTCCTCGCGAATTTTTTTAAGGCTTACGTCTTCGGCTTTGATGTGTTTCTGTAAACAGAAAATCAGAACATCAACAGAGATATCTAAAGAAAACTGAACTGCATATTCAATATAAATGCCATGCAATAACAGTTTTGCATCAATAACTGGTCATGTATGACAATTTAGCTGGTCGGGAAAACTTCCAGATCACGGGAGTCACTTTTACAATATCATATCAGTAGCATTTAGTGAATGTACATATGTCTTGAAATCAGATTTGGGGAACTCAACCTAAGAATGCACGATTAATAAGAAAAACGTCATCAAAGCTACGTGGTGCAAAACCGGAGGACAAAAGAAGACAGGCAATTATATAGCCCAAAGAAAAAGAGTGGGTTGAAGGGTGGTAATTCTGCCCACCAGAAAAACAAAGATCTCGACATACTAGTTAGACATACATCCAGCAACCAAAAAAAAAAGGCGGTCATAAGTACATGTTTAATCAATATTCAAACGAAACATATAATGCACGAGCAATATGCACTTTCAGATTCGATATATGTTAAGACCAGTCAAGCGGGAACTAAAGGGGCAGCATGTTCAGCAACCTGGTCAAATTCATCAACACGCATAACGGCCTTTGCAATTTCTTCCTGATTTTGTTCATCAAATTTTTTCTTTCTCTCCTCCTGTCAAGGAATACAATAAGAACAAAGACAGAAAACGTTAACCCTCCATCTATTATTCCTAAGGCATTTATTACCTTCAAACGGGAAGTCAGTTTATCCGTAAACTGGAAGTCAGTTTATCCGTAAACAGTTATTACCTTAGTGATGTTCAGCCCTGGATCATGAAAATAATTATTACCTTCAAACGGGAAGTCAGTTTATCCGTAAACAGTTCATATATCAATTTATAACCCACACGCCATTCGCCAGTGGGGTTCTTCCATGAAGAATTGACAACCAGTGAAGCCCCTATTTAAAAATTTTCATCAAACCAGGACATAGCACAAAATTTATATACATATATATATATATATATATATACATATGAAAACAAATTAAATAGTACATAAATCGTATAAATAAAGGAAAAAAAAAAAAGTAAATCACTTCCAAAAATAATAATAATTAGTTAAATTTAACAAATCAACCTGAAGCTCCACGGATACAGCCATCTGCATCAGCCTTAACCACTTTTGAAGTATCAATATCTCCACTCCCGGTGCTGAAAAGTCGAAATTTATCCGATTAAACACACACTTATATTCCATTTCAAAAGATGAACTTCATACTCAATCAGTGCCGTATTTCCACTCAAAAGTCGAAAATTTTATCCGATTAAGCACTCATTTTATACTCAAATTAGCCAAGCACTGAAAGCTACCAATCAATGACATCTAGGATCTTCGGCTTCCCGTCGGACGTAACTTGTAATCCAGCAGCCGCCGGGTCCACTCCAGAATCTGTAAAACCAATCGACCACACTCCAAAATCAGAAGGGGGGGGGGGGGGGAAACTCTCTCTCTCCTCTCTCTGCAATTTACCGAAAATGGCGATGATGACGCCACGGCCGTCGAAGTTCGGGTGAGCCTCAAGGAAGCGATCGGCGCCAATCTCCTTCTTCGGCATGAGGGAGGCCAGGAACGTTGACTCGCTGAGCTTGAATTTTCTCACAGAACCATTATCCTCACCACCGCCACCGCCTCCGCCGCCGCCGCCGCCGCCGCAGACTAGAGAGCAAGGCATTGACCTAACCCTAACACCGCCACAACCACCACCACTGCTTCCGCCGGTTCTTCTTCTGCTTCTTCTCCACTCTCGGTCTCTCGGGTTTCGCGCACCAGTGGGTCGTCTTCTAAAAAGCGACAAATGTGGCGGTAAAAGGGACCCTGATGACGAGGGTATTGTTGGTAATTTGCATAAAAAACCCTGGTTTTGCATTTTTGATTCGGTGGGGGGTGTTTTAGTAATTTTGGGCCTGGATGACGGAGGCGGTCGTTAGGTGTTGAAGTTAGTGCTTCGATTGTGGCGAATAAAGAGAGCAGGAGGTTTGGGAAATGGAGGGGGAGATGGGTGGGTTTGGTTGGCTGTGGTTTAGGTTAGATGGTGGCTGAAATTACTGGATTAGCCTTGCAGGGCTTTTGATTGACAGTCAAATCCCTTTGTGATTAGTGGGTCCCAGCATCACCTGGAGGAGTAAAGGACGCAGATATTTTTTAGTATTTTATAGTAAAATACCAGAAAACACCTTTAAAATGGTTTGATCCCATAAGATATTAATTTGTGGTAAGGAATTAGGAAATGGAGATTACGTGGATTTGTCTTCAACGGTTTGCAATTTAATTATTTTCTCTCTTTTATTTTAGTATTAGTTATGATGAGTAGCACTGGGCAGTCATTTGATGATTAGAAAAAAAAATTTTTTTTTTGGGTGAATATTTGATATTAGGATTTATTTTTTGCAAAGTGGTACTCTAATCATTTTATACCGTTGCTTTATCAATGTAATGATTTTTTTTTTTTTTTGGCTAGAAGTAACGTAATGATTTTCTAACATCAATATTAATTAACGAAAAGGAAGTTATTTTGAACCCCAAAAAAAAAAAAAAAAGCAAGTGTGAAAGGATTGGATGATAACCACGTCTTTTTCCTTTTTTCTTTTTTCTTTTTTTTTTTCCTAAAAGTGCAATAATGACAAACTTTTTAAAAAGATGGACAGTAGTGATTGGTGCAATCAAGCTATTTTTTAGCCCCCAAAAAAAAAAACAAAAAAACCAATGCAAATCTCCAGCTAAAAAAACCAGCATATACAATTTTGAAAAAATAAATTTTTGGGTCCGTTTCGCATTCAATCTAAAACTAAAATTTTCATCTCAGTTTTTAATTTTTTTCTGAAAAAGTTTTTATCTTTTTTTGAAATTTTTTTTTATCTTTTATAAAAAGTCAATAAAAATTACTATTGAAACTTAAAATTTCCAACTCAAACTCATTCACCAAACGGACTCTTGTATATTATATATTGACAAACATAAGATGGATTAAAAATAAAAAGACAGTTTTGCTTGAATAAAGAATTAAGTAATTGGTCTAAATAGTCCATAAATTATTAAAGATGTGACGATTTGATCCCTAATTTGTTAATTTTTGACCAAGATAGTCCTAAACTCTCTAATTTTGGCTAAGATAGTCGTTTCTGTCCAAATCTGTTAAATTTCTGACGGAATGAGTCATGTACAATACATGTGACCTAATTTAAAAGAGTATTTTAGTAATTTAAGAATAATTAATCTAAAAAAATTTATCTCTCCTCTCTCTCTCTCTCCATATCCTCCCCTCGAATCAAAAGCCTGTATCAGGGGGGACCTAAGCTCGACAAGAACCGCTTGGGGTGTGGGGGGGTGTCCGAGCTCCTCGACAAAGGCGTTCAGGTGGCAAGGGGCTCTTAGCAAACCTTTTTTTTTTTTTTGGGGGAGGGGGGGGGGGGGGGGACCAGGTTCGGTGAGGACGGGGGCGGCAAGGAAGAAGGGGGGGTTTGAGCTTGCCGGTGGAAGCGGGGGAGAGGGGGTTTGAGCTTTTTCTCTCTCCTTTTTTTTTTAAATGTGTATTGGGTATTTTTTTTATAAAAAAAAATTAAAGTATTTTCATCTTTTAATGATTGATTTATCTCATATAATGAGTCACGTGACCTTTTCTATTAGAATTTAACGGATATGAATATAAAGGACTATCTCGGTTAAAATTAGAGAGTTTCGGGCTATCTTAATTAAAATTAAAAAAACATAAATCAAATCATTATCTCTTAAAAAATTTGAGGACCGTTTAAGTCAATTACTCTAAAAAATTTATCCTTTTTTTTTTTTCTTTTTCTTCTTTGGTCCTCCTTTCAATTCAGTGCGTTCCTGTATTTAACCAAAAAAAAATACACTGAACAACAAAAAAAGTGGAAAATTAGCCATATTCGAATATGACCTCCTTTATTCTCCCATCTATGATTAGTCTGCGTCTCTCTCTCTCTCTCGCTCTCTCACGAAGACTTCCCCTGCTTTTTTTAAGTTCAAATTTTTGAGCCTCCGCATAAATAGTTAGTTAGAGTTAAAATTTATAAATTAGAGTTAGTTAATTTTTTAAAAATTAGTTATAATTTTTGTTTTTTTAAAAAAATATAAAAATTCGATCAAAAAAGTACAGTTTAGTTAAAATTAAACTAATGTGTCAAATAAAATAAGGTAATTTGTTTGGCTGTTAAATCTGGACTAGGAACAAACCGCACCATTTTTCTATCTTTTTGGCTGGAAAGGAATAAAGTGTAGCTTAGCAGCAAACGCATTATAGTTTAAATGAGTAACTGGAGAACAAGTGTAAAAACAAAATGAACTTTAGATTTTATGGCTGAATTTTTCTTGTTAAAAAAAAAAAAGAATAAGCTATTCAATACAGTACACGTCGTTTTCTTCTTTTGTAGAATGTCAAGCTATGAATCAATATGTATTTTGTATTCTTAAAAAAAAAAAAAAATCAATGTGTATTTTGTCGTTCCCTTCCAAGAATTGAAGCCCTTTGCTTCGGATGACCTTTCCTTCATTGAAAAGAAGCTTGAATAGAAATGATATATACATATATACATATATATGTATGTATGTATGTATTGTTCAACCTAATCATTGAACATTAATTCAACCTGCGGTACATTTATTTGGGTCAGTCGATGAAGAAATATCAAAAGTTAATGTTTCAAAACGACGAAATCATTAAGACATTATAACCTGAGCCTGAGGTATAAGGTTGTGGCAGGTAGTGTCACAGGGATAAGCACAGTCAATCTCCTTGGTCACCCTCCTGCTGAAGTACCAATCTCCAACAGCTTGTGCAATAGTCTAGTAAACATATAGTCAAGAGTTATTTTCATGAGAACCGCAATATGCAAGTTCAAATTCTTTTACATAGTGCATCAATAGTACTCGGTACCACAATTCATGTAAAGTGATAATTTACAATTATGTGCGACCATATATGATTTTTCTTAATGTGAGTTGCACTGCAGGGTACCATTGATGACCAACAACGTTATACTATAAATGAAGAACTACTCTACAAACCAGAAAATGATAAATAAATTATGGCGTGCTTGTGTCTCAAGTTAGATTCTTTGTAGGTTAAGAAAATACTTTTTTTTCTGCAAGTAGTGAGATAACAAGTGAAAAGAAAATACCGTATTGTGTATTCTTGGGGAATCATCCCCAAACCATGTGTCTTGTGACTCACTTTGGCAGTGGGCAAAGCATGAATTGATGTACATTCCTCCTCTTTTTGAGTTTTCGAAGAATGTAAACAGAGAAACAATCATATCGCGCCTGAAACCTGAAAAACAAAACGTCAAATATTGCCCGGAACAAATTTTACGTTTATTTATGCTCCATTACCAGGAAGTTTGGACTAAGAATAGTGATAGCGCAAGTCAAAAGGAACCGAAGCACAAACCTTGCAATATAGCTGTCTGGTTAGCATCACATGCTGCAGGATCGAGTTTGCAGTGATTCCAATTACCACGCGGATCAGCAGAAGGCGGTACTAATCCATGATGGAACTGTTAAAGTGTTATAAACATTACGAATCTTACAAATTGTTTACAAAGAAATTAAACTACAAACAAAGAGGAAATTTAGAAAATGATGTGAAAAGCACGGGGAATTTTAGTACTTGGAATACGTCGTATGCCGAGTTCAAAATAAAAAATGGCGTCTCAATGAATCTCAATGCGTACTGTGGGAAGAAGCACTGCAGCAGGAAAAAATGACTGATATTAAAACAATGAGATCATAGCGAAGACATTCACTATACTAAAGCTAAGGATCCAGTAGTGCGGTGGAAGTAGTACCAAGTCCGGAAAATTAAAGGAACATGTGCAGTCCTTGTTCAAGCTCTTCTCTATTTCCTGTCATGCACCCTTCTGATATGTTAATATATATATATATATATATGTGTATATATACATATGACTAACAAGATAAAACATAAAGAAACAAATTCAAATGGAACAAGATTATCCATGCCAAGAAACACGTTAGAATGGACTTTTTGTATCTAAATGTGATCTAGATACATTTGTACATTAGCCCTTGTTTCATCTTTGATTTGCTTCCTAGAAGTGACAATTGGTGTACTTATCGAGAACGAGTACGACTAACTACTGGTGAAAATTTTACAAGATGGACATTCCTGGGACCTTATGATTTAAGAGAGATTTGCTTCTTAATTTCCAATTATTAAATGGTCAGAGGGTATGTCATTAGTTTAATTTGTTTATGTTGAACAAGAAGAATATCATAATCATGGTGATTGGACTCTGAAAAGAGGTGTCTAACTTTCATCAAATGTAAAAGAGGGGTTTTCCTCGTGCGGCTTGTGAACAAAAAAAAAAAAAAAAAAGAGAGAGAGAGAGAGAGAAGGGATACCTGTAGAGAAACTAAATCTTTAAAGAAAAACCTCATAGTGTGATTCAAACTTATGTCTCTTCTGCAAGATTGAAAAAGACAAAACAAAAAACAAAATGCTACGTTAAAAATGGAAAGATGCAAAACCGTACGAAAATAACCTTAAGAAAGAAGCAACTCACGCGTCTAGAAAAAACCCGGCGTCACTCAAGCATTTGACACTGGCATTCGCTGGCAAATACTTGGTGAAATTGTCACAATGCAAAAATGTAGCCAAACCCCCCGCAGAGCAACCTGATAGCAAAGCCTATAGTAGAAATAAATGTGCTAAAATAGTATCAGATCACTTCTCTTTATAGAAATATTGGATAACTAGCGATGATCACTTCTTTGCTAAATTAAGTTGTACAGATATGTGTGTGCATGCAGCTACAAACAAAGGGATTTTGTTCACGTCTGCTAATTCATGTCCCTCCAATAATGTCGTTACCACAATAGTTTAAATATTTCAATTGCATGTCATGATTTTTTAACTGATGTTACATGATATTAAATTGGCATGACATTTTAATTAACATGGCATGAGAATATTACAAGGTGCATGAAAAGAGATGGAAACAACAATGAGAGTCGAATCCATAAACAAAGAGCATGAGGACGAGTTTTACCTTACGGGCGTTTCCTAAACCTTTAGGTAGAAGATCATGAATGATTGCTTGCCAGATCCTTTGCCCTCTGAAATACAGCAATGATGTCTGCCGTTCATTTTAGAGAGTGAAATCCATTAAGCAAATATATCAAATATACACATAGGCATTTCCCGCTTATAAGAATCGCAGCAGGTTTAATGAGGGGCAACAATCCCGTACAAAGACCACCATAACGCCCCAAGTTTTTTAATGTCTCATTCAGTGACTAAACTCATGCTCAGTTGCTTTCCTACTAAACCATACAAAGCTTTCCTACTAAACTATACAAAAACTACATGACAAAATTGTTGGAGCCTTGAAATGATATTCCGACACCAGTTGGTTTCACGTCGCCTCCGTCGTTCGCCTCCTTGTTCTGCCTAGGACTGCGTTTACCTGCAAAGGGCACTCCGAGGTAGAGGTGACTGTACCAACTAGTGTTAGGACTAGTACTACTGCTCCGACACAAATGGATATTTTTCATAATGTTTCAAGAGGGAACCTGATTAGCATGAAAGGGAATACTAGATACGTCCAAAGCTTGGCGATTTGGGTAAACTTGAGAAGAAAAACAAGAATGGGAAAGTAGAGTTTTGGTGTGGTAGCTACTGAGCGTAAGTAAATGGTAATAAAAGGGAGTTTTTTGTTGAAAAGAAGTACCCCATTGTCAAATATCGAATCTCCAGCAAAAGAAGCTCCATCACAGTATCTAAGCTTCACGCGGTTCCAATTGTAAAAATCTGGTTGACAAGGCAGAACATAAAAATTAATATTTGCTGACTTTCTAAATTCCAATTAAAGGGACGAAAAAACCTTGAAAAATTAAGCGTTCATTTCATGCACAAAAAGAAAGCCTCGCTTTGATTCTGTCTATTGTCGCAGAAAGTTGTATTACTTTGAACTAATTAAAATTTCAGTACTTTCGTTAAGTTGTAAAACCTAATTAATACCTATACAGAAACACTTTACTCAAAAACGGTTGTCTTAATTTTTCTTTATATATAATGGACATCGTCATTAGGGATCATCATTAGAGAAGTTAGAGGAAAACACATAGAGTCAAGTCTTTATAAAAATTTGCTTGTTTGTGATAGTTTTCTTCTGTGTTTCAATCACTCTGATATAGAATTTGGATCATGGATGGACGGAATGAAGGAGTAGGGAGCATAAACCCTCTCAACTTTTCATTTTTGAAAAAATTGCAAATAATTTGAATAAAATTTCATAATAGCTATTAAAAATGAAAATTTGACTATAGTAATCCTTAATTACCTTGTATATTGTTATTAGCCCATTTGAATAAAAAATTCTGGTTTCGTCTCTGATAAGACACTAATTCTTCACAACCTTTTTGCAAATAGATTATGCACATAAGAAAACATGTGTTGCACACAACAACCTGTACCCAGAAAAGACCATAGTTTCAAGTGAATGGGTGCGAATTTTAATGAAGTTGCTAGATGAAGGGATTTTTTTTTTTTTGTCTTTTTGGTGAAAACCTTTGAGCTTGCTCTACTCGATTATGATTCACAAGAAATGGACACGGTTATCGGGCGAGAAAAAAAAAAAACAAGGTGTACTAATATACACTGGGACCCTTCCAACAGTTCTCCAACTGTACGACAGACAATAATTTCGTCTGTAAATGATCTTAAATAGTGGTCGAGTAAATAAACTGACAAGATTTAAAGGCTTCAAATAGTCAGTGGGTGGAAACCAGATCGTGAGAAGTGATCATATTATAGCTGTCAGGCCAGTTAATGATCACGACAGACAATAATTTCGTCGGTGAAAAGTGACAAACCCAGAGCATGACAAAGGTCATGAATCATGTCCCAGGTCCCTGATTTGTATAAAAAAACCATAGATCGGATACTGCTGCTTTTTGACTCTGGTTTCAGAACAATGGTCACTAAAAATTGAGAAGTTCCCATGTGCTACAAGTTTCAAGTGAACCACTACAAAATTAGATGGGGTTTGATGAAGTAGAAATTTTTAACTCGGAAACTTTTACAGTAAGATCTGAATTAAAAAAAAAAAAAAAGGAGGAGGAGTACTCCTCTGTTTGTTTGTCAATTATTTCTCAACATTTTAAATAGACATTTAGGAAATAACATTTAAAATGATACAAGATGTTAGAGGGGATAATATTTTGATCATTTGAATGTTTTTCTACAGTGTTAATATTTCGATCGGAAATGTTTCACTTCAAATATTTCCATCATAAATATTTTCATTCAAATATTTCTCTCAAGAGGACATTATTAATAAAATTCTAAATAAGAAATTATCAATTTTATATGATTTTTATTTTAGCGTGATTTTGATTAGATCTAATAATTAGAAACCTTCATCAATATGGAATCCTTTTAAAACATGTGGAGTGAAGAGAGGAAATGAATCTAAATTTCATGAAAAAGAGGGCTTCCTTTTGTAACAAAGTAGTGCTCTTTAAAGTCGTCATTTTCCTTTTGGCCATACTTACTAGTTTTGGGGTTAGCTGCGAGACACATACTGTCAGGTCCTAAGTAAAAGTTCACCCAAAAAAAAAAAAAAAAGAAGAAGAAAGAAGTCCTCAGTAAAAGGTTTTGTTCTTATTTGGGTAAAAGTTTTGCTCCTAGATTCCAATTTTCATTTGTCGCCTATTGAAGATTTGGATCGCTTTTATTGCTACAGCTAGGAATGAACCATATATTTATTGCTACAGCTAGGAATGAACCATACATCATAAAACCATACAACTAAAGAGAAAATGGCATCAAATGTTTGTTTGCCATATCCAACATTAGCATGTGACATTAACAAAGCCAGGAAAGGCTTGGGAAAGTGGCTTAAGTGCTTTTTTAAGATAACCAGTACTAGAATACAATGGTTCTGGTATATGTACTAAAAAACTGTTTATTATTATTATTATTTTTATTATTTTCCAATTTTAATGTGCATTTGACTAAATTCAATTGTCAGAAACATATGTTATCTTTATAAGACCCTAAGGTAAAAAGATTTGAGGGGGGCAAAAAAAAAAAAAAAAAGATTAAACCTGGATTGAGAGAAGCATTGTTGCTTAGGATTCCTGAAAAGACCTCAAATTTGGTCATGTAACGTGTTGATCCTCTGCGAGTTTGAGCTCTATCCAAGCATGATTTAACATCATTGCACCACCCTCCACCCTGTACAAAGGCAATATTAGGAATGTAATTGATTTATAAACACGAATTCAAGAACTATATCATTGATATCAAATTGGACCCACCCACCGAACTGTATGAGGCTTTTGGGACATACGACTTGGCCACACCAACGCCTTATTTTATGCCCATTTATTGGACCTCTACAATTATTGTTGTTGTTCAATTTTTATTATTTTATATGCAAGCTGGAATCATGAATATTCTTTCATAGTGATTGGAAGCATACTCGGTTAAAAATAATACAAATGTGTAAAAAAGTTGCTATCTAATCTCATTTATATTCAAAACGTATTAGTGTTAAGCTCACACCTTTGTAAACTCAGTTTTTCTTTTGAAGAAATAAAAAGAATTACATTGTAAAATTTTGATATATTTCGTATTTACTAGCAAAATTTTAAATTTTGATGGTGTAATATGATAGAATGGTATTACATACAATTAATAAAATAGAATATTCGAGACATCGAATTCAGACTCCAAAATATCAAGTTAAAAGCCTCACAAACGTAATAAGGGCCTGTTTTGGGGACGTTTGGAGACAGTGTTTGGAGGTTAGAGATGAGTTGAGTTTTAAAAATATATGTTTGATGAAAATAAACTGTTTGAAATGAAAAAATATAAAAACTTAAAATGTATTCGTAAAATAAATATTAATATGAATTCAGTTTTATTTATCTTAAAATTATATGTCATTAAAAAATATCTCATTTAAATTTAAAATAATTAAATTATAAATATTTAAAATTTGAATTTATTATAAATATTTAAAAATGTGAATAGTTAAAAGTAATTTTAAATTAAAAAAAACATTTGAAGATATTTTAGAGTCCGTTTGGTGAATGAGTTTGAGTTGAAAATTTTAAGTTTGAGTTGAAAATTTTTGTTGATTTTTCAGAAAAAACAAAAAATTTTTCAAAAAAAAATAAAAAATAAAATAAAAAATACATTTTATTTTGAATGACATAGATCTCCAAACGAGCCTAGAAATGTGCCCCTAAACACCCCTAAATAGTTTGCCACGTGGCCAAACTTGTATGTTGACACAATGACTGCGCCGCTAAGAGAGAGAAAGGAAGAGAATGCACGAGACACTAGGAAAGAGGAAAGAGAAAGAAGAATACGATGTCGTATTGGAAACAGCCAATCGAATCCAAGTCCAGAGCCCAAGGTCCAAACCTGGTCCATATGGCTGTCTCGGTTACTTCACCGAGTCAAAATAATCCATGCATAATTGACCACGTGGCGTTACGATACTGGACAACACAAAAACACTTTTTGCTCTTTTTCTAGATTTTTGCCCTTTTATATTCTATTTTCTGAAAAGATAAACCAAATTTTGGCCTCTCAAATTTTACCTCGAACTGAAGAAGCCAGTTTCTCGCTCCAGCTCCGAATCCTCTGTGCCAATGATACGCCGGCAAACTTCCATCCAAGCAAACTATCAAAATAAATATAAATATTAAAAAAAAAACTAATTAATAAAATAAAAAAAACTGAAGTAATTTTTTCTTTTTTCTTTTTTCTTTCAGGGGAAAAAAAAACTTACAAGCTCCGAGAGTGGAAGCATTGCGAACCAGAGTCATGTTCACCAAAAGCCGATGCTCCTCAGAATAAGCCCGCCATGGCGCGCACGTTAGCACAGCCAGCGCGGCCAAAACGACGACGTTCAGTTCCATTCCCGTACTCTCAGCGAACTCAAAAAAAATAAAAAATAAATAAATCTCGGTTCTCTGGAAAGATTATCTTACACCAGAGTACTTAGAGAGAAACACTTGAGAAGAAGAAAATCTAGATCCGTGAAAGAAATCCAGACAACTTTAATATAAGGATATGAGACAGCTTCAAATGGATATATATTTGGCTAATATAGGAAGAAGACAAAACGACAATAAAGCTTTCTACCAAGAACAAAACGACACTTCCGGGTGGGAAGATTCGAGAGGGGAAGAGGGAAACGGATTTGAGGTTCGGCTACGGTTTTGGCAAGTAGAGAGAGAGAGAGAGAGAGAGATATGCTTGTCGTGTAGGAATGGAGGAACTTTTATAAAGAAGATGGGAAAGCAAATGGGAGTGGCAGGAGATTGTAGGACCCACAGGCGGGCCAGGCTAACTGACAGCGAATGCGATGGATGATATTGGTTTAAGAAACTCCATTGCAAAAAGGAAAAAAAAAATAATGATAATGTAGTGTGTATGTACAGGTAAATTTTGGTTTAGCTCAGCGACCACTAAACCGTGAGTGATCATCGATCCGTTTGAAATTTGTAGACTGTGTTTGTCCCGTGATGAGCGGTTCCAATGATTTTTGCATGGTTGCCAGAGTCCATCTTTTTCCGCAAAAAGTTAAATATATATGATGAATATTCAATGCGAATGTCGTATTGGTTCTTATTAATATAATATGTAATTACAAGTTAATCTACGACTAATGTGATCTTAGACTGTTCGACTTAGAATATTCCAAGAATATTCCTCTTAAAATTTCCCTCTCTGATATTTAAAAGAAGACATATCGAGAGTGAATGTTTTCTTATTTGTGAAAATGTTAAATCTAAAAGGAAAGTGGATTTTATTCAAGAGAGAAAAAGTTACTTGAATTAGGAAAAATGAAACTCAACTCAAAACGGACAACCAAAGGAGCAACATTAATCAACTATAGATTGAAAACTCTATTAGTGCTGGGGGGTTATTTACGCACTACAAGCCGCATAGAGCATCCTCTGTTCTCTGGAATATTTACTCTTCTCCATGAAAGCTTCCTCGAGCTCTATATAATCTCTATAAATTTTTTTGTCTTTACTTATATATATATATATTTTTGTTATATAAGATTTATTTGCTAACATCGGATCAACATCAAATCAAATGACGTAAATATCATTTTTAAATAAAATCGATTTTAAATTTTACTCTCTATACTTTTTATAGAGAAAACTATGACGTAAATATTATTATTATTATTTGCTAATGAAAGGCTTGACGCATTTAACAGACTATTACCATCTCCGTGTGTCAAGCGGTGGGGTACCGAGCCTAGACGTACTCCTTTTCTGTTAATTGTTTCTGGTGTTTTTGTCCTTGTGCACATGAGCTCAGTTAAGTCCTACATGACTTGAGCCGGTCAGGCAGTGACTTTTATTTTATATTTTACATATACACGTGCCACGGAGTTAGTTGTCTTTGTTTGTTGTCATAAAATTCTGAAATCTGAAGTAAACATAATTATGACACAAATTGAGCTTTCAAATCTTTGATGTTCATCTTTTTATTGTTGAGGGTAATAAGAATTCTTAGTCACATTTCGTAAAAATATAATATTAATATTAGATATATAAGAAAGAGTTTGGTGAGTGAGTTTGAGTTGAAATTTTTAAGTTTTAATAGTAAATTTTTTTGAATTTTAAGATAAAAAACTTTTTGAGAAAAATACAAAAAAAAATTTAAAAATCTTAGTTTGAGTGTGTGCACCAAACTCCCCCCTAAGAGTGTTTAGTCATTTTACTTAATAAGTTATTTTTTTAAAATGGAAGACCAATTCTTTATCGGTCTAAAATTTCTTCTTCTTCTATTTAACTTTCACATGGTGTTAGAGCCAATCAAACTCAAACATGGATCATTCTACTTAATAAGTTAACCTTTTAAGATAAAAATTCAATCATTTAACAGTCTTAAATTCATCTTCTTCTCTCTAATATTCACATTTATATCCTCTTGTCGTTTAATTATTCTTATTGTCGTTGTGACGTTTTTATTTCTAATCTCTGTTTTTTTTTTTTTTTTTTTTTTTAAGGTTTGCTTCTTTTCATGTTATTGTCGTTTTTAAATTAGCCATGTCTCTTCTACTGTCGTCGTTTTTCTGAATTTGTCGTGCTTAGATTTCGTCTTTGTTCTATGGTTGTCTTCATTTCCAATAATTTTATGTCGTTTCCATGTGCCCTTGTTATAGATTTGCCATTTGGTTGTCGTTTCTAAATTTTATAGTGTTATTCTGGCTGTTGTCGTTTTTAAATTTTTTTTAATGTTTTCCAGCTTTTCTGTTGTTTTACATTTGATATTTTCTCTTGTAATATATTTATATGTATATATTTTTTAATATACTCTCATGTTGCTTTTAATCCATAAGGCGTTTCTGTAGCTATTGCCGTTCCTTGTATTTTTTGTCGTTTTCTTTCTATCGTTGCCTTGTCCCATATTTTTATTTTACCCGTCAAATATTCTGGCTTTCGTAACCATTATTTATACTTTGTTGTCGTTCTACAATTACTATTATGCCATTTTCGTTATTTTTTGTAGTTTTCAAATTTGCAATGTAGTTTGTGGTTGTTGTCGTTTTTATCCCTTTCGTTGTTTATGGTTGTTACAGTTTAGAAAACCCCCCCGCCCCCCCCCCCCCCCCCCCCCCAAACAACACACCACAACCCGACCCGAAGCCTTTCCCTCTCAAAGGGTTTATGCTGCTGAATTCTCTAGGGTTTATTCCTCTCTCTCTCTCTCTCTCAGTCGTTCACCGCCAAACAGTTTTCGGACAAAAACTCATCCCTTTCACGGCGCCTCCTACCTGGGATTTCTTCAGTTCTTCAGGTAGGCTACTAAGATCTCTCTGTCACCTTGATTCTTCTGTTCCTTTTCTACAAATTCTTGACTTGAAATTAAGAGCACTAATTTTAGTTGACCATTGTCTGATTTTTCTGTTTCTTGTTTTTGTTTTGTTTTTTCGTTTGTAGATGAAATCTGTATTCTGCGATTCTTATCAGGGAAAAAAAAAATCCAAACTTTTAAAATGTTATTACTAACTTTTTGTTTTGTCTTAACTTGAAAATATTGGTGTAGATGAAGAAGAAGAAGGTGAAAACTGATGATGATTCAACTCCTGTTGTTGACTTAAAGTCAATAATTCATCAGCATTCGTTGTTCTTTGACAAGTTAGTCGAGCTTATTCCGGCGAAGTTCTATCTGCCCGTCGACGACAAGGATAAGCCCTGGTTTCAGGGTCTAAGCAAGGCCGAAAAGGCTTTGGCGAAGAAGGAAACGAAGGAGAACATCAAGAAAGCTCGGAGAGATCGTTTGGATCCCGAGAAGTCGAACACAACCACCCTTGCTCTTTTGAAGCAAAGCTTGGAAAAGGAGAAACAAGATGACGATGAGGACGAGAGTGACGGCGATGAGACGGAGACTAAGCCTGTTTTGACTGGTCTGGATGATGATAATAGGAAGGTGACGTATGAGGAGCTCCAGCAACGGCTCCGTCGCAGAATTGAAGAGTTTCGGGCTACTCGGAACACTGTAGGATCGGACAAGACGAGCAAGAGAAATGAGAGAAATGATAAGAAAGGAATTGAGCAGAAGAAGCGCAAAAGGGGGATTGAATCAAGGGAAAAGGAGAGTAAAGCCGGTAAGTCGGGGGACAAATTGGAGAAAGATGTTGTAGAGGCTTCAAAGGAGTTGACTTTCAGTCATGTTAAGCTCGGGAATGAAGACGAGAACGGGAAGAAGAAGAAGAAGAGGAAGCTTTCGAAATTGCAGGAGCTTGAGAGGGCCAAGAAGCTGGAGGAGGCGAAGAAAGATCCGGAGAAAGGAGACGTTATCTCGAAGAAGCATTCGTGGAAGGCTGCGACGAGTAGAGCTGCCGGGATCAAGGTTCACGACGATCCCAAGTTGTTGAAACAGAGCATTCAGAAGGACAAGAGAAGGCAACAGAAAAATGCTCAGAAATGGAAGGAGAGGGTTCAAACCACACAGAAGATGAAAGCAGAGAGGCAGCAAAAGAGATCGGAAAATATAGCGGCAAAGAAACATGATAAGAAGATGCGGAAGATTGCGAAGCGGGAAAAGAAGCTGATGAGGCCGGGATTTGAAGGTCGCAAGGAAGGATTTGTCAATGAAAGCACTACTTGAGATTCACTCAAGTTGACCATCATTTTGAAATCTGATAGGGGCTTTATCTGCTTAGTTTCACAAGAATTGGTATAAAGCAAAAGAGCACATGAGAGCTCAAGGATCTAGTGTATGATTTAGCTAATCTTAATACCCGCAATCTTTTTTTGTGGTTTCCTTTTCTTTTTTCTCGGCTGGCTTGGCCCTTAGACTTCAGCTTAATAGATGAGTACTATTGCAGCAAATTATGCTAGTTGATTCTTCTACTGGTCGACGCTGATTTTCCATTTCTTCTGAGCCACAAATTAATTGCATTTTCTGAATTGTCTCTTCTTACTTGAGTACAGTGCTAATTAATGCAAGTCTTGAAGGAATGTTTCAAGAATATCTCAAGGTTCTTGTATTTCTATGTTGGGATTATTTGGATGGTGTAGGTTAAGTAAATATTTATGAAAGGAACTGTATCTATTAGAGCAAGTTTCTTGAATAGTCGGATTATATTTTCAAATGATTGGATTTATGAGAGTCCATGTTAAAATGATATATCAAAAGATATAAAAACTCTCAAACTTATAGATTTAATGATTAAGCGTCTATTTGGATCGTTAGTTGGAGTTAAAATTTTTAAGTTGGGGTTGGTTGACCTTTTAAAAACTAATTATAATTTTTATTGATTTTTTAGAAAAAGACAAAAATTTAGCAAAAAAAATACAGTTTAGTTGAAATTAAACTAATATGCCGAACAAAACTTAAGCTTCCATTTGGAACGCTGGTTAGAGTTAACATTTTTAAATTGGAGTTGTTGACTTTTTAAAAACTAGTTAAAATTTTTGTTTACTTTTTAGAAACAGATAAAAAAATCAATCAAAAAAATATAATTTAATTGAAGTTAAAATAGAGCACCAAACAAACCCTAAATTTAATCTAACGGTTAAAAAAGCTTGTAAATGTAGACCTGGTCCTGATTCTTGAACTAAAAAAACAGATCAGCATATGCAACTAGACCCTGGACCTTTTTCTTTGCTATTCGGCCCAACAATAATGTTTATTTATATTATATATATTGCTGAAAAGGCCTTCATCAATTAAGAGACCACGGTTTTTAAGAGTCCATTAAATGTATGCGATACATTGCACGAATTATTTACTTCATAGAAGTGAAGGTTTTAAGTAAAATTCTTTTACCGCCGTGCCACCATCACATATGATAATAATATTTGTTGATATAAAGCATGTGGATATTACAAATGCTCCTAACATAGTTGTTGCGGGTCAGTATATTTTTATCCACATATTGCTCCAAGTTGTTCTGTTGCCACGCTGCCATTCTCTAAGGGTGTGTTTGGTTGGAGGGAGAGAGAAGGAGGGAGGAAGAGGACAAATCTCTTGTTTGATTGGAAGGAAGAGAAGTGGGAAGGAAGAGGAGCTCTCCTCTTGGGCTCACAAAAGTGTGGAAGGATCTATCAAATCCCTCCATTTTAGTTTGAAATATCTATTTTATTTTTTTGAAAAATAATTAACTAATAATAACAATTGACAAAATAGTAAATTTAAAATAATTTTTCATCTATCCTTTTAACTCTTCCTCCTTATCAAACAATATAAAAGATTACTACAATCCTCTCCATCTTTCACTCTCTCCATCCCTTCAAGTCCCTCCATCCCTCTTTATCTCCATCCCTCCTACCAAACATAGCCTAAGGACAATATTCCAATGAATAAAAATACCCCCACTTCCATTTTCAGCCAATCAGAGGGAATGGGAAAAAAGCTTTGTCAATTCAAACATGTGTGTATGTGTATATGATGTCAACCCAACAAGTTGATGCCACTTATAAAGGCTACAAGCACTGTTAAATATATTTCTCCAGTAGTCTTCTTCAACATAAATCTGAAAAAGACAAAAGCCAACCTTTTCAGATTCAAGATTAAGATAGATCTAAATTGCATATACTCGTGCATAAAGTGTCACGTGTCCCATATTTTTTGCCAACGGGCATTTAGAATCACCAAATTAGCACTCATGGTTGCGGATATAGTTTAGTAGTAATTTCATAAATAATTTCATCTAAATATATAGAGTTTGAATTATTCAAGTTAAAAAAAAAAAAAAAAAAAGCACCCAATAAAGACTCGTAGTACTACAAATGTTTCTCCGTCGTTTTCAACTTGTTATGTATTAACACACATAACTGCTTCCAGGTACTGATACTTTTTTCGCTGGTTTCAGGTACTGATACTTGGTGCGCTAAAATAAGTTCCAAAATTGCAAAAGAACCACACAAGTCAGAGAAATTATGCTACATTTGCTTGGTTATTAGTTGGACTCCAGTAAGCTCGATCTTATTTGTCGTTTCATTTTTTTGTCTTTTTTTCCAATTTAATGTAGTTTCGTGCTTATTGTCGTTTTAATTGCCATTGTTTCGTTATGTTTAATAATAATAACTAATGTTGCAAACCTTTCCTATTATATTGCATTTTTTTGTCGTTTTCTGGCATTTGTCGTTCAGGATTGTTGTCATTTTGAATTTGTTAAGTCGTTTTTTTAATTTTCCTGTCGTTTGTCAGGTTGGTGTTGTTCGAAAGTTTTGTCAGCTGTTTGATATTTAGCTGTCGTTTTCATGAATGTGATGCTTTTTGCACGCCGTTTTTCTCGTTGTCATTGGTTGCTTCTGATTTATTTGGTGTCGTTTTTTATTTTTTATTTTTTTATTTTGAAAATCAAGACCCAAAAAAAAAAAAAAAAGATTTTTGCTCCTCAAATCAAATCGATCAACCACTTAAAAAAAAAAAAAAAAAATCAAATCGATAACAAGTTTCAAACACCAAGCCCCGATATCATTATTTGGTGAATGTATATTGATTCCGGAAATACACACCTCATCGTACATATAATCCAATTATAATTTTACATATTCAAAAAAGTATAAAATTCAAATTCGTTATCTTTAATTTTTAAAGAAAAAACATACTAAACAGTAAAAAAATAAAATGATTATACATATAATTTACTGATACTTTAATATAATATGATTGAATCTTGATTTTTTTTTTTTTTTTATAAAAAAAGTAAGGGTAAAGAATAAACAACTTTGAGAGCTGACCCCACCTGTATGAATAAAAACTGCAAATCTATGGGAAAAAATTACAAGGAATCTCAAGTATTGGGGCAAGAATGTAAATAGCAAATTTGTCTCTTCGTTTGTTACAGAGTCTGCTCCGTAAAAAGGACCTTGTTGATCGGAGAGAGAAGAAAAAGGTTTTTCGAACTCCTCCAAGTCCAAGGTTAGTCCTCCCAAACCGTTCTTGAATTTCTTTACCTCTTGTTTGCCCTAATTTCTGGTTCAATGCTTTTCGTCTTCTTCAGATCTTGTGCTATAATGCGCCTGTATAGCATGGCATGTTGATTTATTGGAAATTTGAGATATTAATTTCTGTTTGGTTGCTTAGAAACAGGGAAAGAAAACGAAGGAAAATTAGAAAGTTTGACTCTTTTTTTTTTTTTGGTTGAGATTGGTTTGGGTCAGGTCTTTTATTGAATTCTGGGAGCCTCGAACTCAACTAGGTCGCCCATCGGTGCTGAGCTTACTAAAATTTAGAGTTTACTTAGTTATCTTCTTCTTTAATTTCTGGGTCTTTCGTTTAATGTTTTCCTTTTTTACACTTTCCTAGAAAACGTCGAGAAAAAAAAATTAAACGCAAAGGAAAAAGAAATGGAAGTCTTCCGTTTGGGTCATTGAATGAAATTTTTTTTTCCCTATGGTATAATTGGAAATTGGTTGTCTTGAAGATTATGTATTATCTTTTAGAATATTTCTTGGGCTTGCTATAGATTCACTTGGAAATTGTTTAAGGAACAATACATATTTTTATGAGGTATAAGGAACAAGATACTTTTTCGAAATGCCGAAGAGTCAATTTTGGTGATCTATTTAAAGTGTTACTCTGGAAAATTGGAAAACAAGAAACTTGTCGATTCGTTGTTCTCAACCTATCAAATTCCCATTTTTAAACCATAAAATTGCCTTAAACACGTTACGTTTATTATAGATATTTGCATTCTAACCTATGGGGTGGAGAAAAGTCTCATCTTTTGTTTATTTGATTCATCTACTTTACGGTAAACAGACTTTACAAATGCAGAATTAGTCTACTTGTGAGCTTGAGTTTCTCTTCAATCAAAGATTACTAAGATTACCTATTAATTTGCATGCATTTCTACATTGTCTTTCGGCATAATTGTTCGACATCCGGTTTAGTTTTTCTTTCAATTTCATCTCAAACGTTCCAAAGTAGTTTATCTTCTCATTTTCTGTTGATTTGGTGCCGGTACTTCTTCCTTAACAGTTTATCTGGCTCCTCGTTTTGCAGGTTGCACGGATTTCTCTAGGCAACCGTTGATCAGAGAAGCAGTGCAACTTTGGTGGTAAAGCTTTTGCTAATACTAATTATGAAGACAACTTCCGGATAAAAGTAAAAAAAGAGAAAAAAATATATTTTAAAAGAAGAAAAAAAACTAATAGTTCTGCTTGTTTTGTCATGGAGTCTTTATGGAAGCTTGTGTACTTGCTGGAGCCTGCTCCTATTTCACTAATTGTGACCGCAGTAGCTGTGACTTTTGGATCTGCATTTCGCGCTCTTAATTATGGAAAAGAGATGGAGCGTAATCGTGACTTGTCAGAAGCATCAATTACATTAGATCGGTCCCAAGCGCTCATGATTCCAGTAATGAGCTCTTGTAGTTTGCTTTTGATGTTTTATCTGTTCTCTTCCGTCTCCCAACTGCTCACTGCATTCACAGCTATTGCGTCTGCTTCATCCCTTTTCTTCTGCCTATCTCCTTACGTAGCCTATTTGAAGTCACAGCTTGGTTTGGCTGACCCTTATGTGTCGCGGTGCTGTTCAAAGTCATTTACTCGCATCCAAGGGCTTTTACTGCTGTTCTGTTGTGGTATAGTTGCAGCTTGGCTTGTTTCAGGCCATTGGATATTAAACAATTTGTTGGGCATCTCTATATGCATTGCCTTTGTGAGCCATGTGCGTCTTCCAAACATCAAAATCTGTGCGATGCTCCTTGTTTGTTTGTTCGTATACGACATATTCTGGGTATTCTTCTCCGAGAGGTTTTTCGGGGCGAATGTAATGGTTTCAGTTGCAACACAACAAGCAAGAAATCCAGTTCACACTGTTGCTAATAGTCTGAGTCTTCCTGGATTGCAAATGATAACAAAGAAGCTGGAGTTGCCTGTGAAGATAGTCTTTCCCAGGAACTTGTTTGGCGGGGTGATTCCTGGAAGAAATGCCTCAGACTTCATGATGCTTGGTCTTGGTGACATGGTATGGCATCATCTCATCCCTGTTATTTAACTTACGCCAACCGTGGTGGTGTATTGCATTGATTACTATCACAATGAAGCATCATTTGGATTTTTTTTTTTGTTTTTTCCCTCTGCTCATCAGTATGGAGTTACTTTTTCTGTTATTTTCCTTCTTTTCACTTGGCACCAACATTCTTATAGGTGAGACACATTCATCTCTGTTGGATTGCTAAAATGATAGAAACACATTTATGCACTAGGGGTCTCGAACTGTTTTTATGAGTTAGTGTTGATTGATTTATTCGGACAAAATCTACAGCATGATGTCTTTACTTGGAATACTTGAGTTCCCGTGAGATGGAAATATAAGACTGCTCTCTCTAGCACGTCTTTTTTCCTATATCTTTATTTTGGCATTAAAAGGTTCTATTGGACAGAATGGCAAGCTGGAAACATGTTCGAAGTTATTGGTTAAGTCCAACTAATAACTTCTTTCTTTGTGCTAGCCTTCACGTGATTTTTCCTATATCTTTGTGCTATCTGGAAATATAAGACTGCTCTCTCTAGGGCTTCTTTTTTTCTATATCTTTATTTTGGCATTAAAAGGTTCTATTGGACGGAATGGCAAGCTGGAAACATGTTCGATTAAGGTTCTGGTTTATTGTGCCAAATGTCATTCCGGCACATTCTACCTGGTTAAGTCCAACTAATAACTTCTTTCTTTGTGCTAGCCTTCACGTGATTTGCAATTTGGTTCTAATCTTGTCACCCTGCAGGCAATTCCTGCAATGCTTCTGGCATTGGTCCTCTGGTTTGATCACCGAAGGTGCCGGGATACAGTTAGTCTCTTAGATCTGCATTCTTCAAAGGGGAACAAATACATTTGGTATGCCCTTCCCGGATATGCCATCGGACTGGTTACAGCTTTGGCAGCTGGTGTATTGACTCATTCCCCTCAACCAGCTCTACTTTATTTGGTATTCTTCTGTTGCTACTTTGCATTGGTTTTGTTCCAGTTTTCTTTCTGATGTCTGGCCGATAAGAAAATTTTTTTCCGGGCAGTCTGGGATTTGTATCTTTTCACCTCATTTTAACTTTCGCCCTTGATGAATCTAGGTGCCGTCTACACTGGGACCGGTTATTGTCATTGCTTGGATAAGGAAGGAGTTAGAAGAGTTATGGGATGGACCAACGCCTAACCCCTCAGACAAAGCTCGCGAGATAGGAGTTTGAGCCCCTTTTTTCCTCTCTTACTAGTAGGAGCAGATACTTCTATGTGAGCAGCCAATTGAATATTGTAAATTCTCTTGGAAAAAACCAGAAAGGAAATTGGCAGTCGATGGTTATTTTTGTTGTAACTGATTCTCGGCTTTACACTTTGCCTTTCAAAATACCTAGTTTACTAATGAAAGAAGCAGAGAGGGTATACACATATATATATGAATCATGTCATCTCCTATCATAAACATTAGTGAAAATAATTGATTTAAGATGTGCATTTCTTGCCATAAGAAATCAATAGCTTTGTGTACAATAACAATGGTTTTTCATCTTCCTTGCAATTTAAACCATTAAACATCAACTTGTATAGACTCGTATATATAAGCAAAGGAGAAATAAAACTTGATCTTTGTTACCAATACTTGAAGTGTTCGCAAGCTCCTAATTTGAGAGCTAACGTTTTGTTCAATAAAGTGGAAAAGTGAGGAAGATGATGACGGGAGGATTGTATTTATTATTTTTATGAAGTATAATAATATGAAGTCTGGGTGTGGAATTAATGCTAAATTATAGGATGACAGGATTTAGTTAATAAATAAGATTTATCATTTTCTTTTTTATTAAAATGTGAGTTTCATCTAGCAAGTAAATATGAGATTTTGTGTACCATTAGGGTTTAAACCCGACAATTATAATCCAATTTTTATCTTTTTTCTTTAGCTTTATTATTCATACAGTTTTGTAACTCAAACTTTAAAAGTTATAACTTTGCACAGACAAATCTAAATGAGATGATATTTTTTAATTGCATATAATTTCGAGATGAATAAAACAAGCTTCATATTGATATTTTTTCTTATGAATAACTTCAAGTTTTTACAATTTTAAATTCAACAATTTAAATGCCTCGATAAACACATAATCAATTTAAATCTAAATTCTATAATCCAAACTTTAGCACCAAAGGCATGCTTAAACAATCTAACCGAGAGAGAAAGAGAGAGAGAGATTTGACAAGAACAACTTTTTAACTATCATACATAGATAATATTTTAACTATTTAATTATATTTTAATGATTTAAAAATAAACTCTATTGATAGTAGATATAAAAAGAGATTTATCACATTCTTTTTTTTTTTTTTTGCGAGCCAAGATGAAAAAAAAAATACTGGAACAGTACACAACATGTACTGTGCTACGACGTCGTTTAGGAGTTTCCCCACCTCGCCTCCAAATGGTTTTTCCCTTTCTTACAGAGTTAGAACTCGGAGACCAAGCTAGAGAGAGCGAGTCGGACTGGAAAAAGAGAAGAAATGGGGACTTCGGTGCAGGTAACGCCGCTCTGCGGCGTCTACAATGAGAATCCATTGTCGTATCTGGTATCCATCGACGGCTTCAACTTCCTCATCGACTGTGGCTGGAACGACCACTTCGACCCTTCCATTCTTCATCCTCTCTCCAAGTCTCTCTCTCTCTCTCCCCTCCTCTCTTCTCTTTCTCTCTCCTTCACCTTCACAAACCCCCGCTGATTCCTCCTCCATTTCTGGTCGCAGGGTAGCTTCGACAGTGGACGCAGTTTTGCTCTCTCACGCAGACACACTTCACCTCGGTGCTCTCCCCTACGCCATGAAGCAATTCGGTCTGTCCGCTCCGGTTTACTCCACCGAACCGGTTTACCGACTAGGTCTCCTCACAATGTACGATCAATTTCTTGCGCGTAAGGTGAAATTTTCTCGTCGTCCTCCTTTTACGAGCTTACCGATTTGTGTCTTTGCAATTCCTTTTTTTTTTTAATCACAATTTCTGCTCTGATTTAACGTTTATGTCTTGATTTTGCAGCAAGTTTCGGAGTTCGATCTGTTTACTTTGGATGATATTGACTCTGCTTTCCAGAACGTCACCAGACTTACCTATGCTCAGAATCATCACCTTTCTGGTAATTTTTTTTTCTCCTTTTAATTTTCTCTCCAATGCAATGCCAAATTTCTCTGCCAACGTCAAAATTTAGCATTTAGGTATGAAAATCATTCTCCAATATGATATAACGACTATATTAGTGCTAAATCTTGTGCCAAATTTAGTACTAACTATACTGCATTTCAAATTTTAGTATTTGGTCGTTATTCGTTGTTGTGTAAATTTTTTCACTGGATAACTACAACATCGTTATCTTCAAATTGTTTAAAAATTAAAATTTTATTTTTTGCAAGTTCCAGAGCTTGGGACAAACAATAGATATAGCATTATGCATTGTAACACAAAGTAAAACAACACACCAAATATGTAGTTTTACACTTTTTTTTGTGCCAGTATAACATGGGTATTAGCATTTGATCGGAAACGGAATTGAACTAACCATATATGTGTGTATGTGTGTGTGTGTGTGTTTTTTTTTTTTTTGGTTTTTGTATGTTGCTGAAATTAGGTAAAGGAGAAGGAATTGTGATATCACCGCATGTGGCTGGGCATCTTTTGGGAGGGACTGTGTGGAAGATAACAAAGGATGGTGAGGATGTTATATATGCTGTTGACTTTAACCACCGTAAGGAAAAGTAAGTATTCTCTCATGTACATGATGTACTTTTAAGAGTCGATTTTTTTTTTTTTTTTTGGTGGAATTATTTTTAGTGTTATGCAAGAAAATAAATGCTTATTCATGTGGTTTTTCATTAGGCATTTGAATGGTATCAATCCAGCATCTTTTGTTCGGCCTGCTGTTCTAATAACGGATGCTTATAATGCTTTGAACAACCAGCCTTACAGACGCCAAATGGACAAAGAATTTACTGGTAGTCTTTTTTTTTTTTTTTTTTAATTTTTAAAATATTAATCTTGCCATGTTTGGATTTCGGAAGTCATGCAGGAATCAATGCTGATTGCATTATTTACACACCAAAGAAAAAAAAAAAGTGATAAAATACGATTCTATATGATGAACGTAGTTTTATCATTCTTGTACTAGATACCATAAAGAAGACTCTACGAGTAGATGGAAAAGTGTTGCTACCTGTTGATACTGTTGGACGAGTTTTGGAACTTATTCAAATTTTGGAATCAGTGAGTAGAGAAAATGTTTCTTGCACATTTCTTTATTGCTTTTTTGATAATTGAAAAAGATGTTTTCTTGTAATTACTCCAATAGTGACTTTGGATTTTCCAAACTATTTGCAGTGTTGGGTAGAGGAAAATCTGATCTATCCAATCTACTTTCTAACTTATGTTGCATCTAGCACAATTGATTATGTCAAGAGTTTCCTTGAGTGGATGAGTGATTCTATAGCAAAGTCTTTTGAAAAGACACGTGATAATGCATTTCTTCTGAAGTAAGTGGTATTCATTTAATTTATATTATTTCTATCTTTTAGTATATAACATCTGCCTTTTGCAATCCTTTGGTGCATCACCTGTTTACAGACAAAATTGATATAATTGAATCACTACATATATATTTTGTGGCTCCTATTCTTTGGTGAAACTTACTTATTAGTCACTAATTGCAAACTTGCAGGCACTTCACACTTTTAGTTAATAAGACTGATCTTGATAATGCTCCAGATGGTCCAAAGGTTAGATTCCCAAAATACTCCGTGGAGCTTATTATCTGTTTTTTTGGTATATTATCTTTATTTCCCTTGACTTGTAAATTTCATATAGGTTGTTCTAGCATCAATGGCCAGTTTGGAAGCAGGTTTTTCCCATGATATATTTGTTGAATGGGCAACTGATCCCAGGAATCTTGTGCTTTTTACGGAACGAGGCCAGGTACTTTCTATACAGCGACAACTCTTTGTGTCGATTACACTTCAACTTTTAGTTAATGCTATCATAGATCTTAGGTACTTGAATACCCTAGTTTAGAATGTTCAAATTTTTTTTAGCTCAGAAGCTTTGAAATTCTCTTACGTCATTTTCATTTTTATTTGTGTGGTAATACTTACAATCTTCTGATAAACCCTGATACTGGTTTCTTTTTTTCTTGGAACACTAAATATCAGTTTGCTTTAGCTTAATGCACAACTTTTTTTTCCCCCCTTCTTTTTCCTCTTTGACTTTTATTGAAAATCATTGTATTATGTACCCCATCAAAGTCTAAGACGAAGTAGCAAATTTGTTGGATGGTCTTTCTTTATGCACTTAGTTATGCTGCACTTTATATGTAGTTTGGCACATTGGCTCGTATGCTTCAAGCAGATCCACCTCCAAAAGCTGTTAAAGTCACCATGTCCAAGAGGGTCCCTTTAGTTGGGGAGGAGCTAATTGCCTATGAAGAAGAGCAAAACCGAATAAAAAGGGAAGAGGCTCTAAAGGCTACACTTGTTAAAGAGGAGGAATCGCAAGCATCTCATGGGACTGATGTTAACATGAGTGATCCAATGGTCATTGATGCTAGCAATACTAATCCTTTGCCAGATGGTATGTGAACAACAGGTTTCCGTATTTTTGAAGATCTTGCATAAAATTATGACACTTGAACGATATGTAATTTGTTTGTGGTCCAATTTGCCTCCCAAAATTTAAATGTATGATCCAGTTTTCTTTATGCATAGAAGCCTTTTTTAGGGCCTTTTTTTTTTTTTCATTTAAATCTTTGTTATATACTCAACTTTCTTGGTATTGGTAATAAAATTTTCTGATTGTACATCGCATCACAGTGGCAGGTCCACATACTGGTGGTTACCGGGATGTATTGATTGATGGATTTGTTCCTCCTTCTACCAGTGTTGCTCCAATGTTTCCCTTTTTCGAGAGTACTTCTGAGTGGGATGATTTTGGTGAAGTCATAAATCCTGATGATTACGTAATCAAGGATGAAGACATGGGCCAAGCAGCGATGCATGTTAGTTTCCATATCGAATATCTGCCTCTTGCACCAACTTTGACCTTTATGCTTAGCGTTGGGATTTGTTACTGCAGGTGGGTGGTGATATGGATGGAAAGCTTGATGAAGCCTCTGCTAGTTTGATACTTGACACGAAGCCGTCAAAAGTTAGATCCAATGAATTGACTGTAAGTTGAATTTTTGCTAAATCACATGTGGAGTTAGCTCACTTTTGCAGTCACAGTATATTAAGTGAAGCTATGTTCCTATTCAGGTGCCAGTCAAGTGTTCATTACTTTACATGGATTTTGAAGGCCGTTCTGATGCGCGATCCATCAAATCCATTCTCTCGCACATGGCTCCTCTAAAGCTTGTATGAATTATTTTTTTCTTTTTTTTCTACATATTTATATACATATTTGTTTAGTTTGGAGCAAAATCTAGAACTTCAGCAGTTGCATGTGAAGATTTGATCTATTTGAAGTTAACCTTATGCTTTGTTACTTCTTACTTGGAGGTTCTGGTTCACGGAACGGCAGAAGCCACAGAACATTTGAAGCAACATTGTGTCAAACAAGTTTGTCCTCATGTTTATGCTCCCCAGATTGAAGAAACAATTGATGTCACCTCTGATTTATGTGCTTACAAGGTATAATTCAAAAGAACTTGATTTCGGTCTTGATCCGTGATTTACAAATTACAAGCCTCCTGGTTTACGTTTCATGAAATACAGGTACAATTGTCTGAGAAGCTAATGAGTAATGTGCTCTTTAAGAAGGTAAGTACTAGTGCCTTGAAAGTTTTTTTAGCTCATATTATTCATTGTGATTATCACAACAATGTGATGAAAGTGCAAACACAGCTTGGAGATTATGAAATTGCTTGGGTTGATTCTGAAGTTGGCAAGACAGATAATGGCACGCTGTCTTTATTGCCTCTCTCAACCACAGCTCCACCACACAAATCGGTCCTTGTAGGTGATTTAAAAATGGCAAATTTCAAGCAGTTTCTTGCCGATAATGGTGTCCAGGTACCAATTTCCACTTGCCGTTTAAAGAAATTGTCTTTCAAACTACCCTATCTACAAAATATGCACTCAATAAGTGTCCCAAACCAAAAGATGTGGATCACAAACCGGAAAAAGTATTCTTGGAAATTATCGTATCTGCTTGATAAAATAATGCAGATGTCCGTACCTTCCAGGTTGAATTCGCTGGTGGGGGTGCACTGCGGTGTGGTGAATACGTGACGCTGCGCAAGGTTGGGGATGCCAGCCACAAGGTGAGTCCTAGAGCGTTTTGTTTTATGTTTTGCATGTTATACACGGAGAAATTTTTCCTCATTCGGCAGGAATTAATGTGATTTGCTGGCTTCCCCTGTGATTGTTTCATTTTCCGGCTTGTGGATGAGAGGCCTGACTTGATTGATTATCTTCTTTTTTGAAATGTAGGGTGGTGGTCCGGGGACTCAGCAAATTGTCATCGAAGGCCCCTTATGCGAGGATTATTACAAGATTCGAGACTATTTATATTCGCAGTTTTATTTGCTTTAAATCACTTAGTAGATTTGTAAATTTTACTGTGTAGGCCAGCGTGAGCGGAATCAAAATAGGTTTGTGAGCTTGTAGGGGTCGTATGAAATCTGCCCTTTTGACCCCCTGGGGGAATTAGGGAAGAACTTTTTGGCTATACCAGCTTAGATCACTTTTGCTTTTTAGTCTTTTAGGCAGTATACCAGAAATCTAGGAAAATATATATATTTATTTCTGTTAATGATTGAAATTTTTTAAAATGGATGCTTATTATTCATTTTGGTTTAAACCTTTTCCTAATTGTTCAAGATTGTGCAGAAATATTGTTTTTGTTTTTTTTAAATTGTGGAGAAATACAAGTAAAAAACTCGTTTTGACAGTTGCGTGGAACGTGATTAGAGACGTTTTATTTTGTTTTCAATACGTATGTTGTGATAGGATGATGCCATTAGAAACATGTAAGGATGCAATTATATACACACATATATATTTATATATATATATATGTATGTGTCTATTTAAAAAAATAGACGATCTAAAAAGAAAAACTTTACCGGTGATGGCAATTAAGCAAATACAATTGTTTATTATCCCGTGCTAGTTAAATAGATCTTGTATTGGTTGGATATTTACTAGATACTTTGGGAGATAAGCATGATATTATTATTTTCTATTTATCCTCCTATTATCTATTATGTAAGCAAGGATCCTCTTGTTATATTATACCTCATTGCATATTATTTACTTTCACTATAAGACTAGATCTTTCAGCGAATACACATTGATTGCATGTCGCGAAAACATTAATTACATACATTCAGCAAAGAAGAAAAAGGATTGATAAATACATGATGAAAACGGCAACATAGGAAAAGGACTAGAGCTAAAAACGACATAACCTTATACAACGACAAGGACGTTCATAAGACGACGAAATACATAAACAGAAAACAACTTACACAGGACAACAGCTGAAAAACGGACGGCACCTAATGACTTCTTTAAGATGGCGAGATATACTGAAACGACAATAACTCAAAATGACTGTAGCTTAAAAACTACAATGGCTCGATGACTTACATACAGAAACGAAAATAAATTATAAAGGACTATAGATAAAAAACGACAACACCTCTTATTAACGATGACATAAAAACCGACAATGACTTACAAACGGCTGCAGCTGAAAAACTAAGCACCTCTTGTGTACGACAAGGAGTTCGCAAGACGACGACATACAAAACGATAACATCTAGATCTATTACGGAAGGAACTAAAGAATTTTCAATTATTTAAAATATTAGGTATTCGCATACAAGGATATGAATATTAAATGCTTAAATCATTAATATTGGTTGTTGATTAATATAATATTATTTTATATTTGAATCCCAAAATGGCCCCGAAGTTTGCAGTGGGATTATCTTTGTTGCAAGTTGTAACAAAGTTGAATTATGAAAGTGGTCCATCAAACATTTTAACACACATTTAAAAAGAAAAACATATAGAAATAATGAAACAAAGTATAAGCACCATATCAATATGCTATATTTTTTTCCCAAAAAAAAAAAAAGTGTGAATTTATTTGCTATATTATCGTATGTTATACTCTAGGTCTAATATAACAAAATCAAGACATCAACAAATGTTCATTTCAAAAAAGACATCAACAAATATCAATTAAATGTTAAAAATCAATTTTTATTACATGTAAAGGGAAATTCATTCATAAATATGGTTGCAGCCATATTTCACAAATGTAAAATTTGAATTTCTTTATCTCTAATTTTTTTTAAGTGAAGTCAAGTATTTAATTAATACTAAGTTATATCTGCAATCATTTGTTAATAAATATCTTATTATCAAATTGAAAATTAAATTATTACATTAAAGATTGAATTTAACATTGTTACATTGAAGTTGGTCAAGCGCCTCTTGTATTAGCATTCTGCTCAGTTTTTAACGCAAATCGAAGGGAAGGCATAATTTTGGGTATAAGAAATAAAAAAGAAGTTGAAGTAGAAGTTGTTGGAAATTGAAACTTTTACACAGCAGTATCCTCGTGTTTCTTTGTTCTCACTTCTGAGACAAAAGACATAGGATAGATAGATAGCGAGCTTTCTCTCTCCTGCCTCTATCTCTCCTCTTTCTCTCTCTCTAAGCTAAGAATCGCAGAATCTGTCGCCGGATAAACAATTTCACTGACCAACAACCAGCAAACCCTAGAATTCTCCTCCAGTCCTCGTCTGAGACTGTATCTTTCCATGGCTTCTGCGCCGGCCGCGTGCTCTCCGAGCTCGCTCCAGCTCCGCTTCGCTCTCAACTCCGGCAATTGCCGGAAATCCCCTGCTCTTCTTGTTCGTGGCCAGCTATGGAAGCAGAATCGTTGCGCTCGTCTGCTTTTTGTCTCTCTATGCGTTGCGAGGAACAGGAGTGGACCTGAAAAACGACGTCGTGTTGGAGTTTCGTGGATCAGGTCGGATTCCGCCGCCGATGGCTTCGCCGGATGGTCCGGTACCGACGGTGGAGAAGAGTCTCCGGACTCTGGAAATAAGAAATCGCTCGGAGGTAACGTTAGTTTCGAAGTGCTTATTGTTTTTTTAGTCTGTTTGGTTGCCGAGAATCGTTAATTTTTTATTTTGGAATAAAGAGTGAATTTTAATGCTTATAAAGTAGTTTGCTTTCAGGGGCTATGGCAACAGGATTAGCGGGAATCCTTCTTGCTGCTGGGCTTGGCTTTGCGGCATTATCTTTGGGAAGACGAAGCCATTCTGGTGAGTGGGTCTCCTTAATTAAGATTAGTTTCTTAATTTCTCAATCAAATTGTCAGTAAATCATGTGTTTATTGGAATGAGATATAAGTAGCTTGTTGTTAGTATGTAAGAATATGTGTTACTCTTCGTAGAGCCAAAACAAATGGAGCCATTGACAACGCAGCAAGAAGAGTCGTTATCCGATGATAAAAGCGGTGATATTGGGGGAGATGAAGATAAAGGCCATGGTGAGGAGCAAGTTGATGCTGATAGTCCGGGGGAGGGCGGGACAGGTACTTATAAGGATTCCTCTTCATCTTCAGAGTCTGTTGATGTCCCTAGTGAAAATAGAGTTGGTGATGATTCTGTTGTCGGGGATTTTTCGGTAGATGATGTTAAATCCACGTTGTATAATAATGATGCCATCAACAATGTTTCCATTCGAGAAGATTCGCAACATGAGCCGAATTTTGATGATAAGTCAGTTGAAGCTGACACAGTCCCAAATTCGCATAATGTTCTTGAATCTGAGAATGGTAATGATTCAACTGTTGTGTCTGCTTTTAAAGAT
The DNA here is from genome assembly GCA_038430175.1 of Ficus hirta. Taxonomy (NCBI): domain Eukaryota; kingdom Viridiplantae; phylum Streptophyta; class Magnoliopsida; order Rosales; family Moraceae; genus Ficus; species Ficus hirta. Next base: position 2,638,051 of record CM076594.1, on the reverse strand, counting down.
TTGGATGGAAACTCTGCTGTAGGTACATCAGATTTAGTTACCGAACTCAAAGATAGCCCAGTTGATGCCGGAACAACCAACTTGTCCGTTTCTGATGCTAAACCATCGATTAGCCCTGATAATCAGGACGGAACTCCTGATTCAATTAGGGATCAAACTTCCGAAAATAGTTCCATTTCCCATGTACCAGATGAGCCTGCGGCTCCAGATGTGCCATTTAGTCCACTGTCAAATACAATTTTAGAACCAGAACTTGCTTCCAAACACGGCATAGAGACTACAGCCTCTTCTTCCACCAATGAAAATATTGAGCCAAGTGATATCTCACAGATCTCAGTTAAGGAAAATAGTTTAAGCCTGGAAGTGCATAGCTTAAGTGAAGGTGGGCTGTCGTCCGGAACATCTGTGTCTGCATCAACTTCATTACAAAATGAACAGTTTACAATAAATCATAACGAGATTAATATAAGCACATCAGAATCACCAAAACCTGGGACTTCATTCTCTTCTGCTGGCATACCTGCTCCATCTGTGGTTTTCTCAGCTCTACAGGTGCTTCCTGGAAAGGTGTTAGTTCCTGCAGTTGTTGATCAGGTTCAGGGGCAGGCTCTAGCAGCATTGCAAGTGCTAAAGGTATAACTAACCCCTAATTTCTGTACTTGTTTATGTCATTTCAAATGTTGCAAGACCAGTGTTGTATGATGGAAGCCAAAATTCAGCTTCAGTTTCTTGCTAAATCTCGACCTTGCTTATGCTGCGCAACTTCTGAAATATATGAATTGAAAATTCCTTACTTTAAGTGGTCCTAGGGAGCTGTAGTAAGAATCTTAAAATCTACTTTTACACATTACCAACTCTTTTCAGGTCATTGAGTCTGACGTACAACCTAGTGAATTGTGTACACGTCGTGAATATGCTCGTTGGTTAGTTTCTGCAAGTAGTGTTCTTTCGAGGTAAGATCTATCTAATTTCTATAATTAACAGGACGTAAATATTTGCTGATTTAGAACTCACTATTTGACATGACATTTGGTTTGCTATGATATGCAGGAACACAATTTCTAAAGTATATCCGGCAATGTACATAGAGAATGTAACCGAACTTGCATATGACGATATTACTCCTGAAGACCCTGATTTTGCATCTATTCAAGGTAAGGACAGGATGTTTATCTTTTGTCTACCAATTTACCATATTGGAGAGGCTCTCCTGTTGTAGTGATAGATTTTTTGGTTCCATTAAATGATCTGTGGGATTGTTTTGTTTCATTGAATTTTCTAAGTGATATTCCTTTTATAAAAATTTAAAAAAAAAACGACCTTTCAACAATCATGAAATCAATAACAAAAAATACAGAAAAAACAAAAGCAAAAGGAAAAACTAAACATACAAAAAATACAGGAAAAAAAAAAAAAACAAAAAAAAACAAAAGAGACAACAACTAAAACCTCATAACATTTCTCCAATCAAGTGTAATCAATGAGAAAGGAAAACCCTTGAACTTTATCTGTAAAGCTTCGCTTTCTCGCACAAATCGCTACAGCCCATCTCCCATTCCTCAAAAGAACTGGATATGTTTCTAACCAAATAGTCCAAAGTATTGGTCACAATACTCTTCCACATAGCTCTGGACTGCCCATTTTATTTGAACCAAAACCTACTGGCTTTTCCAGGTTAATGCACTGCATTGAGCTGGAAAATATCACGCAAACCAGCATCAGGGATTAATATCAGTGAGATTCATCTTTCAGGTTTGGCAGAAGCTGGACTTATCTCAAGCAAGCTTTCAAGGCGTGATATGGTTTCTTCTATAGATGAAGACCAGGATCCATTGTTCTTCTCTCCTGAAAGGTGTCATAAATTTTCTCTTGACATACATGTACTAGTTGGGTGATTATTTCCTCATTATGAATATTTTTCTTTGCTGTAAAAAAATGCGTCTGTCGCTCCTATTTTTGCTCTGGATATAAGGCTTCACGCAGGTTGTGATACTTGGAATTCTAACTGTTAAACTTATTTTGCTTCCAGATTTCTTTCACGTTACATGTAATCATTTTATCTTTGCAATGTTGCAACATAAAAGAATTATGGCTAAGCAATGATGTTCTTCCTTTTTGCGTTATTATTCTGCAGCCCTCTATCACGTCAGGATCTTGTGAGTTGGAAGATGGCCCTAGAGAAAAGATATCTCCCAGAAGCTGACAGAAAGGTTGACCAATTTAATGTCCGAGTTCGGTTTTCTGTAATAAACTACTTTTTATGGATAATTTGAACTCTCAAATTTGTGATTTAACATCTAGTGCAATTGGGGCAGGTGCTCTATGAAGTTTCTGGCTTTATGGACACTGATAAAATACATCCAGATGCATGTCCTGCACTTGTTGCTGACCTGTCTGCCGGAGAACAGGGAATTACAGCTCTTGCATTTGGTTAGTCATTATCTCTTGTAAATGTGATTAGAAGTTATCGAATTTGATGGCAAAACTTATTTCTTCGACATTTTTCTTCTTTTTGGGATAGGCTACACCAGACTTTTTCAGCCAGACAAGCCTGTGACCAAGGCCCAAGCTGCTATTGCTCTAGCAACCGGGGAGGCTTCTGACACAGTTAGCGAGGAGCTTGCACGTATTGAAGCTGAATCTATGGCAGAAAAAGTTGTTGCTGCTCAGAGTGCTTTAGTAGCTCAAGTCGAGAAGGATATCAACGCAAGTTTTGAGAAAGAGCTTTTGACAGAGAGGGAAAAGATAAATGCCGTGGAGAAAATGGCAGAAGAAGCAACGCGTGAACTAGAAAGGTTGAGAGCCGAAAGAGAGGAAGATAATATTGCCATACTGAGGGAACGTGCAGCTATTGAATCGGAAATGGAAGTGCTATCAAGGTTAAGACGTGAGGTTGAAGAACAGTTGCAGAGCCTTATGAGTAACAAACTAGAAATATCTTACGAAAAGGAAAAAATTAGCAAACTTCGGAAAGAAGCAGAAGAAGAAAGCCAGGAAATTGAACGCTTACAATATGAACTAGAGGTTGAGCGGAAAGCTTTGTCCATGGCCAGGTATGAAAGCAGTAATCCGTAATTATTGTAGCCAAAAGTTAGCTAGCTTTTAATATGTTTAGGGTCAAAAAGAAAATAGATTACTTAACTCGGCTAAAGTAGACTAGTTTCTATTATGAAGGATATCTCGAGTCTAGATGATTATCCCAATGTTTTTCCATCAGCCCCAAAACTCTTTGGAGTGTCCAAAAATTTGCATGTCGGATCATCTGTATCAACGTATGAATAGTTCTTTTTCTTTTTTCTTTTTTTCAATTTATTTTATCTTGGTCCTAGATCCCAAGCCTGATTGAAAACAGATAATACACAAGCTTGGCATTGGAGACCATCTAAATGTTGAAGCTCACATGAACTTTCATGGCTACTTTTTTTTTTAACGAATTTTTCCCGCATGTTTCAGGGCTTGGGCCGAGGATGAGGCGAGAAGAGCAAGATTACAAGCCAAAGCACTCGAGGAGGCTAGAGATCGCTGGGAGAGGCATGGCATCAAGGTCGTCGTCGACAATGACCTCCGCGAAGAATCCTTGGCTGGTGTTACGTGGGTTGACGCCAGCAAGCAGTTCTCAGTTGATGGAACGGTCCGCCGAGCTGAAAACTTGTTGGACAAGCTCAAGGCAATGGCAGTGGACGTAAGAGAGAAATCCAGAGACACACTTAATAGAATCATTGAAAAGATAGTCCTGCTGATATCAAGTTTAAAGGAGTGGGCATCCCAGGCTGGAAAAAGGGCTGAAGAGCTAAGGGACACCGCCATTTCTAAGGCCAGTGAATCAACACAAAAGTTGCAGCAGAGTGCCGCAGAGGTTAGCTTGACTATCAAAGAAGGTGCAAAGCGAGTAGCCGGAGATTGTAGGGATGGGGTCGAGAAACTCACCCAAAAGTTCATCAAGACATGATTTTGATCTCTTCCACCGTCGTCACTCCAATAATAATTTTCTGAGGTGATTTCTGGTTACCAATAAGTCGAGAGTGGTGTGGATTTCTACACATCTTTTCCATCCTCTTTTGCCTTGTATTTGGAAGGTGGCTTCCACCAAACTAGAATACCAGAGATTTATTTAGAGCAGTTCTCAGGAACTGATTTTGAAAGAGAAACTAATTATGCAATTGGTCATACTTCTTTGATGATACAGAAATCTAATATCCTAAACTGTCTATTTCAAAGGATTTATTTCCTTAAAAGAAAGGAAGAATAAAGGAAACTGCACTGTTGCCAAATTCAGTCTATCAAATACATGGCTACAGACTATCAAATATCTAAAAGTGCGCAAATAAAGTCTATTTGCTTTCAACTCGTTAAAAAACAAAATTAAGAAACAAAATTTCAATTTCCCAACTTAAAACATTGCATAGATTGGAGAAAAAAACGAACAAGCTCGCTTTTAAGCGGTGCTCTACAACTTGGGGAAAACGCCTCATTTCTTCTTCTCTCCACCTCCACCAGCTCTGCATTGCGAAATTTCACACGAAAAATAAGAAAAGAGTTTTAAGTGTGAACCCCAAATGCCCATTTTATCAAGAAGCTATTATCTGTACGAGAAATGGAAAGTCTCAAAAATTACCTCATCTTGCGGAGAACATTGGACATCTCCTCACGCTTCTTCTTTGCCCTCTTGTGGGTTCCGAGCTTTCTTTTAGCTACTTTAAGAGCGCGCTTGTCCTTCCCAACCTTCAGAAGCTCAGTAATTCTCTTTTCATAGGGTGCAAAGCCAGCGACTTCCCGGATCACGGTTCTTACAAAATGGACCCTCTTACTGGTTTTCTGCAAAACGATATGGTTCTTAGTACCAAGAGATAAGGGGTAAGGTAAAAAACTAGTTCAAACTTCTAAGATCAGAAAAGAAACACAAGTTTCTGCCCTCGTAAGCAAAAGGCATCCATCCTAGTACCACATAAAAATGCAAAATGTAAAGAAACATAACATGATCATAATTTTGAAAGAATTTCTAACTCAAGAAAATCACGAACAGGTTGGAACAAACTTACTCCTTTGCGATCAGACGGGCGCGGAGCCAACTCCTTCTTGGTCACCACATGACCCTTGTTCAATCCCACAAAGAGGCCTGTATTTGGCTGTTTTGGTGCCATTTCCTGGTTCAATAATTCAGATTAGATCCACATCCACCGACCCGAAAACAAACCTCAAACCAAAATTAATTTACTACATTAACTCGAATTTATTTTTAGTGAATTATGCAAAATTCAATGTGTACAACAAGACATTGCAAGAATATGAGTTAAGAAATTACAAAATTTCTCAACACCATGGAAACGAAAACTAAATTATCGCATAATTTCCAAAGTCAGAGATAGATTGTTTATCACTATACATTGAAAAAGAATAATGGCCTTAACCAGTAATATCACGAATAAAGCAAAAAAAAAAAATCGCAAAGAGTTGGATCGCACAACAGAGAAACTCATAAATCGAAATTAGTACTACAAATATATATATATATATATATAAGAAGCTAATCAACACAACAGCTTCGACATATGATACGGAACGAAAATGAATATCTTCCACAAGTACGAGACTACCAATATAATTAAAACAAAATGTTTGGATGTTGATTCTTCTGGTTCTTCTCTACTTTTCCTATTATTTTCTCGGAAAACAAACAGAGAAAGAACCCGTTTCGAAACATGAGAAGAAATTGAAATACGTAAGCAGAAAATCATGGCTAGGGTTTTACCTCAAAGCAACGACAACAACCGAAGCGGTTTGAGGAGGAAGACGGGTTTTCAGTTCTAGTCTCCTTTTATAGTAGCCTTGGATGAAGGAATTATTAATGTGAGGAGGGTAGTTTTGTCATGTCACATAAGCCTATTGCTGGGCTGAGAAGCTGGGCCCATCTTTGAAAACTCGGCCCAAGAATGCATAATGACTTGAAGCCCAAGACCAAGACAACTTTTTATTTTTTTAATTATTTTTTTATTTGGAAATTACACCTTGTAACTCGAATTAATGATCACATTTTATGTTATAGATTACATAATTATTATTAAATATTTACTCCAGTATTTGTAGAATATCCAAATTATATGTTGTAATTATGTTATTTACCTTACTTTTTGAAATTTTGAACAAATTATAGAATATGCTCCCACTTTAGAATTGTGTTGTTCTGCAATTGATATATAACAAGAAAAGGTGAGAACCAAACTTTAATGAAAAGATATTTCTTTTAAGAATTGAGTCTAAACTTAGACCTAGATTATCCAAACTTCCTATAGAAAAAAAAAATGTATTAAATACATAATAGTATGACAGTATAGTTTCTTTTTATTTATCAGAAGTAATTTTTTGTGTCGTTCATTTCTAGCCAAAAATACGCATGGAAACTTATTTATTTGATAATCATGTACATGACAAGTGGAGCCACTTATACATTTTAACTTTCAGTACTAATTTCTTCTTATCTTTCGGTTTCTTCTTATCTTTCGGTTTCTGCTCACAAACCCCACCGGTCTAACTAAATTATGAGATTTTTTTTTTTTTTTTAATGGACTGGACTAGAACATACCTGCAACACTTTTGACGGTGAACATAATTGAAGTGTTAATCATGCCTCGTTAACTAACAGATAAGTATCATAACTCTCTTAGACTAATTAAAAAAAAAAAGTTTTGTTATCTTCTTCTTTTTTTTTTTCCTGAAAAATATTATTACTTTCTTGGCCAAGGCCCCAACCCTCTTCTGAAAAGTTACTTTTGATGTGGGGAGACCAAAAAAATATTAATAATAATTACGTGCAAATTTGTAACAAGCCGTTTAAGTTTCTATCCAATAGGATAAAGAAGATCGGAAGTTTTAAGGTTTCACTTATTCATTTAGTCCCTAAATTAATTATATGGTTGTGCTTTGGTGTTTAATCCTTTTTTTTTTTAAAATTAAAAGCTGCATAAATTCTTAAAAAGAGTTCAATTTGGTTATTTTCAACATATTCAGTCTATAATTCAATTGAAATGTGCACATGATATCCACATTTCATTAAATTGTTCCGTTAAGTAATTTTTGGAAATTATTAAATTGAACTGTTTTAAGAATTTATGGAACTTTTAACTAAGAAAAATATTAAGGACTAAACACCACTTCAAATATTATTCATGGACAAAATTGCAAATTTTCAAATTTAACGTTCTTTTTACTTCCAAAAAAAGTAAAAAGAGAGAGAGAGAGAGAGAGGGAGAGGGAGTAAAAAAAAAAAAAAAAAAAAACCAACTTTAACGTTCTCAACTGCCAAAGGTCCCAAAGGCCAAAGAAGTGTGATATAGATGAACAAAGAGGCAGCCTCATGAAAACCACCACACAAATTGCACTTCAGTGACTATTACTCACACCCGTGACAGATAGAGCTACAGTTAATTTTCTTTTTTAAAATAACAAAAGTTTTTTCATAAGATTTTTCTCTTTGCTAGCCCCATGGATATTCAATTGTAGCACTTTTATCCCAATATTTATTTTTAAAGATCTAACTACTCCATATTTTTTTAAATACATAGTTTTCTTTTCAAGTTTTTATAAAATTTAACAACATAATCACTAAAAAAGCAAAAAATAAAACTAAAATCTTAAAATTAAATTCAAGCTGTAATACATTTTGTTTATTTTTTGTGTTGGCGTTTCCCTTTTTACTTTCTTATTAAAAATTAAAACTTCTAACACACATTAATATTGTAAGAGTGTAAATAATAGGACATGGATGAAGATACGGTTACATTCGATTTAAAGGTTAATTTTAACCCTATATCCGCCCCACCTCATATGAGTATATAATATCTCCATACCCGCTCAAATACCATCCTAATGGAGTCGTTAAGTAAAGTGAGTGATTATGCCAAGATTTTTAAATTTATGGGGTAATTCGTAATTGTCAAAACTAAAGTGTTTTTTTACTCATTAAATTGTCAAAGGACGAATAGAATAGGGACATCGGTGCAAAAAAGCTTTTTTATTTTATTTTATTTTATTTAATTCACCCTTTTCGCTTTCATTTCATCTTGGTCGAAGCTTCCCAAATGGTCTTTGACTTGCAGGTGTAGAATCCTTTACATGCCTGGTGTATATGCTCTCTCTCTCTCTCTCTCTCTCTCTTCTTTTTTTATAAATCAATTTCCTACCAACTCGTCACATTATTACAACTCAACGCAACCTGTCTTTTGGAACCGTCTTTTAACTTCTTCAATGGAAGTCCAAACCACTCTCCAATCATAAATCTCTGTTCCTACGAGGAACATTTTCTGCTTCCCTGTAACTGCAACGCCAACATTGTTGATCCGAACTTCAACTTCGTATCTGGGTATATGCTCTTTTTTTTTTTTTTTTTTTTTCTTGGTTTCATTTGGTGAAGAAATTTGATCATCAGTGACCAAAGAAGTCTTACGGTAGAGACCCATTTGAGCTTGTGGGTCTTCATTAATTACAGCTCTTGATTTTTCATGATTTGTTCTTGTTAATCTATCCGAAGAGTTAAGTTTCTCTGCCATTTGTCTTAGTTGATTTGTTTAATTCTTGATTTGTAGTTCATTTTTACCATATTTACATCTCAAAGTCTCCAACTTCCCATTATTCAGTTCCTTAATTTTACTTGAAAAGTTCCTTATGACCTTATTTTGTATGTCCATACATGAATTCCAAGTAAAAATTTAACGTTTAGAGCAATATCCAGCCATTTTCTGCAAGAACCCATGTGTTAGTGTGCTTAAACCATAGGCATCAATGTCAATTCTATGTGGCTTCCCTCTCCTAGAGTGTGTTTATTGTCTGGCATGTGCCCGTTGGGCTTGGAAACGATGTCTCCATACAGCAGGCCATGACAGTGAGACTTGGGGTCTTGCCACTCTCGAAGAATTCGAGCCCGTTCCTCGCCTTTGCCGATATATTCTTGCCGTCTACGAAGATGATATTCGGCAACCTCTCTGGGCGCCCCCAGAAGGTTATGGCATCAATCCAGATTGGTTGATCCTGAAAAAGACTTATGAAGATACAAAAGGGCTAGCGCCTCCTTATACATTGTATCTTGATCATGATCATATGGACATAGTTCTTGCCTTTAGGGGCCTTAATATGGCAAAGGAAAGCGATTACGCGGTTTTGCTGGATAATAAGCTGGGAAAGAGGAAATTTGATGGGGGGTATGTTCACAACGGGCTATTGAAGGCTGCGGGATGGGTTTTGCATACAGAACTAAATGTTTTGAAGGATTTGGTGCTGAAGCATCCACATTATACTTTGACTTTTGCTGGGCACTCTCTGGGATCAGGTGTAGCGGCATTGTTAACGATGTTAGCAGTGCAAAACGGGGATAAGTTGGGAGATATTGATCGGAAGAGAATCAGGTGCTATGCCATTGCACCTGCCCGGTGTATGTCCTTAAATTTAGCCGTTAGATATGCAGATGTCATCAACTCTGTAGTGCTTCAGGCAAGTTCTTGATCAATTATTTATTTGGTATTGTCATTTCAATTGGCAGGATTCTAATTCGATATGTGTATTGTGAAGCCTTTGAAATTCTTTATGCTTGTTGGTGATGTTGGAAACCAGAAAAGCAGATATTTTAGAGGGGAACCTGTGGAAGTTTTATCCATGATGATTTCCATGACACTTGCTAAATGAAAGAAACATAGTTTCACAGTGATTCATCTTTTAGATCTGCATAAAAGAAGCCCTTTCTGCTTATGATACTTTTCGTTTGGGGAATAATTTCGGACATTTAAACATTTTATTCAAAATTAGCTGCAATTATGTTCTTTAGAGTTGATTGTGATTTTTACACTGATCAGGATGACTTCTTACCTCGCACAGCCACACCTTTGGAAGACATATTCAAGTCACTTTTCTGGTAACGTTGCTTCCACTCATCCTTTTCAGTTATAGCTCTGATTTAGATGATAGGTAGTTGACTTTATTCGCATTGGTACCTATAGAAAGAAAAACATCTGATGCATTCCATACGCTGCAGAAGGAATTTTCATATCAAATCAACAATGGTGTAAATTATAATTGATCTTTACGGAAATGGGAAGCTTGGTTACCAAAAGGCTTAGACTTGTTTCATTGAAAAAACTACAGCAGTATCTTTGAGGTTATTTCACAAGTTGTCGATGTTCCCACATCTTTATAAATCGTGATTCTCTTCATTTAACAGTTTGCCGTGCCTACTATGCCTAAGATGCATGAGGGACACATGCATACCAGAAGAGAAGATGCTCAAAGATCCAAGGAGACTGTATGCACCAGGCCGCCTCTATCACATTGTTGAGAGAAAACCTTTCAAGTACGTACCATTGTGCTTATAATTTGTCATATTTTCAATTACCTGATGACCTCCATGTCACTAATGAATAGCCTGTAGCGCAGCTTAAGTCTCTACTTTTATTTTTTATTTTTTTTCGAAGTTTGTGTTTCTTTTTCGGAATGGCCGTGATCTAAAATTTTACGCACAGTTGCAGGGTTTAATGGCTGTAATGTTTTGGCATTAAAGATATGGTATAATGGCTCATGGTGTCCAATTGATTGCCGTACTTTAATGGTGTATGTTTGGTTCCAATGTTCAAATCTTCAAAGAGATGCAAACATAAATTAGTCTTTTCCTTTCCCCTCACGGCCTCACCCGCACATTAGAGCACATGTTTTCACTCTCTGTATGATTTTGTAGTAACCTGATCGTTCTGATATTTGTATTCCATATTTACATAGATCCAAGATGTTGAATGCTCATTAAAGTTTTAGTTGAGTCCTGGACATTATTGTTCAAATACATTAGTTCAGCTGCACAAGTCTGTAGTTTTCTGGCTTCTTATGTAGTGGAGAAAGTTGCTCAACAATTGGATGGTGGAAATTTTGTTTTACAGGATAGGAAGGTTTCCCCCAGTCGTAAGGACGGCAGTGCCAGTAGACGGGAGGTTTGAACACATAGTACTTTCTTGTAATGCCACTTCTGATCACGCCATCATTTGGATAGAGAGAGAAGCCCAAAGAGCCTTAGATGTAAGTCTTATATGTCTCTTAAGCAAGATTTAGACTACTTAATCACTTTTCCTTTTCATGTTTTATCTTACTCTTGTTTACATGCTATCTTCGCCACGTTGCCTTGTAAATAAGAAAAGCATAGATTCTTTGGAAAAAGGAAGAGGAAACAGAAAGAAAGAAGGGATATCTAAAACTTATGAGAAGGGCAATCCCTAAACAGACTACTTTTATGCGTTGATCTAAATTTTGCATACTTTTTCACTCGACTACAGATAATATTAGAGAAAGAACATATCATGGAGATTCCAGCAAAGCAAAGGATGGAACGGCAAGAGACATTAGCCAAAGAGAAAAGCGAGGAGTATAGGGCTGCGCTTCAGAGAGCGGTTACGCTTGCCGTGCCTCATGCTTATACGCCTTCTCCATACGGAACCTTTGACGACGCGCCTTGGGACAACTCGCCTGAATCAAGTGGAGAATCTTCTTTCGGATCATCCAGGAAAACCAGGGGCAGAGAAACGTGGGACGAACTGATTGAGCGTCTCTTTGACAAGGATGAGTCCGGTCGCATTGTGTTTAAGAAGTCATATAGCAGGGATTGAGGGTAGTAGATTGGGGGCTAAACGTGGAGAAAAAGAGAATATTAAGTTTGCAGAGAATAATGTATATTCATTGATTCATTTTGTACTTTGCTTTTTATTTTGAGTTGAGGTTGTGATATTGTAATGACAGATTTTGTTCTCTGCATTGTATTATTATTGGTGTAGATTTATGAAGAGTTTATTAGCATATAATGCTTGAACCGAGCTACAACTTGAACCAAAATTTAGTATGAAGGTGAAATATTTTGGACACCCATTTTGTAATAGGAAATTTGGCTGTGATTGCAAATTTGTCACTGATTTTTAGCAGCCAAAACCCCCTTCAAAATTTTTATTAAAAAAAAAAAATAGAAAAAACAATTCCTAATGGATTTTTTTGACAGGTAATTGGTTTACACAGTTTTTGTTTCTATAGTTATGATATAATATGGCAATTTAATGTACTACAATAATTTCACAATTAGACTTGTGTTGATTTCAATTCTTCTTACCTCTTTGTTTGAAAAACAATATTTATATAGATACATGCGTGTAAATTATCTTTTTTTAAAATATTTTTTAATAAATGTCTAAAATTTTGTAAAATTAATAAAGCAGCCGTTTTTTATCTTTCACGTGTAATTGCCAGTCATTTTTCTAAATAAAAAATAGATATTTTTAAAATGATCTATTTACCTAATTCTCCAATATATAATGTTCTTACTATATAATTCTTTTTATATTCTTTTCCGGCCTTGTGGGAAAAGAAAAAAGAAAACAATATTCCATGCTTGGGAACTACCTCTCGTGTAAAGATTGTATGACAAAGTGCACGAGAAAAAGCAAGCTCTTAGGCCTTAGGCAAAAAATAAAAATGAAAAATGAAAATGAAAAAATAAAATTAAAATAAAAAAGAGTTATTTCATTCATTCTCTTGGTTGGCAGGCAGCAAATTTCACGCTCGATTGGAAAATTTGCCTTGCCCATCTCCGTCAATCAACAATGGCTTCCCTTCTCTCTTTCTTTCTCCATTTGGCGGTTTCTTTTTCTTCCTTCATAGGCTGTTCTTCCGAAATGTAAGAAACCCATCTTTTCATTCTCTCACTGCCTCTGTATCAGTATAACTCCCTCATGGCATTGTAGATTTCGTTGTTAAGTTTGCAATTCAATCCTGTTTACTCAGTTTCCGTTCTGTTCTTATGTTTGCTTGATTTCATGGGTATCAATAAATATTTCGGAAATCTCATTAAATTATAAGTTAGCTTTGAAATTCTTGGAGTTCTTGATCTGGGTTCTTTACAATGCTGTGAGTTTTTGCCTATAAAAGGTGTTTTTTCATATCTTATTCTTGAGTTGTATTATTCATTAATATGAGTTGCTGAGTTTACAAGTTATGATGCCTTTTGTAGTTTTTCTTTTCCTTGAATTCTTCATTTATTTCTTGGTAACTTTTTGGTATTGATATATTTAGTAGCCGGAAGGAACTAAGGAGTAAGGAAGTTAACCACGACACCAACACGAAACTGAGCTTTCCGGTTCATTCCAACGTAATTGACCCATCGCGGGTTGTCCAGCTCTCTTGGCGACCAAGGTCAGGTACAATGATGAGTTTCTCATTTGATGCTTGTCACTTGTTTACATTTCAGGGTTAGTCTCTTCAGTCTACTGTGAAGGATCGGGTTTTGCCCTGTAACATGTAGAAATAAGCGATGTGACATAAAATTTATTATATTAGGATACCTTGAGAAAGGTGTAACATCGGAAATTAAGTTACAACCCTCTTTTTCTACATGTTACATGTGGGATCCGTCCTTCTTAAAGGTTTAAGCGTTTGTTATGTTTCATACACAAAAAGGGTTGATATTTTTAGCATCAGAAGCTTTTTTGCATAGATAATATGAAGATTCTGAGTTTGTTCTTCGTGACATAGGGTGTTCTTGTATCAAGATTTCCTATCAGATGAAGAGTGTGACTACCTGATTTCTTTGGTATTACACCGTCCCATGTTGCCTTGCTTTCGATATCTTGATTGTCTATGTTTTGGACAGCTCTTTAACGCATACCCTTTTGGCTTAGGCACATAAAAGAAATGAAAAATCTTCAAGTGATGTTAATGGCTTAGAAGATGTCATCACAAAAGGGCAGGTAAATGACTCAGAAACTCAAACTCCTGAAGACCTAGTTAAGTTTTCATGCCTTTTTTATTTCCTTCCCAAGATTTTTCTTAATCAAACTTGAACAGGAAAAAAAAAAAGAGAAAAAAGACGAGTTTCACTTTCACAAGTTTTTCATGCTTTACTTATTCTTTAAGTTGATTTTGAAGTTCACACTGAACAGTAGGGGACAACTTATCTGCTATAGCAGAGTTGTTCGGCATCTGCTCTCTCTCGTGGGGGTTGGCCCCACCCCAGCACATGAGGTCGGAATGGCCTACTCTATGATCGAGTGTAGAGCTCAGCTACGGGATGCCGCTCAGCATTTTTGATAGATTTATACAACACCATTGTTTTTAAAACTTAAAATCCATGAGCTGATTTTTAGATTAACACTTAGTCATCACTCATCTCATGGTTCTTGCTAACATACTGATACTGCCGCTAGACGCCTGGACCTTTGTGGTTGCTAGTCTCTGGCATGAGTTTTATTTTTGACAATAACTTCTCAATTTTCCAGGATGAGGTAGTTTCAAGGATTGAGGAAAGAATTTCAGCTTGGACTTTCCTTCCTAAAGGTATTTTCCCTCAATGCCAGTATTTGTGGTCTTTCATCTTCAATTTTCAAACTGGCTGTCTTGTTTTATGCACCTTTCTGATTCAGTATTATGTATATTTTTCCTTCAAGAGAACGGAAAGGCTTTGCAGGTTTTGCGTTACGAGAATGAGGATTCTAAAAAGAACTTCAATTACTTTGGTAATAGTTCATTAATGCAACAAAATAAGCATTTGGTTGCAACAGCTGTCTTCTATCTCTCAAATGTCACCCGTGGTGGTCAGATTCTATTCCCAGAATCAGAGGTGAGAGGAAAACTATCTTCAAACATGGAACAATTATATTCATCTCAATTGGAAAAAGTTGACAACTCGAAAAATATAAAGTTAGCAATGTTGCTAACACTAAAACATATTTCAAAATTGTTATTCCACATATCAGCAACATTGACAACATTAGCGACGTTGCTTACCCTTTTTATGTTCAAGCTGTGTTATTCTCGCAAGTGGGACAGTTTTTCTCAAAATCAGTATACTTAAAATGTTACAGGTGAATGGCGATCTTTGGTCTGATTGTACAAAGAGGGATAACATCCTAAGACCAGCTAAAGGCAATGCAATTCTGTTCTTCAACATCCGTCCTGACACAACTCCTGACCCGAGCAGCTCCCACGCAAGATGCCCTGTGCTAGAGGGGCAAATGTGGTGTGCCACCAAACTCTTTCACGCAAAAGCCATTGGTGGAGAAGATTCCTCACTCAAATCAGATGACGGTGAATGCTCCGATCAGGACGAAAATTGCCCCCGGTGGGCTGCCACGGGAGAGTGTCAAAGAAACCCCATCTTCATGGTTGGTTCCCCTGATTATTACGGGACATGTAGGAAGAGTTGTGGCGTGTGTGCTGACGGGCAAAACTCGAAAGCAAATTACTAAATTCCTTTTTCTCTTTCCTAGTTCATATAGCAAATGAGCTAGCAACTACTAGCCATTCCCTTTGACCAGCTCATACACATAGTACTCGAGTGAAAACAGTTATATTTTCTTCTATGCAATAATATTCTCCTTTTGGAATTGCTTTTTTTCGACTCTGGCATGTCCATGGATCATTGTTCAAAGGTAGGTTCCTAATCAACAGAAGACACAGCGAGTTATATTATTATCGAGGATTTTGATGTAGCCCATATCAAAGATTCAATTTTCATTCTTCAAATCAGAATCATGTTAGATTATATAAAACATGATAATTTAACGGAACATGACATAAATACTACGGTCCGTAAAATCAAATTAAGTACAATTTTGAATCATCAAATCACATCAGAATCAAACCACACTAATAAACTTGACGAAGATCTAACATCACAAGAGCCTCGAGGTAACATCACAAATGATAGTGAATTGAAAATTGCGCTAAAAAAAAAAAAAAGAAGAAAAGGAACACTAGAAATTGAAAAGTTTATTGAAGAACAACTGTAACTAAACATGAGGAATCAAAAGAAGCTTTGATAAAGAGATCAGTCTGAAGCAAGTTTATTATTGGGATTTATTTGGTGCTGATTCTGGAGATTGGAGGGGTGGGTTTCTTTAAGGAACATGAGGATTTAAAGGCCTCAATATGGGACTGGCACTTGAAATAGTCTCCGTTGTTCTCTTCCAAGCATTTCTTGAGGGCTTCAACGTCGCACGCCGATATCTTCTTCTTCGCGCTGTTGTTGTTGTTAGCCTCCATCGTTTCCAACCCAATTCTCGATTCAGAGTTGAGCTTCAGAAAAACGACAATTGAATTGTTTCTGTTTTGTTGCCAGTCCGTTTGGCTGCTGGGAAAATACACGACTTTTTGCTAATACCGGGTGAGCTGCAGCGTCTTGTCGTTTCATGTCAAAATTATGGGATCGTCTATGTTTGAACGTCATGTCGTTCGAAGTCTCAGGGTGCGCTCGCTGTCGTTCACTTGTAGAACTACATGTCGTTTCCCTTTGTGAATTGACGAACCCGTTTATTAGCTTTTCCGTTGGAAGATTCGATGAAATGGGAGTGAGAAAAATGGTAAAATGATTTCTTAAAAATTTTTTTTTTTGATGATTATATTCATTATTTGTTTTTTTAGTTACGTTCCAAAATCAGAGGCATATTTACTAAAAAAAAAACAAAAACAAAAACAAAAACAAAAAAAACAAACAAACAAATAAGGGCATATTGATATGTGGTTGCCCATATAATCTAGTAATAATACTACTTTCGGATCCTTCATTCCAAAATTAAAAAAAAAATTTAAAATTTAGAAAAAGAAAAGAAATTAGATAAAGGATTTTTAATATTTAGAAAAATAACCTTCAAATAATAATTTATCATCAATAAAAAATACACATTATCACTTTCAAAAAAAAAAAAAACACATTATCCTTAATCAATCTGATGTTCAATGAATTAATCCTTAATTAATTATTTTAAGAAATGATCATTTTATAAAAATTTTATTTATCTATTAAAGAATTTCTTTAAAAAATGTCGTTTATCCACATATCCCTTTTCTAACAAATAGATTTAGCCACGTATCCCTTTTCTAACAAATAGATTTAACAAGCATCTTTTTTTTTTTTAAATCATATTGTTTATAAAAAAAAAACATATTTTCTTCGTATTGTGATGCTTTTTTTAACTAAAAGTGTAAAATTTTGGTATCTATTTTTTATAATAGAAAAATTCTAAACAGAAAAAATTCCATTAAACTCATCAAGAAAACAAATGACACCATAATCTTTTAATATGAACGTATCGACATTTAAAGGAGAATACATATCTTGAGGTCCGATAAGGAGAATTTTAACTCCAAAATTATTTATTAAAAAAAAACGTTTCCCCTTTCAGAAAATAAAACTTTTGTCCTAATTTCTTTTAGGTATTTAATTTTTTCATTTTAAAGACATTTCCTTTTTTTCTCCTTTTTCCCATTTACGCAATAGATTTTTTTTTCCCCCCCTCTGAAAAGTTCCATGGAGCGTTACAGAAGCGCCAGGTTAGCAAAATTTGAAAAGCCCCCCCTCAGCCGACAACGGCTACTTGGAAAATAATACCAGAATCCCCAATCTTCCTCTGCAAGCAGACCAGACTCTCTTACGACAAAAACTATTTTAAAATCCCCCCTAATCAAAACTTCTCGTCTACATCCATTGCAAGATCCTCCTGACCTCCAGTTCTTGACCAAATCTTCCATGGCTTTGTGCTCTTCCAATCTCCCCGACCGCGCCATCAACACCGCCGCAACGGGCTCGAATCCGTCACGAAAGGTTCGACTAGTAGCCAAAGTCAGGGACTTCACTGATCAAGAAGCTGACTTACCAAGCGGATTTTCTTGGATCTCCGTCAACAAGCCCAACGGAGAGGCTTCTGAGCCTGTCACGGTCTCTTTCGCAGACCAAGCAGCAAGGTACACTTGATTCCGGCTTTGCTTACATTCTCGAGAACGTGAAAATTGTAGTTTTTTGTTTGGTTGCTGAGAAAAGGTCCAGAATTCTGACATTTGGTTGAAAGAAATGAAAAGAGGGAAAAGAAAGTTTGAATTTGGTGTTAATTTTAGTTTAATTTAACCCTTAAATTAAGCTACGAAATTAAAGAGACAAAGGATTTTTTACTCTTTATGGACGTTTCATTTTATGTTCGGTCTGTGTTTTTTGAGCTTTTACATTATTGTTTCTGTGTTGCAAGAACCTTTTTTTTTTTTTTGGTGGTTATTTTATAGTATTTTCCCTCTCTTTTTTAAAGTTAATTTTTCATTGCGTCCGAAGAAATAACATTTTTACTTTCTACACAGTCGTAAAGATTCCTGTGAAGTGGACTACTGCTATGAACAAAATGAAGATAATGAGTCGATTTTTTCACGAGAAGTGAAACCTTTAATTTCCGGGGTTCTTGATGGCTGTAACGCCACCGTAATTGCCTATGGAGCAAGAGGCAGTGGAAAGACTTCCCTAGTTCAGGTGGGTTCAGGTCTCCTTTTTTTTTTTTTTTTTTTTTGCCCCCTTATTTATTTATTTATATATTATTTATGAATATTAGTCCCAGCATTATTTTGTATGGTTGAATCATTCTTATAATTAACAAAATACCACTCAACTTTGAAGGGTTCTTTTGAGAAGCCTGGATTGGCAGCACTTGCAATGGCTGAAATTCTTTCGGTGGCGGAGGAAAACGGGAAGTCAGTCACCATGTCTTTCTATGAGGTTTATCAGGATCGTGTTTGTGATCTGTTGGATTCAAAGCAGCAAACGGTTTTAGTACTGGAAGACAAAGGAAAAATTCAACTTAAGGGACTTTCTCGGGCAAGTTATTTGGTCCTTTGATTTGTTTGGAGTATGGAAAACTATAGTTCAACCTATGTTACATTTTTATGATGTTTCATTTTGCTCATGTTCCAGGTTCCAGTGAAATCAATTTCAGATTTTCAAAGGTTATATGTTGGATTTGGTTCGCGTAAACCAGCACAAAAGGGAGCAACGGAGCTTCCCCGTAGGTGCCACAAGGGCTTAATAGTTCACGTATCATCTCCCAATGAAAAGTTAGATACTCTTGCTACGGTCAAGATGAATTTTGTTGATTTAGCAGGTTGTATATTCTAACCACATCAGAATTGGCTATCACTTCTTGAGGTTTTTCTTTTCTTTGCTCATTTTGTTATGGATAAATAAAGTTTAAACCTTGCTTCATACTTCCTTTATCAGGTTATGAAGATGTTCGAAAAAAGAGTGGTGAAGTTCTACATTTTCAAGTGCAGAGTAAAGTCAACAAGTCTGTATATGCTTTGTTGAATGTTGTTCATGCTTTGAGTTCCAATGAAAGGCATGTCCCGTATAGAGAAAGCAAACTGACACGCATATTACAAGATTCCCTTGGAGGAGCCAGCAAAGTTTTGTTGGTCGCTTGCTTGGTGAGGCTTTTCTCTAAGTTTTATTCTTTTGGTTCATGGGTTTTCAACCTTATCTTTGCTTTAAATGATATATGTTAGTTTACCAATTCTCTGGTTCTGATACCATGTTATAGTTTACCAATTCTCCTAAAAGCTTAAGCTATTAGGAGTTGGGCCAACAATAGTTTTATATTTCAACAATATAACAATTCGTGTTTGAATTGTAGAACCCAACATTGTGTCAAGACTCCCTCAACATGATAAACTTGGCATCTCGCTCTTGTCAAAAGATCAGTCGGCCTATCTTCGACTCAACAAAGAAGATTCACAGTGTGACTAGACCAATGGCAGTTTCATCAAAGAAAAGTCACATACCTAGGACTGTTTCTGCTACTGCAAGGAAACAAACTAGCTCGCGAGTTCCTCTTTCGGAAAAGAAAGTCAATGTTGGTACAACCTTTTCTGTGAAAGGAAGGTACTTACGAAGATTCATTTTGTATTCTGATTTCAATACTCTAAATCTTTATATCCCTTCAACAAGATTGATGTCTGAATTAAAGCTTTGGTTTTTTTTCTTTTGTAAGGAAACTATTTGACGAAGCTGGTGATTCGAGTCCATCAGACAAGGTACTGATCTTATTTTCGTTCCCATCAAAATAGAGAATGCCATATGTTTTATCTTTATTTATTTCTTCCCAAGGCAGATAGGTTCAATCGTATTAGACCAAAAAAAAAAAATCTCTCACATAATTTTGTGAAATCTTAATGCAGGTAAGTTCGGTGTTGGACAAAGTCACGAATGTTGAGACTGTGGCAAAAGAAGAGGTGAGGTTTTGGAGAGTTTTCATTAATTTGGTTTTTATAAATCATGCTATGAAAAAATTTTAGCTTGGCTTTGATAATAATGCCATCTTTTTTTTTTTTTTCCGTCCGTAGGGAAAGCCCGTTGAAAATATCACTGATATCACAATGTCAGAGGTAATTTGATTCATTTTATAAACTTGTTTTTCTTGAAGATGGCTTAAATTTGAAACGTGTTGCTGACATCAACTGAATGTTTAATGCAGGAGAACACATTACCGGTTGTTCTTGAGCACACAGAACCTACTTTTATAGTCGAGAAGGTAATAGACTGTTGCAGCAAGAAGCAACCTTAATTATGCAATTGGTTTTCTTAAACGTAAATAAGCAATATTTTGGAGTTTCTGATGGAGGTTAATTGGTTTCCCATTCAGGACAATCAAATATCAAAGTCTCAAAATTCGCAAGTTTTTTGCTCAAAGACTGATGAAATGACTCACAAGCCCGAAAGTGCACAATTTACTCCCACAGTGGGAAAGGTAAAACACTGCAGAACAAAAGCACCAAAAAAATGTCAGATGTGCCAAAAATATAACTTAATGATACTTTTTTTCCAGGATGTTTCGGAGTATGGGAAGGATCCCCCTGAGGAAGTTACTCCTTGTGTTGATGTCAGCATAGACACAAAGTCATTGTCTCTTGCCCAAGAAGGTTGGTTATATTGATGTGAACCTTGAAACCTGAGTTGATATTATTAGATGTGAATTTATTCAACTTACGGGGTATGCCTTCATTGTTTTATAGGTCAAATCATTGCAAAAGATAACAATAGCTCACTGGTCGACGACGATAAATCGCCACCAATAAGTGCGAGACTGCGAGAATTAACCAACAGCATGAGGGCCCTTTGTTCTGCAACTCCATTTTCTTTGAAGACAGCAGAAAATGATGATTCCGCATTGGTCTCTACTAATATTCTGGAACCAAAAACTCCAGTTGTTGAACATGGTGCAATGACGGCGGATAGATGGAATTTTAAAAACGTCAATAGCCCTTGGGAGACATTTAGCACCCGCAATTCTGGGATGAAGGTACGACTATGACCTCACCATTCTATTCACCCAAATAATTCCATGAATCTGTCATTAATATTGTTTTGTTGTTGCAGAACTCTCTTGTCCAAGATTATTTGAGGTTTCTAAATACAGCTGAGAAGTAAGTGATCTACTTCAGTTTCTAATAGAAATAGTTTTTTCCAATTACTCAGTTTTTAGTAGTATGTTTGTTGAACATGCCTACTCAACAAGGCTAACATCTTTTTTTCACCTTTGATTTTTTTATTTTATTTATTTTTTAATCATCAGGGAAGACTTGAAAAGATTAAAGGTAAGAAGTATTTCTTTTTCCCCAAATAGAATATATAATTCGTTGTTTCCTTGTCATAATTTATATGTCTCTTAATATAGGGGATTGGAGAGAAGAGAGCAACATACATCCTTGAAATGCGCGAAGAATCTCCAGAGCCCTTCAAGAATGTAAGTACTCTCCGTAATAGTAGAATAACTATACATACATACACGGAGAAAATTGTGGTGGTAACTAAAAAGGCTTTTTTTTTTTTTTTTTTTTTTTTTTTGCAGCTTGATGATTTGAAACATATTGGTCTTTCAGGGAAGCAGGTACCTTTTTTCATTCCAACTTTTTGTTCTTTTTTTTTTTTTTTTGTGCTTCCTCCCCCCCCCCCCCTCCTTATATGTAGTAATTGTTAGAATTTCTTCTCTTCTAGTTTTCCTTTTTCGTGATATTTGGAATCATGCATTAACTATAATTCTTGTATTTGTACTCAGATTAAGGGCTTGATGAAAAAGGAAGTCGGGGGATTTTTTGATTAGCCAACCAATCAGGATTTCCTGCTTAGGAAATGATACTTTATTTGTTGTTTTTAATCTGTAGATTTTCTGTAATGCAAGACATTTCTTCATGTGGCAATATGAAGTTGCCTTGCCTTGTTACTCGACGTTCTTTCTCTCTGTGCACGCCTGCACATATCTGAGACCAGTTTTATTATGGACTAAAAGTTTTTGAGTGGAAAATAAAATATAACAATATGAAGAGATACATTCAACAATGGCCGGAAAAAATTGATGCAAATATCTAGAGCTCATAAAAAAGTGATACATTAGACATTATAGTGAAGCAAGGCTTGCATTTCTGGTATTATAAGCCGTATATTTCGTGCTCTATTATTTACATTGTTAGTTGCACTTGCTGTGAGAACCCGCCATGGCCAACATCTACGTCTCACTCTACGCCTACTGCGCTCTCGGCTCTCTACTTCTTCTAGCTGTCTTGAAAGTAGCTCTATCCTCTGACGGAGTCCCACAGCCCTGCTGTCAGCTAGCTCTAGGGACTTCTCTGCTGCAGCTTGGGCTGCCATGGCTGTAGCTGCTAGTTCGTCTTTCAGCTTTAGTTTGCTATTTGATATCTCTAAAGCAGCCTTAGTTTTCTCTAATTCTTGCTTCAGAATGGCAACCTAATGAATCAAAAATTATGTTGGAGAACCCAAAAAAAAAAAAAAAAAGTGAATCTCTGACTGATGAAAATGCTGAGACAAATTGCAAATGCAAAAAAGCAAGGATTTTTTTACCAGTTTGTCACGTTCTCCCATCTCAACTTTTGCAGCTTCAACTTCTAACTCACAAGCTTCCCTCCATCTTGCAACCTCTGCTTCAGTTTCTTTTATCTCGATCTCGAGTTCCTCAACCTTCCAACGATAAAACGAGGGGAAAAGTTAGCAAGAAATGGCATATTCCTGGGGATGTAAACTGCTATAGCATGTTTTAATTAATCAGGTAATTACACTCTGAGCCAACACCCTCTCTCTGCCTTCTAACTCCTTGATGTACAGCGTGTTTTCTGCAATATCTCGAGCTTGTTTCTCCGTAAGACTCTGCAAGCGCTCAGTATCTGACCTGACATAGAACTGATGTTAAGACGAGAGTAATTGAAAAACCACGTTAAAGATGTACTAAAAAGTGTTTGTCACTTAAATTGAACCATTCTTGACTCTTGAGCAATCAGTCTAAAGATGGGATACCTTGATTCTTCCAAAGATCTCCTCAACTGAGCGATCTCGATCCGTAGATTCTTCATAATCCTCTCCACAGTAGATGCCTGGTAAGAACAATTACAAGTAAATAGTTATCCTTTGGCAGGACATGGAAAGAAGGATGTTGGCTAAGCAAAAAGAAGAACATATCAACATACCAGACTAACAACCTCCTCTTCACACTCGCTACTATCCGACTTGGCATCTGAAGAACTCTCCGAGGATTGCTCAGCATTCCCACCTCCCATCATAAACCTGAACCCAACTCTCTGCAGACCTCTCTCGGCAATCTGTAGAAGGGCCACTCTCCTGTGCTCGCTAGTCCCCTTCAACCTCCTCTCCACAGCTTCCTTCTCCAACAAGGCAACTCTCAGCAAATTGTTGATGTCTCTATTTTCCTCTGTCAAACTCGCCACACTGTTCTCCAGTTCTCTCTTCTCCTTTTTCCTCATTTCTTTGTACTCATTCACCTTCTCTTCAGCCTCAGCGGAAAGCCACGTGATCGTCCTCAATTCTTCGCTCAATTCTAATTCCGAACTTATCAAATCGCTCTCTTTTATGCCATTAAGATTCTTTTCTCCGGCCACATTATTGATGATCCTACACAAGCTCTCCTTCACAGACCTCACCGAGTCCAAGAATTTCAACAAAGAGTCACTGCTTTGTTCTCTTGCAATTTCGAGTCCTTCAATCTTTTCCCTGAAAATCTCCACTTCCTTTTCAAGCCCCTCGATATTTGCCGTCAACTCATCTTCTTTTTCTTTCGTAGATGATTCGATCTCGCGGACTCTATCTAGAAGAGAGTCCTTTTCGCTTGAGATTTCGCCTACGACGATGATCAAATACGCGGTCTGAGCAACAGCCACATCTCTCTCACGGCGGAGGAGATTCAAGGTTTCTTCCATGGCTGACGACTCCAACAAGAGAGCATCGTGAGATTGGCGTAGAGATTCGTGCTCGGCGCGGAGATCATGGTCTGAGAAGTCTCCAAGAGATTGCGAAGAAACTACAACATCTTCTGGGAGTGTTTCTGAGAGATTCTCCATGAGTAAAAGAGTATTAGATGAGCAGGAATTTCCATGGACAGAGTCTGAGTGGCAAGGGAGAGAGAGGAGTTTTTGAAAACTACCAGTCAATGGAATAGTCGTGGGAGGGATGGTTGAGTTCTGTTTGGTAGGATTATATTCACGTGCATGAGATTTCCGTATCTTTTGGTCATCATCCTTCTTTGGACTTGTGGGTACAGTATAAGCTAATCCTGGACGAAATCTCTACTTATTTTATGGTAGAAAAAGGAAAATAGGTTTTTTTTTTTTTAATATTTCTGATTAAATAATATACATTATAAAAATGTTTGAGGTAAATCACGATAAATAATATTCTTACAAAGCAGGCGTCACAGAGATGCGAACAAAGCAATCTGCAGCTCTCGATCATAGGAGCTATAGTTTGGTTAGAAGGACGAGGGAAGACTGCTTGCCATGCATGTCACTACCTCTCATTATGCCCCGGCCCATGATTAAGTAGTCTACTTCAAATGTAACATTTTCCATGTAGGATGCGTAGTAGCTGTTGTCACAGAGAAAGCGCCGATTGATCAATTCGTGAGGTAATGGTTTACGCATTACTGGTTCCTAGTACCGATTGAATAGCTTTTCTTGGCAAAAATAGCTCTATTTGAACTAGTTGAAGCGGTAGTCCCATGCTTTTAGGGAATAATCTCTTTATTATTTTTGTCTTTCTCACCTGCCGGTTAGTTGGAGTTTGGATTGAATCGACTCGGGACAAAATTATTTTAAAAGTGTTCTTGTAAATAAAACTTACGTGATAAATATCAAATTTATGAAAAATAATTTATCTACAAAACATATTTATGACAAGATTATCTTAAAAAATTATTGTAAATAAACAATTTGTAATAATTATATTATAAAAAATACTAGGAAAACCAATTCTAATATCAACTTTTGAATACCAACTTATATGACGTATGAGTTGTCGTTCTTTTATTGAGAAGTGTCTAAAATACTACCACATCAATTAAATCTATCTATCAATAAAAATATGACATATAAATTGATACTCAAAAAATTGAGATTAAACCTCAAACATTTTTTATCAAAAAATTGAGATTAAACCTCAAACATTTTTTTACGAGAATTGTGTGATAAAGGCAAAATAAAACAATATCCATTGGTACTCTTTCCTTATCATACCAAACCTACATCATATAATTTTTTAAAAACGATATCATAAAGACCAAATAAAAAAAAACACCATACTGGAAAATAGAACGAGTTTCTAAAACTCTAAATTAACGTTCTGATATGTTTTGAGATTGCAGAAGACTGGCACGCCGCATACTCCGTTTTGTTTCGTTTTGTTATTGTAATGGTTCCCAACTTTTTGATCTAATGAACCAAATGAGAACTTGGATGTTGATAACCAAGTTGGTCAAGTCACAAAATGGTTTTGCCGTTCCTTGAGCAACATTCATGGATAGGTACTATTCTAGTTTGTAAAATAAATGTCCAACCAAAAATCGATTGCACAGCCCACCGTCAAAAATCTGAATTTGGCGACAAAAAAAAGCAATGCAATGCACTTAATGATTCTCAATAGTCAATTCTCCATATAGAAACAAACAAAATATTTGAAACAAAATAGTCTCCGATCAAAACGTTGCACAAACTAAATGACTTAACTAAAGAGTTGGGTTCTAAGAAATAATTCGAAAGATCTCTCATTTCTTCTTCTCTGCACCTCCACCAGCTCTGCAAACAAAATCGCAAAACAAAATGAGAGGCTGAAAGAGAAACCCCACTTTAAATTTCATTTTCGTTTTACTAAGTTAGTGATTCTACTATTCCTTGTTTCCTACCTCATCTTGCGGAGAACGTTGGACATCTCCTCACGCTTCTTCTTTGCCCTCTTGTGGGTTCCAAGCTTTCTTTTCGCTACTTTCAGTGCACGCTTGTCCTTCCCAACCTTCAGAAGCTCAGTTATTCTCTTCTCGTAGGGTGCAAAACCAGCAACTTCACGAATAACGTTTCTTACGAAATGGACCCTCTTACTGGTTTTCTACATGAAAAAATAAAAGCAGTTAAAGCACCCTGTGTTAATGCCAATCATTTCAAATCTTAGAAAACGCAACAAAACATACCCTTCAAAACCAGAATATGCCCAAATACCGAATAAAATAGCAAAATGCAAAAAGTATAAATCGTGCAACTATGATTCGAACAAATAAGACAACCCAAAACATCAGAACAGTGAACATATTGATAAACTAGAAATCAGGTAGAATCAACTTACTCCTTTGCGATCAGAGGGCTTCGGAGCCAATTCTTTCTTGGTCACGACATGACCCTTGTTCAATCCAACAAAAAGGCCCGTGTTGGGCTGCTTCGGAGCCATTACCTGGTTTAGTTTCAATTTAGTTTAGTTAAAACCAATAACAAAATTCCTTAAAATCATTGTCAAGTCAGACATATCAGTTTTAACGAGTACATCAAATAATCACAGAAACAAGTCATAAGAAAAATGAAACCATTCTTATATCCAACACAATGGAAAAGGCAAAACATATCAAACACATCTCAGAATATATATAGTTGAAAGTTCAATATTGACATTTAATCTTCAGTATACACACATTACGGAAGACTATCGTGCGGTCATATATACATATATGTCCAGCAACGAACAAACAGATCAGCTAAAATCACTGAAACAGCAACAAAAAAAAAAAAAAAACTCATTTATTACTGACACAGAGAAATCATTTCACGAACAATTACTAAAATGAAATAATCATAATACTAATTATACAGCAGGTTAACAGAACAAATCCATGGCTTAAATCGCGACATTTTTTCCTAATTACGAAACCCTAAAAGAATCGAAACAAAAGCTCAGTTTTGTCTTCGAAAGTGTGAGAAGTAACTGAAATATTAGGTAAATACAAACCTAAATTGCTGAGAAATTTCGCATAAAAACCATGAAATCCAGGATCAGGTGTTCGGACAGACATTGAAATTACGTTACGAAAGACGAAAATGAAACAAGAGCAGTTGGAAAAACCTGTTTCCGATTCTGTGCAGCTTCCAGAGGCGGAGGTGGAGAACGGTGGAGAAGACGAAAAAGCCGAAGAGAAGAGGAAGAAGCCCTAGAACTTATATATACATCATAAACCCTAGTTCTTTCTTTTTGAAATGGGCCGAGTTAGATGGACAGGAATTGATTATGGGCCTGCTCTGTGTTCCCTGGGCCGGTCTTTTTTCCTTTCCTCCTTTACGTTTGAACGACATGTAGTTTTGTGTTTCAATTGATCACAAAACTTTAGATGAAACGGCCTCTGTTTCTCGTCTGGAAGTCTGCCGTGGTTGAAGTTGGAAAAGTAAGCCAAGCAATAGAAACTATGTCGTTTTTTTTTTTTTTTTTCCTGAACGTTTGCCATGGAAAAGTCTCTTGTCGTTTACTTTATTCATCTACACTACATGTAGTTTTATGAATTTTTTTTGTCGTTTAAACTTGGAAGTAAGACATAATATAGAAACTTATGTCGTTTTCTTTTTTCTTTAATGTTTGCCATGGAAACGTTGTGTTGTGCCAGTTATTTCACGATGAAATAACATCTTGTTAGGCTACGTTTGGTTCACCATTTCTTTCAATTTATTTTTGTCTTTTTTCTGAAAAATCATTTTTTTTAGCTAGTTTCTGAAAAGTCAAACAACTGCAATCTAAATATTTCAACTAAAACTATCAACCAAACCCATGCTTAGTTTTGTTTATTTTAGTTTAATGGTCTACGTGCCCTTTTAGGCGGACTTTTGACGTCGTTTAACCGTGGAAACGTTGTGTCGTTCTTTTCACTATAAAACGAAGTATTATTCCTAATTTTGTATCGAATGAGTACATAGGACATGTCTTTTTATATGTAAAAAGTTTATTGTCGTTTATTTAAAGCCACGACATGCCTTTTTAAACAAACACCAATAAATTATTATGTATATCACATAATGTCTTTGCAGTTTTTCCATAAATCCTGAATTTGGTGAAAATCTCAAATACTTTTACAAATAAGGTAATTTGATTGCGTCAAGTCTAAGCTTTTATCATTCCTTAATTTTCAACTCCTTAATTTTTTACGCGTACAAGAATGAAAGGGCAAGTAAATCCAAAGGAAACTAATATATTATAAATGATAGTTAATGTAATGGTCCAGCCGTCTAATAAATCTGAAACATTTATTTATCACTTGTTGTAATATTGAAAATGCTAGAGACATGAATAAGAATACAAAAATGACTAAATTATAATAGAAATTAATGAACCATGCAAATAGAGAACATCTAAATACCTATACATAAAAATGATACACCATAGAATGTTTTTCTTTCCTTTTCTTTCTTTTTATTTATTTATTTTTTTTTAAAGAGATATGTAATAACAGCATATGTTAGCTTTCTCTATGTTAAGTGCAATGTTTATTGTAGCCTTAAAAAATGTATATCCCATTCTATTCTCCCTTGGGTCAAATCCAAAGCCAAAAACAAGTCTTAGGGGTTGGTGAGCTACAACCTGATAAGTGTTCAAAATATATATTGCGGTATTTATGGTAATAAGACACCGTGCATCCTTTTTTTCAAATCGTTGTATATTAAAATCGCATTGAAAATAAAAAATTTGCAAAATAGATAATTTATGATACATATTTGAAAACTTAAAAACAAAATCTTATTAATAATGAATCTTTTTCAAATCCTACAATCGTCATGTTCTAAACATAGTATTCGGTAATCTAATCGTAATAAATACATTTATATTAAAATAATTCAAACAAGGAGAATTGACAATTATTCAACTTGACAGTGCGAACCAGACCTTCGAATTAAAAAAAAAAAAACTTGACCGTGACAATTTCAATAAACCTTTTAAGAAGATGTCTTTGTTTCCTGTTTACACACCAGATATTCAAACCATAATTTAGATTGCAAGGTTCAATTTATTTATTTTTTTTAGGAAAAATTATCATTTAAATTAAAATTTGATATAAATACCAATTTCATATATGAAACAACCTTGTAATACAATAGACATAACCTTCAACTAATAATGATTCCATCAGTAAAATCTAATAAAACTCAGTAAGGAGGACATAAGTTGAGACTTGGTGACAGAAAAATTCTTCGAATTCCTTGACAATCATATAATCGAGTATGTATAAAGCTCTTTTTAAAAAAATATCTACAATTGATGGAATATTTCTATCGATCAAGAGACAATCATTCGGAGCATAGAGACTGTAATAAACTCCGCAGAGCCCTAACACTAACGGAACTCATAGATATATACTGGTAAAAAATAACTTGAAAGGAACCCACAGATAAAAATAAACTGGAGGTAAGAGAATTACATCATTTATTACAAAATTAAAATTAAAACACAAAAATAAAACATGAATATAAAATATCATCACCTGCTAAATTCTCGTCCAACGTAGGACAACCACTCTGCCACACGCCACAACTCAGAAGAAATCAATTGGCTCGATCGGAGGTAAGAGATTACCACACTAATTGTCGGATCAATAAGGTTTTGTCGAATTCCAAATTGCCGGAATCTCACCAGATTAGATCTGATCGAAAAACTCCCAATTAGGACCCTCTGACGCCATCTCCACTGAAATTACCGAACCGTCGATTATCTTCACCAGTCACAACGACGACGGCAGTGGAAGTTCTACATAAAGGGAAACCCTAATTTATGAAAATGTTGAAAGAAAAAACGGGAGAGAGAAAACTCTTTTAATCACAATTATTTCAATTTGGATTGTTTTTTATAGTTTGTTGATGGGATTTTTTTTATATTTTATTTTTTGCAAGGTTCAATTAAGTCCACATAACTTTCAAACATGAAATAAACAAAGTCTCTAGAAAAAATTTGTAAATATGGCGTGGTTTGAAAGAGTCTCACGAATTTACCTCACGAAGTTTCTTCATTTACACGTTTGCATTGCAAATGAAAAATACTATTTACCATAATAGATAAATTATTAAAAAAAATAACTTAAACATAAATTAACAATAATTTTATACGTGACTCATACATAAAATATATAATTCCAATTTTTCTGTCCTAAATTTAAGGAAAAAATAATTAAAAAAAAAAGAGAAAAAAGAGGAGAAAATTAGCTAAATAACCATTTTTTTCATCTATTAACCAACATGACACAATTTCACCATTATTAATCAACACGATGTAAATTTCAATTAACTTTAGTTTAATTTCGTATCATATTAATCTAGTATTAATTTTTTATATTATATTGATATAATGATTTTTAAATTCGTGTCGTTAAAAAAAAAAAAAAAAAGGGGACTATAGAGGTCAATTTCCAACCAAACTAATTAATACAAGGGTAAATTACTCATTTATTTCCTAAACTTTTAACTTTATGTAACTTTAATCCATAAACTTTTCTTTGTAACTAGAATGTCCCTAAATTTTTAAAA
Source organism: Ficus hirta (assembly GCA_038430175.1). Taxonomy (NCBI): domain Eukaryota; kingdom Viridiplantae; phylum Streptophyta; class Magnoliopsida; order Rosales; family Moraceae; genus Ficus; species Ficus hirta. The sequence goes on along the minus strand of CM076594.1, from coordinate 2,607,403 downwards.
TGTTACTACAATAGTCATTTTTATCAATTTTTAGATATAATCTGTTAGTCATTTGGTTCAAAAGTAATGCTAATTACGGATTCCGTTAAAAAAATTAACAGAAATGACAACTATAGCAATACTTTTAATAATTAATTATCATTTCAGCTACGAAAAAAAGATCAGAAAATGCCTCTAAATTATTAAAATATTATTACAATATCATTTCTGTTAATTTTTAAACGGAATACGTTAGGTATTTTGTCAAAAAATGATACTAACTAACAGATTCTGTCCAAAAATTAACGTAAATGATTATTGTAGTAACATTTTAAAAGTTCAGGGGTATTTCAGCTACGAAAAAAAAATTCAGAGACTAAAGTTACACAAAGTTAGAAATTCAAAAACTGACCTAGTAATTTACTTAAATACAAACTTAAATGTCGAAGTAAATAACTGATAAAGAATCAGTGATATAAATTTAGAATTGATTAAGAAATGATTGTGGTTGCATGTATAGACTAATAATAATATAACTTTATCTAAAAATATAGAATTTGAATATCTTGTTGTTAAATTTAAAATAATAATAATAACAATAAATAAGAAATAACTTTTATTATCGTGTATTTTTTGATAGGAAATTTAAAAATATTTGGTACACTTAGTATACGTTTGATGTTAAGATTTGGATTGTAAAATTTGAGTTTGGATTATTTGTGTATTAATTGAAATGTTTGAATTGTTTGAGTTAAAAAATGTAAAAATTTGAAATGTGTTCGGAAAAAATATCAATATGGAGCTTGTTTTGTTTATCTTAAAATTCTATACAATTAAGAAAAAATCATCTTATTTAGACTTATCATGTTATGAATTTTTAAAATTTAAGTTATAAAACTATATAAATAGTAAAACTAAGAGAAAAAAAAAAGATTATAATTATATAATTTAGATTATTGATCCAAAAGCATTTAAATTGTTGGTGCAGAGGCATGCTTTATTTTTAAGAATCTGCCAGGTAGACATTTCACTTGTAAATCTCTAGTAGCTCATGAACTTTCTTCATCCTGTTTACTTGGCGATTTACTTTGTTTGGTTGGTGTCTTTTCGGAGACTCTTGTGCTTCCGTTTGCCGTGGAGACTGGGGACCTAAAACACTAGAATTTTCTCCGACTGACACCAATCTCTGCTCATACAAGCTGTACCGATGGGAAGCGTCTCAGTCGCCGGAGAAGGTGAGCCAGTATTCGATGTGGAAGAGACTATATTTGTTGCCGTGGGGAAGGACCCCAAGCAGAGCCAGAGAGCGCTGTCTTGGACGGTGAACAATTTCTCCGGGAAGAAGATTTGCCTTCTCCATGTTCATCAGCCTTCTCGTCTGCTCGCAATGAGTGAGTGTTTATTGATTATATAGTCGTTTTTGTAATTCGATCACGAATTCAGTTGAAATTTTTGCCAATTTGATTTGAATCCAATTCTTCTTCGTGATAACCGATAACCTCCCGTTTGGCTCGCGAGAATCGGAGGATTCTCGACCCAATGATTTTCCGTCTGTATTGACTGAAGCTATGTTTGGTTCATGAAATGTAGGAAAAGGGAAAATCTTGGCCTAATTGTGATATATATATATATATATATATATGTTTGTGTGTGTATATTTTGCTTAATGGGAAACTAAGTTGCGATATTTTGATTTCTAATTCAATTTCACGCTGGAGTTGAAGAGAGTATCGAGTTGTTAAAGTGTTCGAGAAACTGGAGGGAAAAGAAAAAACAGTGACCGCAGAATTGGAAATGAAAACAATCTCTTGCAAAAATGGCTCTTGTGGTATGAATTTTAATATTTTTAATAATTCTGACAAAGGAAAATTTTCGTTTTACTGGCTTGTCATGATATGTATTTTCCGCTTTACCTGTCTACTGTTTGCATTTATTGAAATAGTTTTCTTTGTCAACTATTAGTTTTATTTCGCAATTTGATTTTTTCTTGAGAAGGATTCATGACTTTTTAGTCGTACTTCATACATTCGATAACCTGCTTTTTTCATGATTTGCAGCGGAAGGAAATACTTCTGCCAAAAAACTGAAACAGTACATGGTCAGTGCATACCAAGAATTTGAACGGCGAAAATTACGAGGACTTTTAGATGACTACCTACTCATTCTTTCCCGGAGAGGGGTATGGATTCCTTTCTTTTGGATTCTTGATGGTTAAGTTAGTTACTTGTGTGTGCTAATGTGATTTAGTTCAATTCATGCTATCATACGAAACATGCTATTTTCATTCAGTTAGTGTGCAATGCATCTATCAATTCCAACTGAACTTAAACCACGCACTGATGCATATACTCACCTTATAGCTCTTTTCAGAAGATTGATTAATGCATCATTTTGAACTCTCAAATTGTGATTGACATTTGGGCTTGTTTTTCTAGGTGCAAGCATATAAAGTATGGATTGAGATGGAAAATGTTGAGAAAGGGATCGTAGAATTAATTTCTCGGCATGATGTTAGATGGCTTGTCATGGGAGCTGCCGCAGATGAATATTATGATGAGTATGAGTACATATGTAACTAACTGTTATAATGCTCGAGGTTTTTTGTTTTTTTTTTTTCGGAGGGAGTTTTTGTAACGAAGCTAGAAATTGCAGCACAGAATACCTGAGTGTCTCTTTGGGGGCTTCTTGATGTAGTTTACTGGTTAAAAGTTATCTAGAAGCAGATACAGCTTCAAAATGCCTCATAGACGAGAAATTTGCTTAATGGAGTTAATATATATTTTCAGAAAATTTTTACTTTCATATCCCTTTTGTTAAGCTATTTGATGAGTGAAAGACTAGCATCTATATACGTCTGCTTTAACTTTAAACGCCTGATTCTTTTTGGAATTGCAGGAGACTGGCGGATCTCAAGTCCAAGAAAGCAGTTTTTGTATGCAAACAAGCAGCAAGTTCCTGTCACGTTTGGTTTATTTGCAAAGGGCATCTCATATATACCAGGTAGTGTTTGAATAGACTAGCTGATTTCTCTAGGTTTCCTCTCAGTAAGAATTTGGATTTTGATAACAAAGTTGGCCAAGTCACAAAAATGCAATGTTTATGTATTGTTTAAGCAAAAATTAAATATTTTCCGCATCACATGATGCCTCACTTTTACAATGCACCAAAGTGACATTTTGAATACCTTTTGTTGGTTTTTTGTCCTTTTTGCTCCCTTCCAAGCAAAGGCGGCTTTTTCCATTGTATAGCAAACATGAAGTTGAACGTCTAATAATATGCCTGGATAATCCTGATGTTTCATCTCGTGCCTGATTTAATATTGATGTGTCTGATAACTGTTTTGTAATTGTCTTGCTTAATCTGTTAGCACGTCCAAGTTTGGTTTCATGTAGTTCTATGCTATATCCAGCGTAGTTATTAGTTTTCAATTTTTGTTTTATTTACCACTGATTTCTAGAGAACTTGAACAGGGGAGACAGTAAAGATAGAGCTGAGATAGAGGTTGTCCCACTTTTGCTGCTAACGAATTCACCTTCTGAAACCAAGCAATCTGACCACTTGGAATCACATCCCATTACTCAGTTGAGCAATCCAGGTGGGCTCACCACTAAGACAGATTTTTTTTTCTATAGTCAAAAATTAGATTTGCTCAAAGTTTTTAGATGAGTAACTTAGTTACAGAATTGTGCAGATATAGCGGAAGATGTCAATAAGTTGGAAGAAATATCTGGGTCATTTTACGATTGTTCAGGAGAATCAAGTTGGTCTTCCAACAGAGTGGTCAACACTTCAAAGTTGACCCCATTACTGGCGGATGAGGTGAGAGAATATTGAAAAGTTTACCTTAATTGCCCACTTCCTGAACAGCTTCTGTTACAGTCCTACATTGTCATCAGCTTCTTTTTTTGTATGATGCGAGATTATTCTCCAAGAAGAATAACCAGTTTCTTTCTGTGCTCTTGTTTTAGCAAAGAGAAACTCGTTGAAAATGAAAATTCTTGAACTTGAAATGTGCCGGGTGTTGACATTATGTGAAAGTGACGTGATATTTGATAATAAATAGACTTTTCTCTCCTCAAATAATTTAGGAGAGGGATTTGTTTTTAAAGAAACCTTAAAGAAACCCGTTTTTACTTTTTCTTTCAATGAAGTCGTTGGAGCAGGCTCTTTCCGGTTTAAATCATTTGGATCTTTTGTGATAGTCTCCGAATTTTGTAGGAGCAGAAAGCGGAAGAACAAGAAGATGGCAACAACTATCTTAGTCTAGAACTAGCCATTGAAGACACAAAAGAATCAAAATGGAAAGATTTTGAAGAAGCAGTGAAGCAATGGAAAGACGATGAAGTCATAGTGGAGGCTAAATGCAAGGCAAGCTTTCTCGTTTGTTAATCTTTCTCTTCTCTTTTGTATTGATATCTTTTCTAGGAGATGTTGTATGACTAAATTTACGTTTATTAAATAAAAAACATTCTTATGAAGGAAGAAAGTACAAAATAAAGAAATGCATTTTATGTACCTAACCTTTAGGAAGGATATGACTTAAAAATATAACATCTAGTGTTTATAAGACGTTGACTCTCTCCCGATGACAAAATTTGCAGATCCTTTTTCATTTGGCTAAATAAATTCTGCAGATCACTTAGTTCAAAGGTCGTGTTAGCGAATTTGTGTCGCAGATTTTCTCTTGTCATTCTTGTCCCTTCTAACATAGCTCATACTAGATGCTTCGTATCACTTCATGCTCTCATAAAGAATTCATGTCCATATGGTTTGTCCTATCTGCCTCCTTGTACAATTTAGATAAGGTGAATCAGTAAATCAATCTCATCACCAAATAGTATGTGGTTATCATGCAGGCAAAAGCATTTCAAAGCTTATATGTCAAGGAGATTAGCCAAAGCAACAAGCTAGAAGAAGCACTGGAAAGAGTAAAGCAAGAACTCGAAAGGAGGAAAAATGAGCACGATGAGTTCATTAAAGAACTCCAGATGGTTCAGGAAAATAATTTAGTGCTAGAGAGCCAAGTTGCAAAGTCACAAGAGGAAATTAAGGAATTGGAAGAGAAAATCGTCTCAGCTGTTAAACTGTTGATAAGTTTTAGAGAAAAGCGGGATAAATTGCGGATAGAGCATGGGAATGCAGTAAGAGAAGTTCAATGGATAAAAAGATCAATGAACGGGGAGCCTTCAAGCTTTTGCAGGTCCGAATTCCCAGTTTTCTCTTTCTTCGAGATCAATGAGGCAACTAATGATTTTGATCCGTCCTGGAAGATTGCTGAAGGAAGATATGGAACTGTCTACAAAGGTGTTCTTCGCCAAATGCACGTTGCTATAAAGATGTTACCCTCCTATGGCACCAAGAGTCAGTTAGACTTCCAATGCGAGGTAAATCCATAAAGGCTACAGATGATACTTTATCTAAAAACCAGTTAAATAAGCGCGAATAACATGCATTACAGTAAACTAGCTGCTCAAAATTATACCAATATCTATGAAGCTGACCTCTTTTAATATTTGCATATAAAGCCAAGTGAGAATTGCACATGGTTATTGCTCGTGTTCCAAAAATATTTAGATAGTTTTCCTTTTGTTGTTTGAATTTTATCAGGTAGAGATTATAAGCAGGGTAAGGCATCCAAACTTGGCAACACTAGTTGGAATGTGTCCAGAGTCTAGATCACTAGTCTACGAGTATCTGAAAAAGGGCAGCCTTGAAGATTGCCTCAGCCGTAAAGAGAATACCATTCCGTGGCAAATTAGAACATCCATTGCTGCAGAGATATGTTCTGCCCTTATCTTCCTTCACTCAAATAAACCTTGCATTGTCCATGGAAACGTGAAACCCAGTAACATTCTTCTTGATGCGAACTATGTGAGCAAACTGGGTGACCTGGGAATCGTTTCTCTGATCCAGAAAAACGATCTGGTCAAGTCAACCTCAATGTCTAATAATTCAGATGAACCCTCCGTGTATATGGATCCAGAATATCTCGAGACTGGAGAACTTAGACCAGAATCAGATGTTTACTCATTTGGAGTTATACTTTTACGACTCTTAACTGCAGGACCACTTCAGGCCCTTGTAAAAGATGTGAAAAGTGCTCTGGAAAATGGTAACATAAATGCGGTGTTAGACTTTTCAGCTGGGGATTGGCCGCTTGAGCAAGCCAAACGATTGGCTCAGTTGGCTTTAAGGTGTTGCAACAAAAATCGGCTGGATCGGCCCGACTTAGTTTCAGATGTCTGGTGTGTTCTTGAGCCAATGAGAGCTTCATGTATTGCCTCAGCGTCATTCTTAGTTTCCAAGAAGCTTCAACGGATACCCTCCCACTTTGTCTGCCCCATTCTTCAGGTAATAACATACACATATCACTGTACTTTCGCAAACCGTTACCAATTTGGATTATTATAGTAACGCCTGGATATGGCTACTCTTTCATCCTTATGGTATACCATCTTACATGAACAAGCGCTTCACCATTTCTGAGTGGGTGCCTTCTGTACTGTGTGGTAGTGTACTGTAACGGGCACAGTCCAACTGACGCCCGGTGGGGGGTTGTGAAATCAACGAAAACTTCATAAGTTGAATGCCGACATGACGATTTGTCAACTTGAGCCTGGTAATTCGATGTTTTCTCATGATTTGTGCTTTGCATTTTCAGGAAATCATGGAAAATCCACAGATAGCAGCAGATGGTTTTACCTATGAGGCCGAAGCAATAAGCGGATGGTTGCATAGTGGCCACGACACTTCCCCTATGACAAACCTCAAGCTTGATCACTGCAATCTGGTCCCCAACTATGCACTTCAGAATGCAATTCTAGAATGGCAACTACAACAGTAAAATTTCATTTACATATCTCGATTTTGAATATTTGACCTTGGAACAATTTAGCCGCCGGAGTCCTCTTCCCAAATGTAAATCGCCAGAATGTACAGAAGTAGTGATTTCTTCCAGAGATGCTGTGATATAGAAATGCTCTGGTGTTCAAATATATCTAAAAGAAATCCAATAGCAAGTCTTTTGTTTTCTATTTTTTCAGATATTACTATTAATATTAACATTGTTCTTGAAAATAATAATATTATTCTCTGTTATTACTTGCGAAATAGCATCAACGACAACAACAGATTCAAATAGTTCAGGTGACTCCTAACCAAACAAGTTCATTTAAAGTTTAAACTAAGAGCAAAAGATCGGTCTTGGATGAGTAGTATTAAGAATACTAATTTTAATATCAATTTTTGAATACCATGTAACATAACAATGAGTTATCATCTTTTTATTGATTTCTTTTCAAAAAGAATAAGAAAGAAAGAAAAATGACAAACATTATAATATATCTAACGGTATTTTCAAATTCATTAAATTGAGGGGAAAAAAAAATTCTCAAAGTCAAAGAGATGAGGTAAGCTGCCTGCTAAATGTCTCACATGAAAAGATTAGAAGATAAGTAGTGTGTTTATGAGTCCGTTTGGCAGAGCTTCATAAAAGCTGCTTTTGGCTTCCTATGTCCAAAAATAGCTTTTGGAAGTGTTTAGATGATATGTCAGAAAAGCTTTCAGTCTCCAAAAGTGTTTTCTATTAAAACCAAAAAATGAGGCTTTTGGTAAAAGCACTTCTGAGTAAACTTTAAAACTTATAACAAAATTTAAATTAGATATTTTAAATTTAATTTAAAATTTTTATTACTTATTAGAATACTTTAGAAATCATTTTGACCTCAAAAACTCTTTGATTCCAAATACTTACTGAGAAACTACAACTTTTACTTCTCTTCTTCTACTGACTAGAAGTAAAAGAAACGGGTCCTATAAGCTCTTGAGTTCCTTGCCCTTATAAATTGGTTTTGTGAGGGCCAGTTTTATCTAATGGGTTCCTAATATTGGTATCGGAAATAGTCCACCACATCACAGGTTCAAGTCAAAGCAGTTGCATTATAAGTTGGATTAAGATGCATTAGGGAGTAATCAAAGCGTCGAATAGCGCTAGCAGAGTGAAGCCGCCAAGGAGATGAAAGGGCTACCATTTGCAAGAGTGAGTGACTGAATTATATCTAATGGGTTCTTAACACTACCCGAGTCCGAATCAAAGCCCGATTGACTCGAAGGCCCAAAACGACAATGTACTGGCCCTTTGGGCTCAGGCCCAACAAAGACCCATTTCCCACAATCCCAACCCGTTTCTCCACGCGCTCCCCAGCACGTTTTCCTTTGATGAAATAACCAAAAATTTAATTTTTATTCAATTAATTTTCCTTTCTTTCTACAAAAGTACAGAGGGTTCCATTTCATTTCACCTTTTAATATTTTCTCTCTACACAAACAAACTCAACTCTGAGAAACGCACACCTGCACAGCTCTCTGATTATTCTCGTACATTCTCGTCGATTTTTCAGTTCCGCCGAATCAATCTCTCTTTCCTTTTCGTTTCGACTTCAAATCTGCAGATCGCTCATAATAACGATTCTCTCCTGTTCGATCGCTCACTTCCTTCTTTTCCACTGGTACGTCAACCGAATTTGTATTGCGTTTCCTTCGTTTTCTACTGTTTATATATGTATATATTTATATATGTATAGGAATTTGTATGTTGTGATTTGTTGATTTCAGATCACGCGTTTCGAAACCTTACAACAAGTTTTGGATTGTTCTCATTATCATTTTTCAGCAATTCTCCGTTTGAACTGTGTTGTTAGATTTAAAAAAAAAATTGGAGAATTTCAAATTTGAGGTGGATGGATGACTTCTGATTGAGAATTGAGAGAATCGAGCTCAGTGGATTAAGACCTGCGCAAATTTTTATTTTTATTTTCCTTAGCATTTTCTTTTCTCCCAAACAGATTTGTGGCTTTTGTTTCTGTGATTAAATTTATTATATTGAAATTTTTTTGTGTTTCTTTTGTTTTAATAGTAATTGTCATTAAGTGTTTTTTTTTTTGGGTGATAATTTCACTTTCTTAGTTTGATTCCTTTGTTGGAGGTGGAATCTCTTCATTTATGCTAGTCAACTTTCGTAGTACTTTTTTCGTAGTTTTATATAATATGAATACATATATATTTTCTATGTTAGCTTTCTTGTATTAGATCTATGTCCTCCTATGTTTGTAGCATACAGAATCTTTATAGCTTCTAGAAGGTATAGGAAAAGTCTCTGCATGGTTTTCCAGTCAATAAATTATCAATGATTCAAAAACTTGAATGGAGTTTCTTGATTGTATACTTTCAGTAATATGTATGCGTACTTATCACCTTGGTGCTCGGCCTCTCTTAAGCTTTCAAGACCACTGTCAATACAAAACTCAATACTATGCCATATTTGGCACAAAAGATGTAAATAGTACACATTTGATCTATTTTGTTCTTCAATGCATAATGCTAATTTAAGATGCTATATCTACTTTTCTTCATAAAGTTGTGAAATCCAAAATTGAAAATGGCAATGTTATAACGATTCAATGAAAAAGTCAATACATTGGACAAATAAGGAACTAAAGTATATCAGTGCCTTGGAGAATGATTTTCATACCAAAATAACAAATGTTTGCATTGATATGAGAATTTTTCATCGCATTCGAGAGGCTCTAGGTAGAAGCTGAATAATTTATTAGCATCCTTTTCATGGTTTGTGAATGAGTCGTTTTTGCTCACCACAAGTTTTTTTCATTTTACGTGTATGTTTCATGCAGTGGCATTTTGCGTTTGTAGATTTCTAGTTTCTGGGCGGTGTAGATGCCAATTCCAAAACTCAAGGCTGCTAACACTCTAGATGCTATGAAAACAGAGGAGGGTAACGATTCCCTTGATGCTATCATTAGACAAACAATCGGAAAAGGGCCTTTGCTTTCTTTCTCTAAAGCTGGGGATAGCTCAGTTCAGTTTATGCAATTACTACATGCTTTAGAGCAGCAAGGTATGAACCTTTCAATGGTCTCAAGTTTATATTCATCAAGATCATTTGTGTATTTAAGAGTAATTATTTGTTTGTTTTGAACAACCCAGAAATCTCTCGAACTCGCTTAGCCAGCACAAGTTCAAAATTGGAGCCCTCGCTGAACTCTACACTCTTCGGGAAGCCTGAAACTCACAGTTATTTACCAGGTAGGTAATACTGAGAAATTAGAACATAGACAATGTGGCTGCTTAAGGTAGTGGTTTTTTAGAGTAACTAAAAGTCTAGAACCATGTAAAATGTGGTCATCAACTGGAACTGAATTGACTTTAAACTTTTTCAACTGCTTAAGATCCCCTTTTTTGATCACTTCTTACGCGAATGCTATCTCTGAATATATCTTCATGAGCAGAAATTTGAATTTCAGTTGATTTTTTTTTTTTAACTTTTGCAGATCACAACCAGAGTTGGTCTTTGCTTTCTCCCTTGAAGGTGCAGATGCAAAAGTGTAATAAATGTTCCCAAGAATTTTGTTCGCCCATCAACTACAGGAGGCATATACGTGTGCATCATCGCATAAAGAAGCTTGCTAAGGTTTTGTAAACGTCTTGCAAATATTGTCAATTTTAATTTGCTTTTTTTTTAAATTTAATAATACTAATTCTTTTGCTATATTGGATCTTGGAGCATCCCTAATAAATGTTGCTTTAGTTTGTTGTTGTATGATCTTTATTATGTTTCTTGTAGGATTCTACCAAAAGTAGAGAGTTGTTAGGGGCATTTTGGGACAAGGTATGTTTTTGTTTTTTTTTTTTTTCCTGAAATTGATTTATGTGAATGTCATAATTTCAATGCTAACTGCTTATCTACGTGTAGCTCTCTGTGGATGATGCCAAGGAAGTTGTATCATTCAAGAATGTAGTACTAGAGGTAAACCTCTTTCGCTTTCTTTTTTCATGCTTGGTTGATCAAGCTAGTTTGATTATTATTATTATTATTATTTTGGTACTTGTTACATCAAGTAAATTGGTCCTTTTGGCTGGAGCACTGTGCTTCTGATTCGTAATCTATGAAGTACTGACGTAGCTTAGCCTTAATGATCGCAGAATATCAATAATTCCCATGTTCTCGACCTATGGAGAGGGCATTTTGTTGGTAGAAGTGTGTTTAGCATCTATGTTTTATTAAAATAGTTGATAACTGTTTAACAAGGGATGGAACGAGGCATTATCATTATCATAATCATCATTACTATTATTTTTTGGTTCTGCTTTTCTTTTATGATCAGCAGGAGACATATCTGAAGAAACATTTGACACATAAATGTCTACTTTTCATCCAAAATTTAAGTTATCATTATTTTGGGTAAATTATCTACGAATCATGAGTAAAGTTTCTAATTGACAGTGCTTTCTAGGAAGTTCCAGGGTCTTCAATTGTAAAGGCGTTGTCAGCTCTCATTCAGAAATATGGATTTTTGTCTCTGCCACAACCTTATCTGAAGGCTGGCTCTGATCTTTTGGTAACAGCACCATCCTGGATTGTTTTTCAGATTAATATTTTTAACAATCTTAGGCATATAACATATCCAAATTTTTTCACAGGACATTGTCCAAGGCAAACCTTCTAGGTTTCCAATATCTTCCGAGGAGTTGTTTACTGTCCTTGACAATGCAAGTGAGAAAACATTCCTGTCTGGACCAGCTATATCAATGCAAAGATATATTTTTTATGGGGAGGCTGGGAAGATAGGTCTGGAAACAAAAAACCTAGTTGCTTGTACTAGCTTTTTGTTGGAACAGAAATTGGTACGTTTTCTTTTTTTACGTGTTTCACATGTCGTTTTATTATTATTCTCAACTCTCTCTCTCTCTCATTTATGGGTCGCATACTCCAAAATAACACTTAACTGGTGATTGTGTTCCAGCTTGCATATGTTTATCTCTACATCATTATTGCACTTAGAGGAAAACTAGAAGGGTGTTACTTGTTAAGATGGAGGAGGTGGTGTTCTTCATTTTTACACTTGTTTCTACTCTTCTTTTCTTAGGTTAACTCATGGCTTGCTGACAAGAATGCTGAAGCTTTGAGGTTCCAGAAATTGCTCGTGGAGGAAGAAGAAGCAGCTCAGAAAAGGTACACAAGCATTTTCTGTCTTTTCCAGCCAAATCTGGTTCATCAACTATGTTCTGTATGAGAAGTGAAAGAAGAATTAGGGAATAATTGACTGTATTTTCTATATTTTGTTGAGAAGAATACATCACACATATATACATGATTTCAGTCTCCATAAACGGGAAACCAGAAACTACTGTCCCTAAAAATCTGCTATACAATAATCCCCCTAAACAATCGGGAAACTGCCCTAAACAATAGAGAAACAAATATGCTATTCTAAATCTAGAAAGAATAATATTCGGTAAATACCCGAATATTCCTACACTCCCCCTCAAGCTGGAATGTAAATATTTGTCATTCCTAGCTTGTTCACCAGATCTTCAAAGTGTGGTTTGTGGAGACCTTTTGTCAGGATGTCGGCAGTCTGTTCCTTAGTTGGAATGTATGTCATGCAGAAGCTTCCATTGTCAATTTTTTCTCTGATAAAATGACGATCCACTTCTACATGTTTTGTTCGATCGTGATGAACTGGATTGTGAGCGATACTAACTGCAGCCTTGTTGTCGCAGTAGATTCTCATAGGAGAATGACTTGAGATCTTCAATTCTTCCAGGAGTCGTCCAAGCCAAATCCCCTCACACATACCATGTGCTAATGCTCGAAACTCTGCCTCTGCACTGCTCCTAGCCACCACTGGTTGCTTTTTGCTTCTCCATGTCACTAAATTACCCCAAACATAAGTACAATATCCTGAGGTTGATCTTCTGTCCACTGAAGAACCTGCCCAGTCTGCATCAGTATAAATTTCCACAGCCTTGCAGTCACCCTTTTTGAATAACAGTCCCCTTCCAGGAGTTCGTTTCAGATACCTTAGAAGTCTAAGAACTGCCTCGAGATGTCTTTCTTTGGGTGAGTGCATAAATTGACTAACAACACTCACGACAAAGGCTATATCAGGACGGGTATGAGACAAGTAAATGAGTTTGCCCACTAACCGCTGATACGACTCTTGATCAATATCCTTTCCACCATCCATCCCAAGCTTGACGTTAGACTCCATAGGTGTCTCAGCTGGTTTACATCCTAGCATGCCTGTTTCTTGAAGAAGATCGAGTACATACTTTCTCTGAGAAACGAAGATTCCAGAACTGCTCCTGGCGACCTCCATACCCAAGAAATACTTGAGAGCACCTAGATCCTTCAACTCAAACTTGCTAGCAAGATACCCCTTCAATGATTCCAACTCAGATTGATCATCTCCAGTAACAATTATATCATCTACATATACTATAAGGATTGCTTTTTTTCCCTCCTTAGAGTGTTTGTAGAAGATAGTGTGATCAGACTGTGCTTGAACAAAGCCCCGCTCCTTCACAGCTTGGGTAAATTTCTCGAACCACTCCCTTGGAGACTGCTTCAAGCCATAAAGTGACTTCCGTAGTTTACACACCAATTCTTTCTTCTCAAATCCTGGAGGAGAATCCATATACACCTCTTCATGCAAATCCCCATTGAGAAAAGCATTCTTCACATCTAGCTGCTGAAGTGGCCAATCAAGATTAGCTGCTAAGGATAGGAGCACTCTTACCGAGTTGAGTTTGGCTACAGGAGCAAAAGTTTCCTTGTAGTCTATACCATAAGCTTGAGTAAAACCTTTGGCAACCAGTCTTGCTTTGTATCGATTGACACTGCCATCTGCATTAAACTTGACTGTGAACACCCACTTGCATCCCACTGTCTTCTTCCTGCTAGGGAGTTTCACGAACTCCCATGTACCATTCTTCTCCAAAGCTCCCATTTCCTCTTGAACTGCGAATCTCCAATTGGGATCTGCAAGAGCCTCCTTAATGTCTTTCGGTATCTTAATATTCGTTAGAGTGGTAGTGAAGGCCGAAAAACTGGGAGACAAATTTTCATATGAGACATATTTCGAGATTGGGTGCTGTGTACATGACCGTGTACCTTTCCTGAGGGCGATGGGCAAATCCAGATCTGAACTGTCACTGAAATCAACCGACCTACTAGTAGTTTCTGGACCTGGGAGAGGAACCGGTTCAGACGCCTGACCTTGCTGGGCATCAGGCTTGCTACTATTCCGAGAATGATTCCTGCGTGAATAAACAAGTAACTGAGGTACCAAGTTAGTCTCTCCTATTTCCAATTGATCATAATGAGGCATAATAGGCTCGGATGAATCAGGCAAAGGTTGTGGTGAGGACTCAGGTGGCTCGATTTGAATAGGTAAAGGCAGAGGGACTGGTTGTGATATGGAGGTTTGCTCAATGGTGAAATCCCACGATCCATCTTCATCTAAATTCTCCCCCTGAAGATGAGAGGTAGGGAAGTATGGTTGAGTTTCATGAAAGGTGACGTCCATGGATACAAACATACGACGAAGACTAGGCGAGTAGCATTTGTATCCACGCTGAGTAGAAGAATATCCTATAAAAACACACTTAATTGCTTTTGGATCAAGTTTTGAACGATTCTGGGAATGGACATGGACAAATGCAGTGCAACCAAAAATCTTAAGGGGAATAGAGGAGAAAGATCGAAACATGGGATAGGTTTGCAGAAGAACGGACAAAGGGGTTTGGAATTGGAGAATCTTGGATGGCATACGATTTATAAGATGTGTTGCTGTTAAGATAGCTTCTCCCCAGAGGTATTTTGGAACATGCATTGTAAACATTAGGGCTCTAGCAACTTCAAGTAAATGACGATTTTTCCTTTCTGCTACACCATTTTGCTGGGGTGTATCAGTGCAGGAACTCTGATGAATAATACCATTAATTGCTAGATATTCACCTAAGATAGACTTAAAATATTCTGTCCCATTGTCGGTTCTCAAGACTTTAACGGAGGTTTGGAATTGAGTCTTTATCATGGAGTGAAAGGTTTGAAAAATTTTGGAAACCTCGGATTTTTCTTTAAAAAGATACACCCAACAAACTCTGGTATGGTCATCAATAAATGTAATAAACCATCTAATCCCAGTGACGTTTTTTACACGAGAAGGTCCCCATATGTCACTATGAATCAGAGTGAATGGAGAAGACTCTAGATATGGTTTAGCTGGATATGAGGTACGAGTGTGTTTGGCTAATTGACATATATCATAACGAAAGGAACTAGGATTTTTATTGATAAAAAATTCTGGAAACAAGCGTTTGAGATAATGAAAATTTGGATGGCCTAACCTATGATGCCACATCATTATATCTTTATTGGAAATAGAAGATACACACTTAGCTATTGTAATCTGTTTATCCATACATTCATCCTTCTGAAAATAGTAGAGTCCACCATCCTCCTTAGCAATGCCAATCGTCCTCTCCGATCCCTGCTCCTGTATATGACAAGAAGTAACGGAAAAAGTAACGGTGCAATTAAGGTCCTGAGTGAGCTTGCTAATAGACACCAAATTGCATGCTAATTTTGGAACATGAAGAACTGAATGTAGCACAAGTTGGTCAGACAAGCGAATAGATCCTTTTCCAGCAACGCAAGAGAATGTTCCATCTGCTATTTTTACTCTTGAGCTTCCATGGCATGGAGTATAAGAGTAAAAAAGGAATGAATTACCTGTCATATGATCGGAAGCGCCAGAGTCAAGTATCCATGGTATTTGGTTTTCTACATGAAGGGCTGTACCTTGATGAGCAAAACGGCTGGCTGCAGTCACGGGATTAGGCACGGTTTGCTGTTTCAGAAGAGCGAGCAGCTGTTCAATTTGATCTTTGTTCAATGAAACTCCAGTTGTCTCGTGGGACCACTGGAGGAAATTCTTGCCATTCAGCTTGTGATTTGTAATCTGCAGTGATGACCCTTCTCCAAAAGACTGAGCAACCACAGTCGGTGTGACTGGGCTGAGAGTGGAGAATGGTGAACCATCCTTGTCAGTACCGATAACTTCCTTCTCTGAACTCATTGCCGTGGAAACACACTACCCAGAGGACGATGAGTGATGAAGACGAGAAGACGAGAAGACGACGAACGACGAACGACGAACGACGAACGACGAACGAAGAACGACGAACGAAGAACGACGAACGACGAACGACGAACGACGAACGACGAACGTGGAGAAACTACGACGAACGACGAACTAACGACGAACGACGACGAACGATGAATACGACGAACTACGAACGATGAACGACGTCGTGGAGAAACGATGAAGACGATGAAGACGACGAACGACGAACGACGAACGACGTCGTGGAGAAACGATGAAGACGATGAAGACGACGAACTACGGACGATGAACGATGAACGATGTCGTGGAGAAACGATCAAGATGACGAACGACGAACGACGGAACACAACTCGACAGAAATTCCAGAACTGGAGCCTTCGCGATTGTCGGAGAGAACAGATCTCCGTGACTGCAACGTCGTGAAGGAAGACTAAAAAAAACGATATAGTTTGAGCGTGAGGCTCTGATACCATGAAAGAAGAATTAGGGAATAATTGACTGTATTTTCTATATTTTGTTGAGAAGAATACATCACACATATATACATGATTTCAGTCTCCATAAACGGGAAACCAGAAACTACTGTCCCTAAAAATCTGCTATACAATAATCCCCCTAAACAATCGGGAAACTGCCCTAAACAATAGAGAAACAAATATGCTATTCTAAATCTAGAAAGAATAATATTCGGTAAATACCCGAATATTCCTACAAGAAGTTTAGCCTCCTTATTTTAGCTGAAATGCCTCATATGTTGGCAACTTATACTAGGTAACTTAAGATTAAATTGATAGAATATTTGTCAATTTCTGGTACTAGGTAACTTAAGTTTAAATTCCGCATTTGTTCCTTTGACCCTTCTATTCCTGTTGGTGATTGCTTTGAGTTAATGGATAGAGAAACTTATCATGAATTCCTGAAAAGATCAGACTTAGCTGAAGTGACTAACTTTTTATGTTCATGAGAGCTCCAATAGAACACATTTTTACTAATTAAGTTGAAGGTACTGCCAATATTCTGAAATGCCTTGAAACTTGGTCTAAAACTACTTGCGTCAAGTCAGACATTCTCGTATCTTCTCTGCTGCTGCCGCCTTAGCAGGAATATTAACTTGGAATCTACTACTCTTGAGTCTAGGTCTATCTAGATATGGAAGTTGAGAAGCCCTGTTTACTTTGTGATTTGATTCTTGCATTTTTATAGGCAAGCGGACCTCTTGGAAAGGAAAAGGCAGAAGAAGCTCAGGCAGAAAGAACAAAAGGGAAAGGAACAAAGACATGGAGAGAAGGCAGGTGTTAATGAGTGCATTGAAGAAGTTGTGGGGGCAATACTGCCTGCAGAAACGTTTAGTCCAGTGGCATGTGATATCGATATAGGCACTCGGGACACGCTAAATCATGTACCCTTGTCTATGGTCATGCACTCCAATCCTGGTGGAAATCTGGATTCAGAATGTCAGGCAACATTTGATTGCAGGCACGTTGATACAGGCAACAGTTCAAATGTCGAAAGGCACATTGTTGAAGGAGTTGGTCGTCGTCGAAGGTGGCAAGTGTCACCAAAAGCGCAATGGGTTGCATCCACCGGTTTTCATGCAACTCAGAGCTCTCAAGCCTCAAAGCTTGGAGTCGGGAAAAATTGTGGAAATCACAGGAACTCGAGGACTGCTTCAACTAGCTACAAAGTATGGAGCCGGAAGGCTAAACCAGAATTTAGTGAAGCCAGAGTTCAAAAGGAGACATTAAATGAACCAGATCAAACTAACGAATGTGAGGTTTTAATAGGTTCCATATCTGTGGCACTCGGAAATTGCAGCCAGGAGGGACACAACGATCTCTCAGAAGCTTGTGATACTTGCCTGGTGGAGCATCAAATGCCAAAGAAAAGTGCTCAGGACAAACCCAACAAGACTGATCTCATTCAGAGTGGCACAGGCAGATCAAAAGTTAAGCTCTGGAGGCCGGTGAGCTGGAACGGAACCAAAGGTCAAACTCCGGTTCTCAACAAAAATGGGAAGTCCGAAGGCAATGCAATTGCTGAAAAGGGTCTCAGAGAGACCCCAAACGGTGAAAATTGTCCGACACCATCTTTCTTTGACGGTAATTGTGACAGCACGGGATTTTCTAGCCATGCTGTAAAAGCTTTTCTTGCACAGAGTGAGTTCATTTTTCACCCTATTGCTCTATTTTCTACTGCATTATATATGACAAAAACCAGAGAACTGGTTTGGCCCTAAGATAACGAGTCTGATGAACTTTCAAAACTTTAATGCAGGATGGAAGGAAGCTATTGCAATGGATCATGTCACATTGGTTTTGACCCAAGATCCCGAACCAACCGACTTCGCGGAGATTGAAAACGATAATCGAGAAACGACATCTCAGTCATTAAAATTTCATAAACGCAGTATTCTTGGTGATGCAGAAAACCGGCTACTAAATGTACAGATTGCTGGATCTATAGCTGCTGGAGCTGCTAAAACAAAGTTTAGGACAAAGCCTGAAAAGGGTATGAAGATTAAGTACATTCCCAAACAGAGAGCCCCTACCTAGTAAAGGGGAAAAGATGGCTTTTTTTTCATTGTTGTTATTCTTTTTTTGGGTTTATACAGTTGTGCACAGTTTTACCAGTGGGGAAAATTCTTAGCAGAGGTTCCAGTTTTACCGACGGTCTTCTGACAGAAAACGTTTTTTTTTTTTTGGGAAAAAAAAAAGATTTTACAGTTTTTTTTTTTTTTTTTGCCTGTTATTATAGCAGATCAATATGTTTTTCCCACCTTAGTGACTTAATTGTCAAAACTGTTCTGTAATGAATTTTGGGTTCAATTATTGGAAAAAATAGGGTTTTCCTTTGTTATCTGTGTAATTCCTCTTGCTGTTAAGTTTCGTCAGGTTGGATTTACTATTTAGTTTGGTTCCAATGAGTTCTCTCTGTAATTAAGTCGGATATTAAACCTTTTTTTACCCCCCACACCCCCCCCCCCCCCCTCTTTCTCAACTCTCTCTCTCTCTCTTTAAGTCAACCTTTGGGTGCACCTAAGCTCTCTCTCGATGACGAATTTGCGGAAATATTACCATTATAAAATAAAATTAAACAAAAAAAAGATAAAATTAACAAAAATATCTTTTTTTTTTTGTTTAATTTTATGCTGACAAACTTGTAAGGCGTGTAATGTAAATTCAAAACGCCGTAGAGTTATTTTACAAAATAAATTTTTTTATAAAATCAGTATACAAATAAGGGTAACTAGGTCATTTTAACGAAACACATGCTGTCAATCACAAAGTGACATTTCGGTTGGACAAGTTTTAAGAAAAAAAGTAATATTTTTGACTTGACCCAACAAAAAATACAGGATAAGGTTTCGTGTGTACACCGACACTTCCTCACACACCTTATCAAGACACGTTTCAAAACTCTTTATCTCAGAAGTTAGGCCATCTCCAACCCATTTACTCTATTTTAGAGTACAGAAACTCTAAAATAGAGTATCTGTCACTTCAAATATTATTTTATCTCCAACCCATTTACTTTATATCATACTCTAAAAAGAATATTCTATTTATATTCTTTTTTATAATCATTTAAATATTATTTTATATTTATTCCCTATAATCTTTGTATTTTATAAATTATACCCCAATACAATCTTTTTAACATATTAATCCGTTGATTATTTTTATTTTTTAGAATAATCTTTAAAAATAGAAAGTTATATCAAATAACCAAAACACTATAAATTTAGTGCGATTATAAAAAACAACTTAATATTGAGTGAAAAAAAAAACTACATGATTTTCTTAATTCCACACAAAAAAAAAAAGGAAACAAACTGACATTCAATATTTAAAAAAAAAAACTTAAAATTACATGACATTTACGTCTTTACATTATGTATTTTGTGTTTTTTTTGGTTTATCACATGTAATTGTTTAATGTATTTTTATGTATGCTTATTTATGGTTTGTTTATGAATTAGAATATCTTCTCAACTTTTTAATTTATGTAAAACTTGTATGTTGATTTACTATCTTACAAAATTTATTCAAAATAATAAAATAAAAAAAGGTATAAAAAAATAAATATAGCTTAAGATTTGAACATACAAATACTTTACATATAGAAAAATGGGTAATTTTGAAAGAAAAATTAAATTAAGGGTAACTTTATAATTTTTATTTTTATCTAAATATTAATTTAAAATTTAATTAAAAAAAGAAAAAGTAGTTTAGAGTATGAATAGTGATACTTCAAATATGAAGTATACTATTCATACTCTATATTTAGAGTTCCATTTAGAGTATGGGTTGGAGAGCTCCCCATACTCTAAAATGGTGAAAAACTCTATTTTAGTGATGGGTTGGAGAGGCTCTTACAACTTGTCTCTTTAACACCATCTCCAATTCATTTACTCTGTTTTAAAATATAGAAACTCTAAAATAAAATATTTATCACTTTAAATATTATTTTATCTCTAATTCATTTATTCTATGTCATACTCTAAAAAAAATATTTTATTTATATTCTTTTTTTTATAATCATTTAGATATTATTTAATATTTATTCCCTATAATTTTTATATTTTATAAATTATGTCCTCATATAATTTTTTTAACATATTAATCCGTTGATTGTTTTTATTTTTTAGAATAATCTTTAAAAATAGAAAGTTATATCAAATAACCAAAACACTATAAATTTAGTGTGATTATCAAAAAAACTTAATATTGAGTGAAAAAAAAAAACTATATGATTTTCTTAATTCCACAAAAAAAAAAAAAAAAGAAACAAACTGACATTCAATATTTAAAAAAAGGTATAAAAAATAAATATAGCTTAAGATTTAAACATACAAATACTTTACATATAGAAAAATGGATAATTTTGAAAGAAAAATTAAGTTAAGGATAACTTTATAATTTTTATTTTTACCTAAATATTAATTTAAAATTTTAAGTAAAAAAAAAAAAAGTAGTTTATAGTATGAATATTGATACTTCAAATATGAAGTATATTATTCATACTTTATATTTGAAGTTCCATTTAGAGTATGAGTTAGAGAGGCTCCCATACTCTAAAATGATAAAAAACTCTAAAATAGAACATGATTGAAGATGGTCTAAACCTTAAAATATTCGTCGCTCTTATCTCTTATATTTGATTCGTGGATGAAAATTTTAATTTTTAAGTTAAAATTAAGTATAAAATTTCTTAATTTTTTTAAAAAAATTAAAAAAAAATCTAATTTAATTAAAATTAAACTTAAAAATCTCTACTTTCCTCTTAAAAATAAATCTTAAAATATTCTTCTTATCTCTCTCTCCTCCTCCTATGTTGCTCCTCTTCTAATCTTGCACTTCTTCTTCCCCTAAAGAAGAATCTCTCTCTCTCTCTCTCTCTCTCTCTCTCTCTTTCTGTAATTCTGTAGAAGAAAATTTCACATCTCCCCAAACCCATACTTTGTACCCAGAAACCAAGTCCAAACACACAAAATGTCAGGTGGGGTTGGTCCAACTTACAACGACATTAGCCTACCACAAGAACAAGAAGAACATGAATCAAAAGTACAAACCTCCTCAAAAAACAAAACCGACCAAGGTCCTAAAAAAAGAGCAGCTTTCCTCTCATTCCGCCAGCTGAATTGCCTCGCAATAATCATAATCCTCTCAGGCACCGGCCTCGTTTGCCCTCAAGACATGGCTTTCGTCCTCTTCTCCATGGTCTACATGTACTTCCTCTCGGTAGTAGCCTTTCCAAAGCTCACTTCCCCAGAACCCCCTGTTTTCAACCCAAACAAAGGTCTCCTTTCCCTCTACGTCTTTGTTGGCGCCATAATTGGCCTTTTTCTGCCCATAGTTTACATATTTGAGGGCATTTTTGAAGGAGACAGAGAAGGGATAAAAGCAGCCGTACCCCACCTTTTTCTTCTCGCGAGTCAGGTGTTTATGGAAGGAATTGCAGTCTCCGATAGGTTTTCTACTCCCATAAGAGTCTTTATTCCGGTTTGTTACAACTCGATGAGGATTTTCGCCCTTGTGGAGTGGCTGACGAATGAGTTTTCCAAAGAGAATGAAGAGTATGGTGGCTCTCCGAGGAGACTTTATGTTGGAAGAGCGCTTGCTATTGCTAATATGGCCTTTTGGTGCTTCAATCTCTTTGGGTTCTTGTTGCCTGTTTATCTTCCTAGAGCTTTCAAAAGATACTACTCCGATCAGAAGGTTAAAGATTGAGGAGATCCAAAACCCTTTTTTTTTTTTTTTTTGCCCCTTTTTGTTTTCTTCATGTGTGCAGTTTATATTATGTTGTATGATAGGTAAGTCGGTAGATAACGCCGGCAGTAGTATTGAACGACACTAGATTTGCATCTTTCTTTTGAGAAGATTATGCGATGTCACATGTCTTTTCTGTCTTTAATCCAGATTATATATAACACTTATGCTATATTTGACCCGTTAGTTTAATTTTAATTAAATTATATCTTTTTTTTTTTTTTAGATTTTTATCTTTTTTTTAAAAAATTTAACAAAAATTAAAATTAATTTTTAAAAGATTAATCAATTTTAATTTAAAAATTTTAATTCTAACAAACAATCAAAACAGATGTGTAGTTGAATTACTTATAATTACTAGAATTTAGGGTAAAACCAGACAAAATTTCTTTAGAAATTGGTTGCGTAATGAAATGACTTGTCGTTTTCCATTGTAAAACTCTGCCGTCGTTCAATGGCTAAATAGCTTTGCCGTTATCGTTTATAATTTAGCTGTCGCTAAAGCTGCAAAACGACGCATTTATTCATGTAGTTTGTGTTCTTCAAACGAGGAAAAATGTACGCCGTTTGGAAATTTCATTGTCTCGGTTAAAACCGATGGTCGTTTGTTGATGTGAACTAACGACACGTAGTTGGTGTATGGTATGAATGCACCACGCATAAATAGTAATAATAATAATAATAAAAAGGTTAATAAAAGGTCAGAAATCGTTTTGCCTTTATAATTGTGCACCTGTTGTCGTTTAGTTTAAAAATACGGCTTGCCGTTTACTTCAACCATATTGTTGGCCTGTAAAGCGGTTGTCGTTTATGCACAAACGATGTCATTATGTGGTGGTTTTCTTTTGAGCATGAGAAAGACGTCCTTTCATTATAGAAATTCGAAATGCTTTGCGTTTTTCTTTTTCTTTTCTTTTCTTTTTTTTTTTTAAAAAAAAAAAAAAAAACTGTTAACCTGCAAAATACTTGGCACGCGCTTGGCTCATCATCTCTCAGCCGGAGGAAATAAATTTACTAAATACTTGCTAATAATAAAAAAAATAATCTGACAAATATTGTCAACACCTGTGGTCGCAGAACAAGTAATTATAAAATAATTTCATTAAATAAATTATAAAAGTAAATAAATGAAGCCCAAAAAAATTACAAAATTTAAACAAAAAAATGGAGTTGACTTGGTCCACAGTCATTATTATCAGGCCATGCATCTATTGTACGCGTATAGCTAAAACCATCGTACCAGTTTCATTGGGAAAAAAAAAAAAAAAGTGTACCAAGGCAAAAAAGTTAATCAAGTGCCACTACCATTTCTCAGACCAACAAAAAAAAAAAAAAAAGGTACTACTACCGTAAAATGAGAGCAATACAACAATGTAAAAACATAGTAGTAGTTGTCCAAAACGTTCAGATTATTATTTCTTCCGGATCTTTCTCAGATAACCATTTTTCCAACTCATAACTTAAACTGAAAGTACTTACAACTTCTCAGAAAACTTGGCAAAGCCGAATGCGGCCTACAAGAACTCGAACAAAAGAAAAAGAAAAGAAAAATCTGCAAAATTAACAACATTACAAGTACAGTACAGGGGGACTATCCAACATCCATGGCTGGAAAGTAACAAGCAACAGCAACAACAAACAATCTCGAAACAAAATGAGCACATTTGCTCATCTTGTCATCCTGATTTTTCTGTTTCTCTCTTCTCCAACTATCTTTTTCCTTCCCTAATATACACGGATTCCCACAGGATGAAAAATTGCATTTTTGATGGTGTTAAAACAAACAAATGTACTCACTTGCTGCTGAAGCGTAAAAATATTGCCAACTTCTCCACAGCTTCTGTAGCAGCAAACCGCATGCTAGCATCTTTCCAATCCGCTCAAAGCTGCTGCTGGACATTCTGAAAACGAATAATTCTAACAGCAAGTCACTATCTCTGGTCCAAACCTGCATGCATGCCAAAATTTCCATCAGTTTTGTTGAACTGAGATTAAAACCTCACCCTAACGGATAATTATTATTACCAATAACAATTTCATAGGCAATACATGAACAATGAACCAAGTGAAAAGTTAGCAAAAAGAAACAAAGAAGAGAACATTCGGCAAGAAACACACACACACACACACATCTATATATATGTGCCATAACGGAACACCCTTTCTATCTGGCAACCTCACTGAAAATAAAACACTAGTGCCAATCAACAAGAATGAATAACTAGAGAAACAGAAAGAACATACTACTGTATCTCCTGGAACCATTGCCATTCATAGACATTGGTACGAGCCTTCTTTCTTGGCC
This sequence comes from Ficus hirta, assembly GCA_038430175.1. NCBI lineage: Eukaryota > Viridiplantae > Streptophyta > Magnoliopsida > Rosales > Moraceae > Ficus > Ficus hirta. Next base: position 2,582,861 of record CM076594.1, on the reverse strand, counting down.
CAAGGATAATATTTCCTGCCTTCTTTCTTTCCAATCTGAATTTAATCTACGTGCGAAGTCCTCAACTTCCCTGCATAGAAAAGATACAACACATTGTGCTGACGTAATGAAAATGATAACAAGATTGACATCAGCAACAACCACCAGGCCAATAGGTATTGGTCATCCTGGAACGTTGAAGATGATGGAGCACAAGCAAAAAGGAATGGAGAGAGAGAGAGAGTATTCCCTGGTTCTATAGAAGAATAAAATCAACATCGAAAATCTTTGTAAAAGACTGGAGATTTATGTTTAGGAAATCGATTATGAATTGTCCTCTTACCTGTCCAGTTCCTCCTTCATGGCCGGATCTAAATCATCATCATTATCGGCATCATCAAATTCGAGCTTTGGCGAAAAGGAAGATGATTTACTGGGAGAAGCCACGCTGATATCATGGAAAGCAGGACAAAGATCATCCAAATCCTAAGTCCATGTAAAAAGACACCATTAATAAGTAATAATTAAACCTAAATTAAACTTAAAGGGAAGAGAAAGAAGACATAAAAATGGACAAAAACACAAAAAAACTGTCGACCCAGATCTACACTCAACCATCCCTACATCCCCCACAGTCCCACTTCCCACCCTCCTAAAAAGAAATAAAAAGATAGGGGCACAAACCTTACTATGGTCTCCATTCACGTCATCTGAAGAACTCTTTAGATCTTTTCTTCTCCGATTTTTCTTCTTGTTCTTATTGGTCCTAGACCCCTTTGAATCTGGAAAGCAGAATAGGTTACATAAGTCTGAAGAGTTCACAACAAGTTAAGCCACAAGTACCATTTTATCGTGCTCTAAACCATGGAAGACCACTAAGCTTTGAATGCTTAATTCAGTGTCACGGCAAGGATTAAGGATCCCATTCTCATCATGTTCCAAATAATGAAGACGACTAATTTGAATGCTTAATTCAGTGCCACAGCAAGGATTAAGGATCAAGTACCAGTAAAACAACAAGATCAGCCATAGGTGCTATTCTCATCATGTTCCAAATTATGGAAGACCACTAATTTGAATGCTTCATTCAGCATCACAGCAAGGATTCAGTATCAGTAAAACTTAGAATCCCAAACGCAAGGTTATGGAAAAGAGAGAGAGAGATACCACGACAACAAGAATGAGATTATTGGAACATGGAGATCTTTAAAAAGATTCAGATTTGTTATTGAACTGTATTCAAACGAATTTATGGTGATAATTTAGTTTTGTAGCATCCTACAGAATAATTGCTACTCTTAAACAGTAAACTACGGATCCTAATGCATTAACTCTTTTTTTGGAAAAACACCCCTACTAGCAGGATCAACTGGTGAAGAATTCAATCTATATCAATTGCAGAGTTCATAGAGAAATGCAGAAATGAGTGCACAAACCCACCTGACTAGGGGACCAACTAGTGAATACTCGATTTATCAATTGCAAAGTTTAAGTTATTAAAAATCATTTAGCAACTCAGAAGGTTGTAGCACTAGCAAATTAGAAGTATAACGTGTAAGAAGAAGACAAGACAGCCATTTGAAAGGAGACTTGAGGGGGAAAAAGAACTTGTACCTCCATCTCCACCATTTATAAATGTCAAGAGGTCTTCAACTGAGCGCTCATCCACTCGCTCCTCCTCAACCTCAACATTCTACAGCACAATAAAACATCTATTATTAGTGAAGAATGTATGCAAGGTGGGATACTTTAGGTACATGATTATACTGTGGCTACTTCATTCAAAATTAAGACGTTTTTTAATATAGATTTACCACAAAAAAACTGCATTCAACATATGGTAAAGGCTTCAAACTCTTCAGGTAAGAGTAAGCACCTTCAATTTCTCTCTTTCTTTTAACTCTTTCCTCTTTCTTGCATATAATCGATTCAAAAGGCGAATACGTGGATCGTCGGTTATGTTTCTAAGTGGCTCCAACTTCTCCTCCTGGGTAAAACCAAATCTACATGAAAAAACATGTACCCCAATCCAAAAGTGAAAGTTCCCTGATTTCTTGCTAGAAACAAACCTCCGTTAGGTCATCAGGTAAATGAAAGGTTTCCCGTATCTCCTCGGGTGTTTTCCCTTCAATTATTCGTGCAAGTGCTCTGCTCGTGAGATCAACCAAAGGCTTCAATTGGAGACTGTCAGCAGCTGAGGTCAACTCACACAACTTTTTTGTATCCATCCGAATAAATTTCTCATCATAAGTTTTGCGTTCCTGCAGACAAGAACTAACTTCTCAGTTATCCAACCCTTTGAGATATCTTATCACCTCATGAAGGTATCAAACAAGAACAATGATAAACAGGTTGATTAAAACGAAATATTAACAAATAAAAAAGAGGAAAATAACCTCTTTACAACGTCCTCTCCTCCCCTAGGGGAAGAGAGGTTTAAAAGGCAATTATCTAATTTGCATGAAATGTGCGTGTTGCAAATTGGGAACGAACAAATAGGATACCAGAAATGTTAATATGGTAAGGATATATAAACAGAAAAAAAGGGTTCAGAGACTCAGAAACCAACCTTATTAGAGCGGCCCGGTACTTGGTGAAATCGGCAATAATCAAGTATCAAGCCTAAGATAGCAGGGTTAACCCGTTGGGGAAGTGATATTGCATAGTTTTTGGAAGATCCCATGCCTGTCTGAATTATTTCTCTACATATCATGGGGCAAAACATAGCAACCTCTTCTTCTACTTGTTGAATTGAACCATCGGCCGTTTGCAACCAGATGTAAGACTTCATCTAATTTACATAACAAAAGCAAAAATTAGCATGATATAATAGCAAGAACAGTATGTCAACAAGAACATAAACCACCACCAGTTCTTGAACAGTGCAAAATTTTCCAAGTTCCAACCATTTGAGTTTATTCCCTAGTACCCCATGTCACAGGAGCTTATCACTATGATTCCTTGAATCATTAATATAATACGTTAAATTCATTTTTATATTTTCAGGCTAAAAACCTCAGGCCCTTTCTTTTAAAAGCATTAACAGCCTACTTTAACTGTCGAATAAATAATTGCTAACCTAAGTTATTGTGGCGTATCAAATCTCTTCCACCCCTTATCAACATCTTATACACACACACACACACACACACACATATATGTATGTATGTTTATAAATTAACTTCAAAAAATAGCGTACACACTTATTTCTAAGCATGCTGTAAGAACCACATGCTTCCAATATTATCTCCCATTGATGCATATATTAATAAGATCCGAAAGTAAATGAATTCATAAGGGCAGAAATTCTAAATAAACCGTTTTTAAAAGGAAAAACAAATGTTAAAGTAAGATGACTCAACATACCTCAGGTTTTACTACCGCCATAACACCTTCTGACATTTGACGAAGACACTACAACGACTTATTAGGAGCTTCAAAAACAATGATTACTATACAACACTTTCAATAAAGAATAAAGTTACACAACAAAAGAAAGCTCGTCCTCCTTCATAAGCATGAATTTGTCCGATAGAGATAGAAAGTTTAACAATGCTTCCCAAAACGACACAATGCCAAGTCCCAGTAATGAACGAATTAGCATTCTTATTAGAAGAGCTTTCTCAGGTTGTTGTCTTATTCAGAAGGGAAGCACAAAGCCGAGTCTGGCGTAACAAAACAAGTTGTGCCTGAAATTCCAACATCATTTATATGGTAAGTTATTATTGATAACTGTCATAACGATAAATTAACAACAGCAGCTGCAGAAATAACAAAAAGTATGAGTTTTTCATGAAAAACTCAATTAAAGAATGTAAATAGAGTTCATTAACTTGTCCACATGCAAAACAGTACAGATACTAAATTCAAGTAAAAATTTCAGGAAACCATTTTTTTTTTTTTTTTTTGAATAGGACAACATAAAAAGTATACTTGAAAAACTCCCATCTCAAAAAACCATTATCAAATTTTCAGTTTTGAAAAATCACAGACCTCATTTTAGTTCCAAAGACGGCAACAAAAGTAATCATCACTCAGCTAGCAAAAGAGCTCAAATTTAGAAGGAACCCGAATGTTCTGTCTGTTCTGTTGTTTCCTCATATTCCAACCACTATTGATTTTAACTTTTTTTCCCTACATTTCGGAGAAAATTAAACTAAAAAACCAAATACTAGGGAACCAAAGTACCAAAATATTGAAAAATTAAACTCATTACTGTATCCTTATCCACACAAACAAATGTACAGAGGCCCACTAGAAACCGAGTGAACCCCATTTTATAGAATTCTAAACTTCGAATAATTGCACGAGCTAATAAATACGAAAAAAAAAAAAAAAAAGAGATTGTTTTTCCATTCCTCTGGCAACAGAATTCTTAACATATCCGAAAAATTGTCAAACAAATCCCGAAAAGAGAACTTCTTTGATTTCCAAGAAAAGAAAAAGGGGAAAAGTAGAGCAAGAACCTATTGGATAAAACGAAAAGAGGGAAGAAGAAGAACCAAAACAAACGACAACTATGTGAGGCGAAGCAACAACGAAGAACACGAAGAGGTGAAACAACCGAATCCGAATCAACCAAAAAGCTTCGAAATTTAATCCAAAAAATCCAACTTTTACGACGAACAAGAAATCCTCAGCGACCACCGACCGGATTCGTTGACAACGGACCAAGAACAGCGCAATTGGCAGCAAATTTGCGCACGTGCGTAAGAAGTTCATACAGAAGCCGGAGGAGAGAGAAGAAGGAGAAAAAGAAGAAAATGGAAATGGAGTTAGGGGCGTACCTCAGGAACGGGATAAAATGCAGAGAGAATTTCGACAGTGGAGCAAAAAAATTGTGGGGAAATGGAGCTAGGGTTTCTAAAAGGCTCAGTTTTTTTTTTTTTTTTTTAAATAAAATTGAGCTCTGTATTGTGTGTTTTGTTTTTTTTTTTTAATAAAAATTGAGCTCTGAATTGTTTTTTTTTTTTCAATTGTGTGTGTGTGGGTGTTCTGTGGGCGGTTCGGTTGTGCCCGCACGCGAGTCCATCAAAGAATGTGGCGTGCTCGCACGTGCCGGTTGTTAGGGTGTATGTGTATGAGTGGAGGCAGGATAACGATTTGACCCGCTTTCTGTCACTTTTGTGGGTCGGATTGCCGACGGCCGTTAATGGGGAGTGAAATATAATACTATAATTTTTAGCATGCGTTTCACGTATTTATTGTAGTTTAAAATTTTATATCAAAAGTTGTTTGATTTTTTAAAAATTAATTAAAATTTTTATTTATTTATTTTATTTAAAAAAAACAAAACAAAACAAAACAGTTGAGTTTTTTTGTACTAAAATGTATTAATTTTATTGGAACATAACTGATAGATGACATTTGAATTAATTGTGTGTATTGTATTTCACTAGTTAAATATTAACTAGATTTCTAACTTAAATTCTATTATTAACCGTATCATTAATATTGATAAAGAGAGTGTTAAGATTGAACCACATACCATAACTTTTAAAATGTGAATTCATAAGATTAGATATCTTATCATTTCATACGTGGTACTTTACTATATGGCATTGATTTGAAAGACACAAAGGCATCAAATTTTTTTTTTGGGTTCAACAAAAATAATTATTAACCAGTATAATGTTACATTATTTGATCTTTAAATTGGCGAATAATTTGGTAATGCTACAATTACCTTACTTTACCTTTTAAAAAAATCCCTTTATAATCCTATTTAAAAAAACAATTGATAAATTTCGTGCCAAAAAAAAGTCTCAACAAACTCATCTACACCCTTAACATCTTCTGTAATAACAAATCACAACCTACCAATAGATGGCAGGTGTAACCTCTTTCCTTTTGGACATAACAGTGGAATGCAGATTTAAGTTCTTCTAGTCTTTAGATTAGAGAAAAATAATAATAAAAAGAAGGAAATTTTTAACTTCAAAAATCATGATCATAATTTTGTGGGCCTCATATTATGTTCATTTATTTATTCCCCCTTAGCAATTTCTCCTCGTACGATCATAACTCCTCATCTTTTTTATTTTTATTTTATTTTTTGAAAAAGAAGAAAAGAAGAAAAATTAAACGACAATGTTTTTTAACTCTTTTTTTTATTTTTTATTTTATTTTTACAATTTATTTAACTAGTAGGATATGACCCAAGAAGGCTACAAAGGAAAGGCAAATTGCATGGTCCCAAATCAAAGAGAGGAGATGTCAAACTAGGCTCCACCCAAACCAAATACCCGAACGTGAACGTGGTTGTGCGGTCTTTCCAACTGTTTATACCTTATTTTCTCTGTCCTCCGTACGAACTGCCATTTCCGACGGTCTTTGTTGTGCCCTTTGACTCAACCCAAAAACTCGTTGCTTGTGGATAAGATAACTAGAGAGAGATAAAGATAGTCATTCAGAGCCCAACCAAAAAAATAAAAAAGAGAGAGAGAGAGAGAGTCACAAAAAATAAAAAATAAAAAGAAAAAGAAAATGTGGCCTTTTAGCAGAAAAGGGTCATCTGGGTTCTCTTCATCTTCCACTGCGGAGGAGGTCACTCAAGGAATCGATGGAACTGGTCTCACCGCAATTGTTACAGGTTATTCATTCAACTTTTATTTTATCTTTTATATATATATATATATATATATTGGACTGGAATTAAGAGTTATCCATATTTTTGGTTATTCTTTTTGATTGGTTCGTTTTTTTCCCATGTTATATATTTGCAAAAACATGTTTTTGAGTTATGTAAGAGGAACAACTTGGGATACTGAAGAATTCTGTCGTTGTTAAGTTCCTCGTATTTTGTAACTTGGGTTTCTGTCTCATAGCTATGTATTGATTTTCTGCCACATCAAGGATACTCTGAGCTCCGCAGTTTCGATCGACATTTAGATTCGATGCGGGTATAATTGAGTACTGAGATTACAATTATCTTATGAATTCAACCCAATATGAGTCAGTTGGGTGTTGGAAATCTTGTCTGTTGTCTGTTTTTGTTGAAAGGATACTGATCTACCATTGAGAGATTAATTAGTATACAAGTCATTATTTTTAAGAATTTTGTCTAGATTTTTAAATTATGATAAATTTTATCTCTTCTTGCAATTGGGTCAATCGAGATATTCTGTAAACATTTGCATCAAAACAGAATCTTTAAGTGTTTATTCAGTGAAGAATTTTTTTAATGCTTAGTCTAAATGACTGTCATTTCAGGAGCATCTAGTGGTATTGGCACCGAAACCACCCGAGTTCTTGCATTACGCGGTGTCCATGTAATCATGGCTGTCAGGAATGTGGCTGCTGGGAAAGATGTCAAAGAGGCAATAGTCAAAGAAATCCCCACTGCTAAAATTGATGCCATGGAATTGGACCTCAGTTCATTGTCTTCCGTGAGGAAATTCGCGTCGGATTTCAAATCATCCGGTCATCCCCTCAACATTCTTGTGTAAGTTATAATAGCAGTCCTAACTATCGAGGCTCTTCTACATATTTTGTGCAATCTCTTAAAAAGTTACATTTTCTTTTGTTTTAAGTAACAATGCAGGAGTTATGGCAACACCATTCATGCTTTCAAAAGACAACATAGAACTACAGTTCGCCACAAACCACCTAGGTAACTTTGTTACACACATAATGCGTGTCGAAAATTAGAAGAGTGCAAAGACGCAAAATTCATCTTTCATCGAACCTGGTTTTGCAGGCCATTTTCTTCTGACAAATCTCTTGTTGGATACAATGAAGAAAACAGCAACGCAAAGTAAGAAAGAAGGAAGGATTGTCAATGTCTCCTCAATCGCTCACCGTTTCCCATATCCTGAAGGAATTCGTTTTGACAAAATAAACGATCAATCAGGGTAGCACTTTTTTACTATTACAACAACTCATGATCGGTTCAACTTTAGTTCATGTTTGATTTAAGTTCGGATCACTTGCTTGTGTACAGGTACAGCAGTGGAGCTGCATATGGGCAATCTAAGCTCGCTAATGTCTTGCACGCCAACGAGCTTGCAAGACATCTGAAGGTACATGACTTTCGGCAGTAAAAATTTTTTGTCATGGTCATGTTATAAATTAAAATCAGTTATTAATTCATTGTTTCTTTCTCAGGAAGATGAGGTGAATATAACTGCAAATTCCCTTCATCCAGGAGCAATTCAAACCAATCTTTTTCGTCACCTTGGCGTTGTTAGTGGTAAATACATCAACTACTTTAAAGTAAATATTTATATATATGTACATATATATATATATATATATAGTTGGGGACAGATTTAAATATTCAAAATAATATGATGAAGAAGAAAATCAGGCGCTAATTTTCATTTAAAAAAGTTCCGTCAAATATGCAGAAAAGGCCAGCTAATTACTAATTATTCAATGCAATTTGCAGGTCTTGTGAATACAATTGGTAGGCTTGTTCTGAAAAATGTTCAGCAGGTAAAGCCAGTGCAAGATTTCAACTAATTCATATATAAATCTAGTTAAGTTATTATCAAGTCTATATATGCCTCAAAAAATGAAAGGAATAGAAGTCCATTTTTCTCACTAATGTTGATGAATGGTACGATTTTAGGGAGCCGCTACAACGTGCTACGTAGCATTGCATCCGCAAGTGAAGGGCGTAAGCGGCGAGTATTTTGTTGACAGTAATCTGTCCGAGACAAGCGCAAAGGGTAAAGACATGGATTTGGCAAAGAAACTCTGGGATTTTAGCCAGAATTTGACGAAATGATCGTAGAGCCGCTAGTGATATGTCCATAACCAATCTCATAAACATCATAATGCATTTAGCCGCCAATGTTGATTTTGGCCGTGTTTGTGACCTTGTTGAGAATAAAAATAAAATTCCTGTTCAGAATTAATATTCAAAATAGGCGTGATTTCTCAAGTCTTTAGAAATCTCTATTCTATATTTGCTTATTCTACTAGAAATTATTTTCTGAAGAATTCTTCAAAGTCGTTTATCATGTACCCAAGTATTCAAGCACTCTAGCTTTTTCCCTAAAATTTTCCTTGGAACTTTTGGTCAAATTACTAAACTAAAATAATGGAGATTTCTTTTCCCACAAGCAAGCCAACGGTCAATCTCAAATAGTTTGACGTATGGCATGATACACACGTTATATAATGTATTAGAAACTGATTCCATCAAGTTGACCAACACTCATCTTGAGTAATTCATAAAGAAATGCTAAGGACACGTGTGAAAGATGTCTTTGGCTCAATGTAGATAGTGATGGAGCTAGAAAAATTTTTCGGTTGAATAAAATTTAAGATAATTTTTAATTAAATGGGAGGATAGTTATATTTCCTTTATTGACTGGGGCTAGAGGTGGGAATTTGGGCTGGGCCAAACGGCCCGGTCCGCGGCCCGTAATTTAGGCCCGACCCGATAGTAAGAGACGGGTTGGGCTCTCCTTTTAGACCCGACCTAAATATTTAAGCCCGATGGACCGGCCCGGCCCGCCCATTATTTAGAAAAATAAAAAAAATAATTATAAAGTTTAATTATAATATTAAGTTAATTAACGATTAAGCAAACACTGATAAATAATTATAATCTTAAACAACTAAAATTAAAAGTTTAATTATAATATTAAGTTAACTAACTAACTAATATTATAATTATTAAGTACTAACTAAGCAATTATAATATAAATATAAATATAAAAATTAATAGAAATAGTATAATAAATTTTTTTTAACAAAGTATAAAATTTTTTATTTTTTATCTAAGATAAAATATTAAGATAAATTATTAAATTATCAAAAATATACAAATTTATTCAAAAATTACAAATAAAAAATAAAAATAAATAAAAATTTTAAAAATTGAGCTAGGCTAGGCCCGGCCCGCTCCCGGCCCGCTCTAAGCCCGCGGGCCGGGCTGGGCTTATATTTCAAAAATTCGGCCCGGCCCAGCCCAGCCCGTATTTTCAATGGCCCGGCCCGGCCTGGATTTTTAAAATAGCCCATCGGGCTCGGGCCGGGCGGCCTGAATTCCCACCTCTAACTGGGGCTCAATTATTATTTTTCTTGTACAATGAGGACAAAACATTAATTTTAGAGTTGAAAACTGCATTATTTTTAGGACAAATTATATTTTTACTCCCTAAACTTTGGGCCTTATCATAAAATGTCCTCCGAATTTCAATTTATAACATTTTTTCTCCCTAAACTTTGGAAAAGTTTGTAAATTTTCCCCCTGAATTAAATTTTTGATAAAAAAAATACATATAAAACTCGTTGGAAGCATCAGTTAGGGATATTAAGTATAGAATTATAAAATGGTACATGTTAAGAGCACTCCTAGCACCCGTTACCCTTATTAAATGTAAAATAATAAAGTTACCTATAAGAGATAAATATGAGGGGAAAAAAAAGACAATCAACCATAATTATTTACTTTTTAACTTAATTATAAGTGTTTCACGAAAAAAAGACAATCAAACCTTATTAAATGTGAAATAACAAAGTTACTTATAAGAGAGAAATATGAGGGGAAAAAAAAGACAATCAACCCTAATTATTTACCTTTTTAATTTAATTATAAGTATTTCACATTTAATATCCGCAACTTATGCTTCAAACGAGTGTTATATATATTTTTTCGACAAAAAATTAATTGAAATGGAAAATTCACAAACTTTTCTAAAGTTCAGAGGGAAATAATATTACAAAGTAAAGTTCAGAAGATATTTTATGATAAGATCTAAAGTTTAGAGGGAAAAAAATATAATTTGTCCTTATTTTTAAAATGTGAGTGAGAACTCGTGTATCCGCTCATTAATAAATATATTGGACCACGTAGGTCCAACTCCTCCCAATAATGTCTTTAACACCTGCCAGTGATAATGCCATCCTTTTAAATTGAATTTAATTGAAGAGTGTGAGAGATATTGGATATTCATTCAAGCAATGAAGCAAAGAAGAAATGTGTCTGTTTTGCAGAGGAAAAGGGGCATCTGGGTTCTCATCATCTTCCACAGCAGAGGAAGTTACTCAAGGGATCGATGGGAGCGGTCTTGCCGCCATTGTTACCGGTTAACTTTTAGTCCCACCTGATTTTATTTTACTTCTTAGAGATAAAATGAACAAGGTAACAATATATATGCTCTAAATATGAAGATAAATTGTTCAAGGTGTGATCACAGGAGCATCTAGTGGGATTGGCACAGAAACAACACGAGTCCTTGCGTTACGCTGTGTCCATGTGGCAATGGCGGTAAGGAACGTTTCTGCGGGAAGAGATGTCAAAGAAGCTATAATTAAGGAAATCCCGACCGCTAAACTTGATGTCATGGAATTAGATCTGAGTTCATTTTCATCCGTAAGGAATTTCGCATCCAATTTCAATGCCTCTGGTCTTCCTCTAAACATCCTAATGTAAGTGTAGATAAGCAGTTTTAGTGGTGGAACTAAGGGCCTGTTTAGGAAATATCTGGAGATGGTATTTTGAAGGTTGGGTTGGAAATGTGAGTTTGGGGGAATACTTTTGAAAAGGTTCTGTAATATAGAATATAATACAAAAATTTGAAACGTATTCGGAAAAAAAATATACAAAATAAAGATTGTCTTGTTCATTTTGTCGTTACGAGTATTTTGACATAAAAATCATCTCATTCCAATTTAAAATGAAAAGTTATAGATTTTTAAAATTTGAGTTTTTTGAAAATAGAAGAGAGGGAAAGTTTGATTTAGAGTTAAGATTTTGAAATTCAGATGGTATTTTACCATCTCCGGACGGCGCCCCCATACGGGCCCTAAATCTTTCACATCAGGGTGTTACTAGCCTTTTGTTTTGTTTTTTTGTTTTTGGTTTTTGGTTTTTGTTTTGTTTTAACAAATTTATGTAACAAGTAATGACTTTTGCCTTTTTTACTGTAAAGTAACAGTGCAGGAGTGGCAACTGGCCCATTCAAGCTTTCCAAAGACAACATGGAGCTACAGTTTGCGACAAACCACTTAGGTACCTAATTTTTTTAGTGGTTTAAATCAGTGAAATGCTATCTTTTTTACTGGAACTGCAGAAAATATTTGCATTAGATGATTCCAAGTCGAATGGTGAATGTAAAGCAAAATTCAATTTTTGTCCCTTATGTTTTTTTTTTTTTTTTTTTTTCTTCATCTGTTAGGTCATTTTCTTCTCACAAATCTTTTGCTGGACACAATGAAGAAAACAGCACGTGAAAGTGGAAAAGAAGGAAGAATTGTAAACGTCTCCTCGGATGGTCACCGGTTCTCCTACCGTGAAGGAATTCGTTTCAATAATATTAACGACCCTTCTAGGTAACACTCTTAAATCCGCACAAATGAAGACATTAACCCATGCAACTATACCACATGCACCTGTGAATGGTGCAACTTTAACATCCGGACCACTCATTGGTATGGGATCCACGTGGACAAACAAGACTCCCATGAATGAATGATCCAGATCTTACACTCACGCCACTTACAAGTGCATTTACCATCTCTCATGAACGTAAACAAACATGATCGGTGAAGCATGGAATGCATACTACAAACAGGTATGGCAAAGTAGCCGCATACGGGCAATCGAAGCTTGCTAACGTTTTGCATGCTAATGAGCTTGCAAGGCGTCTAAAGGTATATCTATGGCTTCGGTTTCTGCGTCATAAAGCCAAATGAATCACTCATCAGTCTGTTGTTAGTAAAATATTGTTTCTTTTGTTCAGGAAGAAGGGGTGAATATAACTGCAAACTCACTTCACCCAGGAGCAATTGCCACAAATATTTTCCGTCACAACGCCATTGCCAATTGTAGTACACCTTTCCTGTATCCCAAAAAAAAAAAAAAAAAAGCTTCTCAAGTGCAAAAGCACTGCATCAAAGTGCTGAAATTTATCCGCTCACATCACGGTTTCTTTTTCGTCTCATGCAGGTGTTGTCAATACACTCGGAAGATTTGTTCTGAAAAATATTCAGCAGGTTAGCCAGTACTTTTCAGCTAACTCGTTCACATATACAAACATAAATATATATAGTGATCAAGTTTCTTTTGACTAATTTTGTCGAATTATGTTTTGATTATTTTAGGGGGCTGCTACAACGTGTTATGTGGCATTGCATCCTCAGGTGAAAGGGGTAAGCGGTGAATATTTTGTTGCAAGTACTCTTTCCAAGGCAAGCTCCAAGGGGAGAGACATGGATCTGGCCAAGAAACTATGGGATTTCAGCCTGAATTTGACCAGATGATGTGCCAAGTTATTAAGTCTTCTTTATTTAATTATTCAACGATTTAAGTTTCTTTGTGTGGTAATGGTGACAAGATAACAAGAATGTTCTACTTGAAACTCTCGCTTCTATTAAATTTTAGCTTCAAGAAGTGATGCTCACAATGTCTACCCTTTGTTGAAGACGTAATATCATCATCTTTGTCTCACCCAATGACCACTGGGATAGGATGTGAGGACACCACTGATATCTTTTTTTTTTTTTTAATAATTATTATTGAATAATGATAATGATGCCGCCAAGCGACTAGACTATAGTGCTTGTCCTGCTTGGAAAATGAACAAAAGAACAAAGCGGCTTGTTATTTGTATAGATAAACGACAGTGAGAAAGATAAGAACGGTAGAAACAACAGAAAATCAAGAAACAACGGCAACAATTAAGGCAATAAAACAAACGACACCGAAGAGAAGAATATAAATGACAGTGGAAAACGAACGACAGCAAAATAAAAACGACAAGTGACAAGAAAAGAAAAACGACGACAAAAGAACTTGGTAATTTGCATTATTGGACAGGAGTTGGTGGAGCCCCGCTCATTAGTTGTTTTTTCTGTGAAAGATGGTGTGTAATTCAGAAAAACTAGTTGGTCAACCATTTCATTCATTCAAGAAAGGAACAAAGTGTTATCCAGCAGAAAACTATACGGTCGTTTAAGATTTCCTTACCTCAAATGACATGACAAAAAAATGAAATTAATGGACTTTTAACAAGTCCACTAAAATAGGGTCTAACTCGAAAATACAAAATTTTCCTTAACAAAACTTATCAAGTAGCTGCGTATTAGGTCTAAAATTCTCTATTTCTTCTCTTCCTTCTCAGCTTCAGCGGCCTTCTTCAACCTTTCGCCTTGGCGGCATTTGTTCATACGCTCTACTCTGAGCTTGTCATAAGCCTTGAACGACTTCATCTCATTAGTAACCTTAACAAGCTCAACCGTTGGCTTCTCGCGCACAATAGGCAAGAACTCTCCCTTGACCTGAGTGGCATTGGCCAGTTCCTCGGGGGCAGAATCACCAGCCTGAAGCAAAAGAGCAACATGATATAACATGCAAATAAACCTTTACCCCAGCAAGCCAATCCAATACCCCATTTAACTTTACCTTGAACTTGCGAGCGCGTCTTGGGAAGACGACTAACTTGGCCTTGTAGGTTTTGAGCCTTTGAGCATTAGCTTGAAGGCCCTCCAAAGATCGGCTCTTGCGGCGGTGATCAACAGCTATGCCAATGGTTGGCGCAAGCTTCTTCGGTATTCCTGCTGCCTGAAGGGTGAATCGCAGAGACGGTTAACCAATCCATCATACTAAAGTCATTAACACAGGATGCTAATACGAGATTATAAAAGCCAGAAATTCAGATAAATCTCTCATCTCATATCAAGACTCGTCTCCAAATATTTGTTTGTAACGACGAAAAATAACCCACATTATCCATATTTGCATAACTTCAGATAAAACAACATATATAAGAAACTTTACTGCTAAAAGAGAGAACCCACCTTCAATTCTTCGAGCGAAAAGCCCCTGCCAGCCCTCACTTTCATGTTATACTTCAATGTCTGTCCGTGAACGACCGGACGGAGAGGTCCAGCAGTAGGACTGGGAAAAATCTTCACAGCTTTTTTCTGACGAGCTGGAGAGTGTTTCAATGGATCAGAAAAACATGACACCAAAGAAACTCAAATTATAAACTTCCCAATTCAATCAGTAAACAAGTATGGAAGGGCACTCACCAATTCTTCTGCGAGTCTTCCGGGCCGGTTGATTGAACCAAGTCTTGACATAGTTTTGCCAATGCTTTTTGAAATGCCCATTAGGGATAACGTTGTTGTGCTTAACCATGGCTTACCTGCAAATTATCTGGAGGAAGACCAACCTTAATTAAACTAAACTAAACTTAATACTTACAAGAAAGCACTCTAAGATTTGAATATTCACGTTACATAGTAATCAGTAACTGATACATACTCTAATTTTTCCCCAAATTAATCTTCAATCAAAGGGGGAAAAAAAAAAGTAACGAAAAAAAAAAATCAGACAAAAAATAGCAAGTCGCAGTAGTCAAATTCTAAAAAAATGGAGAAGTCCAACATTTGAACAGCATAAAACATTCGCAACAAACATTTAACCAAAAAAAAGTAAGTTTTTCATAAATATTAAAAAAACCAAGAAAGCAGGTGTTTCAGTTGAACAAAAAAAAAAAACACCTCTTGGAAATGTGATTTTTCTTGGTGCGGTCGGAGATGGCTTCGACTCAAATAGCGAGACCGAGGAGGAGAACGGCGTAGAAGACGGATCACCGAGGAGTAAGCCCTAGAAGAACCAGGCACCGTCCAGCAAATTCTGACTTATGTGTTAACACCGTGTCCCTTTTTTTTCGTTTTCTTTTTTTTCCTCCTCCTATTTGGACGTTTTAATTGGGCCACTTTGGGGCCTCAAAACACTTGGGTCGTTCAGAAAAGGCTGGGGACAAATTTTATATTTGCTACTTGAACTTGATGGGTTTGTTAGTTTGCTTCCTGAATTTAAAGAAATATTCTCTAAATTATAAAATAATTTCATCTTTACTCATTTTGTCAGTTAAATAATTTCATCTTTGCTCTTTGAACTTTAAAAACTAGTAGAAAATACTTCACGAATTATGAAATAATTTCATCTGATTTCATCTTTACTCATTTTGTTAGTTAAATAGATGAAATTACTAACATTACAACAACCAAAATGTAAATTAATAATGACAAACAAATTTTTTTTTTTTTTTTTGCTATCTAAATTTTAATATTCTTATCTCCGAACTTTGAAAACGTGTGTTTATTATTTTCTGTACTCTTCCCATTCTTTTTCAAATGGAGGGAGCAAATTTTGCTGATCCGAATGCAAATGAGCATATGAAGGCTCGATTTTGAAAGCGCTTGCCCTAATTGTTTTAGGATCAATGGAATCCCCCCTGATCTGGCTCAAAACATTCCAGAAGAGAATGAAACTCCTCCGTGTCTAATGGTATGGAGATCACCAATGCAGTCGTGAACAAAAGCAAGATCTAGGAGATATTGAAGCTTCCTAAACACGTGAAAGACATTGATGTAGCTACATATATTCCAACATTTGTTTTCATGAGTCCAATTCACCACATAAGATCCGACTTCGAGGAGATCGAAAGAATAAAGCAAAAATTGTACATCTCTAGCATCGTTGAGAGAGGGTTTGGCGGTAAACTTGACGATTGGGTTTCTTGCCTGTCAAGCAAGACTGTTTAGTCTTACCAGCTATTGAATGAAGAGATGGAAGGGATTTTGGATATTCTAAAAATAGATTCTTGCTTCATCATTGAAATGTTCAAACTTTACCACAAAAGCTATCAGGTTCTTTTTTAGTTTTCATTACAGAAAGACAAGATCTTTTTGTGGTTTGTTTAATATTTGATTTTAGTTTGTTTCTAAGTGTATAAACGTTAAAAAGACACAAAGGATTTTTATTTATTCATATCGATCTGTCTTATTTATGTTGTTTAATTTTGTTTTGTAATATCAAGTCCGTAAAGTTTGGTGATATATGTTGCAAGTGTATAAATTTTGAAAATATAAAAAGGTATTTTTTAACATATTGCTTATTTGGTCAGTGAATGGTTATTAATATGTATTTATCTTAAACAAAGTATACATACATATTGAAACCTCTATTCAACCCCTGGTGGACTATATCGACAATTGAGAGGGACCTGATTTACTTCCCTATTTCATGTTATAGGATATACACAAGATCCTTCACCCTGATACGTGCTAAGAGAAACCTTTAGAAGACTACAATTTGTTGACTGGAAAATCTTGGATGCCAAACAGTAGCATATTGAAATCTTATTGAGAGGGGCCTGATTTTACTTCCCTACCTGATTTTACTTCCCTATTTCGTGTTATAGGATTGTTGACTGAAAAATCCTAAGAGACAATTTGTTGACCGGAAAATCTTAAGACTGGAAAATCTTAAGAGAAACCTCTAGAAGACAGTAACATATTGAAGTCTTATTGGGTGAAGTTTCTTACCAAATCCACTCAATATTGCTTGGAGGAAACTGGTTCAACAAAGCAAACGGAAAGTCGCACCTTACATCACTTTAATAGTGGTTTTATTAGTTGTAGATGGTATATATATTACGTGGGGGTTAATCAATTTTAATGATTTGCCGATGTGGGACCAAGACAGACTTTTTTTTTTTTTTTTTTGAGTAAACTAGAATGGCAGACTTAATAATAATTTTAATAACAACAATTATTATTATTATTATTATTATTAGTAGGCGTTTAGGTTTTTATTTTTTCTAGGAAGAAAGAGTAAAATTGTATTTTTAAATAGAGCAGTAGTAAATTATAGTATTAAATTTAAACATAATAATAAATAATATAATTAAATTTATGATCACACATCAGAAAAACCTCTTCTTCCTTCTCTTTTTTTAATATAAAACTATACACATAAATTTATTATTAAAACTAAACTGTAAATACGTTGTTTTCTAGAAAATCTAAAGAAATCCATAGATTTACTAGAACATATGTTATAATTTATCATATTTCAAAAAACATATTATAAATTTCAAAAATACCTATAAAATATGTTATTTGCTACAATTTCCTTTTTTCTTTTTAGTAAACAACATAGGAAAAGCCTGATTAAATAAGAAGTGAGGAAACTTAAGGAAAATTTTTTGTTCTCCATTTGAATCACATATCCATTTTCAAAAAGGAAAATTTTTTATTTTAACTGAAAAAGTCTTTTTTTTTTTTTTAAATAAGATGGTGTTTGGATTTGTAAAAAAATTTCTTTTTGAAAATTAAAAGTTGTTTGGAATGAGGAAAAATGATATTTGGAATAGTATATTATGAGAAGATTTTTAAAAAATATTCATTTTCTTTAAAAAATAGTACTGTACAAAGTAAGTTTGAAAATAATATAATTTTTTTTTTCTAAAATGAGAAAATGATATAAAAAGTGGAGACAAACATTTTTTTACAAAAATTTTCCAATTTCGGAAATTGGATATCTCATCCAAACATAGGGTAAAACTTTTAACTTTGCTTCTTATTTTATATATAAAATTTTTAAAATTTTAATATAGTAAAAAAGTTTTACGATTTGAGAGTTTGGATCGCAGTTTTAAAAGTTTTAAGTCAAACTAGTGGTTTTGATGGGGTCGTTTGTGTAATTTGGACAATTTACAAATTAATACTTTCACCTGCCACCAACCAATGCCAATGTGGCTTGTTTAATTTTTATTAATTCCCGTCTTTGCAACACATTGACTTGGTCGGCAAACGACTAATTTCTAGCAGCGTGCTTAAGTTATCGTAAAACATGAAAAGCATAAATAGCATAACATTTTACTTATAAATCAATTAATAATAGGTAAATGCCGTTCATTTTCTTTTCAAAAAAATGAAAAATAAAAACACAATAAGTTTACGTTTGATTTATCGGTTGAAGATGAAAATTTTTAAATTCAAGTTGGTTGATTTTTTAAAAATTAATTATAATTTTTATTGATTTTTCTAAAAAAATACAAAAACAAAAATAAAAAAGTACAGTTTTGTTGGAGTTAAATTTAAACGCCAAACGAAGCCTACGAAATATATCAGCAGAGACAAAAAATAAACCGAAACATGATTAAAATTAGGTGAGTTACAGAAAGCTAAACTTTGGAAAGGAAATTAAGAAAAATAACCGAGTTTTGAACTGAAAAAATAGTAATTTTTGGTAATCTTACTTTATCAGATAATTTCGGTCTATATATATATATATATATATATATGATTATCAGCAAATAAGGCCATTTACTAAAATTTATATTTTAAATTAACCAATAAGAGGTGGCGTGATTCAATAGGCTGGACATAGTGCCTTGTCTAGATTTGCTTGTCACTAGGCTATCCATATTGGCCTTATGGATTAAATTCATTTACAAAGAAAGCACCAGAGATGTGGTGGATTGAGAGAAAAGGGCCATCTGGGTTCTCCCCTTCTTCCACAGCAGAGCAAGTCACTGAAGGAATTGACGGGGCCGGCCTTACCGCCATTGTTACAGGTAATTTCTTATGCTTCCTCATACTTGACAGACCAAGAAACAAGCTTAAAGTGTGTGTATATATATATATTTATATAACTATATAACATATTTGTGTATATGCATATGTAAGTACTTGCTAGCAATATTGGTACAGGAGCATCAAGTGGTATCGGCTTTGAAACTGCGAGAGTTCTCGCATTGCGTGGTGTCAATGTAGTTATGGGAGTAAGGAACATAGAAGCTGGCAAAGAGGTCCAAGGAAAGATAGTTAAAGAGAACCCATGTGCAAAAATTAATGCCCTGGAGTTGGACCTGAGTTCTATGGCGTCGGTTAGGAAATTCGCGACCAATTTCAGTTCCTCTGGTCTTCCACTGAACATCCTCATGTAAGATGATGACCATAAAGTAAGATTATTTTGTATTAATTCTATTGCCATTCAATTTTAATCTATCTTATCCGGGCATTGCATTGTGAACGTACTTTGATTTCGGTGTTGCAAGTAATAATGCCGGAGTCATGGCGACACCGTTCATGCTTTCCAAAGATAACATAGAACTGCAATTTGCAACAAACCACATTGGTATTTTACACTACCTATTCAAAAGTTTTAGATAGTAGAGAAGAAAATTTTAATTTCGAGATTTTTCAGGTCATTTTCTATTGACAAATCTTCTGTTGGAGACCATGAAGAGAACAGCCCTAGAATGTAAAAGAGAAGGAAGGATTGTGAATGTCTCGTCACGGCGTCATAAATTCTCTTATAAAGAAGGGATTCGCTTCGACAAAATCAATGACAAATCAAGGTAACAATATCTAGACCCCAAAACGTCTTTTAGCCTTTTTTTCTTAAATGGCATTATAGTTGAAAAGCCTATTTATTCGTCAAACCACTTGCTAATTAGCTCGTTCTTCCAATTTCTCCAAGTAATTAAATGCTCGGATTTGCTAATTGACAGGTATAACGGTCTGTCTGCTTACGGTCAGTCGAAACTTGCCAATGTCTTGCATGCTAATGAGCTCGCAAGACGGCTGAAGGTAAAGGCAGTTATCCATATGTATGATAGATAAAGAAAATTTGAGGATATAGCAGCCTGGTGTTAGAAAAGCTAAATTCTCTCTTTCAGTCATTACATTCGTATTCGATCTGCTTCTCTAAACAGGAAGAAGGTGTGGAGATTACCGTGAATTCGTTGCATCCAGGAGCAATTTTCACGAATCTTTTCCGTCACCACAGCTTTTTTAGTGGTAATATATAACTCAATAGAGCTATTAGCAATTCAGCTTTTACATATGCTGGTTTTGCAATGTTTGTTTTTCATCCCATTGTTGATGTCCTTTTGCTTTTAACTTTGGCACAGGTCTTGCAGGTTTGCTTGGTAAATATTTCATGAAAAATATTCAACAGGTATTGCATT
This sequence comes from Ficus hirta, assembly GCA_038430175.1. NCBI lineage: Eukaryota > Viridiplantae > Streptophyta > Magnoliopsida > Rosales > Moraceae > Ficus > Ficus hirta. Next base: position 2,562,153 of record CM076594.1, on the reverse strand, counting down.
CTCTTTACATGCACTGATCACGTTCCAAGAAAGAAAAATAAAACGGTTAAAAATTCAACTTATAATATCTTTGATTCTTCGTATTTTCGACTGTTCTGAAGCTATTAATCATTCTTGTTATACTTCCTGGTAATGTGTAAATGACTACTTTCTTGGTCTAGCTAGTTTTTTCTTTTTAGCTAATTTGGATACTTGGTTCCTCTTTTCTTTTTAATTAAAATTCTCCTTATTTTTTTTGCTTTACACTTTGTTCAAATCATGTGCTTAGGGTGCTGCAACTACGTGCTATGTGGCATTGCATCCACAAGTCAAGGGGATGAGCGGCTACTATTTTTCGGACAGTAACGTCGCGGGAGCGAGTTCACAAGCCAATGATGCCAATTTGGCTAGAAAATTGTGGGATTTTAGCTTGGAGTTGATTAACAGATGCAGTAATGTTCCATAGCTCACATAAAATGTCGTTTTTGATTAACAGATGTAGTTGTGTCGTTTTTTTTTTTTAATTTTTGGTCGTTTCTAAGCATTGTCGTCTTATACTTATATGTCGATCTTTTCCTTATTTTTGTTGCTTATCAAATATGTGAACTTTGTTTTTTACCCTTGCTGTCGTTTTTTCAGTTATTGCAATGCTTTCTAGTTTTTCATCTTTTTTTTTTAGTCGTTCTGCCTCTTTTATTACTTTTCTTATTTGTTGTCGTTTAAAATTTGTCGTCGACTGTCTCGTTAGCATTCTTTTTCTCATTCATTCTCGTTTATCCCTTCCCTTGTTATTCTTCCTTTCGTTGTTATTTTTACCTACGCTATTTTTTCTTTGTAGTTTTTAGATGTTGTCGCTCCTCCTTCTTATGTCGTTTTCCGAATTTGTTGTCGTTTTTTCCTTCCTTGTCGCTTTATCTAGGTTTGTCCTTTTTTCAATTAGTTGTCGTTTTAATCTTTTGATGTCGTCACAGCTTTCTTGTCATTTTCGCCATCAACTTCCCAAATTTGCCGCGTAAACCCAGACAACTTTTTTTTTTTTTTTTTTGTTAGTAATAATAATTATAAACCAAGTTATCTTTCTTCTTAAAAAGTAATTTCATTTCTTTTCGTAACCTTTTCTTCTCGAGTTTGACATTTGTTTGTAAATTCTAATTTTTTCTTATAAAACGTAACAAAAAAAGGGAGAGATTTATAGCTAAATGATTTTTTTAAAAAAAGTTTTTGAACAAATGATCGAAATTTTATAAAATTAAAAAATGATATTTTAATAATCAATCAGTGATTAACTGATTGATCATAATAAATCAGTGATTGTCTAATATTAATAAGTTTGTTTTTACTATTAACTAAGATCAATTACTGATTAACGGTAAATTTTCTAAATAAAAAAAATATCGGTCAATTACTAAACATGTATTTAAAAACTATCTATTAGTTCTCTTAATCTATAAAACTTGACATAACAAAATGAGATTATTAATTTTTCGGAACATGTAGAAGTACTCCTATATGAATCCGTTTGGCAGAGTTTTTGTTTTTACTTCTAGCCAGTAGAAGAAAAGAAGCAAAAGATGTGGCTTGTCAGTAAATGTTTGGAATCAACAAGCTTTTGAGGTCAAAATGATCTCTAAAGTATTCTAATAAGTACTAAAAATATTAAATAAAGTTCATAATGTCTAATTTAAATTTTGTTGTAAGTTTTAAAAATAACTCAGAAGAGCTTTGCCAGTAGTCATATTTTTTTTTGCTTTGACAGGAAACGTTTCTGGAGACTGAAAGCTCTTTTAACAAATCATCCAAACACTTACAGAAATTATTTCTAGATATAAAAAATCAAAAACAGTTTTTAAAAAGTTCTACCAAACATACTTTTTTTGGACTAGTAATTCTAGAGTTATTTCTTTACATACATGTGGGGACTGGAATAATCAGTTGCCACTCATTTGAGGACGGCAACTCTTTTACCTTTTCGCTTTTCTTCTCTTTATTGGTGGGGACTGATATTAAGGCATTAATAACCCAGAATTGAAGACCATGAAACGACTCCACCAACCCAAGGAAGGTCCCTTAAAAACCACAAAATTTAACCACGTTTCCGTTATGAAAATTAAGAAGGCCACTATTTGTCAGAGCTAGTTGCACTTTCTTTCACAATATTTTTTTTTATTTTGTATTCTTGTAACTTTTCCGAAACGATCATGAAACCAAATCAAAAGATGCTATTATTGGATTGGTGTAATGATAAGAATATGTTTCTTATTCTTTTCATAGGATAATTCAGATTCGACACCCCGCTTAATAGGTTGTGCATCGTCGGATCTATGATCATGTAAATAAAATTATACTCGCTTTTTGAGTAGAATTAAAATATGTCTTTTTTCGTCTTATTGATGACCTTGACATTTTCTGTCTCTTGATCTTTCTGAGTTACAACTTACAGTTATATGACTTGTATTTGAAAATTCTCAAGGTAAAAACATACACATTATTAAAATAATAAATAGCAAAGAAAAAAAACGAAAAATCATCTTATGAGTGTCAAACCAACAGCGGTGACAATGAAAGTGGAAGGGAGTCCAAATTTGAGATGACTCCAAAAGGACAAATTGTAGCCATGTTGTGGGGCTCTCCGAGCTTGTTCGCAGACTATTAAATTGGCTGCTGATCCCAACAGTGACAGGTTCCCAGCCACCGTGCTGACCCAAGCTAATATCAGCCAAGCCTTCTTCTCCTCGGCCGCTGAAATTTGTGCCGCTGAAGCTGCCACTCGACCTCCAAGCAATAAAACTATAATCCCCCCAAAATAAATAAAAATAATTAATAGTAGAATGAATGTATAAAAAAAAAAAAATCATTTTAAAAAATAAAGCACAATAAAATAGAAGAGCATATTAACATAAGGTCAAGTAAGTAATTTTCATCTCCCTTTCTTTTCAATTTTTGACCACTTACTACTATATATGGAAATTCTTGAGTCAGTCAATCAGCTTCATATATTTAAAAACATAAAGAACTAACTACAAAAATTTCCCGAATTATACTCATTGTAACACTTTATCTTTCAAATTTCAAACGTAACATCCGTTTCTCCCGAATTTTAAAATTGTAATAATTTTGCCCCTGTTATTAGTTTCTTTTACGAAAAAACTCATGTGTCAAGAAATTAATTACAAAAATATCTCTTAAATTATAGGTGTTGTAACACTTTATCCTCTTTCCCCGAATTTTTATACATTATGTCCGTTACCTGATCTGTGCTCCTAAAAAAAAAAAAATTATAATTGAGAACTGTTTTTTTTGTTTTGGTTATATGTGGACAAGCTAAATTATGGGAGCGACATAGGGCAATACGGGGTTGTACAGGGTGTGGGGGCTAAAAAGGGCTTGTGTGAAATGATAACAGGGAACTTTTTTATAACATGCAGAAAAGACAACACCTCCCTAGAGAAAAATATTAAATATATATTATCAAGTGAGAAGGCCTTGAAAATGACTCAAAAAGACCATGTTCTCTACCTCAAGTTGAATAGCGACCAGTATCAATCTCTATACCTAAAAATAAATATATTCTCTTGGCTACTAATCTTGTATATATCCATAACAGTTATAGATTTATATAGATATTCTTTTCCTTTTCCAATATAGTTTTACCGAGTAATTCTGAGGTCATCTTTGCATAGTTTTCACGACTACAAAACCAGTTTTTTTTTTTTTTTTTCCTTTTTTCTTTTCTAGGTAATAAATTCTGAAAATGACTTCCTTTAATGTGAAAGTAGAGTTTTTTTACCAAAAGAAATGAGTCACATGTAAGTACCCCTGGCAATTGGCATTGACTTTTCATTGGTTTAATTCTCCTGGCATTGATTGTATTTAGACTTGTCTTACCTTTTTTTAATAGGAAAAAAAAAAAGGAGACAAAAGAAATGGTATGGTTTTTTCTATTAAAAAAGTCTTTTTAACTTTTTTCTAGTGCCTTTTCAAGCAAGAAACAGATAAAATAAATAAATAAATAAAAGGAGACAAAATTAAGTAAACAAGAGAGAAACGAAAACCATACCAGTTGGTACATTTGAGGCTAAATTTGACAGGACAAGAATGACCAAGGCAAGAATTGCAATCCCACTGGTACGGTCGATTTTCGCATAAGGCTCTATTGCATCCCATAGAGTGCTTGGTATTCCTGTCTTGTTGAACCCCTCCACAGTGATGAACATCCCGCAGAAGAAAATCAAAAGCGAATACGAAACCTGCTCAGTCAAGAGAAACAAAAAAAAAAAAAAAAAAACACGATTTTAAAGTAGTATTGTTTTTCTAAAGAGAAGTAGAAGCATTTGGAGTAAACGAATTGTAACCGTACTTCTGAAATTTTAACTAAACACATTGTTTGCATCGTGTTATGTTCAAAATAGTTTTACGGTCTCTAAAAGCAATACCAAACTAGCTCTAAATCTGATAGTAATTTTGCACATAACTAACTCCCATGTTGAGATCCAAAGTACCAAAGTCAACCTAAAAAAAAAAAAAAAGAACGTAAATATATATAAACCACTATTGAATTATTACTAAATTACCTTTTCCAGGGATTGCTGAGCATCCTGGAAATCAAGAACGATAAGAGCAAGAGCGGCAGTAATTGCAGTCCAAGACATGTTGAGTCCCAAAAGCAAAGCGACCAACATTCCCACAGTGACAAGGTAAACGCAGGTTTTCCACACCTGCCTCTTCCACTTCTTTGGACTGCAAATTATGGGCCTTCCAGCTTCAGAAGACCTCAAAGATAATGTATCCAACACGACATTAGCCGAAGTAATTCGATTCGAATGAACACCAAAACTAGCACCAACACCAGCACCACTCTCATCTTCCCTTTTCTGAGACCCCACTTCAATGGCCACATCTTTTGGGCCATTAGAACTGCGTCCACTCCCCATCGCATCGCTGAGAACCCTGTGGATTTCGGTCTCGCTCGAACTCAATCTGTTTCGCAGCCTCTCGAGATTCGATGTCGGCACCGACGACGCTGAGTGAACGCTGTGCACACTCGGCGAGTTTTGAACGTTGAGATTCTCCAACTTGGAGCTCCAATCTTGCGACCCCATTGAGGAGTAGTGTGACAAAGTGGCTGGAGAGAATCTATGAGAATTCACAGCCTCGACCGCCGCAACCTCGAAAGCGGGATCTTCCTCCACTTTCTTGATCGTCAAGATTCTCCAATACATGACGAGAAGGATCACTGCATTGATAGTAACCCCCACGAGCATGGCCGGCAAAACCCCGACCAAAAACTGTCCGAAAGAAATCTTGCTCTCCACGGCAATGACCAAATTCTGCGGATTTCCTATCGGAGTCGCCGCCGATCCGATGTTCGAGCTCGTGGCGAGGGCGAGAAGGAAAGGGTGCGGCGGGAGGTTGTGCTGTCTGGCGACTTTTAGCACAAACTCCGTCAAAACGACACAAGCCGTGTCGTTGGTGAACAAGGCGCTGGAGACGGCGGAGATGACGCAGATTCTGCAGAGCAAGTCCTTGGCTCCTCTGCTTTTCCACGACAACAATTTGCCTAAGTACTTGAACATGTCAGCTCTTTCTAGGTAGATGGACACGACCATTGTCCCGAACAGGAGTCCGAGGATTGGGAGATCGATGGCGTCGTAGGCTTGGTCGGGAGACAAGACTCTGAAGACCACCATCAGCATCGCGCCGAGGAGAGACCCGGCGGTCCGGCCGACCGGAAGACATGGCACTGATGGGAAAACCGCCATTACCCAGAATATCCCAAAGGCTATTGAGCCTAGGACAACCTTTACAGTTGAAGCCATAGCCATTTTTTTTTCCTTTCTTTTTTTGGTTCTTTTATTGGGTGTGTACCACAATTGAGGAGATTGAAGATTTATGGGGTTTTTTAGGTGTATTTACATGGGATTGAGATTCATTTGTAGTGTTTGTTTGTTTGTTTGTTTTTTTTTTTTTTTTGGGGTGAAAGATTCAAGTTTTTTGCTGAGGTTTTTGGGAAGTTGGATTGGGATTTTGTTTTCAAGGCACATGAGAAACTTTATGTGTGTTGGAGCTAACGACTCAAATGGGGATTTGGAAGAAGATAAACTGTGACAGGTGTTGTGTTCCCAAGTGTTTGGTTTTGTAATTGTAGTTTTTTTTTTTTTTAAGTGGTACCAGGATACTAACTTTAACCTTAAGGGGGTGTTTGGTGAATAAGTTTGTATTAAGATTTTTAAGTTTCAAGTAATTTGTGTTGACTTTTCAGAAAAGATAAAAAACTTTTTCAGAAAAAGATAAAAAAAAGTACAGTTTAATGTAAAAGGAACTTGTGAACCAAACATCCCCTAAAGGGGATTTTTTTAGTATCAATTCATGTAACATATTTTTTTTATAAATATAATTAATTTTTTTAATATCAATTCATGTAACATATTTTTTTGATAAATATAATTACTTGATATGATAATATTTTAAACATTTAAAAATTAAAAAAAAATGACAGTTTATATACTACATAATTTGTATTCAAAAACTATAATTAAAATTAGTGTTACTTTACTCAATTATTGGGGGTATAAACTACATAAGTTTGTATTCAAAAACTGTAATTAAAATTAGTGTTACTTTACTCAATTATTGGGTGTCATATGTACGGCACAAAACTCTGTTTGATTAATTGAGTTTGGGATATACACAAGAAATGAGACAAATTTCTTTTTTAAATGAAATAAGACAATCAAATTTTAGAGAAGGAAAAAAAAAAAGACAATAAATTAAGATAAAAAGAAGGAAAAAATGTGGGGGAGAGAGCATTTGATTAGATCTTTAAACTTGTAATTGAATGCGAAGAAAATGTGGCCTCCAGCAAAGAATAGCACAATAATTGTGGTTTGTTTTGAAATGACGACAATACGTACTCGAATTATAAGATATCAAAAAGTCGTTTCTTTTTCCGAGTTCAAAAAAAAAAAGTCGTTTCTTTTTAATTCCTAATAAATATATCATTGAATTTGAAACGTTAAAATGGTCCAAGTTCCTTCGCATTTTTCATTCATGCACTTTTCTAATTGGAGATTGCTTATCCTTTTTTGTCTTTTAAAATCTGATTGGAAAGCTTAGTGAGTTTCTTTCTAGACTAAGCAAATACTGATTGACTGGAATTTATAACTAGGATTCCTTGCATTTTGAGTATGCTACAAAAACATTAGTACATTACTGACCCTAAACTTTATATTCCAATATTTTTTTTATTGAATTTAGATTATAATAATAGCATGCTTTTATGAAGAAGTCGATGTTTCAAATTTCATGACTTTTCCCATTGTAAGTCAGTTTTCTTCAGAAATGATGAGATTGATTTTTTTTTTCTTTTCCAATTTCTCAAATTGGGTTTTTGTCTTCTTAGCACTTCAAGTCTCATTTTGACTTGGTAGAAAGAAGAAAAATCTTCCTAGTGGATTCAATTTCATTTAGGGACATTAAAACTTTTTTTTTCCCACTTATAAATTGTTGAAAGCTACTTAAACCTGCATTAATAATACTTAATTATTTTTCAAAAAAAAAAAAAAACTTAATTATGAACCAAATACAACTGGTCCAAGTTGTTTGTTGCATTTGCAAGTACGTATTTGAAAAATGGAGAAGCACTATTGTTTTCTTGTACAACACAACAAAAGAACTCGATTTGCTGTTGTAAACGCATCAAGGTAAGTAAGAAAGAAAGAAATTAAAATCTTGGTACAAACTATGCATGAGGATTTACTGCAACGACAAAAGGTGTGTCAATGTCAACATAACGTGTCGGGCCTAGAAATATGACAAGTTTTACATAAGGTATTTTAAAATTTATTATTGAAATACGAAGTAATACAGGTAGTGTGAGGAAATTAAATATATGTATATATATGTATAAGTTGTGCATCTAGATAGTTCCGCTAACATGCAGGTTTTTCGTCGACGTGGGACAAGGCCATTTCATAACATTCCCTGTTAAATATATATATATACATATTTGTTAGGTTGGATTTTGGAAACTATATAGAGAAAACAGTCCCATATATTACTTGCTTTTCTCAATTTGGTTTTCAAATCTCTCATAGTTTTGAGAAGAGCCAAAATGTTATCACAGCCTGTTTCTTCTGTCATGGCAAATTTTGAAGGACAGGGACACGAGATTTGGTCGTTTATATATATATATATATGATTGTTGAGGCTTATCCCTTAGCCAGCATAAGATATTGCTGGCACCAACCATTAAATGGCAATATTAAAAAATAAAAATTATACACTCTAATCCATTAGCTTCATTTTCTTTACCAGTCAAAAATAGTTTGCCCCCACAATTCTAAGGACTTTGATACTCAATCCTCACTACTTAACCAAGTGAAGTTGGTCCCTAAAGAATATGCTATTGTTCTCTCCTCAGTTGGTTGGAGCCAACAGGTTTTTTGATGGTACAAAATTAACATTCATGAAAATTGTCTAATTTTTTCCCCGCTCATTAAAAGTGATCCATAATCCCAAATTAAATACCATTAACAGATCTTTAATAGGACTCTCCTCTCTGAAAGTGGGGTCTACTGGACCACTAGTCAGTAACTGAGTAGATTTTAACATTTGAGAATCATACCTGTAACATATGTGGTTCCCAAATAGATTTACATCAGGTGATCTACTTTCTCAGAGGGTATTTAACTATTATGATGTGGAAAATATATATATATATATATTTTTTAACTTGTTTTTATTTTGTACATATTACAAGAAAATCTAGTTCCACAACAAAAACAAAACGCTATACTTAAAGGCTATCAATTTTTTTGTATGACACGAAAGAAAATTGTAAAGAATGCGCTAGCTATCGCTACTCACACTAGCAAATCCTACAAGCCGCTAATCTCCTTTCTGCGTCGTGTCTTCGGGTCACGAAACATTCAGAAGCTGTCCTCTAAACTGCTGCATTTCCATATTTATCAACGAATTGATCCCAATTTTACCAGGTTGTGTCTTCAAAATTGTACTCTCTCTAGATTTTATAACAGAAAGGGGTTAGTGGTTGTACCATTGTAAATCCGTTTCGTAGTCCTTTCACTGTGTCAACTGACCCCAGGCTGAAGAATTGGAAAAAAACTCCAGCTGTTGCCAGCCTTTGCTTCCTTCCCAGCGACTTTCTCATTAGCCCACCACTCAGAGCCAACGGTCGGTTTAACGGAGACATCTGCTTTTGTGTTGTCAAAGTTGAACTCTTTTATTGATCCAAGTGTAATGGATCGATGCTTCTGATAGAAATGATCATCCTCGCCTTCTCGACAATCATTCTTGGGCATTTCGTTGGAAGTTTCCGCGACACACAACTGATCATTGAAGCTATCATCTTTATCTGTTGATGTTTTTCCATCTTTCTTAGTGGGGCATTCTGCTGGTAAATCCTCCAGAGACTCTGATGTAGGTCTGCCGATTGATGATGCTGACTTATTTGCAAGACAACGTGCAACGTCTTCCCCAGTCAGCTCAAATGATACTCTGTGATCAACTACTGATCCATTATTTTGGCATCCATTTTCTGAGTTGGCAAGGGATGCCACTTCCGATATCTGATTCTCCAAAAGAAAACTATCTCCAGAGACAACCAACAAACCATCAGGTGTCAAAGTTCCAGAACCCAACCTGGAACCAAGTCCTGGACCATTTGGGGTCATACACCCAGAACCTAGCCTTGAACCTAGCCCATAGCCATCTGGGGTCAAGGATCCAGACCCCAGCCTTGAACCCAGCCCCACACCATCTGGCGTCAAAGAACCAGAACCCAACCTTGAACCCCATCTCCGAGTGGTGAAATACTCAAAACCCAAAAGCCTCGGGGCTTCTCCTATGCGGAACCCAAGAACGGGGTGTTTATCAGGAAAAGGCGAAGAGGTACCAGAGTTTGAGACCACTGATCCGGGGGAAATGAGATTTCCACCTGGGCTTCCGGGGTATGCTTGATAAGGCTGAAACTCACAATGAGAGAGCGAAAACTTCTGGTTAGCTCCGGTACTGTTCCTCCGAGTTCGGTCCAATGAAGATGTCAAAAGCTGAGCAAATGGAACTTCGGGAGATGAAGGTGTGGTGAGTTGAACGGATTCAGGTGGAGGAGTGAAAGGAGCTGTGGATGGTTCAGTGGTGAAAGTAGAAAACACGGGTGGCGAGACTAATTGGGTCTCGTACGCATAAGGACCTATGGCAAAAATCGATGCGGGTCCACCGGGAGAGTAGGCATTGATTGAAAGGGAAGTGAGAGACAAAAGTCCAGCAGGAGACTGTGTAGCAGAAGGAGGATCAGATTGGAGGAAAGACGCAGGAGAAGAAGGAGGTGCAATGAAGGGCAGAACAATGGCCGTTGAAGGGGCCTGGTTTTCAGCTGCAGGGACTGCAGCACCTGGTAACACTGGTTCAGGAACAAGCACGGCATGACCAATGCGCTTGCTGTTTTTTTGCGATCCAAAACACCAGTACAGGCTCCAGCAGCTTCCCCACCTTCTTTTCTGCAGCCAAATGGTGACAAAGAAACATATCAATTACTAATAATTGCAGCAAAATTTTGTTTCCTTCCCTATCTAGGAACATAAGGTAACAGACGATATTAGGCGAATTACTTCGGCAACTCAACCTTAGGATGGTCAAAAACTTATTTCCATCAATCAAAGTAAGCTACAGAGCATCATACTTCAGTATTCTAACCTCCCTTATGTTTATTATTAACACAAACAACACCCTTGACATAACTTTATTATCAACTTTGTCAAAACAAGGCTATGCAGATAAGAAATTGGCAAAATTCTTTCCCAACTTAAAAACAGAAGGCTATTATTTATCCCTCAGCAGCAGGAACAAAGTCTAGACGAATTTTAACTGATAAGTAAACAGGCGATGCTAGAAAAGCATTAGCTAGAGAAAAAGAGGAAAAAAGAAGAGACTTTTTGCCTTCAACGGAACGGAATATGATATCATGGCACATAACTCATAAAAATCCACAACAAAGTGCTTAAAAAAGTAAGTGAGAAAACATCCAAGATAATTATGAAGTGCTTTTGTAAAGTAACAAAAAAGACACCAATTTTGCATAAGAAGATAATGTCATGTTTCCACGTGAAATATGGAACTTGACATAAAGGTAGGTCACTATTTAATGGCTAAATTCAGGCTCCACAATTGTCTTGGGTCCAAATAACCGAGGAATGTTAGGCACATGCACCCTTCTCCTCGAACAAGACATGTGAAATGGGCTCAAAGTTTATGGGTTATTCAACTTGAAAGTGAATATTCCTAAAAATTTTTTAGGCGGACGCTATTATGGTACCCCATCTGAAAAGGACCACCTCCTCAATGACTATGGTCCCCGGGGACAAGATAAGGCCGAGGGGTTGGGAGGGCAACGCATCATATGACCAATTTACTTTCTTCTTTTAATGCAAATACTTTACCATAACTCCATGTTCCAAACTTAAGCCAAAACTCGCCCTTTTCTCATCGGATTACTTGCAGAAAGACTATGCAGACGGAAGCTGGGTACTAACAAGGAAATTCTGCTTTCTACATGTATATTGCCCAAAAACCCAGATGTTTTACTGTAAATTATCACATTAGAATAAAGAATTTGATACCGTCCCCAGTTGTTCAAGGCTGAATATACTGAACAAGAAAACGAATAGGCTATAGATAGATCAAGTCTTAAATTCAGCACCAAGAACCTTATTTGGATTCAATCCGCTTGGTGAAGACAGATCAAGAAAAAAACGGCTCAAATTGTGAACGCCGATAAGTATTTGGAGGAAAAAAAATTGAAATCTTGCATGTCATACAAATAAAATATTGGACAAAACAATAATTGAATTAATTACCAAAGAATTATAATTTAATTAAATCTATGAGATTTGTTTATCCTTTTTATAGTTTCCCTTGATTCCAAGCAACCAAACACAACAGAAAGTCGATTTTGTTTGAAACAATTAACTGAAAAGTTTTCCGAAAAGGCAACAGAGAGAAGAAACCAGATAATTTGCTTTCTGAGCCTAACTCTTCACCCAAAACACCCCAATGAGCGCTCAGAAGAAGATAATTCATGTAAAAAGACGAAATCAAAAAGTCAAGATCCTGAAACTTTTTCTACTCGTTAAACAGAACCAAGAACACTAAAATCACAAAAACTTCATACAAACATGCGTATATACAGACTCACGAAGACACACACACACACATATATACGCAAACAGATGAGGTAATATATATAGAGAGAGAGAGAATTACAGGGACGGTGGTGGGTTGGGCCCGAGCCTCGGCAGAGACGATAGCAGTGGCGGCAGCGTTGATTGTCTCAACGCTGTTGTTAACGCTTCTCATCGTCGGATTCCGATTTTGATCCGACAAAACAAAACTGCTTGCTGTCCAAGTATCGAATTCCCCTGCGGCGGCGGTGGCCGCGGCTACGAAGGAGTAAAACGGTGGATTCTCCGGCGAGATTCGCAGAACATGTCGGTCGGAGTTTCGGAATTTTTATTTTCTCCGGCTCCAAATCTTCTTCTTCTTCTCCAGTCGTCTCTGCTCTGGTTTTCAGCAATAAGCAAAGAAGAAGAAGAAGAAGAAAGGTATGAAACAAAAGAAATGGGCTTTCGACTAAAATAAATTTAATTAAGAAGAAGAAGAAAAAAAAAAAAAGTCTCTTAACCAACCTTCTCTCTCTAAAACTTATTAAACTTTCTCTCTCTTTGGTGTGGTTCTCCTCCAGTCTTTATGCTCCGGTTTCTTCTTTTTTTGCAACAAAATATTGCCGCGTCATCTCTAAAGGATAATTGGGACCCACCAATTATTATTTCTCACAATTTCATTATTACTAGTCTTACTTATTTCTTTCCCTTTTCATTTTTCAATTTTTTTTTTGTGATTATTTTTTCTTAAAGTTAAGCTACCTTTTGGTATTACGGTTGAAATTAAAATTTTTAAATTGAAATTGGTTGACTTTTTAAAAATTAATTATAATTTTTATTGATTTTTCATAAAAAGATAAAATTGAAATAAAAAATTTAAATTTGAGTTGAATTATCAAATAGAGTGTAAGCTTCCGTTTGGTGAAACAGTTTGAGTTGAAATTTTTAAATTTGAGTTTGTTGACTTTTTAAAAACTAATTATAATTTTTATTGATTTTTCAAAAAAAGATAAAAACTGATATAAAAATTTTAAATTTAAGATGTTTAACTAAATGGAGCATAAGTTTGTGGTATGCTTTTGTAGAACTAATCTCTTTTATTTTACACACCTTTATGAGTCAAATGCCTAATCATGTTTTGTGATGGCAATAGCAGCCACTGTAGAAAGATTAACATAATATATAATTATTTCCAGCAAGGTCAAATTGACATAATTGCCCCTTATCCCATCCCTGATTTACATTCATGCCACAAAGTGAAAATGGAAAAACGGTGGCTATTAATGCGGAGACCCATGAACCAGATGTGGTGTGAGATTCTCGTGATCTTGTTCTTTTCATACAATTAATAAAGTTCATACTTTTTTTTTTTTTTGGTTTCCCCAATTGTACCTTACATATCCCCGAGCGTGACCCTCGTGATTGTATTTGTTTGGTTGGGTCCCACAGGGGTAGAAATGTAATTGTGGATGAAGCAATCATAGCCGTTGATGAGAGTCTAAGATCTATTGCATTAGTTTTTTTTTTTTTTTTTTAGTAAAATCTATGGTATTAAAGTTTTGAAATCTTATGATTCCTACCTGGAAATAGCGTACCGTACGTAAACTTGGGATAAAGGACAATTTGGTAGATGTCTTATGATGAGCAGATATATTTTTATCAACCAATCTATCAAATTGGAATTTACTCAATTGAACCAAATCCAATGAAGATATTCAATGTTTTTTTTTTTCCTCTCTTGAAAATGAAGATATTCATAGTTTGCAATATAGCTTTTCAATTTTTTTTTTTTTCCCCCTAAACACATAGCTTCGTTTACCATAATATTCTAAAAAAATAATTGTTAAGACATAATTTTTTGTTTCGAATCTAATTGGAAAAAAAAAAAGCATCTACTATTATTTTCTTTTTCCAATTATGTTAATTAAAACTCTATATATATTTATTTAGAAGACCATTTAGTTCATTTCTTTTTTTTTTAATGTTTCTTAATAAAACTTTGTTCCAACTTCCCAAATTGTAAATATGTTATTTCTAATTAACTACAAGATTCAAGATAAATTAGTAATCACAATGTTAAAGAGAGAAATGTGCAATAACGTAATCATTAAAAAAAAAAAAAAAGACACACACAATATCACTTATTACATTCAATAAAAGTCTAACAATTCATATGATAACACGTATTATATAAATAATCATTCTTTTTTTTTTTAACTTCTGAAAGGTTTTCAAATTCATAACTCGTGATTTTTTATTTAAAAAAAAAAATAGGATCAATGATGTTTTTAACCTTTTCATCCAGCATTATTTCATGAATCCATTGACAACACAAGTAAAATGCAAAGGGTCTTAATAAATATCCATGACTAGAATAACGTATAGAAATCTATCTGTCAACAAACAAGGAAATAAGGGGCAAAAAAAAAAAGAGCATAACTCATGGATATAAAGGTATGCACCGTTCACGGGTAAGATTCTCATGTAACCTGAAGAACGAGTTTAGTAAGAAAAAAATAAGAACAACAACAATAAAGAAGTTCTCTTACGTAAAATTGAGTTGTTACGTGGGTGTTTCCGTCAAAACAGGCTTTTTATATTCCTTGTTTTTCTCTTTGTTTTTCTGTTGTTAGCTTTTTTTTTTTTTTTTTTTTTAATTACAAAACTTTCCCGTGTTTTCATTCGTCAAAGGTGTGCACGTGTGCAGATCCACATCCACTTTGTATTTGATGGGTTTTTGTGCGCACCCCTCGTGCGTGAGACAGTGACATCCTCTCTCTCTCTCTCTATCCTTTTTCTTTTAAATTTATTTGTTTTTCATTTTATATATCTTTTTAAAAAGGTTTTTTCACTTTATATATATACATACAGTATAAATTTCTGTTATTAAATAATAATTAAAAAACAAAAAACCCAACTCTATTATTATTTTTTCTCTAGATACTATTATTTTAACTATTATATCAATTTTTCAACTATCTATCTTATCATGAACAAGGAAATTTTAACTTAGTTTTTTTACAAGATAATTACACAAAACATCCAAATAGTGATGGCATGGTGTACGAAAAAAATCTTATTTAGAGCTTTCATTTTAATCCCTTTAAAAATTCGAGTTATGATGTGTATAAGAGTCTGTCATTGATATAAATGATGTTTTGGTGGATTCTTTACATCTTAGATTTCAATAACTATAATGAGTTTGTCTATGATAATGCTGTAAAATATTAAGATATTACCGATCTATTTTTTTAACCAAAAAAAAGAAGGAGATGTATTGTAGCTTTTCCCTCTCTCTAGATGGCTTCTCTTTTCTCTCTATCTTTTTTCACATAAAGAAAACTTGCACGGGTGGTTCTCTTTCAGCCAATTATCCCATTGCTTTCTGATAATGATATCTCAACCTCTTCTTCTTTGGCCTCATTACTCTTTCCTTCCTCTTTCTATCTCTCCCCAAAAAGAGAGAGAGAGAGAGAGAGAAAGGTGCTTTTCATGAGCACTTACCTTTTAACCTTGCAAAAGCCACTTTTTATTGATCCATCACCTAAGTTTACCTTTTTATGTCTTTATGTTTCTCGTATAGCTATTCTTTTACCTTTTTTCTAGTGTATAATATTGTAATAATTTTTTAATATATATTTGATTACACAGTTCCAAACCATGATTATTCACTTTTATAGATCTTACGCCACATAAAAATAAAAATAAAAAAATAAAAATAAAAAAAAAGTTTTATTCACCGCATTAAAGGGGCAATTTAGCAAATTATTTTATATACGTTTAACATGTTAGGCTAAGATTTGTTCTGATTGTGATCACGTGGCCTCATCAGAATTTATTAGTTAGTACAAATAAAAACAAATATGTTATTCAGTCTTTAATTATCTTTCTTTTTTATTGTTAGTGAATGCGAATGAAAAGCGGTGGATGTGATCTAAGTGGAATTTTAAATGCAATATTGGAGTTTAATTATCAACCGGTTCGTGGGATTATTAATGCATTACTACATGGAATCTACCCCGTAAGGTTTCGAGATAAAGTTTAATTTTATGATTTTGAAGAGGTTTGTTTTAACATTAAATTTGTGAAAAACTTTGATAGATTTGTTAATTAATGCAAATACACCTAAAGCAAAATGGTGACCAGAAGATGATGAATTTTGTTACTCCAAAAACAACAAAAAGTAGGAAGAACAAGTAAACATGTTCAATGTAGAAGAGAAATGAAGGTTGTTTGGTAAAGAGGGATGAAAATAAAAAAGGGATGATAAGTAAAATATTAAAGTGAGTAAAATAAAAGGTAAGGAGAGAGATTTTATTTTCATGTTGTTTGATAATAAAATAAAATAAAATAAAATAAATATCTATTTCAACGTATTTTCTAATTATATCAGTATGTAAATAAGAATATAAAAATAATCAAGGTGAAAAATAGTTCTTTTATAAACCAAATTTATTTTGTCAAAATTTACTCATATTTTTATTCTAAAGTTTGAAAGACTGTTTTTTCTCCACGAAACAACTTATGATTCTCTCCCCCTCCCCCCTCTCTTCAAAGTCTCTCCTTTAATTTTCTTCGCTCTCTCTCTCCTTTTAAACTTAGGATGGAAGGATTAAACTCTTTACCCTATGATAAAATTAAATATGAAATTACCATTAAATTATACACGTAACTATTTATCTCTCTTTTCCACTCTTCTAAACATTGGAAAAATGCATAAACGAAAAAAAGAAAAGAAAAGAAAAAGCTGAAGAGTCATTCAAAGTCTTTTTTTGGATGTCCAAACACAGCCGGACCGAAATTGATTCGGTAGGATTTTATATAAGTTTTCACAGCTTAGCTTTTGAACTTTTACACGGACGTTTCACTGAATGATGAGCTATTAAAGTTGAGAATTATGATTAAATCACTTCTATTTTTATAAATAAAAAAATTAATTTTTTCTAGAACTTTATAAAGTGATAACTAGAATAGAAAAGGTGAAGGGGGTCCACAAGGAGGTGCAACCACTGGATATTTTTCACAAAGGCAGACCCCCTAATGCCTAATGGGGATGGCTTTAGGTGTTGGTTTTTTGGTCCTACAAGCCTAAAGCTAAACCAGCACACCACATGTTCAACCAATCAAGTAGGTGGGAGTTCATATAAGCTTTTAATATTTCCCCATAAAAAAAATAATGTTATTTTTAATTTATACATTTTCTTTATTCAAATTTCCTACCCCTATTTTATATAAAAATTTATATTAATACATCTTAAGGATATTTGATTGGTTCACTTGACAACATAATTCCAATTATTTTTGTTTTTTGTTTTTTCAAAAGCAAACTCAATATTGTTATTTATATCTTCAATTCTAGCTTAAAACTCAAACTTTAAAAGTTTATGTTTTTTTTTATTACTTCAAATCGAAATGAGATTATTTAAAAAAGAAAATTTATAAAAAATTTCAAGAGAAACAAAATAATATCCATACGGATTTTTTTTTCTAATATATTTCAAGTTTTTATACTTTTAATCTCAAACAATTCATTTTCAATCAAATATACAATTTCAAAACTCAAACTCCAACTAAAATAACTCAAATTCTCCGATTCAAGCGACCAATCAAACGACCTCTAATAATTATTTTGGCACCCTCTGAGGATAAATGCAAAAGCGTCACAGCTGCAATGCAATTACAATCCCTTTCTTATTTTTTTTGTTTAATCATTCATATTCATAGCCCCATCAAGGTCACCGTCACCAACACCACACTCATTGCTTGATTGTGACTCCAACTTTTGGGCTTACAAAAAGCCCAAGTTGCACATAGCCCAGGAAAAAGCCCAGTTGACATTAAGCCCAAATTAGAAACCCATTTCACACTTGGGCCTAAGCCCAGTAGACAAATGACCCAATTACAACCTTTGACTGAACTGGACTTTTTTTTTTAGTATTATTTTTGGATAATTTTATGATTCGGACAGAAACAACAAAAGAAATGAGAAACACATGGCTGAAAACACCTCAAAAATCTGGAAATGGCCTCATTCGTGAATGTAAACATGGCCTCCTCGGCAGTTCGAGCTCCGACATGTCTGTGTTCGTCGTCGGCGGCGGCGGCGACCATAAAGCCGACCATCTTCAACAACCTGTCTTCTTCTTGTTCTGTAAGTTTGAACCCCAAAACAGCAAGACTTGAGCTTTGTCTGGGTCCTTTTTCGCCATGGAGTGGTTTGAAGCATCTGGGTGTCTCTTTGACTTGGAGATCTTTCAAATTGGGTACTTTTACTGATCTGGGTTTATGGGTTTTTGTTCTCAATCTTCATTATTGCTTTCCCTTGTGATTATCGTAGCTCATTTGGTGGATTTTGAGATTTTTTTTTTTTTTTTTGTTTTTATGTTGGTGTGGTGCAGAGAAGAAGAGGTGTAGAGAGAGAGTGGCTTATGCGTCTCTCTTTGGAGTTGGAGCTCCTGAGGCTTTGGTGATTGGTGTGGTTGCTTTGTTGGTTTTTGGTCCCAAAGGTCTAGCTGAGGTTAGTTTAGCTGCTTATATATATATATATATATGCACATACATATAAGTACATTTTGCTTATCTTGTTCTGTGTTAAATTTGCGTGAGTACTAGACTACTTTATAAATTATGCTTATCCAATGTGATTTTTAGGGGCAATTTTGAAAAAATAAAAATAAAAAGGTGAATTTAGGAAGATGTTACTTTGTTCTTGGAATGGATTAAGATTACTAAGGATTTGGAGATAAACGATGTCCAACTTCATTTAGCACGGCCGTAGGTTTGAATTTCATTTTTTGAGATGACAAAGAACTTCATAGTTTACCCACCATGAAAGTTGTGGACCGTAGTTGAATGCAATTTCCATCTTTCTGCATACGCTGGAGTCGGAGAGTCTTGCTGGCTTTAAATTTGTTTATGGGACATAATGCAGACCATATCGAATTGTTAATTGTAGCATAGTCATGTAAGAATATCTTGAAGGACTAGGCTGATAGGTTGGGGAGATGAGGCTGCCTTTGGGTGTGTTATATAGTCTCCGCAGAGCAGCAAAAGAGAGACATACTATCTTAGAATGTGAAAATCTGTATCAGATTCTAGTTATCGAGATTAAAAGAGTAGTTTCTAAGAAATTTATATCTAGTGACTAAACTAACATTTTGACATCTCTAAATAATTTACCCCTGTGCAGGTTGCCCGGAGCCTAGGGAAGACATTGCGTGCCTTTCAACCCACCATTAGGGAACTTCAGGTAGATACATACATATAAAGCTTTTGGTTGTGAATGCGTTATTCATGCCTCTAATATATTTCTTTCTTCTGTATAGGAAGTCTCTAGGGAATTCAAGAGCACGCTCGAAAAGGAGATTGGTTTGGATGAAATTTCAAGTTCAACCCCAACGGTAGACAATACCCCTCCTCCCAGCCTTAAATCAATTTTCAGCGGCGCTGCTGACCCCAGTGAGTGACTTGGACTCTCTTAAAATATTTAAGATAGTGTTAAAACGTGGCTAGTATTTAGTCACTGCTACATTTATCCATTATTTAATATCCTTTGCATGCATATAAAATTATTTGTCAGACCCGATTGGGTAGGGGAAAAAATGAAAAAGGACGTCCTGGAAGTTTAGTTCATTATTGGCTTCATAGAACAATCGTTAAAACATAAAAAGGTCCTAGGAGAAGGGCTAAAATAGGATTCCTAAGCTACTGGCAAAATTTGAGGCCATTGTTTCCACTTCTTGCACCATAGTTTTTGGAAGCTCTAAGCTTCAAAATTGTGTTATTATTTATCAGAATTTAATATTACTAATACTATTGTTAGCCCACTTCTTAATAGATTAAGCTTTTGGGATGGATTGGTAAACCAACATGGTATTAGAGTAGGAGGTCCAGAGTTTGAATCACTTGTAATTTAATTACTTCTCACGTGTGAGCCTATTGTCTACTTTGATTCGCCCATGTTGGGCATTTACATTCTCCCCCTCCTTTGATTGGCCCGTGTTGGGCCTTTGAATTTGTCCAAGCCCACACGTGAAGGGGAAGCATTAGAATATTATTGGTTCACCTCCTATCAGCTTAAGTTTTTTAGATGAATTGGTAAACTAACACTATTGTCCCTATTTTTTCTTTACATGAATTATTCATAAATCCACCAATCATTCTCGTTTAGAAAACTAAGTGACATTGTGAAACTATTTTGTATTGGTATTTGTAAAAGGGATTCCAAATTCAGTATGCAGCCTGTTGGAATTTATAGTTCTCGAGTCAAATGAATTTTACAGGATTCCCTAGTTTTAGCGGCTTCCATTTTAAAGATTGGAAAACTTTCTTGGTCATACATATCAGACAGGATAAGATTTTACCTATTTTTACTCTCTCCACAATGACAAGCTAGGAGTAAAATAATAAGATCTTAAACACGAGTGTCATCTAATTTTTTTCCATTGCAATGGCTGCTGCCCAGCAACACAAGCAGTCTTATGTAGTCTTCTTCTTTAAGCACAGCACCACAAATGTGGCAATAGAACTATCACGTGACAAATAGTAAAATTACTAGGTCCCACCTTTGCCATGGTAGTTTTGATGTTCTGATACGTGCAGAGATCGCATCGTTGATGGAGCTGAATAGTATTTTTGTTTCTTCTTTTTAATTTACTTTTTAAGTGATCAATTTAGTGTCGCTAGGTTCACTAAAGTCACATCAGTAGCACTCTTCTGCAATAATTTTGGTTCCCAATTGCTCTTTTCGTTAGTTTTATCTAATCCCCCTTCTTAAAAGATCTAGAACTATGTTTCTATCACAGATCGCAGTTCATCTGAAAACAATGCTTACACCAGTGAGGAGTACTTGAAAGTTACAGAAGAGCAGCTAAAAGCAGCTGCTGCCCGACAGCAAGGACAGACACTGCCTCAACCAGAAGGCCAGCTTGAATCTCAGACGACCTCTCAAGGTTAGTCTTCACGGAAAAACATTCGTTGCCTGATGCGTGACAAGACACAAACAGTGAATGAACATCGTGATTTTGTGTATTGCAGACAGCATTTCCACTTCAGGTGGCGCTTCTACCACGGAGGAGCACGTAGAAACCAGAGAACAGCAGCCGAAAGCAGCTAGTTCCCAAGAGCAAGAGCCGGAGCAGAAGTCATCTCCAGCAGCCACCATTAAGGAAACTGCCAGTTGAAAATCCGTCCAGCACAACAACCTAAAAAACAGTTTGAAGCCTGCTCGAGAAGATCAAAAGTCTAAAAGTGCATTAATCAACAGCCAGTCCCTTCTCTCTCTTTTTCCATACACCCCAGTAGCAAGACACGAGACCTCGTAAGAACATGAAGAAAAAGCTTTAGAAATTGTTAATACTCAGAACGTTGTTTCTTTAGTAATTTAACTTTTAGAGCCATGGAGAGTTTGTTTGAGATTCTACATTTCATGATCATAGCGATGACGAGTTTGAGAGTTTCTTGAATTTGTTGTAGGACACTAAGACGTTACGGGCCCTAAATTTTTCAGAAATAAAGATGCTTTGAATCTTAACAAGAGCAAGTGTTGACGAAACCGGGCAAGGAAACACTGCGGATCTACTCATGGGCAAAAAAAAAATTATTAGTTCTTTTTTTTTTTTTTTTTTTTTTTCATTTATAATATAGAGGGAAAAAAAAATTACATGTTACGTTGCAGCATATTTTTGCGCCAAAGTACCTTGTTACAAGAAATTCATTTGTCTGTGGGACTCAAAATCTAGAAACTCTCCGTTTACCCTCCCACCGTAACCGTACATATCAAAAATCTTATCATCAGAAGGGAAATTTCCCTCTCGACCTTTGAAACCACCCTCCATTGGTGAAGCCCAAGGAGCTTGGTTCGACGGATTGGAACTTGCTTCTTGGTTCATACTTAGAGCGGCTGGATTTTGCGGCGAGTTTCCAGCAGCTCTTCTGTTGGAAGAATTCGCTGTGGTCAGAGAAATAGATGCAGACGGTTGCTGCTGCAGTTGCTGTTGGTTTTTCATGGGCGACTTGGGCCGAAGCAACTCTATTTCGGGGGTTGTGACAACAAGATGAGGTGCCTCAGGAGGTGGATTTCGCCCTCCCCCTCCTTGCCACACTTTTCCATCTTTGTCGGCAAAGCTCCGGGTATAGGCCTGGTTGTCATCGGCAAATCCAAGTCAGAGTTGATCGCATAAGAGCCAATGTAATGCAACTCGGGAAACAAATCATGAAGAAAAAGGTCCAAATCCTAGGTTCATTTGGTTTCACAAAGGGATATTTGCAAACATGCACAAGATAACATAACATCGTTTAGTTTAACCCAATTTCTCATGGTAAAGGTGCATGGTTTGGGTATTATTCAGGAGAAGTGAACACTAAACAGTAATGGAAATTCCAATCGAAAAATAATAGTAATAAAAAATGAAAAACAAAAAAACGGAAATCTTGTACTTCAACGCATGCATGCACAATCACGTACCTCGGAATTGAAGTTTGATGAGGATAGTCCTTTGCCAACAGTCAGCCAACCGGACCGAATATTGTGATCCTCACCAAAAAGCTCAAGCCTCCTACGGCCCAGGGCAAAATGCTCAATTATCCTATACATGTCTTCAGGCTTTTGGGTTGAACCTGCAATTCCAATGGTGGACTTTAGAAGTGCTCATTTCATCACTTAACAATTTAATTGTTGGATACATGGAAGGAAACCGAGAGCAGTATGTCATTTTCAAACGACCAATTTTCCACGACCATGCAGTCAAACAAAAGTTTTGAAGGAAAGACTGCACTTATTGCAATGCCATATTTATATTCTATGAAAAAGAAATACTTTATTGGAAAAATAGAGAGCACACTTCGCAATATTCACACAGCAATAACCAAACCACATAGATAAGATAGAATATGAAAGTATATCACTTTTCATTTTTTGGCATCTAGAATCATGCAAACAAAGGAAACCAAAGGTACAACCGCCATAAATGTGAATGAAGATACTAACCATAACGTGGTTCCTCAGCAATAATTACATCAGTATCAATGTTAGCATGGATTATGTGACCATCAGTACTGCGACGAACGGTGCCTTTTATGCCCATCAAGCAGTGTTCCTTTATCAAATTTAAAAACACAATTTTAGAAAACCAACCTTTTTTTTTTTTTTTTCTCTTTAAATTTAGTTCTTTTTATTTCCGCTGAAACTTTGGAAAACAATATGCAATGAAAAAGGTAACGGTCGACAATGAAGTTGCACAAATCCAAAAACCAATAAAAACTAACCTTTGAGTGCTGAAACAGAGTGTGAGAGTCATGCCGCAACCCTGGAGCTGCATTACTTTTGTTTGTCTTTACCCAACAAATATCCTCACACCTCCTGAATCCCCACTGCAACATTATGACATACAATTGAGTAAGAAACAAATATTTGAATTTTGCTTAAAAAAAATCTCCTAGCATATCAAAGTCCTAAAGGCCTGATCAAACACCTTCTTTAGACATTGACGGCCCTGCTCGAGTCCCACGCCATCACCCACCCAGAGGAAGATAAAAGAAGGGGTGTCTGCTATTGCCTGTGAACAAAAGAGCAAAAGAATCAGTTAGCCAAATCAGATGTGAAAGAAAGCATGGCGATACAATCACTCAATTTTTAAGGGAATTAATTAGTCGTTGATTGATAAATGAAAATGAAAGAGTACACATGACATATGATATCCAGACAAACGCTGAATAACATCAAATTATGACACTATATATCAATGCAAGCAACAGAGCCTAGCAGTATCAGAAGTAGCAAAGTTATCGCATGAAACAAAATACAGTTTAATTCTTTTAACACTTAGCAATATGCATTAGAGTGAGGCAAGGAAAGAAAAAAGGCTTAAAAGTATTTGCATCATCAAAATGCACGTGAAACGTATAGGAAGAAATGTCAAGAATCATTCATTTACAATTTAAATAAATAAATAAAAACTTCGCAACCAATTACCTCAATCTTAAGATTCATTATTTCTTCAAATGTCCAGTATTCCATATGATCAGCCACACCAGGAGCACGATGACCGTATTCCTCCCATGGGGGGTCAACAAGGATGACATCAAACTTGGTCCCGAAAAACTCTGGGGACAGCTCAAACTCCTTCAGGTCACATTTGTAGTACATGGGCGGAGACGCAGATTTAGCCACAATTTCATCCTTTTTCTGTATGAGTTCCCTCAGCTTAGGGTAATCCTCAACTACATTAGTAAGCTCTAGCTCTCTGATGAAATTCTGGGGTCGCATACCGGTGTCAACAAAGTTCTGGGAGTAATCGTTTTGCTCTCCTCTGGAAGGAGCTTTACCAGGGGGTCCATTACTCTTAGAAGGAACCCAACCACCAGGAGTTTTTTCAGATGGAGTTCCACGACCCATTGGCCCTGCAGCGTTGAAATTAGGGCCAGACATGCTAGGAGGACCTCCTCTTCCAGGGCCTGATTGATTAAAGTACATCACAGGATTGGCGGGAGAGCCAATATTAGGGGGAAATCTTGGGCCTGATGGTCCAGGAGAAACTGCTAACATATTCATATCAACACCTCGTCCTCCAGGCCAAACTGGAGGAGTAAATGGTGGAATGAAAACACCAGGAGAAATTGGTGGTCCTGGAGCAGGTGACATGCTAGGGGTAAGCGGCTGCATGGGTCCTGGTGGAGGCATTCCAAGAGGTCCAAATGGCATAATTGGCAACGGGATTCCAACTTGTTGGCTGTCTCTCCCAGTAGGTCTGCCTCTACCTCCTCTTCCAAGTCTATTACCCCCTTTCATGCCTTGCAGAGAAGCTCTATTGAAAGCTCCTGGTTCCTGGCTTCCATATGGAGGCTGTGAACCACCACCAGAACTTTGGCCACCAACAGTGCGACCAGACATAGGACCTTTCTGGCCTCTTCCCTTCCCTCCATGCAAATCAGAGTCATCCCTCCTTGAATTCGGATCTCGTACAGGGGTACCATCATCCTGATATCTTTCTTTCAAATCTTCATTAGAAGGCCCAGAACCATAATCAGTCCTTGCCCTATCATCTTGAGCATATGCCCATTCTTCATCATTACGTGCTGATTTTCCATCAGATTGTTGAGCAACTTCCGATCTCCTAGAAAAGTTCGATCCTGACTCTGCTCTTCCATAATCTAGAGGCTTGGTTTGGATCTCAATTACATCATAATTTTCATTTGAAATTCCAAAGTTTGAGGATGTTTTCACAGCTTCACCCCTACTTCCATCTTTCCTATTACCAGATCGACCATGAGGCCTTTCATTATGCCTTTCATTGTCACCCCTTTCACGACCATGTCTAGGAATCTCCCATTCTCTGCCATGCTCATACCCAATATCCCCATTTTTGGCTTCCTTATCATTACTGCTGCTTGGTCTTCTTTTCCAGTTCTCTTTGGAACCTTCTCGGTCCCTACTCCTTTCGCTCCAACTATCATCCCTGCCTTTAGATCGATCATCCTTATAACTGTCCTTTTCAAGTTCTTTCCTTTTGAAACTTTTTTCATAATCCATATCAGAGTATTCTGAATCATGATGACGCTTCCCACTTCTCTCTGGAGTTCTCGACCTGTTGCTTCCTGCTTCTCTTGCACCTTTATCTTTCACCCACGAACTTCCATCTTCATCTGCATTAGAGGACCTCTCTCGGCTTTCAGAAACATCCCTAGCTGATGACCTTGGCTGCTTATGCCTTTCAGTTTTCTCCCTGCCTGATCTGTCTTCACGAGTAATAGGACTACCCCTACCGTCTTCTTCTACTGGTTCTGACCTGCCTTTACTCTTACTCCTCTCTGCATCAGCTTTTCGTTCTTCTCTGTTATTAGCTTTAGTACCCTTGTCACTAGTCGAATCTAAACCTCTGCTTCTACTTTCACCGGTTTCATTTCTGGCAGACACACCTTTTTCTCTAGAACTCTCGTACTTGGGATCAGAAGCCTTACCACTTCTTAAATCAGCTCTTTCAGGATTATTGTCTTCTGCTTTCTTGACAACTTCTGTTTCATCCCATCTTCTCCTAGAGCTCTTTGTATGCTCACTAGATCCATGACCCTTCTCTCGCCCACTTTCCCTCTTGTCAGAATACTTGGAATCTCTATCCAGCGTCTTCTCAAGCTCTCCATCTTGTGACTTGTCATCTTTAACTTTACTTCTACTTTGAGAACTTTCATGCTCGGGATTCTTTGTGGTCGTTTTTCTTCTCTCGGTTTCTTCAGCTCGGATTTTCCCTCTATTGTCCGACTTATCTCCACCATCTTGCTTGTTCTCTACTTCTCCATCCCGATACCAACTGCTCAATTTTTCCAGGCTGCTTTCTTCTTGTTTTTTCTTTACCTGCTTGCGCAACTCTTTTACAGAGTCATAATCATCTTCGTCACTATCAGCTCTGCTTGAGCCACCGGATTTCTTCCTTCCCTCATTCCTGTCCCCATTACTTTTTCTTCTTCCACTTCCATCTAAACCTTCAACTTCCTCTCCATTACCAGACTTTCTCGACCTACTTGACCTATGCTTCCTCTTATCAATGGTTTCCCAGTCGTCATCATCTCCCACCCTATCACTCTTCACATCCAAACCATCCTCCACGTCCCGTTTCGCATAACTCCGACTGTGCTCAGGAGAGTCCATTGGATCCTCAAGCAACAAATAACAAATAGCTACTTCCTCTTATATTAATGGACTAACATCCAGAGCAGACCAACATGTACTATAAATATTCGCGAAAAAATTACCCTGTAACCATATTTCAAGAAATAAAAAGTTAGAATAGAAACACCCCTTATGCAATTTAGACTCTTTAAAGGAGTTAGAATAAAAACTACTCCAAGAAAGCTCTGAAATTTTACAATAATAAATGATGAAAAAAACTGAATTAATCATATCAATTAGGTTTTAGCAAAAATAAATCCTATTAATTAGGCCTCAACTTGATTCCCAAAACCGGGGAAATTGGGAATTAGTAATATTAGTAAAATTAATTACATTTAATAGAAAAACCAAGATATTAGAAATCGAACCCATCAGTTTTCAGAGCTAACAACAAAATCACGAAGCAAAAAACTCATTAGGCTCATTTCTACCTACTGAAAATTTCGAGATTTTAGGGGTTTTCTTCTTTCTTTTTTTTTTTGGATAAAATCAGAATGACAAAAGAAATTTAATCACACTTCGAATCGAAATCAAGAAGGAAACACCAATTCAGAAGGCAAATTTCAGATTACGGTCATTCAAGAGAGAGAAAAACCCTACCTCAAAAATTCTAAGATCTCAAAAAATTTCTCGTCGCTCCAAAAAGTATCGTCGCAGAAATTGGCCCTCTCCTCAATGAAAAGCTCGGTAGTGAAGCCAAGGATGGAAAGCTTGGATTTTGCTCCCGCGAGAGAGAGGTCGTGAGAGAGAGAGAGAGAGAGAGAGTTCTGCCAGAGAGAGAAGAAAGGGGAAGCCAGAAAGAAAAAGAAAGGAAAAGAAAAGGGGCGAAAAGAAAGGAGAGAAGGTCAGTCATCAGTAGTCGGACGAAGGGCAAGTTGGGCCACTTTCACAAATTTTAGAAATTTTCTGGCTCAAAAAATAACTTTCAAAATTTTTACCATTTTAATAATTTTTACAATAATATCTCAAATTTCTGTAGATAAATATTTCTCAAAAAAAAAAATTTATATAGATAAATAGTGTTTTTACAAAATAACTTAAGTAAATAATAAAAATTTTAAAATATTGTAATAAATAATAAAATTATTTACATAAATAAAAAATTCACTAAATAAAAAATAAATTCATTAGATAAACAAAAAATAAATATATTATTTATTTAATAAATTTATTACTCATTATTTATTTTTATATATTCTTAAAACCTACTGGTTATTTCAATTGTTTATGTAAAAATGTTGTTTAGTTGCATGCACCCTACAGTTTTACTTTATTTTCTTTTTTAAAAATAGAAATATAAAAACATGTTGAACTTCAATACTTCACAAAACATCATGTCGTTTAAATGTAGAAATAATTTCACTAAGAGTCTATTTTTAGAATCTCGTTTTAAAATATGTCTATTTTTTTAATAATATTATATATATATATCTTTTTTTTAAAAAAATAAATGTTTATAGTGTCTATTTTACTCTTTTATTATAATTGACATCATTCTATTTTTATACGTATTCTATTTTTTTTAACTTTAGTGATGAATATTTTTTGTCGATAAATGTGAATTACATTTAATAAATTAAAATTAGTTATAAGCATCAAAGTAATTATAATAAATTTAAAATATTTACTACAAATATGATGGTTCAAATCAAATAATAAACACAACACAAAATATTTACGATAAAGATGATAAAATTAAAATAGTCACACTTTTTATATATAAGTAATCTACTACAAATTAAATGGTTGTCATTTAAACCCCAACCAAACAAATTGAAGAATAACACAATTAATGTTATCAAATTCTTAATGAAAAAACACTATTATTTATATAAATTGATAGAAATGAAATCGAACATATCTTTATAATAAAAACCGATTCATTATGTGAAATATTTTTTTGAGATATTTCTTTTTCTTTATTTAGTTTATCCTTATTAATATGACATCTGATTTTGAAAAAACATTCCCTTTTCAGTTCATTAAAAATATTATACCTTCTTTATAATAAATCAAAAAAAAATTTCAAATTTTCCTTTTAAACCATTTCTTTTAACAATTTAATTAAATCAACTTTAGCACTCTTAGATTCTTTTTTTTCCTTTTTTGTAATCTCTTTATTTACTAATTTTTCATTCTTTATTAAAAATAATATTATCTTAAAATTACTCTTTTAAACATTTATATAAATAAAAAAAAATAGACATATTTTAAATCAACCTCTCCAATTTTTCTATCTAAATAACCCTTAAACGTATGCCGGTCAACCTGAAAAGCCCAAACTTCAGACCGTTGTCCAAACTTGCTTCGGTAAAACGACATGCGCTTTCCTTTTATAATTTTGTTGTCGTTTATCTCAAATAAAAAACCACATTACTTGAGGTGTCGTTTTCTGACATGCTGAGCTCTCGCTCAACATTTTGTCATCCTTTGAATTTATTAAAGTTTGGTGTTGTTCATCTTCAGACATGACCTTAAAGTTTAGTATGCATATAAAGTACATTTTACTGATCTTTTATAGAAAAAAGTACATTTTGGCGATCTTTAAAAAAGAAAATAGAAAAGTACATTCTGGTGTTGTAAGAGTAATAACAATTTTCTCATATTTTCATTTATATTTTAAACACTCTCGTTTTATCACCTGAATCTTGAATTAATTAACTAAATCCCTTTATTAGTTATCAAAGAGATATAGAAAAAGAAATTAATTTTTCCGTTTATTTTTAATGAAAATTCTTGTTAAAAGAGCTAAAGTGAAATTTATATGGTTGTTTATGTTCAAAGTTCATTTTCCTTTGTCTGAAATTGTAAGAAATAATGTATTTATAAAAGTAATTAAAGCAAATAACAAAATTTTAAAATGTTTGAAGTAAATAGTAAATCTACTATTATAAAAAAAGTAAATTTACTAAGTAAATAAAAAATTTATGATAAATGACTTATTTATAAGACGTAAATAAATTATTTATCATAAATCTAATATAAATGAATCATTTATCTGATAAATCTGTTATTTACTTTATATATTTAAAAAACCTACTATTTATTTTCGTTATTTTTCTGAAAACTGCTAATTAATTCTTTCTCTCAAGTGTTGTTCACAAAAGGCATTGATTCTTGTGTTGTCTGAATTTTAAAAAAAAAGGAGAACCTTTTGGTAGGAGGAAAAAGGAAACGATAACGTGAAGCAGCAGATTTTCACTATAGAAGGTTCAAATTGTGCACTACCGAGTACAGTAAAAAAATTTTACCCTAAAAAAAAAGGTTACAGTAAATTTTTTTTAACTATATCACAAAATTCTCTAAGAAAAATAGATATATAAACTTTGCTTTTTCATTTGACTTTTTAGACATATCATTTTGTCCACGTGTTCTTTAACAGAAATTGTCGTCGTTTGACCGAGAAAACGACGTCGGTTGATATAAAAAAAAAAAGTGTGAATATTTGTGCAATTGTTCCTTGTTGTCTGTGTTTTCAAATCAGATTGCCTTCACATAAGTTTTAATACAGGAAAACGACGATTAGCGTTTCGAGTCGAGTTTTATGTCGTTTGTTTTCAAACACGTTTGCTTACCAGCTTTGTAGTTGATGATTGGTCACCACAAGAACAGGTATCTCACATAAGCATTAGAGATTTACGTTATTGAAATGTTAACTTGCACATGGATGCAGCTATTTAAATAAATGAATAAATAAATAAAACCCCTAAAAAATTATATGCTCGTCCACCTCTAATAATGCCAATAAATAATTAAATTGTAACTACTAACAACTATACTAAAAGTCAATAATAAAATCACAAACCTTAATCACCTCAAATACTAATTAAACCAAAAAAAAAAAAAAAACACAAATTCCTTGTCGTCGTAGTCATGATCAAAAGCTGACAAGAAGAAACTCGTCATCCTTGACGGAGGGCTCCAAGCTATCCGAACGCCGATGCTCCGACCACCGCTCTTCCTCTGATAGAGGCAAACCATGCCATCATAGTATGGATTTCACTCATAAAAGTTACTAAAGATACAATGACACCCATATCTAAAACCTTTTACCTTGATATAAAGTAATGATCAATTGTCACTTATCATGTTACATTAGTCTTCACATTTTCACCCCCTAAGTTAGGATTGTCAAAATTTATGTCCATCTTGAGGCAAACAATGGGATTAAAATGAACAAGGGCCATAGTACCCATCTCCTCTGGTGACCTGAGGAACATTATTGATCTAACCCTTACATAAGAAGCTCCGGAGTCGGGAGTATAAACAAGTTTACGACATTTGAGGACGTCTAAAAGTGTAGAACTTGTATTTACTTGTTTTATCACTTGGGAAATTGAAAATATTCTTTTTGGTTTTATACATGTTAATCTATAAAAAATAAATAAAAAAATAAAAAAAAAGAGTCCCACATTACGATAATATAAAAACTTTTTTACTCAACTACTCTTTATAAGCAACGGAGGAGTTAGGTACAGATTTCAGTGGAGATGTATATAAAAGTTTTGTTTTAAGCCTCAAGACGCAAGCGGATTGCAAGATATTACCCTCAAGTTCTTATAAATCAATAACTCATGGTATTGAAATATAAATGATTATAAGTGCACCCACTTAATTCATAAATACCCACCAATTGTAATAAGATTTAAAAATTTATCTTTGTATAGATATTATTTTCATAATACCTAATTTAACCCTCTCATACACCCACTTTTTATTTTAAATTTAATTTGATTTATAACAATAAAATCCAAAATAAATCTAATTAGGAAATAAAATAATTCCTATTAAAATTAAGTTTCAAGAAAGAAGAAAGTGAACCAGGATTTTGTAACAACATTCTCATAGCGAATCTTCTTCTTCTTCTTCATCTAATTCTTGGCAATTGTCTTCTACTTGTTCCTCTTCATAATTTCTTCTTTAAAAAGGAAAAAGAAAACTTTTTCTCATTACAAAAAAAAGTCTCATTATACTTAATGTTTAATTATATAGTAGTAAAGTTACAACCACACAAAAAATTCAAGAATTTCGTGTTCAAAAATCACAAAATAATAAGGATGTTCATTAAGTATTTGATAAATAGATAAGATTAAAAACTAAAAGTACATGTTTTAATATTGATTTACTCTTCAAGGGACTGCTTTTTTATTTTTGATAAATAATTTGATAGAGAAACATTCAGGGTACATAAAAGTTAAATTTGGGATAACTAAAGATGTTGTGTATGTAGTTTTGATCATTTGGAAAAAATTTCTATTTATAAACCAATGTGGGGATATGCCGTATGGTTTCATTTTTTAAAAAACGTGTTGTATTTATACGGTTAATGTGGTGGTAAATGTGGTATATTTTTAATGGGTTTGTTTGTAATTTCTATAGGGGATAAAATTATTATAAAAATAGTTTATAATTTGGTGTGTGTAAATAGAACTACCTCTATAAAATAAGTTTTTGGGATTGATTTTGGCCTTTTCAGATACAAAGATCTTTCTCCATGTCAATGAGCATCTAATTATGTGGTAATCGTATTCAACTTTTACAATCATTTGGTAGGTTACTCGGTTTTTATATGAGAAATGAGAGAATAACAAACAATCGGGAAAGTATTTTTATTTTAGCGAAAAGGAAAGTAAAATTCAACTTTTACATCCAAAAAAGAAAAAGGAAACATTAGCATTGGAATGCATTTGCTTTGTATCATATAATTACACGGGGGAAAGGAAAATTCTCTCCAGCAACAATTTGCCTAGATAACGATGGAGCCTAAACTATTATGTTCTGGTATCTTTCTTTGTATTGGGGTTACATTTCTCGTTTCTCTGATTATCACAATTCTTGCGTATGTTCAAGTCCCTCGCTTGCCTCGTCTCTCACTGACTTCGGCCTCCACCGCCGTCCACAACATATCCAACAACGAGTCTCACATAACACTCGATCTAGACCTAGGCTTTCTCATCCACAGCCCCATTGCCTTTACAATGGTTTACAAAGACATCAACGCCACGGCTTCCCAAAAGTAGGGCGCCATGGTTTTCCAAGCCCGGCGCAACTCCTCCTCCAATGCCACTTTCATGGAATTAGAGCCTTTTAAGCAAACCAGCAGTGTCAAAGGAAGGGCTGATCTGCGCGGGTTGATAATTAAGATGCATAACATAGTTGTGAAGGTTGATGATTGGGTTGATAACGGCAACGGTGAGAGTGGGAGATCCGGATATTCCAACTTCAGGTTTGAGATTACGGGTCATCTCTATAGAAAACCAAAAACTAATTTGGGAGCAAAGAGAAAGTTAAGATTTTTTATTGCAATCAATGAATCAAAATAATACATCAAAAGAGGTTTATATAAGCTAATTAGAAAATATAAAAAGACTAATCTACCCTTAACTCTTGAAAAGAAGAAAATCTAATAATAATAGGAAACAAGTAATTAAATAATTATAAAACTATATAATCTAATATTCCCCCTCAAACTCACAATGCTGCTGCAAGTGACATTGAGAGTTTGCCAAATAAGAAATGGAAACGCGAAACGGAAAGTGCATTGGTAAACATGTCAGCAATTTGTATGGAAGAAGAAATAAAAGGCAATGCGATGGTGCCAAGTTGATAGTGATGTCAAGTGACATGATAATCAATCTCAATATATTTGGCCCGCTCATGGAACACTAAATTGCGAGCAATTTAAATAGCACTCTGACTATCATAATATAAGGGAGTAGGTCGATGAAGAAAAACACTCATATATGCAAGCAACCGATGTAACCAAACTATCTCACAAGTAGTACAAGCGGTGGCATAATATTCTGCTTCGGTGGAGGATCGAGAAATAACTTGTTACTTTTTACTCTTCGAAGAAATAAGAGAGTCGCCTAAAAAGATACAGAAGCAAGTGGTGAACTTGCGATCTGTCAGTTTACCAGACAATCAGTATCAAAGTAAACACGTAACTCTAAGGATGAAGTATATGGAAGTAAAAGACTCTAAAATTGAGTGTCCCGAAGATACCTCAAAATGCGAAGAACTGCAACCCAATGAACTATAATAGGTACAGTGACAAACTGGCTAATTATATGAACTGCATGTGCAATATCTAGTCGAATGATAGTGAGATAAACCAAGCTACCAATAATAATACAATATAAACTAGGATCTGACAAAGGAGGACCATCAGAAGGAGAGTACCGAGCATTAGTCTCAAGAGGTTTATCAATAATCTTATTATCAGTAAAACGTTCACGCTCAAATATATCAGCTATATACTTCGATTGGAATAGAAAATAACCTTTCGGAGAAGAGGCGACCTCAATGCTAAGAAAATAACGTAGTGAACCCAGATCTTTCATGGCAAAACAACAAGCTAACTCAATCTTCAGTGCTGCAATCCCGTCAACATCATCACCAATAATAATCATATCATCAACAGATAAAGATAAAAGAATACAACTCACGTCAGTACATCTGACAAACAAAGCTGAATCATGATAACTAGAGCAAAAGCCAAGCGTAGCATCACCGTAGAAAACTTCTCAAACTAGGCTCGGGGTGCCTGTTTAAGACCATAAAAGGCTTTTATGAGCCGGCAGACTTCACCAGGTTGATGAGAAACATCAGGAGGAAGTACCATATAAACTTCTTCATAAAGATCACCATTCATAAAGGCATTTTTTACATCCATCTTAGATATGTGCCATTGAAAAACAGAGACAACTGCAATGAGAGTGTGAACAGTAGTTATTTTTGCAACTGGGGTGAAAGTCTCCTCATAATCCATACTTGGTTTAGTAATAAGTCGAGCTTTGTATCTTTGGCAACCTTTAGCAACAAGTCAAGCTTTGTATCTTTCAATAGAACCATCAGACTTGATTTTGATTTTGATTTTATATACCCAATGAGAACCAATTGCTCGTTTACCTGGTGATAAAGGTACCAAGTCACATGTATGTATCTAATGCAAAGCAGTCAGTTCCTAAGCCATAGCATCCTATCAAAGTGGATCACAAACAGCCTCTTTGTAGGACAATGACTCAGAAAAATGATGAATATAAGCTAAAAGGGAAGTGAAAGAGCTAGAATAATAAGAGTAAGCTAGTAGACTTACTAGAACGTGTAGAGTGACGAAGAGGAGGAGGAGGAGGAGGAAGAGGCGTAGTCTCAAGAGGTGATTGGGCAGCCATAGGAGGAGAGGGAGCAATGGTAATATCAGGAGTCAGATTACCAGAATCTGCTGAGCTATCATTACGAACTCTATATGAAACATTATCTGAAACTGAAGAAGGTGCTTGCGAAATAGTTTGTGAGACTGTGTCAATGTCAAGAACAAATTCAAAAATTGGAAAATTTTTGCAAAAAAGTATTTGTCTCAACTTTTTCCATTATTCTCTCATTTTAAAAAAGAAAAATTATCTCATTTTTAACTTACTTTGTACAGTATTCTTTTGAAAAAAGAAAATTAATTTTTTAAAAATATTTTCATAATGCATAATTTTCAACACTATTTTTTCTTATTCCAAATAACCTTTTTGTTTTCAAAAAAAAAATTTTACACATCCAAACACAATCTTATTCTTTTCATTTAAAACAAGAAAATTTTTCTTTTCGAAAATGTATACTCCATCTAAACGGAGCCTTGTTTTCCATTTTTCCTTAAACAAAAAAAAAAAAGTTCTCCATTTGACTTCTAAGACGTGCCATTTTTGTCAAATGCTCTTTAAAAACGTTTATTGTGCAAACATTTCTTGTTGTCTGTGTATTTAAACCAGACAGTGTTGGTATTCAAAGTTTTCAATTCATGGAAACGACATGGCATTTTGAGTCAAGTTGTTCGTCGTTTGTTCCAAATGCAAGTTTTGTCATTTGCCTTTAGGTGTCGTTATATCGTATAAGTATGGAAAACGACACGTGTGATTTGAACCTAGCAAAACATAGAAATTCAATCATTCTACGACTATCCAAAGAAAACTAAGCCTCCATGTGGAACATAAATTTGAGATGTTAGTTATAATTGTTATTAACTAAAAAAATAAAAAAGATAAAAACTGACAGTGAAAAATTTAGATTGAGACGTGCAATCCAAATGAACACTAACTTTATCAACGTCTTCATAGAAACTAATCCAAACACAAAAGCCACATTAATCCCTTGGCACCTAGAAAAGCACAGACAAATGTAGAGAGCAGAGCATGATCCAAATGCTGTCGTGATTTCAACCCACTTTATCTCCTCCAACTCTAAAATCAAAAACCTTAATTGCATCAAATTGAAATATTCAAATTTTAAAATAAAATAAAAAACACAAACAAACACACACACATACAAATAATACTCTCATTTTTTTGGAGGGGGGCTCAAACACCGGCGAGAAGAAACTCCTCGTCCTTCTCGAGCCTCTCCATGGCGGAGGCGTCGAGGCTGATCTCGACGTCGATGCTCCGGCCGCCGCTCTTCCCCTGGTAGAGGTAAACCATGCCATCGAACCTGTTGTTGCCTCCGCTCCTGACGCCCTCCGGCTTCCCCCACCCGAAATCCACGTCGTACACCTTGAACCTCGGCGAGCTTCCAACGGCCACGCAGTTTACTCCGGCGTCCTTGAACTGGAATATCTTCGGCGCGCTCTCCCACTCCTTGTTCTTCTCCTCTATCGCCTTCGCGTCGTGCGCTTCGATCGCCTTCTGGATCGACGCCGCCCCGAACTCCACCGGATTCGCCAGCAGTAATCCGGCGGCGGTGACGGTGAATATCGCCTGTATCAGGTTTCCGAAGTAGCTCTCCGGCATTGCCGGGTCGACCCGTTTCCGGCAGTCGGCGAAGACAGTGTACACCGTGTAGTCCTCGGGTTTCAGGTCACGTGCGATGGTCACATGGCGCCAGATATGGGCGGATAGGGACTGGAAAGTTGAGAACGGCTTTGATCCGTTGGATTGATTGACTCGGGACTTGATCTTGTCGATGGCTGATTCGGAGAATTTGAAGACTCTCTCTCTGAGCTGTGGGCCGGGCTTGGCGTCGCCGTTGGATGAGGCCAGCTGGTCCTTGGATTCGCCGTCGGATGAGGCTTGTGAGTTCGGGGGGGGCGTGAGGTCGAGCTTCACGCGCGTGTTGCGGACCTTGGTGCGCTCGAGGAAAGGTGGGACCGATATAGAGTCGGACCCACGGCAGATCTCGGCCCATGAGCTCAGGAAGTGCCACGTGGAGGTTCCATCTAGGATTCCGTGATTGAACGCGCACCCGATTGCGATCCCGTCTTTCAGCTTGGTTAACTGTGGGCATGACCATGACAAGAATTCAATGGACCGCAGATAAAATTATAATTAAATAAATATACTAAAAGTAAACACGCTGGAGTTATGATCTATTTTTCTGAAAACGACAACACTTATTTGTGTATCTAGGTGTTGTTAATTTTTTTTTCAAACACATTTTAAGTTTTTATATTTTTTTCATTTCAAACAGTTTATTTTTACTATATACATATTTTCAAAACTCAAACCATCTCCAATCTTTAAAACATTGTCTCCAAACATGTTTCCAAACGAGGCCTTAGTTTAGCTGAAACGAAAGTTTAAAATAATAATAACTGTTCATCTCGAGTCTTTTTTTTTTTGGCTGGAATGTTCATCTCGAGTCTTAATTAATATAAATGGCTTTTGATAAATCGTGTATATTTATATTTGTTTCGCATGGCAGTTGATAGATGATACAACTTACATATATAGCTAGACTTTTAGCAAATACAAAGTCAATTACTCGTCTCATTGCCTCAATTTATAAAGCTTTACCCAAAAAAAAAAAAAAAAACCTGAATGATATAAATTTAAAGATCATTATATCAATATGGTATAAAAAAAACTAACATTAGATTAATATAATATAAAATTAAATTAAAGTGAAATAAAATTTATGACATGTTAATCAAAAGAAAGAAATTTATATCTTGTTGATCAATAGATTAAAAAAAAAGTGGTTATTTAAATAATTTTTTCTTTAAAAAAAAAAAGATTAACTCATCTAAAGTTATGGGGGATAGGGGGTTTTTTTTTTTTTTCCTTTGGAGAATATTGGGGCTAGGATTTTATTGGCCTAACCTTGATGAAGAACATTAGTGAAACCTTTAATGTAAAATTCATCTTATTTGAGTTATGGTACTTGACTCAATTTATATCCTGACACGTTGAAACATTTTTATTCGCTGTTTAGTCTTGTTGTTTAGTCTTTAAAAATTAAAAATAAAAAATCGTTTCGGCAAAAAGATACCAAAGAATTGAGGTGGTTTAGATTCAAATACGCGAAGCTAAACCGAAGTGGATACTTAA
The DNA here is from genome assembly GCA_038430175.1 of Ficus hirta. Lineage (NCBI taxonomy): Eukaryota > Viridiplantae > Streptophyta > Magnoliopsida > Rosales > Moraceae > Ficus > Ficus hirta. Next base: position 2,524,027 of record CM076594.1, on the reverse strand, counting down.
AAAAAAAAAAAAAAAATGTAGGAAGCATGTAGTTAGAAGTTGATATGTGGAACAAACAAAAGTAATTAATTAGTGGCATCTAGCATGGAAATAACCAAGGAAATGCTGGTTTTGATGAAATATAAGGCAGTTTTCCTCAACATTTGTGAATGGCAAGCAAAAGCTCATAAATAAAGTATAAGAAAGTTCAATTATGATTCTATTAAATCCTAGATAAAATGAGAAGATGGTCATGTTCTTTAGACAGATTTTAACTAGAGCAAAAATAAAATTAAAAAAAAAAAAAAAAAAAAGAGTGATACTAGAATTGAAACATACACAGTAGGATAAGGTTACCAGTGCCATAAAGGCATTTAAAGATGCACCAATCTTAGCAGAGGGGCAGTTGGGCTCCAAACATTGCAACCGTCCATTAATAAGAACCATGTTCTTATTTTGTATGCCTTTTATTTTTAGTTTTTTTTTCTTTTTCCTTGAATTTGGAGTGCAATAATAAATATGTTGGTCTACTTCACAAATCACAACCACATGATCTATCATCTATGTCAGTACACTGCCCAAAAAAAAAAAAAAAAAAAAAACACCCTACTGAACTCCTAATATGCAAATTGATTTAGAGACCATTTTCAGAGTCTTGATCTGGATTATGTGTCAAGTATTTGCAACGCAATTTCAATAATGTAAGAAAGGCTTTTTATATGGGCCCTGATCATTTTGAATTTGATAATTTAGTCTTGAATTTATAATTTTCGATATTATAAGGTTGTTTTGCTCAAATTCTTTAAATTTGTACATTACTTGCATATTATAGACCAAAAAGAGCTTTGAAGATCATTTGAACTTAATTTCAACGTCAATTCTTTTAAAAACTTGAACCTAATTCAATTATATAACTCAAGCTTGCATGCCGTTTTTTTTTTTTTTTTTTTTTAATTTGAGGGTGGAGGCTTTGAATTTTATGTGGTATGAAATTACTGTTGAAAAGTAATATTATTTTAGAGGCGAATGTTCTATGATAATTAGTCAAAAATTAACAATATTACTAGACTGAAATGAATATAATGGGAATAAATTAGTAAATTACCTGGATTCCCAATAACGGCCTGTGAGTGCCTTCCAAGTTAAGGATGCCATTGTAAGGAATCAAGTTCTTAAAAGTGGCAGTACCTTCCTCCACCAAGAGATCCTCCGTCCCCATCTCTTCAGCCAAAGCTTCAACGACTTCAACTCCTTCCATTTCATCGTCGTATTCCACCCTAAACACACCCTCCTCGTCCTTCCCAAGCCTCCCAGCCAGCTGATAAAACTCCGCCAAAACGACACCAAGCCCGTCTTTCAACTTCCCCACCATTCCCTCAAACTCATCACTCCCTTTGTACAGCATGAGCTTTTGGTTGTAGTAAAACGCCAGATATGGCAGATCAAACGTCACCAGCTGACATTCTTTTCTCCCTATTTCCTTGTTCGGCTTGATGTGTGTTTTGCTTGTGATTTTCACCTTTGGATTTTCCATGGCTGATGAGAAAGATGACCAGAAAAGAGAAGTACTTGGCTTAGAGGAAGTGGGTTTTGTGGGATGAAAGAGTTTGTGAGAGACTGGAGTATCCTTTATAGTGATAGAAGTTTTAAGCCTTATTTGATATTTTAGTTCTAATTTAAATTTTTCATATTAATTTTTATCTTTTTTTTTTTAAATTAATAAAAATTATAATTAATTTTTAAAAACTCAATCAACTTTAATTTAAAAACTTTAATTTAAAAATTTTAATTTAAAAATTTTAACTCCAACCGACGAACGAAACAAACGCTTAGTTCCTTCTTGTGTGGTTGGCTTAGCATTTATGGGCTTCCTTGGGAGCAGCTGTGGCCATTTATTGTCTTTCCTTTTATATGCTGGTTTAGGGGCACTTGCTTGTCCCAATCTCTGTCCACCCCCTAAGAAAAAGCCGCGTCATTCGATGGCTTTAAATGACTAACAGAGAAATGAAGGCGTCAACTAAACGCTTGTCTTCATTTTCTTTTTTTCTTTTATCTTTTTTTTTTTTACTGAAAAAGGCAAATAGCTCTGGTGACTCTCTGTCTTCAAGAAACAATTTCGCCATGCCCAAGTAGAGAATCCCCAACAAAGAAAACACGAAAATGAAAGAACCCAGATAAATTCATCTTTAACTCCTAAAAAACTTTCCTTTTTGCACCCAATATGATACTAATCTTTGCCATCCTCGGATAGCATTTATGCAGAGTTTGATTCATGAGCATAAAAGTTTTACCATTCGTCACTGGAGTCTTCTCCGAGTGATCGATGCCACTCCCATGACGTTGTTTCAACTCCATGAAGGTTTTTGGCAAGCAAAAAAAAAAAAAAAAAAGTTGTTGACAGTGAAAATCTACCAACTTAAATCGTCCTCATAATATTACACTCAGGTTTATCTCTTCCGCAAATCAATACCAGAAAATGACGAACATAGAGAGATTTATAGATATTCGCCTCAATGAAAGCTACGTCCTCTCTATGTCTCTGATGGTGTGTTTTTCACTATATTTTAAGAAAGTACAAGTATTTTTCCACCTTTTAGTCATTGTCCTCTAATAGGACTTTTCATATAATAAATATCCCTTATCGCCTCCCTACGACGGTTACTCTTTCCAATCGCTATAACTATTTTACCTCTCTCCACCACGTGTCACTTACATTACCCACGTTTGGATATCCCAACCATCATTTGAAGGCTATCTTCCCGGATGCTTCGGAGTAGTGAAGGGATGGTTAGACTCCTGAAATTATCTTCAACTATACATCAATACATTTATTATCGCCAGTTGGATAACAATAACGTCGTCATCGAGACACCTTAATTACTCAACGTAGATAAATAATATTCAAATAATAGTTTTTTGCACATGCCTCGTTAAAGATCTCCTTGTTTCTTTATTGATCAATATCCAGATTAGGCCATATCTCGATAGTGGTGCAACAAAAGTCAAGAAGAAAAGAGACGGATTAAACTCCTAGGACACTATTATGTTGTTGAATGACATGGCTTTTTCTTATTGGGAGGACAGGGATTTGGACACTATTTGGTGGTGGATGTAAGTCCGGTTTAGGGGGAGGTTATAATGTTGAAATTAGACGCTTTTACAATCGAGAACAATAATAACAAAGAAGACCAAGCAAATATTCACACTTGAGATATACCGATCCATCGTATTCAATGTTAGAGTTGCATCTATTTTCAACTACTACAAAAATTTACTATGTATGATAAAGAAAAATACTAGGGAGACGAATTAAGTATTTTCACATCAATTTATTATATTTACTAATAAAAAAAATGACACATGAGTTGGTACTCAAATAATTGGGATTAGAATTGATAATCCTAGCACTACTCTATGATAAAGGGTTTATTTGACAGAATTTTTTAAGAGTTGTTTTTGACTTCTGAGTCCAAATGCTATTTTTTATAAATATTTAGATAATTTGTTAGAAATACTTTTCGTCTCTAAAAGAACTTTATCTCAAAGTAAAAAAATATGACTTTAAGAAAAAAAACACATATGAGTAGACTTTAAAATTTTTATCAGAGTTTAAGTTAGACATTACAAATTTCATTTTAATGTTTTTATTATTTATTAAAAAAAATATTAAAGTTATTTTGATTTTAAAATTAGTTATTTTTAAAATGTGGTTCCTAAAACACCTAGAAAAAAACCGCTGTTTTTATTTCTTTTATTTTACTGACTAAAACAAAAATAAAAACTCTATCAAAGAGACTCAAAATAAAATATAAGAAGAGAAAAATGACACACCTCTCTTTGTTTTTCCCCCTCTAATCTCTCTTCACCTCCCTAATATAAGTAAAACTAAGGGTAACCTTAAATATTAAGTTTGGAATCCCTATACCCGTACAAACATTTTAGCTCACTGACAAGTGAAATTGATCAACGTGTTGATCTGTGTTAGGGAAATAACGAAACTCTACATACTAAACAGGAAAAAAATAATGAAACTCTACATACTAAAAAGAAAAACACGTTTTAATAAATATTTTTTCCTTTAAGGATTGAATTCCACACCCTATTTAGGTAAACGAAGAAATGGGTTCCATAATCCATTGGCGTTTGGACCCCACTACTGGCTGTTGGTCAGAGAGAGAATTAGTTCGAGAGCTGGCTCTCGTAACTACTTACAGGACAATAAGTTGTCTTTTAATGTGAGTTATTTCACTCTAGATCATAGCGACATTATTCTCGTTAGAATAATGTTGTTAGAATATAAAACCATAATAACGTCAAATAGAAACATATCAGTAAGTTTTAAGTTTAAATTTTTCTAGTAGTAATTCCGTAACTTTTTATGTTAGGGTCATCTTGACTCCTTTATTCGACCCATATTTGACGTTTGTATTCTGTCCTCGCCGCCCCCCCCCCCCCCCCCCCCCCCCCCCCTGTTTTGCTGGAAACGCTTTGGTGTTTTGTTATGATAACATCTAAATACATGTTTGTGTATTAATAGTCTCACTAATTTGGTTACCAGTTTAGTTGATTGTGCGTGTATAAGATCTGTTTATGTGTCAATTTTAAGATAGATGTGACGAGAAAAAACTATTTTTTAAACAGGATAAGATATATTGTCAAAGGAGTCATGAATATTGAAATGATTGAAATTTCGTAAAATAAAAAGTTTTGCAAAGCCGTGAAATATACTTGGCATTTGGTACCATTTATTAAAGGACCTCACCTCACTGGACTTCCTCCAATTGGAATTTGAAACTTTATTCTCTGCCCAATTATAACAATTCTTGTGACGCCGATCACCAACCTGTGCATATGAGAGCTTTTAATGGCTCTCTTTCATCAATTTGTTGTTGTGATTTTAGTTGTGTCATTTATTTCCACTTTCCTTTGTGAGTTTTTTTTTTTTTTTTTCCTTTCCCTTTTCTTAATAATTTTAGTATAAGTGCTTTTCACACTTATGGTCCAACTCTAACCCCCCCAATCTTCAACTTCCACAGGTGGAAGACCATGGCCATGTGATCACTTTTGCACCACTAATAAATTTTGATGTATTTGTCTCTTGGCTATCAAAAGGAGACCCTAAGTATCTAGCCAAAAAAGAAAAAAAAAAAAAAAAAAAAGGAAACTCTAAGCTATATGTATATGGCCTTGAAGGGAGCGTTGTTTGGTAAATACGTTTGACTAGTATAACTTTTTGAATACATAAATGTTTCACAATCTTATTGAGCAATAAACTTGCAAAATTCACCGGTTGTAGATAGTCTAGTGTAACAATTACTGGACAGCTACCTAATTTTATAGCCTTTTGGCTTTCTTTTCATTAAGTTGAAATCTATAAGGAGAATTCTTTGTAGACTACGAACACATCTTAATTAAATTATGTAAAATCATCATATTTTTCTTTACAATTGAAAGCCATGTACTACGCGTCGATTATTTTTCATATTCCACTATAGAATTTTCTAATTTAGAATAAGCGATGACATCATTGCTCATATAATAAGAGCCTTTGCTTGTATTCATTTAAAAATTCGAATCATATTATACTTAAAAGAATATATTCCTACACATAAATTATAGACATAGACATACTTTTGGTAAAATTTTCTAGAAATTATTTTTGACTTTTTGAGTTCAAAAACTGTTCTAGAAGTCTTTTGATGAGCTTTCAAAAGAACTTTGGTCTTCTAATAGAACTTTTAGTGATAAAGTCACAATATGTGACTTCTATAAAAAGTTTTTTTAAATAAACTAAACTGTGACATCAAATAATAACTTAAATTTGAAAAAAAAAAAAAAAAAAAAGCAAGCTTTTCTTGTCATGGAAAACAAAATTATGTTGTTGGCATTATTAAAGTTGTTTCATTTTAACGCCTTTTTCCTCAACTAAAACCTTAAAAACATTCATGGTTGTCTATCTGTCGACTTAGTGGACCGAAAAGGATGCCAATTGCAAGTAGCAGATATGATGTTGCCATTTGTTTTGTTTCATCCTTATCAAAGGCCCCTTACGGTTGGTTGTTTCCTTTTGATCCTATCCTCACACAAATTTGTGTTTGTTTTTTTACTCCAAAATTTTTTTTTTTTTTTTTCCTTTTGTTGGGAGAAGAAGAGGCTAAGGGAGTTTTTCAGAAAATTAAATAAAGTAGTATTATCATTCATTTTGTTATCATCATTATTATCCGATCTCCTAATTTTCCGAATATATATATGTAGGCAAAGTATAACATTTGACTCAATATATCCGACAATCGTAATATTTTATTTAAAATATTCTAACTATTAAATATATGTAATTTTTTAGTTAGAATCTTATTATATGGTGTTATTTAAAATTATTAATGTAAAAAACAAAATATTATTAAAATATTGTATTAAAATAAACCAATTATTATAATAATATATGAAATAAGTTACAATTTCCGTATTATAAAAGTGCGGAGTATCAGAGTATACCTTTATATATATACATATACCTAGATATATATATATATATATATCTATTATGATACAAGTTCACGTTTCAAAAAAATCACACTTAATTAGTGAGCACAATCACCTTGGCTAATGAGAGAGTTGGTGGACACATTCAAAGCGATGGCGACGTGGCATAAATGCAGGTACATAAGAGATGGCGATCTTTTAACTCTGATTTTAAAACAAATTGGGACAGTTATTTAAACCAATTTTTCAGAAGATAGTTTTCCTTTTCTGAAAAATGAAAAGAGGGAACAATTTAAAGACTCACATGGTTTGATAGTTGAAAACAAACCACTTTTACTTGCCCAATAATACTTTTCATAATTTATAGTGACAACCGCACCGCCTCTACCGCTATAGTTAAATAATAACCGATATAGACCTTGCGCCAACTTTAGAAGGAAGGGATAAAATTAGAAAATTTTATTACAAAAAAAAAAAAATCATATTAGGAAAGTAAACAATCTCATTAAACCTTGCTATATACATGTTTTCTTTCATTGTTTATGTTGGACTCAACGAAGAGGGTACTTTGCATCTTGTTTCTTTACAATGTATTGTGCACTAAATCAATTTAAGCCATTAAATGATAAAACATAATGATATGAGCGTTGACTTTTTATTAAAGGATGAGATATATCTGAAGTGTCTCAAATTCGATATTCAGATCTGTCTGACAGTTATAACCTTCTATTTATATTGTATTAAAATCAAAACAACTATAGCATAGACCACATATTATACCACTTGACAGACAAAACATAAAATTAAAATTAAAATTAAAATAAAAGCTCTTTCTTCTTGAATGCATGAAGTCCCGTGCCTCCTAACAGTGATTGTTTTAATAATGTACAAAAAAAAAAATTACTAAGTATAAAGGTGTCGGATATAAGATAGCTCTTATATTTATATATTTTAATATGTTGGGACTAAATTTTAAATTGGAGTTTGCACGGTAGACTTAAAATTTTGCGTGGAGTGATTTGAGGTTGTACCATCATTCTTAAATGTATTTAAATAGCGTAAAAGATAATTAAGATATGGAAATTAATATTAATATGCGATCGGTTTCAAACTTATTTATAGAAGAATGACACATATAGTTCATCGATTTAATTGGGGACCACTGATTAAGGATTGCTCCGATTCATCTTCCTAACTTAGACATAACAAAGTGCATTTAAGAATTGAAAATTTGGTGAACACGTAGGGATGGATGAGTTGGCAAGTGAGACAACTTTAAGATCTCATCAACTGGGAGGCTGGAGGTTCGAATCCTCAACCAACTCAGGGGGGTGTCCCTACCTACGGGAACTTAAAAAATGAGAAATGACGAGACCCCCATCAGATCCTTTTTTTAGCAAAAAAAAATTTGAAAATTTAGAGAGAGAGAGAGAGAGAGAAGACAAACGACAGCTAAAAGACACAACTATGCTATGCGTGCAGCAGAACAGAGAACTTGGGATGTGATGATGTTGTCGTTTTTCACATTTTTGGGCGTGCAATTGGCAATTAGGAAGAAGAATTGACATTTGGAGGTGAGAATCAGGCGGACATGTGATTCTGCGAATACCATTTATGGTAGAATCTTAAATGCATGCGTGTTTTGGGCTATACGAAGCAACACCAACCCACAAACGACAGATATTTTTCATTAAGAGTCTTATTTCACATTGTTATTCTTGATAGTTTAACTCAAGTATACGTTTAAGGTAGATTCTAACCCAACAAATGAATATATACATATATAAGGTTAAAAATTGAATTTTTCCTTCATATACTATTTATCACGCTTGATATGTCAAGTTAATGGACTAATATCATATTTATTGTCAATTAAACACCATTTCTTTTTAAGTTAATTTCTGAGATGAGTTCTACCTTGTTTATTCAAAAAATAATAATAAATAAATAAATAAATAAAAGAGGAACACCAAAGTTCCACTATGGTGTTTGATTTTATTAATAATTATACAATGTGGTTCAATAACAAATTAAATAACTATGATAGTATATAGTGGTGTTTGGCGGTGGTATGAGCCTGATTCACAATCTCCCTCACCACAAGGTTTCTGGCTCGGTTTATGGTCATGAAGCACAAATACAAGTGCTCTTCTAGCTCATCAAGCTGCTCATTGAAGCTAGAGTCGTTCTTCTTCAGCTGGCGCGCCACTTCGCCACTAGCTTGGAGCCAATCCTCTCCTCGATTCAGCCAAAATTTAGCCATCGCACGAATATGCTCGAGCTCATCATTTAACCGCGCCACAAGCCGGCTAACCGTGTCCAAGTCCCGGCTAAGTATGTAGGTCCCTTTCGCGGCTGCATCGAGCTGAGCCATCACCCTAGCTAGCTCCCTCGACGACGCCAGCTCAATAGAACCCCAAATCAAGCTTGGCATGGCCACAACCAATGATAGAGCATGGGTCACCACAATCACACTTAGTGAAGCCGTTAGCGCCACGAGGAAAAGAGCTGAGCCGTGTTTTAGCTTGTTAATGAGTTGGAGCTTGGCTCGAGCCTTGTCACGGATTGACTCAAGACGCTGGAGCAATCCGGAGCAACCCGATTGAACAACTTGAATCCGACTTGGGGACGATACTGGTGAGACAAACGGGTTAATGGAATTATAAAATTCGGTTAATTGGGTTGAGATTTTCGGAAAGTGGTTTTCGGGTAGTAATCTAGCAGTTTCAAGGGATTGGAGGGTGGTTTTAAAGGATCGGTATCTGACACGTGTCCGTTCAATATCCTTTAATAGACGGCCACATAGGATAGAAGCATTGGCGGTTTGAGCAAAATAATCAGACAGAAGTGCATGATGGAGCTTGGGTCGTTTAAGGGTCAAATCTAGGATCCGTATAACCGTGGATTGATCCGGATCCAAAAGATGCTCGGCGAATAGTCGATAGGATGGCAGCCGAGCCGCCGTGGTGGAATCGACTGGCATAGCCGGGGAGCAGTGGCCGTTGGATAGTTCAATGATACGTGTCCAAAAATCGAGATATGATTCTGTGCGGAAGGCATCGGCATACTCCTCACGAACATCCAACACACCAATTGAATGGTTGGGGGAGGTATGGGCAGGCACTGCATATCATTGACACCGAATAAAAAACAAAGATTTAATTTTTTTTGGTACAACACTAGAAGTTAATTGATATTATATACTGCATGACTAGATTCACTTTATGGAAAAATTTTCTTTATTTATTTATTTTTGAAAAACTCTTGGCCATAAAATAAAATGAAAGATGAAATAGTTGACCTTGAGGATATCATATTCTTTGAAGAAAATTTGCAAAAGCATCATTCTTTGATTAAATTATGCAAAAGTTTTGGGGGTACTTTTTCCTCTGATTTGGCGTTCTTTAAAGATTTAAAGATTTCTCGATTATTACCTCAGTTATAATAATTTCAATTTTTTCAACCTCATCCAATTAGATATGTATAAACGGTCCAAAATCTAAATAAATAAGAAGAGACTTCAAAAAAAAATGTCTATTTTAAGGGGTTGTTTCACAATTTTTCCCTCTAGAATATCGACCTTTCAGCCCAAGAGTGTCAAGCCCATTCAAAGCCCATATTGTTAAATTTTTCCGAGTTTGTGTTAGTTAATGATTTTTTTCCATCATGAAATTTCGTGGACTACAATGTAAATTTGTAATCATGACGAAATTATGCATTGTTTTGGCCTAGGAAGATGATATTTCAATCTCACAGTATTTTAGTCTTTTTTTTTTTTTGATCATTTTCCTTATTTCTATTCAAATAAACACAAAGTTTGCCAAAACTAGACAACTGACAAGTAAACTTTACCATTGCAAGAAATAAATTTCCTGATACGAGCGCTAACTCTTTTCTTCATTCTTCCTTGCCAAAATGGGGATCTTTATATTGCCCAAAAAAAAAAAAAATACACACCTAAATTAAAAGTATTGAGACAAAAACAAAAATAAATTTATATATGCACATATGTATATAGAGAGAGGTTCAATGAGGAGGAGGAACATACCGTACCTGTCCAAGATGCTGTGAGAAGACAAAATCTTTAGTTTTTGGTGCTTCTTATAAGAGAAGGGATTAAGTGGTGGAATAAGGGAGGGTCTAGTTCTTTTTATAAAGCAAAAAAAGATGTTTCTTTTGCTTTTGCTTGTAAGAAAACAATAGATAAATGCTTCTATTTCGGACCTTGTAGTGCACGTGAAGGCTTATTATTTGTTAGATAATTTGGAAGAAAAATATAGAGTTCTCTTGTCGGTCATATAAACAGGGAGTAATCGTGTGAATATATACATATATATATATATATATTTGTGAAGAATTATTCCAAATTTTTGGATCGATATTCGATGGTTCCCATATTTAATTGTTTTTTTAAAGGTTTATTTACTTTTGATCTTACTAGGCTTTAACAAATTGGAATAACTATCATGAGACATGAAGTAACACTAAAAAAAAAATATTAAAATAGTTTATCTTAGAAGAATAACTCTCCTGATTATATATAAAAATGGTCTCTTATTCGACGGCTAGATTGATCCAATAGTTATTATTTTTTATTTATAATATTGTATAACTAATTGATATATATTTGAAGAAAAAAAAAACAAATTGATTAATATATAACTTTATGTAACATGATATGTAGAATTGTTACTGCAAATTATATGTATTTTTGAAAAATCTTACATTAAAACAACTTGTTACATTAACGTTCAAAAGCCCCTCACTGGTCAATCTATGAGTGAAAATTAAAACATTACACATCATATAGGGCCAACTTGCAACAATATGAATTGACAAATATCTTACCACGTGACTCTTCAAGTCAATGATACAATCAAATGAAGATCAAAGTCCACTCTATATGTTTTTTTTTTTTTTTTGAATAATGTTGTAGAGTCTATAACTTTAATATATTAAAAAGAAATTGAAATAATGTCAAATTTTTAATATTTCATTAATCGATCAAATGTGGATTCTATAACGTTCTTAACAACTTAACCCTTGCGCTGAAATTGTGGAATAGACATGAAAAACTCCAAGGAGAGCTTCAAAATCCAGTCCCCTAAGATTGATTATCATTCAAATTGAGATCAATCTCATAAACAAGGATTCAATTAGCTCAATTTATGATGACTACCATGGCCAAAGGCCTTTTATTATGCTTATGGATGGATAAATAATTAGTATAAAACTTAACCCTTTACTTCTTTAACTATTTGCTATGGTATCATTAATAATTTTCACCTTTCTTTTCTTCTTAAATGTCAATAATCTTTTGCAGGTCCTTTCAATTCCCTTACTCTTCAATCTTCTTTTTTTTTTTTTTTTTTTGCCCTTTTTGGCTAAAGGGGTTCTACAATTTAGATCTTAAATCTTAAATCTAAGAAATTATGACTCATTGTTTAACTGAGAGCAGTTCATAAAAACAACATAATATTTTTGCGTTGATAATGCGTTATGCCTACAGCCACTAGATCATTCTTGAAAGGGAATAAAAATAACTTTAAAATGAACCTAAATCACTTTGTATTTGAAAATTTCACATAATAATATTGCCTTTTTGTTCTTCTGATTGAACCTTTTTCTTTTTCTTTTTTCCCCTCTAATCCTTGTAAAAGAAAAAAAAAAAAAAATTCCCCGCCACAGGAAATATTCGACAATGAATCTTATCTTTTAGTGAAAGAGTTTCCCACTAGGCAAGCAGATGCCTAGTCCCAAACTTTAGAATGTTGACATCACATGACATGTTATACATAATACACATAAAAAAGACTACAAAAAAAAAAAAAAAAAAAAAAAGAGACATACAGAGTACCTTTCCTTCTAGATGGAAATTAAAAACTTTGGTAATTTGTGGTTTTTTATTCCTAAAGTTAGAAACGACATATTTTAATCTTTCAATCTTGGACTTATAATATTTCAGGTTTGTGTATTTTATATGTAGCGCAATAGCCAAGTTCAAATAGAAAACAACACACCAAGAACTACGTTTTTTTTTTTTTTGTTTAAATTTTCAAGATTCGGCTGAATTGATTATTAATGTGTTCCTTTCACAAAATTTAAAACTAAATAGTTGAGTCAATTACTGAGGCGGAACCACGTTAAGTCCAAGGTAAGCTGCTCCCATGTCCAATAGGCTTTATTAATTTTAGCACCAACTCATAAGATATACTACTTATATTTTATATAAAATTGTCTCCCAATTTTCCAGTTAGATTTTTATTAAAAATTTATTTATTTATTTATTTTTTCAAGATTTGACTTCTAAATATACACCTCTTTTTATCTTTTATTAGTTGTAGCATGTGTAGGCATATTCTTAATCAATTTATTAAATAAAAAATTAATAATGAGGTATCATGGAAAGATAGCTATGAGGGAGCATTAAGGAAAAAAAATGCAGTACTACATTTGAAGAACAATTTTATGTTGAATAAGGATATATTTAATATAAATTATTTTAGTAGAGGCAAAAAAAGAACGAAAAATTAAATTTAATAAAATAAAAAAAGAGACTCACATGTGGACATGAGAGAAGAACAATATCATTGGTAAAAAAAATTATAAACATCTTAATAAATTAATTATAATTTTTGTTAATTTTTTTAAAAAAAGATAAACTAAGATGAAAATTAGTGAGAGCCAAACATAAACTATAATATTAGGTTTGAATCCAAAAATTTAAACTCAAATTTTTTTTTTTGAAAATCAACAAAAATTTTAATTAATTTTTTAAAAATCAACTAATTCAATTTAAAAATTTTATTTCAAACTAATACTTAGGTACTGTAAGATTAAGAAGATTTATAATAGGGTTAATTTCATTAATAGCACATGTAGGAATTTTATTATTAAAAATAGTATCATTTTTTTTCCCTTCATTATTAGCAGTTAATATGGGGCCCAGCAGCATTTAATGTATATCAAATTACGGGTTTACCCTCATCTCCTACCAGCTCAAATATCCCTCTCCCTCGCATGGCCCAAAATTTTTTTCAAACCAACATCTATAGTGTTTTAGAGAGAAAAAACTGAAATCTAAAGAGAGAAAGAGTTCTCACCCACCGGAATCTTATTTTTTTTTTACTTTTCCGCCTAGCCCCCCACCCATTTTGAAACTCAAATCTTCATATAATAGAGAGAAACTTCCATTTAGAGATAGAAACTCTCACCGTCGGAAAAAAAAAAATTTAACACTTCCATTTAACAAAAAAATAAATAAATAAAATCTAATATTTTTGGTCATTTTTAAGTAAAGGTTATTCCTGTTATGACTACTCGGTCATAATAGTTATGACTTATATTTAAAAAAAAATTTTAAAAAAATCTAACATTTTTGGTCATTTTTGAGTACAGGTCATAACAGTTATGACCACCCTGTTATGACTGGGTGGGCATAATATGAATGACCTTTACTGGAAAATGACCAAAAATGTTAGATTTTTTAAAAAAATTTGTTTAGACATAGGTCATAACTGTTATGACCGGGTGGTCATAACTGTTATGACCGGGTGTTCATAACAGGGTGGTCATAACTGTTATGACCGGGTGGTCATAACTGTTATGACCGGGTGGTCATAACTGTTATGACCGATACATATATAAAAAGTGGTCATAACGGTTATAACCACACTGTCATAACTGTTATGACCGATACTTATATAAAAAGTGGTCATAACGGTTATGACCACATGGTCATAACTGTTATGACCGAACTTATATGCCAATGGTTCTAACGGTTATGACCACACGGTCATAACGGTTATAACCGATACACTTAAATGCAGGTGGTCATAACGGTTATGACCACCCGATCATAACTGTTATGACCGATACTTATATAAAAAGTGGTCGTAACGGTTATGACCACACGGTCATAACTGTTATGACCGAACTTATATGCCAATGGTCATAACGGTTATGACCGATACTTATATAAAAGTGGTCATAACGGTTATGACCACACGGTCATAACGGTTATGACCGATACACTTAAATGCAGGTGGTCATAACGGTTATGACCACCCGGTCATAACTGTTATGACCGATACTTATATAAAAAGTGATCATAACGGTTATGACCACCCGGTCATAACTGTTATGACCGATACTTATATAAAAAGTGGTCATTTTTATAATGACCGGATGGTCATTTTCGTTGTGACCGTGTTTGACCAATACGAAATCGTATTGACTGTAAGCACAGAGGTCATAACCGTATTGACCATCTGGTCATTTTCATAATGACCGTCCCCATGGTAATATTAAGAGTCATTTTTTAAAAAAATTACATATTTACCTTCATTTCCCACCCGCCCAAAAGTCACTCTCCCTCGAATACCCTAACAAAAATTCCCAATCAGCCTCTACAGTGTTTTAGAGAGAGAAACTCCGATTCTAGAGAGAGAAAGCTTTGCAACCGCTCGGAAACCATCATAAACCACCCCGAGCACCCTTTACTCAAAAATGACAAAAAATGTTAGATTTTGTTTTTTTTTTTTTTTGTTAAATGGAAGTGTTAAAGTTTTTTTCCGACAGTGAGAGTTTCTCTCTCTAAATGAAAGTTTCTCTCTCTAGATGGAAGTTTCTCTCTATTATATGAAGATTTGGGTTTCAAAATGGGTGGGGGACTAGGCGGAAAAAGTGAAAAAAAAAAATAAGATTCCGATGGGTGACAACTCTTTCTCTCTCTAGATTTCAATTTTCTCTCTCTAAAACACTGTAGATGTTGATTTGAAAAAAAAATTTGGGCCATGCGAGGGAGAGGGATATTTGAGCTGGTAGGAGATGAGGGTAAACCCGTAATTTGATATACATTAAATGCTGCTGGGTCCCATATTAAGTGCTAGTAATGAAGGAAAAAAAAATGATACTATTTTTAATAATAAAATTCATACTTGTGCTATTAATGCTATTAATGAAATTAAAGATTATTTAGCAAAAATAAAAAAGAAAAATAAAAACGAAGCATCCAGATTTCTCCATTACCATCATTTAATCAACCAAAAAGCATAAAATTGTCAAATGCCATCAATACATGAAAACTCTTTTTCTTTTTTTTTTTTTAATATATCAAAGTCATCGTAATACATAACTTGCTTAAAAGAAAAGGGGGAACCACAGCAGACATGTCTAGAAATCGTCACCGTCGTCCCCATCGTCCCCATCGTCCCCAAGATCGTCCTCCACCCTCTCCGCCGCGTCATCTGCGATCTTGTTCTCCAAGTAATCAGCACCCTCCGCAATCGCGAGTCCACCCACCAATCCCGCAGCCGCGCCCACAGCCAATCCCGTCCCCAACCCGAACTTGCTCTTCTTCTCCTCCGCATGTCCGTACACCGGCTCACCGTACCCTCGTTGCCCGTAGCTCGGCTGCCCGTACGGCGGCTGTGGCTCGTTGTACGTGTTGTAAGGGTAACCCGACGGCGGAGCCGCCGCACCGTAAGGCTGAGCCGCCGCACCGTAAGGCTGAGCCGCGCCGTAGGGGGAGCCGTAGGCTGGAGGTGGGACCCCGTAAGGAGGAGGCACACCGTAGGGCTCCGGCGCACGATGGTACGGGTCCCTCACGGAGACCTGAACGTCCACCTTCCCATGGGGCCTTCCAGAAGGACGTTTGAGCTTCAGAGTCCGCGTGGCGCGTTCTCCGTATCCGACTTCATCGACGACCTCGCGGAGCTTGAGGCGGGCCGACCCGATGAGCCTCTTGGTGTCGGGTTCGGATCCGGCGTGGACGATGTCGATGTAGAGAGCCGTGTCGTCGTTGATCGGCGACGGCAAGGGGATGATCAGGGTCTCGTCCCAGGTGGGGCAGGTGTCGCCGGCGTCGTCGACCCGACTAGAGCACTTGTTGTTCTGGTCGACCCAAACGACGGCGTAGGGCTTCACCGGGCCGTATCGCCAGTTCACGTTCTTCAGGTCTCTGGCGGAGGAGAGCTTCACCTGTACTTCGTAGCGGGACGCCATCTGAACGACAACAAAATGATGAATAAAAAGCACAAAAGGAGTAGTCGTTTTGAGAAAGTCTGAGAGTCAAGTTTCACTCTCGTGCTATTTATAGTTCCAAAGAATGGGATACATAACTTGAAGGATGATTTTACCCTTGATCTGAGATGGTCGGTGGAAGTTGGTGGAAGGGGCAGTTTGGTAAAATGAAAAAAGGGTAAGAAATGAGATTTGTAGGAGAGGAGATAGTGACCATCTGGGGCCGGTAGATTTGGGCGAAATTAGGGTGGAGATAGCTTAGCAATTAAGCACAACCTGAGTTGCTTTTCTTAAATGATGCGCCATATGACACGTGTCGTTTTCTGATTGGTGACGGCAGGTTTTGCTTAGAAAGTGTTACCTGGTGCAGCCGGTGATAATTGGCCGTTTCAGTTACGGCCTTTAGAAAGTTGACATTAAAAAAAAAAGCATGCCTAGCCCTTGTGAGGAATATGCTATTCTTTAAATAATTCAAAGTAAATGGGCCAATTGGCTTCTACACGGAGTGTACCCGGCAACAAGGTTACAAGTCTTGGAGACCTGGCTCTAATTTAAAGGGCGGTTTTATTTACATTCTCAATATTTGTAAGATAGGATCTATTTATACTTCTTATTTTATTTTTTTATTTATTTTTTAAAATTATTTATCATATTAATTTTAGAATTAAAAATTTATTTGTTTCATTTTTTAGTTTTTTCAAAAATCCTCTATAATTAAATTATTTGTCTTTTTTTTTTTTTTCACATACTAAATTTAAATCATTGTACTTTTTTTTAAATATGTTTTGTTTTATTTTCATTTTTAAATTTTTTTCTCATAAGATTTTTTTTCTTTTTAGATATACTATAAAAATTCTTCGTCAGTTTATATGTTGAGATAAAAATTTAGAAACTTATTCTTTTGTATAATTCTTCTTAAAACGATAAAAACTTGAGGATAATATACTGATAAAGCTAAGTATTCTACAAACATGGTTTAAAATGTTATGGATTTGGTTAATACTTTCATTAGATAATTAGAAAAAACTCACAATTCAGAGTTTGTATATATTCCTAATAATTTCTCTCAATTATTTATAAAATAAATAACCAATCAAATCAATACATTTGATTATATATCCACATCATGCTTATATGTTTTCCATTTGCTTGTTATTTCTTAGAAAACAAAAAACTAGTTATAACATGGAACTACAAAACCTATTGAAAAATAAGAATAATAACAAACAAAATAAAAGAATCTTATCTTAAAAAATTCTCGTGGAAATGAATTAAAAAATAACAACAAAATAGAACATTAAAAAAAAGTAAAGAAAAAATATATAGGGATTTAAACTGTAATGGAAGGAGAAAAAAAAAAGTAAATAATTTATTTGTAAGGTTTTTTTGGAAAAATTAAAGGGTAAAACAAGTAGTTATTTAATTTTAAAATTAATTTTGTAAGTGATTTTAAGAAGTTGATAGGAAAAGTAAAATGATGAGTGTCAATAGACACATCCTATTTATAAATACCCCACAAAATCATTAAAAATTATTCTTAGACTTTTATCTTATAATAAAATTACACTAAAACTCATTAACGATGTACATACTCCCACATACATATAAATAGAAATATTTTTTATAAAATAATTTTAAAAAATACACCACATTAACAATATATGGAAATACTATTTTTAAAGAAATAAAAAAATTCTCTACAAATTTACTTATTTTAATTTCATTTTATAAATCATAAATTGTTCATCATCAATTTTTTCTCTTAAGAAATCTTTACAACTATATAAAAATTTTTAAATAGATGATTCAAGTAAAACAAAAATAAAGAAAAGTATGTTCCTTGAAAAACCAACAACCATTAAAATATGTATTTTTAATTTTTTGATTCATTAGAATCGTGTGTTCTTTTTCTTTACTTTTTATAATATTTAAAAATAATTTTTCGTGAGTATTTTTTTATTGATTCTTCTTCTTCTTTTTTTCTTGCTATTTTTATTCTTATTTAGATTTGTTAATTTATTTTTAATAAAACAAATTAAATTTCAATTTATAATGAAATTGAATGTATGAGAGAGTTATATCTCATATTATATAAAAAATATTTATAAAAAATATACTTATTATATTTATATCATGAAACAAAATATAATATTTAAAAATGATTTTTCGTGAGTATTTTTTTTATTGATTCTTCTTTCTTTTTTTTTTTCTTTCTTGCTACTTTTGTTCTTATTTAGATTTGTTAATTTATTTTTAATAAAACAAATTAAATTTAAGTTTAAAATGAAATTGAGTGTATAAGAGGGTTAAATCTCACATTATATAAAAAATATTTATAAAAAAAAAAAATACTTATTATATTTATATCATGAAACAAAATCAAGTATTAAAAAATTAGTTGAAAGAAAATGTCAGAAGTGGGATTTGAACCCACGCCCTCATACGAGGACCAGAACTTGAGTCTGGCGCCTTAGACCACTCGGCCATCCTGACTAGTGGTTTTTGTTTTTGAAAATAATCTATTTAAAGTGATTCAGTTTTTTTAACTATCACAACAAAGATTAGTAAACTTGCCAAGAGAGAGAATTTAAAACCAGCCCCAGTTCAATTCTTGCTCTAAAATTAAAACACGCTTCTCTATTATCAATGTCAAAGGATGTTTATTCGATTGGAAATTGCCACAATATTACTAACCCATTGGCAATCACATCTAAGAGTGTGTTTGAAATATCGGTTGGAGTTGAAAATTTTAAATTATAGTTAATTAACTTTTAAAAACTAGTTAAGAAACTTATTAACTTTTTAAAAAAAGATCAAAATTTAATTGAAAATTTTAAATTGGAACTTGAATTCTAAACAAACCATAAGTTAATTGAAATAAGGTATTTCATCCTTTAAGCCAAATGAAAAAAAAAAAAAAAAAATTAAGGTATATCATCTCTTTCTAGAGAGCGTCAAATGAGTGTATTTACGAATTTATGATTTAATTGTACAAAGAGCAATTGGCAATTACTGTGTTTAATCCTCAGTTTCTCACGTAATATTTAATTAGGTATTAAATTTTGACTATAACAAGCTGGAAGAGTAGGTGTCCAACTTCACACCAGATCCACTCAACAATGATCAAGCTAACAAGCAGAAGATGGCTAGCTTTTTTTTTGTTGTTCAGAAAGGCACTCAAATCTAGAGCTTGTAACCCAAAAAAAAAAAATAAATAAATAAAATAAAAAAAGGCTCTGAATTCTTATGCCAGCCAAAAGTTAGTATACAATCATGCTTCTATCTTCTCATTGATCTCTTGACCACCCCACTTTCGCATCCGATCTGTCGTTTCTTCCACCTGCCGTAGAACAATGTTTTCTTTAAGCACATACAAAAGAAATGTAGTAACATAGAAAAAATGTCAAGATTCTTTAACATAGCAATGACTGAATTTGGGAGACTTGCCTCTTTGTTCCAGTTGGTTTTGTAAAGTACAATCAAAAGCAGCAACGTTTGAAGAGCAGTCCCACATATCATGCCTCCCCAAAGTCCCTTCAACAACAAAATGTGTTACCATTGAAAGTCTACACCGATCGTTTTGGTACTGATCGCAACACCTAATCAAACGTGGGACTCGCTCTCGTGTGTTGTGTTAATCATCAAGTTTAGTAACACCGCATGAAATTTTTTTTTAAAAAAAGTCTTGATTCAGGGACTGACTTACCATAACTCCGAGGCTTGCCGTATACCCAAGAAGGAAGCCTAATGGAAGCCCAAAAATGTAATAGCAACCCAAGTTGATATAAGCCACTAAAGCTTGCCAGCCACCACCAATAGCAACACCTGCAAGTTGTGAGACGAGAAGAAACCCAAATAGAACTTCAATAACATTCACATTGCCAGTTGAATGTTGAGAATTTATGTTTGACTTGTTGGTTTACCTGAGATCACTGGTTGGACGCTATTGAGAATCATGGTGACGCCTAGAAGATATGCAAGGTGAGACACAGCTCGTTGCACTTCCTCGCTGCTTGTGAAGATGGCAGCAAAATAGTCTTTGGTTATCAAAACCACAACCGAGAAAAAAATTCCGATTAGGAGAGACTGAAACACTGTCGTATAGACGGAGTATTTTGTCGCCAATGGACGTCCCATTCCTAACTCATTCGAAACCCGGACGCTGAAGAAGAAAAAGAAAAAAGAAAAAATATATCAGCTAAGGAAAACACTTCAAATGCTTAGTACTGTGTCCATATAGTACCTGACAGCAGCATTTATTCCAATGAACAACATGGCTTCCCATCCATTGAAATTCATGCTGAAACACACAAAATGAAACTTTTAGTACGCCACAAATTATGCAAAACATCCTTGTACAAACAAAACGTAAATTGGAATAGTACCGAGATCTTTTTTTCTCTTACCAAACAGAAAGTGAATCAACAGCAATGACAGCATTATCAAGATGTCCAGTGAGAATAATGATGCTCATCATGTACCAAAGCTCAAGGCAAAGCATCACGGCAGACGCCAGAGAGAGCCAAACAAAGGCCCAGATCTCCTTAAAAGCGCTCCACGAGAAGCCGCTCCAACCCTCATTGCACCACCCAATCACATAAACAACTTGGGCAACCACAATCACCCAACTTGTGAGGTCAAATGCCACAGCAGCCCCGGCCAAGCCCCACTCGAAAGCGTAGATGAAGAGCCAAAGCAATCCGATGTGTAGGATTAGCGCGATGAACCCGATCCACGCGAGGGCGTTGACTTTGCTCTGGGCTTGGAGGAACTTCTGAGTTGGGAAATTGATGGCTAGTGAGAATAGCTGAGGGATAACCATGATGGTGAACTTTCCTGCAAGATCGGCTACATCATCGGCTTGGCCTAGGAGCTTAAGAATCGGGGCGGCGAATACGTAAAACGGCAAGAGGATGATGCAGCTGACTAGTAATATGATCCATGATCTTTGCATGTAGATGCCAAGCATATGAACTTGTCCTGCTCCAAAAGCTTGACCACATAGTGTCTCTAGTGCACTTCCCATGCCAAGCTACAACATTTTTTTTTTTTTTTTTAACCAAATTAGGATCCTGATTCAGTATATTCTCTAAAGCTCAGCAGTCCATTATTTTGGACTTTGTTCCCAAAATAGTCAGTGAAAGAGCAGTACAATTTATTATTTATTTTTTGGCAAAATTTTTGCAATGGGGTCTATAAGATTCAAAACTCAATAAACATGAAAAGAAGGAGTTTAGAAATTTAATATATCATTCAAAAATAAAAGTATTAAAAGTATGAGCCGGTTGGAAATGAAGTTTATGAAACTAAAACATATAGAACTTATATTGTCATTCTCTATAAAAAAAAATTTAATTAACTTTAGTTGCACAATGATTAAAAAAAACCCCAAAAAAAAAATCATATTTTGCTTCAAAATAATTATTAACAAAGCTGGAAGAATTAAACGCTAAACAGTCTACACACTAAACGGAAAAAAACAAACAAACAAACAAAACAAAACAAGATTGTTGAACTTTTTTTTTTTCAACTTAAAAAAAAAAAAAAAACAATACGAACAAAAAGTAGACAGAGTTAACGTGATAATAATAATCCTGTTGTTAAACTGATTACGTAAAAGGTAAAACAGAGAAAAGCAGAAACAGAGATGAAGGAGAGAGAGAAGAGAATAAAGACCATGAAGCCGAAAGAGAAAATGCCGATGACGGAGAGAGAGATGGTAACGGCGGAGAGCTGAAGTTCGCCGAGGTGGCCGACGAAGATGTTGGTGACGGAGTTGATACCGTAGTTGCAGAGAATGGTAAAAACGATGGGACCCCCAATCCTCCACATCTTCACCGTCTCCTTCCAGAACACCTCCCTCGCCTCCCTCACGCTCTCCACCGGCGCGTAGTCCTCATCTCCCTCCCCGTTGGCCTCCGCCGCCGCCGCCGCCGCCACCAGCAGTGGCTCCTCCATTGATCACGATCACGACGATGACAATGACGAAAATTTTGGAGATATTGCACTGAAAGTTAGTTTTTTATTTTTTTAATGCTGTTGAATGAATCAGCCCCTCTGGATTTTATTTTTCTTTCCTAAACCGACGTGGTAGACATAAGCGGAGATATAGTGTAATTAAGAAGTCGCATTCACTTACACTTTTTTTTTGAATTTTTTTTTTGAATTTTTTGGTTGCTTGGTTACTTGGTTTGCTTTGTGTCACAAGAAAGAGGAGACGTATTTGGTCCCATGGCCATCCCAACACCTCGGTATTTCAAGTCCACCTCTCAACCTACCACCGGTGGTTGTTATTTTAATAAGATTGGAATTTAAATATTCACACGCACCGATATACTTTTGCTTTCTTCTATTAGATCATGTAAATATTTTAAATAAGAAATTATATCTTAATCAACTATTTGTTATTAGGGGTGTTCACCGAATCTGTTAGTCTATTCAATCCGTTCAATCCAGTCTAATTTGTCAGATTAGATTGAATTATGAGACCCACGGATTTGTAACGGATTGCGATTTTTATAATCTGGATGTTACAGATTGAGTTATGAATTGAAGATTTCTTAATCTGCTCAATTCATGAATCTGAACTATATATAATTTTTTATAAATATGTATATATGCTTTCTCTCAAAAAATTTTAACAAATATGTACATACATGTTGAAGTTTGAGATGCTATAATTTAGCTTATGAATATTGAAGACTTGTAGTTAATTGTTAGAACTTTTTTACGTTTAAATGTTTCATTTTAGTTTCTAGAGTCTACGGATTAACTCCGTGAATAGATTGTATTGAATTGGATTAGTAGTTTCACAGATTAGTAATGGATTGAGATTTTTCCAATCTGAATATCACGGATTGGATCACAGATTGAGATCTAATATGTATAATCCGATATGTGAAAAAAAAAATAGTTATTATAAATTTTTAAATAGAAAATTATAAATATAGCATAATATGCGGTTATATATGTTGTATGCATGTGTGGTTTGTAATATTACTAGCGAAATTTAATGATCTTCATCGCTAATATCGTAAACATTGGTGGTGAGATATTACAAAAATCCAAAGTAATTAATTTTGGTGGCACCATTTTCACAAGTTGAGTGAGTAGGATGGAATCTTTTTTCTTTTAAGAGGATGGAATCCTAATTTACCAAATTAGTAATTACTTTGTTTAGCAAAAAAAATTGTAACATATATAGTATTTTTATAACAATATTTCTAAGATATAGCATATTGTAAAAAAAAAAAAAAAACGCTTTTTAACTTCTTCTTCGAAAGGGGCCATTTCTGTGGAGGAAGTATTGTTACCGGCCTCGCTGAAAAATCTTTAATTAACGTTTACCACGTGGACTCATTTTTGCAAACATGTGCTTTTTTTTTTTTTTTCCGGTAACATGTGCCTATTATATACTACGTTGTCGTTGATCAATATATATTTTTTAATACTGGAAGGTAGTGAACTGTGCCTATTAAGTTAACTATAAAATGCTAACACGACTAACAAAATAATCTTTAAGCCAAAAAAAAAAAAAAAAGCTAACTGAATAATGGATTTGAGAATAAATTAAAACCATTTTGTAAAAATAATAACTCCTTAACAGGTTCTACAAGATATAATACTTGAAAATTCTTTTCCAATTTAAAAAAAAATATTCCATAAAAAATTTGAAAATTCCTTTTTTTTTTTTTTTCTTGAACTTCAAAATTCTAATATTTTATAACACATAAAATTAACTTAAAGAAGGAAATTCCCTTTAAGAAAAACTAATGGAAGGAAATTAACAATTATCTTCTATCCCCTCAAAAAAGAAACAATTATCTTTTTTTTTTCCCCCTTTTTTTGGAATGAACCACAATTATCTACTTAAAAAAGAAAAAAGAAAAAAGAAAAAAGAAAAAAAAACTCCAAAATAGTAAATTTTCAATAATTATGTGTACTCGCTTGAAAGGTTGGGTTGAACGGTTGATATGCACGTGGTGGGTAAGATGATTGGCACATAACTGTTCACGTCAGCAGTAAGATGCAACCCGTGGCTCTTGTTTAGCTAAATTAATATTGATTGCTTTGAGCAAATAAAAAATAAAAAAATTAATATTGATTGCATTTATGACTAATTTACAATAATTCCAGTTAAAATCAAAGCAAGGACCAATTAATTAATGAATTTCCCTTTCCTTCTTATTCTCATTAGCATTGTATCCAACCATATAAAAGGAGGTTAAGAATCATTTTTCATTTTCTCGTTCCTTGGTTAGCTGCGTGCTGAAGCTCAATATATATATCTCAATGGAATTAAAGAACGTACAAAACTTTTTGATAACCATAATAAACCAAAAGCTCTCTCTCTCTCACACACTTTTTTTGATTAGGTATTTAACAGCTCATCTCTCTCTCTCTCTCCCTCTCTCTTACACTTTCTAATATAATTATGTTAGATTAGGTATATAGCAGCTATAAATAAGAGCGTTCCAATGTATGTGTGACATCAACATTATAAAGTTTGAGCTATCTTTTTTATCTCTTCTATCCATTTAATTGATAGAAAAATCAAACATAATAACATTTCATAGTTTATAATGCATTTATATCAATTTTCAAATTCATAGAGTAAAATTATAGTAACACCAAAGTTCGAGGAGTAAAAACAAAATTTGTGCCATCAGCTTTTGATATCTTTCCCTCCCCACCTCCGCATGCGCTTTGTCGTTCGCTCCACCTACAATTCAATTTCTTAAATATAATTAATATATATATATATATCATATAATAAAGTTTAATTATTTTGTTTCATATTCCACTGCATAATACTATTTTAAATGCTATTTGATAATCTTGGAAATTACAACAAAATTTTTTTAGTTTCTCAAATATTAGAAATTAGCTATATTATAGTTATTAAGTGATAAAGAAATACATTAACCAATACATTACAAAAGGCTTTTTTAATATCAAAATGTCAAACTTTAATATTGGGAAGTTTGGCATTGGATTAGAAATGTCCTTAATATGCAACTCTATAGTACTTATTTGAGATTGTAAAACAAAAATAAAACTTTTATTAATCAATTTACCTCCTCATTCCAGTTGGTTCTGTAAAGTATGACCAAGAGAAGTAAGGTCTGGAGAGTAGTTCCACATATCATCCCTCCCCAAAGTCCCTTCATTTATATTTCATTAAAAAACAAAAAATACAAAGTCCATGAGAATTGAAATCAGATTATATGTAAGAATGACATAAATTTCACACCTCCTTATGTTTATACCCATCATAACATTAAAGCTGATAATTTTATCATTTCATAATATTAAAATTATTAACTTTAATGTTAGAGTAAGCAAAACTATAAGAAGACTTAAAACATGACTCTTCACCCAATTTTCTCATTGAAATCAACCCAAAATTAAAACTACTTATTAAAAAAAAAAAAAAAAGTCATCCTTATACCATAACCCCCAAGCTCGCTGTGTGACCAAGTAAATATCCAAAAGGAAGCCCAAATATGTAGTAACAACCTAAGTTTATATAAGCTACGGTTGCCTGCCATCCACCACCTATTGCAACTCCTAGAACAAGTAGAAATTGTTTCAAGTAAAAATTATATATAAATAAATAAGAAGAAAGGGGGGAAAAAGGGGGGGTATAAATTGTTTTAAGGAGAGAAGTTATTAGGTCTAAAAATGCCATGAAATAGTTGATAATACCCGAAATTACTGGTTGGACGCTGTTGAGAAGCATGGTGATACCAAGAAGGTAAGCAAGGTGGGAAACAGCTTGTTGCAACTCCTTGTCGTTGGTGTAAATGAAGGCTAATTTATTTTTCGTAATCAAGATAATAATCATGAACACAATCCCAATTAGGAGAGACTGAAATACTGTCACATAGACAGAGTATTTGGCGGTTCTTGGGCGTCCCCTGCCAAGCTCATTGGAGACACGTACACTAAAGAAAGAAACGAGAGAGAATTTTTATCTTGAAAGAAAGAACCTAATTTTGTTTTACTTTCATAGAAGGAAAATAAAAATTCTCAAATTATAGATCAAATCTCATTTTGATTTCTGATTTTTAAAATGTTTTAAAACGAGATTTTGATCTACGAAGTTGTACTAAATTAATCCTTTTTGTCCATTTGATTTTTAAAATCTGGATGGAAAGAGCCCATGTGCAGCCTAATAAGGGTAAATTTTGTATTTGGACATGACTATTAAGAAAGAAATCGTATCGATTTCCGTCGAAATTTTAACAGTCAGATGAACAAAAGAACTAATTTCATATAATTTGATAGACTGGGGGTTCATTCTGAGACACGTAATTGAAAACTATCATTGACTAAAAATGGGATTAACACAGAAAAAATTTAATCTTGCATGTAATATTCAGGTCTTTCCGGTCAACTTGGAAACCTTCTATATCATAATCCCAAGAATTAGAGATGTTAACTTAAAATACTAAACTTAAATACTTTCCAATAAAAAAAAATGGTAAACTTAGTAAATGAAGCAAAATTAAAAAAAATAACAATAAGTTAGGGGTTTGGGGATTTTACCTTATTGCGGCATTTATTCCAGTGAACAAATTTAATTCCCACCCATTAAGACTAAGGCTGCACAAACAAAACTCAATTTTAACAAATTCGAAAAAAAAAAGAAGTTAAAACAAAAAAAATAATGTATTTCTTACCAAACGGAAAGGGAAGCAAGGGAAATAACAGCATTGTCCAAGTTGCCTGTAAGGATGAAAATACTAGAGGTGTACCAAAGCTCCAAGCAAAGCATAACAGCTGAGGCCATGGACAGCCTCAAAAAGGCCCAAATATCCCCAAAAGCCAACCACGAAAAGCCCGTCCAGCCCACTCTACACCAGCCCATGATGTACACGACTTGGGCCGAAGCAATGGCCCATCTGGTCAGGTCAAATGCCAAAGCCGCCCCAAGTGTTCCCCAAGAGAGCACGTTAACGAAGAGCCAAAGCATTCCAACGTGGAACACAAGTGCCCAGAAGGCAATCCAAGCCAGCACATTGACCTTGCTCTGAGCCTGCAGGAACTTCTGAGACGGGAAATTCACGGCAAGGGAGAACAACTGAGGGATTATCTGCTGCGCGAATTCCCCTCCGAGATCGGCGATCTGCTCCTCCTGGCCGAGCATTTTTAGGATCGGCGCGGCGAATATGAACATGGGCAAGAGGAAAAGACATGAAACAAGTAAGATTATCCATGAGCGTTGCATATAAATCCCAAGCATGTGTACTTGCCCTGCCCCATATGCTTGTCCGCATAGTGTCTCTAGTGCACTCCCCATACCAAGCTGCATATAATTTTGTACTATTTAAATTCTTAGTGACACAAAGTGGCTAATGACTATATCCATAAACATATATATATATATATATATATATATTTGTATATATAGCAAATAGGGAAGTGAAAATTACCAAGAAGCCATAAGAGAATACGCTGAAAACAGAGAGAGAAATGGTAACTGCGGAGAGCTCAATTTTCCCTAAATGCCCAACAAACATGATGGTCACAGCGTTGGTACCAAATTGACACATTATGGTGATCACGGCAGGGCCTGCGATTTCCCACAACTTCACTGTCTCAAACCAAAACATTGATTTTAATTCTCCGAAGCTCCTCACTGGCGCGTAGTCTTCTTTTCCGGTCGACGAAGCTGGTTTCTCATGATTGAGATCATCCAAGGTTGTGTCTAGAAATGGCTCCTCCATGTTTCCCTTTTTTTTTTTTTTTTTTTGGGAGGAAGAAACTAATGCTTAAAAGTTGGACTCGTATCAGAGAACTTAAATATCCTAAACTTTCCCTAATCACCCTTTTTGGCAGCATGTTTGGCTGGAGATTTAAAATAAATAAAGAAAACCATTAAGAAATGGTGCCCAAAAAAAAAAAAAGTAATAATAAAAATCTACACAAATATTCCATGGTATGCATTATGCGTGGGAGGAGGGTGAGAGAGAGTGGGGAGGGATGCATTAGGAAAGAAAAAAAATGGAAGGTGGGAAATGTGGGACCCGTTTTTGTTTTTTTTTTTTTTGCTTCTCTTTTCGAGGGGGTGTGTGAGAGAAAGAGAGAGACCTCTTTTTTTTTTTCCTTCTTTTTTCGAGGGAGTGTGAGAGAGAGAGAACCTTTTTTTTTTTTTTTTTTCTTGCTTGATTGCTTCTCTTTTCAAGGGAGGGAGAGAGAGAGAGCTTTTTTTTTTTTTTTTTTAATTATTATTGGGAAAAAGAGAAAAGGGTGGGCGAATACGTGGGATCTACAAAGTTAGAGAAAAATAATATTATTTTTTTTGTAATTTAGAGAAAATATTATTTGAATGTTCTTGTATTATAATAAATAATATATATTATATAAGATTTATGAGATATTTATAATTTTATTATAAAAAAGAGTTATATTTTTTATATTATTTAAAAATTTGGTTTTTTTATTTTATCTTTTTGTGTATTTTTTTATTTTTTCTTTTTCTTTTTTTATTGAGTTGCTTAACTCCTTCTTTATTTTATTTTTTGTTTTTATTTGTTCTCTCCAAAAGTTTTACATATTTAGTATTCTTTTCATTTTTTCAATTTGTTCCTATGTAAAATAACTTTTTTTCAAATATGTTTCAATACATTTTTTTTCGTATAATTTTTCAAATTTTTGTGTTCTCTTTTAATTACTAGTTACTTGATTCTATTAAACTCTCTATGAGATAATAAATAAATTAAGAAAAAACATTGATTTTTTTAAAAATTTAACATCTACTATTTTTTTTTAATAAAAAATTAGCATTTATATTATTTTAAAAAAAATCATCACATTGAATCCACACGTGCTTAAAAACCAGTCACTATTTAAAACTTGAAAATGTATTAGTTCTTGTATAATAAAATATGTTCTAGAGTTAAATTCTATTAATGATGTGTAACGTTGCACTGAAAAAAGAAATTTTGATTTTACTTAAATGTTTAGATTTTTTTCTTATTTTCTCTAATAGTGTAAACAATCACGGATCAAATCACTGACGGTGGTGGTATGATTTTAAGAAGATCGTACATGAAACCTTATTTCTATCAGGTAAAAGGTTCAAATCATGCATCGTAAGTAAAAAAGTCCGCCCTTTGGCATATATTTAGTGTCGACTCTTAAAAGTATGAAATTTTAGCCTATTAGCTTCTGAAGGTTAAGGATCGGGACTCATACCATCTTATTTTATTGGTGGTTGTAGTGCTTCATGCTTATCTCTTAATATTGGGTGGTCCTATGTATGAAAATCATTGATCCTCTTATTTTAATTATATTAAAAAAAATAAAACTCAGAGCCATTAAGGATAAATCAATAATAACGTAGTGTTGACAATCATGAGACTCTTAGTTAATGTGGTGGAGGCAAAAAAAAAAAAAAAATTGTTTATGACATTGACAATCATCTTAACTCAACCATGACATCCTTTGTTATGAATATTATGAAGAATAAATTACGCAAACAGGTGTTCATTATTAAATAAAATCAATTAAGTGTTATGTATTGAAAAAGTATTCGTTTAATTCAAATTTTTACGAGAATAATCACAGTAAAAAAGAACTTTAATTTATAGTTCAAATGTATCTACCAAATAAGTTAAGAGTAACAAGATTACTTCTTTTAATAGTAGTGCATACAAGGAAAGCACTAAGTTGCTTGTTATACCGTTCGGGCCCAATACCCATTGGTCCCTTCACTCACCTCAGAGACGGTTAACAAGCTTCTTAGTGCAAGGAGAAAAGATGGATCTATTCTCTCTTCCAGCGCTAGTCGTAGCTCCTTTTCTTATCTTGTTCAGGGCTAGATACACTAATTCAGTTTCTGAGGCAACTAAAAGTTCTATAAACTGCAGAGACTTTTCTTCCCCTATAATCCCGGAGGAGAATCAGAGCTGGAGGGAGGCCCTAGATTTTTTTTTTTTTTTTTTAGGATAACAAGTTAATAGAATATAGACATACGTAATGTTGTCGCTTTGCTGACTTTCACTTTACGCAATTAAGGGGGTGTTTGATGTGTAAGTTTGAGTTAAGATTTTTAAGTTTAAATAATAAATTATGTTGACTTTTCAGAAAAGATAAAAATTTTTTTAAAAAAAATATAAAAAAAATTAAAAATATTAATTTAAACTTATCAACCAAACTAATCATGAGTGTTTTTAGTCATTGTCTCGTGGCTCTACAGGGGCAAATTATGCAGCAACTACAAATCCAACCTTCGTACTTTTCACATACGTAAAAGTTAAAATGTTTTAGTCATCAATCATCATTGTCTGCCGGGAAAAAAAAAAGGAAAAAAGGAAAAACAGTACTGGGTTCTCAACTACAGTGTATATTTTCAACCATTATGTTCAATTTTCCACCCCTCCAAGAGCCAAGATTATGATGAGCCGAACAATCTTCGGCAAGAAAAGGAGTACTGAGTTGAAAATTGTTATGAATTTATCTAATTAAAAAAATACAATTTTTTATTATACGTTATAAATCATTCATCATTGAAAGAACCTGAACTGTCAAAAAAAAAAAATCAAAATTCGCCACTGATTTTTTAAAATAAAAGTTGAGGATCAAAGTAACAGAATTAGTGCTAGTATTTTAGTTATTTATTTCTTATTTCCCCTAATAAAACACAAGTTTGATCTAAGCGCTTTTTTTTTTTTTTAAATGTGAGTTTTAATTATCACAATATAAAACAAAGAACCCTTTTTTTTTTTTTTTTGTAGAATTAAAAAAAATCAGAAAAAATGAGAATTCCCATGTAAATATAGGGATTCTTACCGAATTAGAAAGAGAGCCAACAGCAATCACAGCATTATCCAAAGTGCTTGTGAGAGTCTCGAGGCAAAGCATAACGGCTGAGGGAAGGGAAAGCCTGACAAAGGCCCAAATATCCTTGAAGGTAAACATTGAAGCCCAGCCCACGAGTCTCACAGCAACCCATAATGTAGACAATTGGGCCGCGGCAGTGGCCCATCTTGTGATGTCGAAGGCCCAAGCAGCCCTAGATGTGCCCCAAGAGAAGACAAAAAAGGAAGAGCCGAAGCATTCGACAAAGGCCACAACAACAATCCACGCAAGTACGTTGACCTTGAGCTGAGCCTGAAGGAACTTCTGAGCAGGGAAATTTATGGCAAGAGAGAACAGCTGAGGGATTGTTTGGACCGTGAATTCTCCGGCGAGATCGGCTATCTGCTCGTCTTGGCCGAGCAGCTTTAGGACCGGCGCGGGCGTGGCGAAGATGTAGAGTGGCAAGAGGAAGAGGCAGGTGACTAGTAAGATAAATCCATGAGCGTTGCATGTAAATACCAAGCATGTGGACTTGGCCTACCCCATATGCTTGTCCACATAGCGTCTCTAGTGCACTCCCCCTACCTAGCTGCAAAAATTCTATAATTGGTTCAATGTTGGTTTGAAATACCAAGAACGCAAAATGTTATATTATAAAGGCCTAAGAAGTAAATAACAGTTTTCAGAAAATAATTTTATTAAATAGCCGGTGTTTAAAATATTTTGAGTATATAACAGATTTATTAGGTAAATGATTTATTTACGTCTTGTAAATATGTTATTTATCTAGTAAATTTCTATTTACCTGATAAAATTCACTTCAAATATTTCAAAAACCTTACCTTTAGTTTAATTATTTTCGTAAAAAATGTTATTTAGTGCAATTTCAAAAAAAAAAAAAGCCAAGCTGATATTTCTAGATATATATATACTTCGTAATTAGTTTTTCTATTTGGATTGAAAGTTCTGGTGTTAGACCGTGTTTGATACAAATATTATCAACGACATCAATGCTATATTTAGCACACACAAAATGGTAATGACAAATTTGTGCAATGTATAATGTTATTTTATATACTATTTCTAACTTTTATCATAAATTTTATGTTTTATAGCTTGTAAAGTGAGCTTTTAATTTTTAAATAATTGAAAAATGATGACGGCATAACTATAATGTAAAACAAGACAACATTTAATAGGTATTAAATACCAAATTTTACAGTACTATAGCAGGCTTAGGATATGCTAAATTTAACACCAAAACAATGAATAAGAAATTTTTTTTTGTCTGTCCAAATGTTAAAATTTAGTATTAGCACATTAAACTAGATATTGTGTTAAAGGTTTGCAGATTTTTTTTTTTTTTTTTTTTGTATTATCTATTACGGCGGACATCTATCTTTATTTGTTTTTCCTAACAAATACATTTTTTAAAACAATGTTTATAGGTATAATAATATCCGAATTTTCTTTGTCATTTTGTTAATAAAGAAAATGCCAAAACAGATGGAAAGTAACTACTATCAATACTGCAATCAATCCGGCGCCCTTCTTCCACTAGAAATTATAGGTTGCCTCATCTTCTTTTGGACTATTACCAAATAGAGAAAAACAAGTTCCAAAAGATAATATAATTTAATGAAACTAAATGTATTAGTAATTAAAATTGATCTACAAGTTCCAAAAAACAAAAAAAAATTTACGATATACTAAACGGCTGTTGGGTGGATAAGAGTTGCTCTATCAAAAAGTAGGGATCGACCAAAAATAATTAAAAAGGATGTTTTATCTTGAAAGAGAACTAGACTCAACCCCATTATTTTAAATTATATTTTTTTAATGTAATTATTGCAGCATTTATTCCAGTGAACAAATTTGATTCCCACCCATTAAGACTAAGCCTTCATTTGGTAAACCATCTTAAACTCAAATTTTTCATCTCAGTTTTTATCCTTTTTCTGGAAAGTCAACAAAAATTATAACTAATTTTAAAAAATCAACCAACTCAAACTTAAAAATTTCAACTCAAACTGTAACACCAAACGGAGCCTAAGGCTGCACTAACAAAACTCAATTTTAACAAATTCGAAAAAAAAAATTAAACGAAAAAAATAATCTATTTCTTACCAAACGGAAAGGGAAGCAAGAGAAATAACAGCATTGTCCAAGTTGCCTGTAAGGATGAAAATAGTAGAGGTGTACCAAAGCTCCAAGAAAAGCATAACAACTGAGGCCATGGACAGCCTCAAAAAGGCTCGAAGATCCCTAAAAGCCCACCATGAAAAGCCCATCCAGCCCTCTCTACACAACTTGGGCCGAAGCAATGGCCCATCTGGTCAGGTCAAATGCCAAAGCCGCCCCAAGTGTTCCCAAAGAGAGCACGTTAACGAAGAGCCAAAGCATTCCAACGTGGAACACAAGTGCCCAGAAGGCAATCCAAGCCAGCACATTGACCTTGCTCTGAGCCTGCAGGAACTTCTGAGATGGGAAATTCACGGCAAGGGAGAACAACTGAGGGATTATCTGCTGCGCGAATTCCCCTCCGAGATCGGCGATCTGCTCCTCCTGGCCGAGCATTTTTAGGATCGGTGCGGCGAATATGAACATGGGCAAGAGGAAAAGACATGAAACAAGTAAGATTATCCATGAGCGTTGCATATAAATCCCATGCATGTGTACTTGCCCTGCCCCATATGCTTGTCCGCATAGTGTCTCTAGTGCACTCCCCATACCAAGCTGCATATAATTTTGTACTATTTAAATTCTTAGTGACAAAAACTGGCTAATGACTATATCCATAAACATATATATATATATATATATATCCTAGCCCAGAAATCTAGATGAGTTTAGCGATAGAGAGATCTTAACAGGCGGACGCCGTAATCACGACAGAGAAACGTGACGACCTTCTCTTCATCACCGGCGCCGAGATCGCGACGGTCTCTTTCACCACAGTTGCGAAATCACCGGCGTAGAGTCTCTGTAACTGGGAGAGAAAGAGAGAAAGAGGGAGATGAGAGAGTGAAAGAGAGAGATAAAGAGAGAGGCAAAATTGGAAAGTCATAAACATATTTTAAAAAGGAAAAAAATAAGATATGCTATAATCTATCATGTCATAAAAAATCTATTATAAATTTCATTATGTGAAATATACTATTTCTTACCATTTCTTTTGCATTTTAGGTGTCGATACTGCAGGATGAAAGGAAAACACGTGATGAAAAAAAAAAAAAAAAAAGGTCTAAAAGCATATACTACACAGTTTATTTCAATTGGAGGTTGAACGTGGGTGAAAATCTAATTGAATTGTTGTTTTTTTTTTTCTTGGTGATAATTGAGATTGTTTTTGAATTGTAACATCAAATTAATTAAGAGATATTCTCTGTCTACAATATTTTTTTTAGAAAAACATCTATTAGTTTTACGATAATATATTTTATTTTTCACTTGGGAAAATTTTGATTGCTTTCTTTTTTTAAGAACTAATGAATGTTAAAAATTTATACAGTGTAATGAAAAAATATATATTAGACCGTTGAAATTTTAATCAAATCATTAAAATAATAGTCGTAATATTTGTTAGAGTAAGAAATTAGTGGTTGTTCTGTATAAATTTTATAATAATTCAACTTTCCCAAGATAGTAGTCTGATCAAAACCAATTGACCGGAGGAGGAATATGTGTAACGAAATACTTATGTAGTCAAAATGTTAAGGTCTAATTGTCATGCGTGCCAAATAAGTCCTATAATTAGTTCAACATTATTTTTGGAGTTTTGTCAATTTTTTCGCACAATTTTCTCCTTATTTAATCGGAAACAAGTCAGCTTTTCTCTCCTATCAAACATTTAGAAATATCGAAGAAATATAATGGCGGCATTAACATCGAAATGTATAAAACACATTAAAAGCACCATTGCCTATCACTAGAACAGCAACAGCAAGGACCAGAAGAGAGGCTGGTCAACATCAAACAATTCAATCCCAGAGATGCAAGTTATTCAGCAACAAAAACAGGATTAAATCCAATGGTAAATGACTAGATTGGTTCCTGAACTTTTAACTTTGTGTAACTTTGGTCCTTCAATCTTTTTTCATAACTGAAATACCCCTAAACTTTTAAAATGTTACTACAATAGTCCTTTACGTTAATTCTTAAACGGAATTAGTTAATTAGTATCACTTTTTGACCAAATCACTAATAGATTTCATTTAAAAATTAAAAGAAATGGTTATTGTAACAACATTTTAACAATTTAGGGACCTTCTTTGTTTCTTTTTTTCATAACTGAAATGACCAAAAACTATTAATAATGCTGTTACAATAGTCTATTCCGTTAATTTTTGGATGGAACCCGTAGTTAGCACCACTTTTTGATCAAATTACTAACAGATTTCGTCCAAGAATTAACGGGAAGGACTATTTTAGCAACATTTTAAAAGTTTATGGGTATTTCAGCTACGGAAAAAAGTTCATGAACCAAAGTTGCATAAAATTAAAAGTTTTAGGACTAAATGAGTAATTTACCCTTAAATCCAAACATAAATGCAACAAAGCAGGTTAAAAAAATAAGAAAATAATAACCATAATAACAAGAGAAAGAAGAACATGTTCATAATTATCATAG
Source organism: Ficus hirta (assembly GCA_038430175.1). Lineage (NCBI taxonomy): Eukaryota > Viridiplantae > Streptophyta > Magnoliopsida > Rosales > Moraceae > Ficus > Ficus hirta. The sequence goes on along the minus strand of CM076594.1, from coordinate 2,488,104 downwards.
CAAAACGCCTATATGCGAGTAGCAAAAATAACATTTATTGTGTAGTTGAAATGTATCATGATAATTAAATTTTTAAAATTTTGAATTTTTTTTTTCTCTGTTGAACTCTTGATGATGTAAATTAATTAAACTTGGAGTTGGGGGATGTGAGTTCTACGTCAATGTGCGTCTTTAGATGGAATGAATGTGATTTTATTATGACCAAATCATATTTGTAACATAATGAAAGATATCTGCTGATTCTCTCTTTTGTACGTGAGATCTAGGGTTCATTGTGTGCCCTCTTGTTGGGACCGGCATTCGTCGACAGCCTTAGACTAGTCTTCAGTTTTTTGGCCCTAAAGACGGACGGAAGAGCTCCACAGCATGGCCGAGATCTTAGGTCAGCATTTTTATAATTGCAAGTCATCAATTGGAAGCGAGCAAGATGGTGATGAATTGCAATGGTCTAAACCTTCGACCGGCGGCTTCTTACGACCCCCGATGAAATGCCACATTTCACATTCAAAGATGGGAAGCAGGCAAACACCAAGAACCAACAGAAAGCAAACACCAAAGAGGCCAACCACAAAAGAAACTGAATCAAACCAACAAAACCAAGGGACATAAGAAAACCACCAGCAAAGTGCAGTAAACACTAACAAAATAAAGCAGAAGGAATCACACAGGGAACCTCTCCACAAGTTCTAAAAGTCGTTAACATCTTCCACAATTCAAACTAATAATAAAAAAAAACTTAATATATAGTAACCAAATTTGAACCTCCTCTACTTCTTTTTATCCCTCTTGCTAGTCTTCTTTACCAGGGCACAAACTAGAGTGCTCTTCCAGTTCCAATGCAGATCGAAAGACCATTGTGCAGCTTTGGCAAGCCCACTCCATCGGAGCGACATGCGGATTTACTGCACCTGCATCCTCTTCTTCATCCTCTTGCTCCTCTTCATCTTCTTCAGCTGCCAATTGACGCCTGACCCGGGCAAAGATCGCAAATTGGTGTGTGGATGATGCTTCCGAAGTAAACTTGCGGTTTAAGCACCTCTGGCAATCACCAGGTCTTCCCCGATCAGGAAACTCCGGGATAAAATTCCCACCAAGAATGAGCTCATCGTTCTTTCCACTTTCATCTTCCTTCTTTTCTTCTTCCTTCACATTGTCACCATGTTTTTCTTTGTCTTCCACTTGATCTTTTTCTTTCAGCTTCTGCTTGGAATTTTCCATGGATGCCTGTTAATATTTTAATTGCAACAAAACAATTCATTCGACCAAGTAACAGCGAATGGCAAAGCATAATTTCAGACTATTAATTGCTGCATAATTCTGATATAGGAGCAAATAAAAATGATTAAAACGAGTAACTTAACTATGTACTAAACCGTGTGAGTCTCTAAGATGCAAATCTTCACGATTACCCTAAGCTGAGAACCAGGGAGAAGGGAGTGGGAGCTAGGAAGCTGACCCAGGACTATAAAAAATTAAAAATAAAAAAATCATTATCATGCTCACCATTGCAATGAACTTGCACAATTTCAGAGAAAGGTGGAGAAAAAATTACTATGATAATGCAAGATTCGAGCAGTGACAGTGATCTTCGAAATAGTCAAATCTCGCATGGAAAAGTCCGGAAATAACACATCCGATTATAAATGAAACTCAAGAATTAAGTAGGCATTTCTATTCCATAGTTAAACATACTAAAGATAACTTGCATACTCGAAAACGTGCTTACAAATTATCCTGTGTGCCCAACAATCAGATTTATTATTATTATTATTATTTTTTTTTTTGCATGTATTTGGAATTTGGTTCCCACCAGACTAGAATACCAGAGATTTATTTCCTAAGAACTGATTTCGAAGGAGCAACTAATTATGCAATTGTTATTTCTTATCCCACCAAAAAAAAAAATGCAATTGATCACACGTCTTAGATGATGTAGAATTCTTAATTCTCCAAGCTGTCTACTTTGAAGTTTTTTCCTTTAAAAAAAGAAAAGAAATAGAATAAGAAATATCTTGCTGTATGTCATTGGTCACTTGTAAAAATGATCTTAATAAAGAAGCATTTATACTCGTCAAATCAAGAAAACAAAAGACAATATAACAATATGCATAAAAGTAATTTTACGTCATTCTCAAATAGAGGCAGTGATGTTGATGAGGTTTTGAGCACTAAAAACGAAAAGCCAGAGAGATAAAACACTTGCTAAGAAAGAAGTGCATATTATGATTTTAACATCTTGGAATCATACGGAGGAACTTAATAAGATGTAAAAAGATATTATTGTTGATCCCAAAAAAAAAAAAGTATCTATAAATTTCGTGTTCGAAAGGGAAGGAGTTGCAAGATATAAAAATGAATTCTAACATATTTGGGTTCGTTTTCCTTTAATGAAGGATACTCTCTCTTTTAGTTTATTTTTTATTTGTATTGCCGTTGAGATTGGATTTTTTTTTTTTGGTATGTTTTGTTTATTTTAATAAATTTTAAGGGGAGGTTTTTCCTCCTCTGCATTAAAAAAAATTTATGCGTTGCTCGGCTTTTTTTTTTTTTTTTAATTAGGCGTCTCCTACTTTCTTTCTTTCTTTTTTTTTTTTTAATTCAGTTAAAGAAAAACATAAATTAAGAGGATAATTTGTTTGAATGGACTCTAAACTTCTTCAAATTTTACGGAATTCATGTGCGCCGCACATGATTTAGGCCCGTTTCGGAGAGATTTTGGAGATATGTTTTGAATTAAAAATTAGATGTAGTTTTAAAAATGTATGTTTGGTGGGGGAAAAAATTTGTTTAGAGTGATAGTTTAAAATTTAAAAAATATATACATCAATATATCGAAATTCTATGTAATTTTTTAAAAAATTATCTCATTTGAACTTAAAATAATAAAATTTATAAACTTTTAAAGTTTAAATTTATTGTAGAAATTTTAATATATAAATAGTAAAAATTAGTTTTAAGTTGAACAAAAATGAAAAATAAGTTTTCCAAATCACATGTCAAATCTTCTCCCAAATGGGCTCCTAATTTTGTACAAAATTTCTTATTATAACCTTATTATTTAAACATCTTGTTAGTTAACAAAAACCACCAAAAAGTTTATATCCAAAGAAAAATAATTTTAAATATAAAAAGGCAAAAAATAAATATTCAAATTTTTTTATTCATCAAAATGACAGTTGATCAATTATTGAGCATGATCAATAATGAAAATTGGTGTTTTGGAGTTTTTTTTTTTTAATTAGAAATGAGTGAATGTTGATTTGGAAATGAACTATTATTAGAGATGGCAATGTGGTGGGTTTGGGGCGGTCTTCTCGCTAACCCGCTCCGCAGATAAAAACACCCCCATACTCACCCCTAACCCGTTTAAATTGGAGCGGAGGGAACGGGACGGGTTTTTCCCTTCACGGGTTCAGAGTATTTACAGGATGTCCTGTTAACACTATTATCTATTTCTATTTCTATGAAAATAAAAAATAAAAAATATTAATATAATATAAAAAAATGAATAAATATGATACTTTAAGTTAAAATAAATTAAAATTATAATATTTCACATATTAAAATATCAAAATTTAATACTTGAAATCATATATATTATAAAATATCTTGTATAATATTTATAGTATAAAAGTAATATATAAGTAAATGGGGCGGATAAATGAATAATACGATAGGGATCCTTAAATCCGTTCCCGCCCCGTAATCCGTGACAGGTTAAATTTTTAACTCATTTATAACCCAAACTCGTTTAGATAGGGTTTTCCCATTCCCATTTAAGTCGGGTCCCCGCGGGTTAAGGGGTTGACGGAGAAAATTTCCATCCCTTTTGTTATATAGGGAATGGTATAAAATTTGAAATGTATTCCGCACAAATATACAATATCTATCTTGTTTTATTTCTCCTATTGTTGTGGGTATTTTGACACAATAATTATATCATTTCGTTTTGAAGTAAAAAAGTTATAAACTTTTCAAGTTTGAGTTTTTTTTTTTAAATGAATGAGAGAAAAAATATATATAATATATAGATTTGAAATGAAATGATAAAACAAACAATTATTGGAAAAATTACAACTCTAATTGTTATTCTAAAGGGCCCTAATAGTAGATTGACCATACTTTTAAAAAATGATCATTTGTTTAATTTTATAGAACTTTAATTGTTTATTAACATTTAAAAAAAAAAAACATTAAGGGGGTGTTTGGGTGATGAGTTCAAACTCATCACCATCAACTCAATTTTTATCTTTTTTCGTAAAAGTTTTTTGTCTTTTCTGAAAAATTCAACCAAAATCACTATTTAAACTTACAAATCTTAACTCAAACTTACACACCAAACACCCCCTAAACATGTCAGAGACACCAACTGTATCTGTTGATGGTGTAATTTGACCCGGCCATAAAATCCTATTTCCGGGGGCAAATCGAGCACGTGAAGGTAGTAAAATCGTATCCTTCTGTGCTCACTGAATATTTCTGACCCGACTCGATCCGACCAGGAGACTCTTCCCGGGTAACCTTGTTACCCGACCCGATTTTACCATGTCATCGAGATCTGCCATGTACCCAGGTTAGGTAGTATCTGGGGACGATGTTGTTGACCCAGACAGGCCGCCCCTCGAACGTGGTACCCCGCACGTGTTGGCGGTGGCGCCCTGTCACAACACTCAGTCCGCCGCCTGATATCTGACGCATAGCTTGCTGCTGTGCCTATCCCATCGCCGATTTCTGCCGCCCGCTCAGACAGGGCCTATGCCCATTGGTGTCGGCGTTAGCCCACCCTAGTGTCCCCTGACACTAGACCACAGACACGTGGCGCCGGCCTATTAGACACTTAGCGCCTAAGCGCCAAAAGCATGTCTACCCTCCGGGAGCACTAGGGGGTTGACCCGATCGGGTCACCCGAATGCCCGAGCCCGCAGGGAACGTTTAAATAGAGGATCAACCCACTCACTCAGGTATGGACATTTTTCCTTACAAAAACTCTGCCTCTCCGCTTGCTCATTAGTACCGTTGCTGACTTAAGCATCGGAGTGCCCGTGGTTGACACCCCACCGGTGTCCTCTTCACTTTGAGGTGCTTTCCTTTTGCAGGTGACCGGCTGCATAGTGACTGTGCAAGACCAACTTAATCAGAGCAATCACATCGGGTGTTGTGCCGGAGATTTTCGACATCAACAGTATATATACAAACAAAAGAGGACAATGGCAACTAGAGTCGCATATAAAAGTACATTGCAATTCTATGAATCAGTCTCATAAAATAATAGTAACAAATAAATAACAGTCTCTTTCATAGTTTGCACAAATGAATCAAGAAACAATCTTTCAGCGTCGTCATCAATCATGAAGGACCTGGGAACCGATGTGCACTGGCGAATCCTTACCTTCCTCCCTGTCAAAGATATGCTGAAGTACAGAGCAGTATCCAGCCATTGGCTCGGATTGGTTGATGGACCACCATTTGTAATTGATCACGAAAAGAATTTAAAGCCTAAGTCAGTTCTTTGTGACGGGAATAACATCTTTTTTCTCGATCTTCAAGATCGAAGAGCTTCCATGGGGGGAAGAGTTCCTCTAAACCGAAGCAACATCAAGATACTGGGGTCTTCCAGAGGGATTCTTGCCGTAATGGCCGATAGCCACGAGCTATTTCTGTGGAACCCAGCGACAAGATTTTTCTAGAAAATCCGTTGTCGCAACGTTGTAATTCCTCAGGATCTTGATCAAAGAAACTTTGCTTTCTATGCATTTGGCTACGGCGAAGAGCAGTTGAAGCTAATGAGAATGGTTCAGTTCCTTAACGGTCAAGGGGATGTTTTTTCCAGGATCAAAGCGTACGGTGTAGAGACCAGAATCTAGAATCACTACGAGGGGTCGTTTCCTTATTTGATAAGTATGAAGACTCCTTACGGAGTTGTTCTTGATCAAAGTGCCCACTAGTTATGCAGCCGGAAAAAATCTAAGACACCAGAGTGATAAGCACCAATGTAATATAGAAAGAAGAATTAAGAACAAGATGAAAGAATGGAGGAAAAAAAGTACTTGATTAGTACCTCGAGACCACGGCCTCCCTCACCAGGAACAGCTCTAAACCGAAGCAACATCGAGATACTGGGGTCTTCCAGAAGGATTCTTGCCGTAATGGCCGATAGCCACGAGCTATTTCTGTGGAACCCAGTGACAAGATTTTTCCAGAAAATCCGGTGTCGCAACGTTGTAATTCCTCAGGATCTTAATCAAATAAGCTTTGCTTTCTATGCATTTGGCTGCGGCGAAGAGCAGTTGAAGCTAATGAGAATGGTTCAGTTCCTTAACGGTCAAGGCGATGTTTTTTCCAGGATCAAAGCGTACGGTATAGAGACCAGAATCTAGAATCACTACGAGGGGTCGTTTCCTTATTTTATAAGTATGAAGACTCATTACGGAGTTGTTCTTGATCAAAGTGCCCACTGGTTATGCAGCCGGAAAAAATCCAAGACACCAGAGTGATAAGCACCAACGCAATATAGAGAGAAGAATTAAGAACAAGATGAAAGAATGGAGGAATAAAAGACTGAATTCTTGCGATACACACGAATGGCGAGCTTTTGAGAGGCTCCCTCTCTCCCAACGACACACTCACTAGAATCTTCTTGTCCTCCCTATTACCCTCTGCCTTCCTTTTATTCCCTACCCAAACAGGAAAGTCATAACAGAATTATCACCCCTAAAATTCCCAAACTGCCATTACACTCCTCACGTGCTAAGCATGCTTGGATCTCCTTGCATAAGTAAAACGTAGCGAAGGCTTATCAATACCCTCCGCCCCCAGAGTCACCTTGTTCTCAAGGTGAAAGATAGGAAACTGGTTTTGGATCAGCTCGTACGGTTCCCACGTCGACTCCAGTTCAAGCAAATCTTTCCACTTGATTAGTACCTCGAGACCACGGCTTCCCTCACCAGGAACAGCTCTAAACCGAAGCAACATCGAGATACTGGGGTCTTCCAGAGGGATTCTTGCCATAATGGCCGATAGCCACGAGCTATTTCAGTGGAACCCAGCGACAGGATTTTTCCAGAAAATCCGGTGTCGTAACGTTGTAATTCCTCAGGATCTTAATCAAAGAAGCTTTGCTTTCTATGCATTTGGCTGCGGCGAAGAGCAGTTGAAGCTAATGAGAATGGTTCAGTTCCTTAACGGTCAAGGCGATGTTTTTTCCAGGATCAAAGCGTACGGTGTTGAGACCAAAATCTAGAATCACTACGAGGGGTCGTTTCCTTATTTGATAAGTATGAAGACTCCTTACGGAGTTGTTCTTGATCAAAGTGCCCACTGATTATGCAGCCGGAAAAAATCCAAGACACCAGAGTGATAAGCACCAACGCAATAGAGAGAGAAGAATTAAGAACAAGATGAAAGAATGAAGGAATAAAAGACTGAATTCTTGCGACACACACGAATGGCGAGCTTTCGAGAGGCTCCCTCTCTCCCAACGACACACTCACTAGAATCTTCTTGTCCTCCCTATTACCCTCTGCCTTCCTTTTATTCCCTACCCAAACAGGAAAGTCATAACAGAATTATCACCCCCAAAATTTCCAAACTGCCATTACACTCCTCACGTGCTAAGCATGCTTGGATCTCCTTGCATAAGTAAAAGGTATAGAAGGCTTATCAATACCCTCCGCCCCCAGAGTCACCTTGTCCTCAAGGTGAAAGGCAGGAAACTGGTTTTGGATCAGCTCGTACGGTTCCCACGTCGACTCCAGTTCAGGCAAATCTTTCCACTTGATTAGTACCTCGAGACCACGGCTTCCCTCACCACGAACAGCTCTAAACCGAAGCAACATCGAGATACTGGGGTCTTCCAGAGGGATTCTTGCCGTAATGGCCGATAGCCACGAGCTATTTCTGTGGAACCCAGCGACAGGATTTTTCTAGAAAATCCGGTGTCGTAACGTTGTAATTCCTCAGGATCTTAATCAAAGAAGCTTTGCTTTCTATGCATTTGGCTGCGGCGAAGAGCAGTTGAAGCTAATGAGAATGGTTCAGTTCCTTAACGGTCAAGGCGATGTTTTTTCCAGGATCAAAGCGTACGGTGTAGAGACCAAAATCTAGAATCACTACGAGGGGTCGTTTCCTTATTTGATAAGTATGAAGACTCATTACGGAGTTGTTCTTGATCAAAGTGCCCACTGGTTATGCAGCCAGAAAAAATCCAAGACACCAGAGTGATAAGCACCAACGCAATATAGAGAGAAGAATTAAGAACAAGATGAAAGAATGGAGGAATAAAAGACTGAATTCTTGCGATACACACGAATGGCGAGCTTTCGAGAGGCTCCCTCTTTCCCAACGACACACTTAGAATCTTCTTGTCCTCCCTATTACCCTCTGCCTTCCTTTTATTCCTTATCCAAACAGGAAAGTCATAACAGAATTATCACCCCCAAAATTCCCAAACTGCCATTACACTCCTCACGTGCTAAGCATGCTTGGATCTCCTTGCATAAGTAAAATGTATCGAAGGCTTATCAATACCCTCCGCCCCCAGAGTCACCTTGTCCTCAAGGTGAAAGGCAAGAAACTGGTTTTAGATCAGCTCATACGGTTCCCACGTAGACTCCAGTTCAGGCAAATCATTCCACTTAATTAGTACCTCGAGACCACGGCCTCCCTCACCAGGAACAGCTCTAAACCGAAGCAACATCGAGATACTGGGGTCTTCCAGAGGGATTCTTGCCGTAATGGCCGATAGCCACGAGCTATTTTTGTGGAACCCAGCGACAGGATTTTTCTAGAAAATCCGGTGTCGTAACGTTGTAATTCCTCAGGATCTTAATCAAAGAAGCTTTGCTTTCTATGCATTTGGCTGCGGCGAAGAGCAGTTGAAGCTAATGAGAATGGTTCAGTTCCTTAACGGTCAAGGCAATGTTTTTTCCAGGATCAAAGCGTACGGTGTGGAGACCAAAATCTAGAATCACTACGAGGGGTCGTTTCCTTATTTGATAAGTATGAAGACTCCTTACGGAGTTGTTCTTGATCAAAGTGCCCACTGATTATGCAGCCGGAAAAAATCCAAGACACCAGAGTGATAAGCAACAATGCAATATAGAGAGAAGAATTAAGAACAAGATGAAAGAATGGAGAAATAAAAGACTGAATTCTTGCGATACATACGAATGGCGAGCTTTCGAGAGGCTCCCTCTCTCCCAACGACACACTCACTGGAATCTTCTTGTCCTCTCTATTACCCTCTGCCTTCCTTTTATTCCCTACCCAAACAGGAAAGTCATAACAGAATTATCACCCCCAAAATTCCCAAACTGCCCTTACACTCCTCATATGCTAAGCATGCTTGGCTCTCCTTGCATAAGTAAAATGTATAGGAGGCTTATCAGAGTTGATCATCGCTGTAGATTTCAACGTAAAACACCACAAGGAAATTCACCTGCCTGAAGTTCCAGGACCCGAAACCGATAGACCTTACTAATCTAGGAGGGTCTTTGTGCGTGACTTTTAACTATGTTTCTTTGGGTTGTAAATACTGCAACAAAAGGTTGTCAAAAAAGATTGTCATCTGGACATTAAAGGACTCGAACTCAATCGCCTACTGGAGCCAACTTCTTGTAATCAAGCCTTCGCACTGGGGACGTTTCAAATTCTTGACTCCAGTGTGTTTCCTTGAAGGAGGGAAATCTGTTCTTCTCAACGAAGGTGGAGAAAAGTTTCTTGAATTTGATTTGAATAGGCGTAAAATGAAGAGAATGTCCGTAGTTGGAACACCGTCAAGATTCTCCGTCCATGACTACCAAGAAAGCATGCTCAGTCTGAAGCATCCATGGTGGAAACAGTAATCGTGACTCGTGAGTCAAAAGATTGGCCCGTGGAACAAAAAGAAATTGTGAGTCATCATCGACAACTGAATGATTGGAATGTCGACTTTTTTTCATTTTTATTTTTTATTTTTCCTGTCCGAGTTCTAGTTAGTTCTCTTTGATAGAACAGTAGTCACTTTTCGCCTTTGTGTTAGGCAGTGCAATAGTTTTGCTTGCTTGCTTGCTTCTTTTTTCTTTTTTCAGTTGGTTTTTTTAGAGTTAATAAAAGTCAATTTCAGTTATGATGAGTTTTTATTCATTTATTTTTATTTCTTTATGTGACAAAAAAATCATGCAAACACACATTTCAATCTTATAAAAACACATATCCGTGTCACTATTGAATTTTAGGTCCAAGTACTGAAAAGGAATTTTCATGATGATAAAAACGGTGTGGTGTGTGTGTCTATATATATACACAAATGTTTTTATAGAATAGAAAAGAAAAATAGAATAAAAACAAAATGCTATAAGAATACGCGTCAAAAAAAAAAAAAGAAAAAAGAAAACTAGATTCTATAGGCGGTGGAGAACCCTCCAAGTAGGGAAGTAAATGGGGCGGACCCGACCCAACCCGACTCGCACAGTTACCCCGTCCTGCAAATACCCACCCCCATTTTATATGCTGGTGCGAGGCAGGTCAGCGGGTACCCGCCCCGCTGACCCGATTTTAATTTTTTCCTTTTTTAAATCCATTTATGTTCTGCTTCTTCCTCAAAATTGAAACTCGATCCTTCCATTACTTCTACAAAATAAAAAACAATTAAAAATCCAATTAGTTCACATAAGTGAATCCAAATTGAAATTGCTCATGGCAACAAAAAACCAGCACATGTCAACAAACAACCAGCACATGTCAACGCTAGAAGTACACATAAATCACATTCTGACGGACAATATTCACTCCTTAACCACAGATCAAGAGACTAGCACATATTTTCTTCAATTATCATACCAGAAAATCCAGACAAACAAAGTCAAATCAGAGCCAAAACACGCAGAAGTTAAAGAGGCCAAAACTAATAGAAATTGCAAGTCAGTAAAAAAACCGTAATCAGTTGCTAAATCAAAGACTAATTTATGAATCAGCTAAACTAATAAATTATCAAAGCATTGCCAGAGGAACTCTTAATACACAAGAAAAAGAAAAAGAAAAAAAAAAAAGGCACAAAACAACTCAGGATTTATCAAACATCTGGTTTGCACAAACAAAACAAATCCAATTCCCACACAAAAACCAAAAACTAAAAAAACCCAGATGAAAAATTACCTCCTCGAGCTTATCGGAGATTATGATGGAGGTGACGACGACGAGAGAGGAGCAAAATGAAAGCAAATATATATGTAGCGGTTGGCGCGGGCGGTGAGACGGAGAAAGCTAACCGCCACCCGCCGGTGAGACGGAGAAGCCTTGGGGCTTGAATGAAGATGCGGTGGTGGGTCGGAGGTTGTGATGTTGGTGGTGGTCGGAGATCGCGGAGATTCTCACGTGAAACCAAGCAAATCAGAGAGAAAAGAGGTCGAGGCGGGACTGGGAGACTGAGAAATGTAGGTTTGGGTTAAAAATAAAATAAAAAATTTTAAATACTAATCGGAGCGGGTTAGGGTCGACCCCCCTCGCAATCCATATAATGCGAGGTGGGGCGGGTACTCATATGCTCGCCCCATTTTCACCCCTACCTCCTCCAAGGCTCCAAGATTAGGTAATCATCATTAGTCAGAGGAGCAATTGCGGAGGCCTTTTGACATTTAAATAAGATATCTCTTTGGTTTCGGCCCAATTTTATACCAAGTCCGGATATCAATGTACTACTATTATTTACGGATTTAGTTTAGATATTTGTAATCTCATTTTAAATATATCTATTTTTTAATAATATTATTTATATATTTTTTTTAGAAATAAATGTTTATAGGATTTATTTTGTTTTTATATTATAATTGATATTATTTTATTTTGATATCATTCTTTTTTTTTTTTATAATGAGTATTTTTTATTGATAAATATAAATTACTTTTCATAAACCAAAATTAGTTATAAACATCAAAGTAATTATAATAAATATAAAATATTTACTATAAAGATGATGGTTCATACTTAATAATAAACATAACACAAAATATTAACGATAAAAATTGATGAATATTCATACTTTTCATATAAAAATCAATAAATTTTTTTATGAAAAAACCTATTTGTTTATGTAATCTATTATTAAAATTTTGATAATTTATTAAAAAAAATTCTTAGAAAAAAAAGATCATTTACCCACAAATGATAGTATCCATGTGCTCATAACCAGTTAGTTTAAGCTAGTTTTACCTGAAAAATACTAGGGACATCAAGGGTTGGTATTGCTATGTTTATGACATAATTTCTACTTTTACTTCTAGTAAAATGAGAAGTAGAAGCTAAAAGCAAAAGTTAGAAATTCTAGCTTCTTCAAATAACTATTAAAATATATTAGTTTTTGTACAAATGACTTTTGAGTACTTTTACCAAACACAAAATTTACATCGTATTTTATGAAAGGACTTTTGGAGAAACCAAATGCATTATCAAACTAACCACAACTATAATTTTAACTTTTAAATACCAACATATGCGGCATATGAGTTATTATTTTTTTTATTGATAAGTGTTTAAAGCACCGTCACATTAATTAATTGTATCTATCTATAAAAATATGACACATGAATTGGTACTCAAAAAATCAAGATTTGAATTGGTGTCCCCAGCGCTACTCATTTTATTTCTTATCTAGTAAGAATAGAATTGGAACATTGGTAAGGGCAGGGCGGGTTGAGGGTGAAATCCAAAACTCAAATCCTACATTCCTACTAGTAGGAACAGAGTAGTATCGGTACCATGGATATTGAGCCTCTTATGATTTATCATGAACTTATTATAAAATTCAAATATTTCAAGACAATGATGACCATTTATAGAATGTAGTCAAAAGTATAGTTGATTGCATACATGATTTATGGAGATCATATTCTTTCTTCTTCTTTTGGTATTTTTTTTTTTTTTTACTCTTCAACCAAAGTTATGGATTTGAATCAATAAAATAGAACTTGGAACAATTTGTAGCATTGATGGGAGGTTATTATGAAAAGTACGGATGGCTCCAAGCTCATTTGCCCATATCTAGAAGATTGTCAAAGGAAACTTCAAGCTCTTTGTTCTCATTATTGAAAAAGAAATAAATAAATAAAACTAAGCTCTTTATTCATTTTCTTTTTTGTTTTTTCCTTCTGTAACATAGATTCCATCTAAACTATATTCTTATGTGATTAGGTTCACGTTCTCTTTTATTACTTAAATGTGACCCACGAAACGGCTTGCTGCTGTACTCGATTCTTTTAGGGTGCCTAAAGGCTAAAGCTCCTTTTTTGCCTATTCTCTTTTTTGTGAAGTTAACATATACTCAAACGGTGCATATTGTAAGAGGCCGAATAATATAAGATATACATTTTTTTTTGCAGCAGTTTTACATTAATTATTTATAAGTGTTGGGCAAACTTTTCGTCCTCGTATAGAAGTTATTAGTAATTGATTAAACCTAAACTTGAACTAAGGGAAAAGTCTACTTAAGCAAGAGTTTAAATAGAAATATATCTCAACTTGTATTTAGATAGGAGCCTATCTAATTATAAAATAGGAGTCTACCTAATTATAAAATAGGAGTCTATCTAAGTAGAAGCCTACCTAGTTATAAAGTAGAAGTATACTTAGCAATGAGGTAGGAGTCTACCTAGTAACAAGGTAGAAGTCTACCTGAGAAGTCGTAGACATCTACTTAGGTATGAGGTAGAAGTCTACCTAAGAAAAAATCTACTTGAGACCATGCCCAAGATCAGAGGAGAAAACTCAAGCGTCTACAGGAGTTTAATGATCCACAATTAATAGGAGTTTACAAAGGGAACTCAAACGTCTACATTTAATATTGCAGACATAAAACATTTAGAGTTATCATGTATTAAATCAGCGGAAGATGAAAGATAAATAAAAAGAGAATAAACTCTCAAATTAATAGGAGATTAAACTCATTCATTTCCAATGTACTATAAATTCTCTCGAATTGAGTTGAAAAAAGAATATACAATTTTCAATACAAAGTCTTGAGCCACTAACACAGAACTTTGGTTTTTCTATATTGTTTTTAAGATTCTTTTGTGTTTTCTGGTGTTATTACTTAACATTCTTAATTATTTTGTTCATTTGATCTTGTTTTTTAGTTTTGAAATGTTCATTTAGTGTTGGACAAAATTTTGCTTTAATATGTACATGAAAGCAATCACTGTTTTGATCATTAGACGTCCCCTTGTAGAATCTAAATTGAAAAAAAAAAAAAAAAAAAGTTAAGCTCTCTTCATTGCAAGAAAGAAAGAAAGAAAAAAAAAAAAGTTTAGAAACAAGCTTATTAGTAGTTTTAGGTATAATTGTAATTTCACAAATAATTTTATTTACTTAGTTCGAATCTTTCTGTCTTTATTTCAAAATAATAACGATAATAATAACATATTACATCACAGTTAGGCAACGCAACTCCCACACAAAAGTCCAAAATACAGAAATATGCACGATCAGGTTTGGCATACCCATTTTTATATAAAACACATATCCGCAATAAATGTCACTTTTAAATTTTAGGTCCAATTTAGAAGAGTGCAAACCGTAATCGTTAGAAAGCTTAAGAATTGGTAATTTGGTAGTGTGATTAATGTGCAATAAAAAAAAAAAGGGAAAAATACATAGGAAGACGAAATTTTTTTGATTGGGTATGAAAAAAATGTTTAACTACATTTATGTTTATGAACAGTCAAATCTCTGGCAATTACATAAGAATAAAAAAGATGCAAAACTAATAAACTTGAGGAACCATCTAAAATTGTATACCATTGTTGGAGTAAAAATTATCAAACCTACTATAAAGTTATAAAAAAAAAAAGAAAAGAAAAGACTTTATGACGTCATCGTTCTTTTTAGGAATTGCTATTTGCCATATTTGCAGAGCAGCCGATCTGGCTACTCATGGTTTAGCTTGATATTCTTTTGTAAGTTTTTTATTTTTTATTTTTAATAAATTTAAGAGTGAGATATTCAATTCTATGTCTTCTAAGTTGTGATAGAGTTAGGAATGGGCAGAGACGAGGGAAAAAAGAGATTAGGGGGAGCTTAAGCCCCCCTCAACTTTTGATTTTTTTTAAAATATCATCTGATTTTAATTAAACTTTTATAGTAATCCCCCTAAAAATAAAAAAATTTACTCATAATAACCCTTTTATTATCTACGATATAATTATTAGTCTCCCATAAGAAAAAGTTCCGGCTTCATCACTGGGAATGCATACTCATTTGCTTAAGGGATAGTAGGAGGAGTTATATGAGATCTCAAGATTTTATTATGGTTGCATTTGCGAAGAAACTTGATGGAGTTACTGCAAAACTGAAGCCTATCTCCATCAGTTTTTTGTGGGTTATACATATGCGGTCTGTGGAGTCTGATGCATTAGCAATCATTTTTCCAATCTATGAAGTATAATACCTTTTTTTTTTTTTTTTTTTGTAATGAGTTTGGTTTGTTATTGTCAATCTATATTTCTTATTTGCCACTTAAGTATATTTATATATTTTTTCTATGAATTAGGTCGTGTCATGTTTAGAGAAGCTAATAGGATTGCCTCCTCAATTGCATGCTCTTGCTATTGATGATTAGCTAATTTAATTGAAGGATTCTCCACCACCTTAATCCATTATTCTTATTCAGGGCGTTTTTTTTTTTTTTTTTTGGTTAATAACAATAACAGTTTCTATTCTTTAAAAAAAAATATATATATAATAATAATAAACTACTTATGATGAAGAAACTTCCTTTTCAGTACATGGTCTTGTAAAGCAACTTCCTTTTGTTCATGTTGAAGTTGTGGAAGCCTTTTGACATTTAAATAAGATATCTCTTTGTTTTCGGCCCAATTTTGTACTAAAGTCCATATATCAATGTACTGCTACTATTTGTTCACATGCAGATAAAAGGTGTAACATACAATAATTGCAAAAAAACTACTCATATAATTGTTATTATATCTATTTTTTATTATGCCTCCGTCTGATTTTTAAATTTAATTTTAATTATATTATATTTTTTAATTTTAATTTTAATTTTTTTTAAATTAATAAAATTTATAATTAACTTTTAAAAAATTAATTAATTTTAATTTAAAAATTTTATCTCCAATTAACTTATGAAACGAAAACTATAACTTATAAATACCACTAATCTGTTTAGTTTTTTACGACCGGCTATGAGCCTCTATAACCAGTCGTGAGCAAATGGGAAGGTAGCTATGTATGTCTTTCTGACACTTTTCCCAAAAAAAAAAAAGAAAAAAGAAAAAAGAAGGGCATGCAAGACGTTCATTAAATAATGTACGGACAAAATAGCAACAGTTACTTTAACGATTAACGTTCGCTTTCAAAGTCCTGTCCTGTCAAGGTTTTTATTTAAAACAGAGAACGTCGTAACGAAACTTCTAACGGCAAAACTGAATTTTGGTGACCAGATGACAGCTATATCTATTAATTTAGAAATAAAGACATGAAAATAAAAATAAAAGAAAAAGAAAAACCAATCCATCAGTTTTAAATTCCTTATGTCCACTAACATAGCAAAAAAAAAAAAAATCATTATGTCCACGTGGGTGCGACAGTGCGAGTCGAAAGATTTTTCACGAGAAAATTAATGGATACATGAATTTGGATACGAAAGAAGGTTCTTTTTAGATTTTTTTTTTTTATAAATAAACCGCGTGAATGATTTAATTTGGTTTTCGGCGTAATATAATTCTGCAATACACGCAAAAGATTGCAAGGAAAAGAAACTTTACAATAACAATTAACAAGATTATGTAGCCTTTCCTTAATTTACATATATTTTAATGTGAATGTAATCACAAAGAAAAGGTTTAATGTCCTTTGAGTGATGGCAAAATAAGCAGAAAAATAAAATTATGAATCTATAATTTTTTTGTCCTCTTAAAAAAAATCTAGATGTCTTTTTTTTTTTTCTTTAAAATTTATGAAATGCCACCTACCACTCGAGAAATAGATCTTTTTTCAATTATCGAAGTTGTCAGATTATAAAGAAAAGTGTAAACGATTGAAAAAGTAACGCTAAATAATTGATAGTTGTATCGATCAAATGGACACATGTTGCTATTTGTTGTTTCAATGAATCAACAAAGAAATAACGAATAAAACAATAGTTTTTGTTGATGGTATGAACTAAAAGGTCCTACCGTGAAATCTATTAAAAATTAATGTAAGCAAAGAAACAACCACGTCAAAGGTATTTTATTCTTCATGTAGGACTCCCTTATGGAGTTAGAGGAAAGAGTCATTTTAATAGTTTGTAACGTAATGTTGTGTTGTCTCCTCAAAGAAAGAGAATGTTGATTTGATAACACGAATGAGTCTTTTACTTAAGCGTTAAATTCAATCAAAATTACATCAAAATATGAAAATATATAGAACAAAAATGCATCAAAATATAAACTTAATAAAACCAGATTTAATGGTTAAAAGCATAATTCTTATATAAGGTATGATACTTGTGTGAATAAATATAATATCTTGTTATTTTTATCAATTATTAATTTATTATTCGGGGATATGGATTGTATTCCAAGTTTTCAACAACTTTGCTTCCTTCACAACAAACTCCCCTAACAAAAGAAAAGGATGAAAAAAAAAAATCGTGTAATGTGCATATCAAATACGACAACGACAAACACCTATTGACAGCAATATTATTAATTATTTAAATTTTTTTTTTTTTTTGGCTTGTCATTGTATACACGAACCTATCCTTATACACACACACACACACATAACACACCAATGTTCCTCTTCTTTTTCTGTCGCGGTATGTCATGCTTGGCATATTTTTTCCGTGTGTTTTCAATAATTCTCAAAAAGGAGTTAACTTTAACTTTAGACCAATATATTATATATGAAATTCACTAACCATTTGTATATGCAAATGTATTATGCGTGTCCATACCATATAACAACACCCCATTCTCATTTGGTTCACAAAATTTTGGGAAAAAAAAAAATATTGAAAAAGATATGAGCTCTTCGCCGCCACATGAATATGAATAATGTTTCTTATTATTAGGAAAGCAACTTTTAGCTAAAAAATTCCCTTTCACTGACTACCATTGAATTCTGTTGCCAATTTTTTTTTTTTTTTTTTTATAAATTACGTCGCAGCAAAATAAACAAAAAGAGAATGCATACTTTAATTAATTATGAAAAAAAGGTAAAGAAATTGTATATATTTTATTGTTTCAGAAACTCAAGTTCACATATTAAATCTGCACCGTTGACATTGTCACAAGTCCTCATATCTTGGCCGTCAACTTCCCGATCCCCGCCAATGTAGGCGGATGGCGTGTGTTGAGAACTGGGAGTGTGGGTATCAAGTGGGAGTAGATGGCGTGTTTGGCTTCCGCGCCTCGAGAAGCGCGTAGGACTTCTTTTCCGTCGGCGCTGATTGAATTCAGCTGGCCGGGCCCGTTCAAGTTGAGCGAGTAAACAAATAGTGCCCACATAAGTGAAATGACAAAAACACCCTTAACCTCGACCCAGCCACAATAAAAGTACCGAGGAAATTTTTTTTTTTTAATTGGTTTTTGGCCGGAGTGTATAAAGAGTGTTTTCGGTTATGCTGTTGGCTCCACCAACTACTGAACAGACAGCATTTCTAATAAAAGTATTAGGGTTAAAATGACGAAAATAACCTTGTTGTTTTGTTAGTTATCGATTTAGGTGGGAGTGGTAATGGATGCAAATCACAATAGCTCCTTTTTTTTTCTCCTGTTTTTTTTAAATATCATATTCAATTGAAGTTTTTTGGCCACTTCAGAAAAAAAAAGTATGAGATAAATTTGGATATTTGGGAATTGGGATGTCCTTTCATGGGTTGAAATCATTAAAGTAAAAAGTATTGTTAGTTATTAGGGTTAAAATGACTAAAATAGTCTTGTTCTGTTAGTTATCGTTTTAGGTGGGAGTGGTAATGGATGCAAATCACAATAACTCTTTTTTTTTTTCTTCGTTGTTGTTGTTGTTTTTTTTTTTTTTTTTTTTTGAAAATATCATATTCACTAGAAGTGTTTTGGGCACTAGGTGAGGGGGAAAAAAAAAAGTAAAAAGATAAATGAGGTAAATTTGGATATTTGGGAATTGGGATGTCCTTTCATGGGAAGCAAAATTATTTGATGTGAAATAATATACTAATGGTTGCAAGAAGGTTGAGTTGGGCAAGCGAAAAGTGGTACATACATTGGGTGCGTGACACGTGTCAACATCTAGATAGATGCTTAAAAGAAGAAAGAAAATATTAAAATTAAAAAAGGTCGTTTGGATGGTTTAGTTGATAACCAATTTTCTTCTTGCAAAAATTTTGCCCCACACGCAACCTTACAATAGGAAATGTCAATTTGGTTCTCTTGAAAAATGTCTAGCTGGTAAGTGCGGTGTGGCGTGTGAAATCTCACATGAAAAATTACACAATTAGCCCTGAGAAATTTGGCTAATGTTGGTGAAGAATAATTAAAACCTTCTTATTTTCAATATTTTTTTTCTACAACATGGTGCCATGGTTGACCCACTTATTAGCTCTTCCGAGCTTGAGGGGGTCAGTTTTCCGTAATTCGGTTGTTCTATTTTATTGGACAAAATGTTTCTGAGGTTCAAAAAGGTGGACAAGTGACTTATTTTATTGAGTCAAAGTTCTTCAATTATATATTCCACAAGTCTCTTATCCAACGGTTTGTGATGTTGGGAAATTAAAATAAACATAATAAATGCAAATGGAATTTATAAGAAAATACAATAAGATAATTAAGAATAAAAATTCATCACACTCAAATATATTATCTGTATTTTCTTGTTTACTTGATTGTTCTTTAAGTTTTATTAATCATGTCAGGTAAATTTAACAACCTAATCACATAAACAGAAGCTGAATATTCAAAGTACTTAAGCAATTATCTTAGATGTCAAAATTTAAGTAAAAAACCAGCTAAACCATCAGAAAATGAGACAATAAATTTATGGGGTATTTGGTAAAAGAGTTGAGTTGAAATTTTTAAGTTTGAATAGTAATTTTTGTTGACTTTTTCAGAAAAGACAAAAAAAAATTTCAGAAAAAGATAAAAAAAAGTACAGTTTAACTCGAGTTAAACTCATCTTCCAAACAAGCCCATATGTGGTATTGTGATACTAGAATAGTTTAAATTATTACTAAAAAAAAAAAAAGAATAGTTTAAATTATTATAATTGATGAAAAGGGTTGCGCAAATAAAAACTTTTGATTATTATATGGCCAACATGTAAATAAACCACTCGGTAAAATGAGAAGTCACTCTGCTCAGCATATATTGATTGTATGTCCTATATAATATATATATATATATATATATATATATATTACTCACTTTGCAAGTGTTAATATATGAAGAAAGAACTTTGCCTCCCCAAGCTTAGCTAATATATTACACATTCAAATAACCTCTATGCGTATATATTGAATCTTTTAGATTGAATATTATATCCATTAATTGAGATTCTTTGTATTCACATTGTTATTATCAAGGTTGATTAATGCATGCACAGTTTTGAAATGGTACTCCTAGTCTGTACCTCTTATCTTATAATTAGATTTTAACCATAAAACAAAATGACGTATTTCTGAATTCAATGAACTGTAACAAACATTAATTAGTGCCACTTAATACAGACATGGGTATTCTGTTACTGTTCCACATTCAATTAAACTACATATGAAACTTTAAATTTTTATAATTTGGGTGAATATTGGACCTAAGCAATTATATTGGTGTCTTTGTTTAGCCATAACTTTTTGGAGGTTGGATTTGAAAGGTTTAAATATGTACTTTAAAATTTTCAATAAATTTTTTTTTTCTTTTGAAATTCTACTTTCAAAGGCATTATTTAAAATAATCTATTGGAAAATAAGCAATTCTAGGAACTAAAGAGCTTTGGAAAGAGGGGGGAAAAATCATCGTACAAAAAGAAAAAAAATAGTGCGGAGGGACCCCAACATTTCAAACAAAATGTAGAAAAAAACAAAAGAAATTCCAAATTGAATTTGGACTAGGTCATGTACATTAACCATCAACAATAATTTTTAGGACCAAAAGGGTTTAAATTGACCGTAGCTCAGAATTTATTGCCTAATTCTTTAGAATTATAGTATTTTAATTTTTTCCAATTAACATGGTAAATTCTTCCTTATTATGTTGTCAAGAAACCGCCTAAGACCATTTGGTCTGATGACACGAGGAGTGAGGGTTGAGGAGGACCGGAGAATACTAGAAAGGAATCATGAGTTCGAACTCACGTAATTGTAATATTTAGTTATTTATAGAATTGTATATGCTATTACATATGTTAATCTAAAAATTAAAAAAAATGTTGTCAAGAAACCTTTTTTTTTTTTGGTGGATGGTGATGGGTCCCAATGGAATGGGTGTTTCCAAATTAGTTTTCATAATGCTAATATTTAATTTGGCTCTAGTAAAGTATATATTTTTTCGTCCATCAACAAAGTTGTACAATGACAATTCACATAGTTTTGGGCTCAACTATCCTTCTTTTTTTTTTTTTCAAATGGTAAATCCAAGCATAGGCCAAGCCAAAAATGTGGGGTCCCATCACCAAACTTTATCTTTTCCTAAACAACCAGCTCACGTTGACCAAGTTGTGTGAATAAGTCTATGTTTAATAAGTTAATTTTTATGTAAGAGTTGATTGATTTTTTAAAAATTAGTTATAAATTTTAGGTCATGTTTGGCTCCCAAGTTTAATTTAAGTTTAACTTAAGTTAAATTGTATTTTTTTTTGTCTTTTTCTGAAAATTTTTTTTTATTTTTTCTGAAAAAGTTTTTTATCTTTTCTAAAAAATTAACACAAATTACTATTAAAACTTAAAAATCTTAACTCAAACTCATTCACCAAACACCACATATTAAATTTTCATAAAATAAAAAAAAAATATTAGATTAGTTAGAGTTAAACTTGAATACTAAATAAAAATTAAATCTACAACTCCTCTAGGCAAAATTATTGAGGCTAAGGGTATTTTTGCCAATTCACTTCAAACCCGGTTGAATTGTACTTTAATTTGAAGGAACAAAAGTTTACATTATTACTTTTAAATTTTACCAATCTCACAAAGTATTTTGATTTTCATT
This sequence comes from Ficus hirta, assembly GCA_038430175.1. Classification (NCBI taxonomy): domain Eukaryota; kingdom Viridiplantae; phylum Streptophyta; class Magnoliopsida; order Rosales; family Moraceae; genus Ficus; species Ficus hirta. The sequence goes on along the minus strand of CM076594.1, from coordinate 2,465,952 downwards.
CCCAAAATCTAATTTATAATTATTTTTTAAATTTTGGGTGCGTCGGAGGTAATAATTTGTTGGCTGGGGCTTGACAACGGAGACAGTTTTCGCCTTTCGGGGTTTTTAAAATTCTCTACTCAAACGTAAAGTCTAGAGTGGTGACCGACTCGTGTCGGTAATCTAAGAAGATTTTACCGGGAATCGTCCGTTAAGACAAACCAGCTACTAGAATTTCGAATCAGCGAACCAGGGAAAGGGAAAATTTCAAAGTAACGGCACCGTGGTCTAACGTTTCGTGACGGCTCGTTCCCATTCGCTACACGTGGTCGAGGGGTCGTTTTCATCGTGTTCTGGATTGCATTCCCGGGCTTTCGCCGATCGCTTTTAGAATAGTTCGTAACTGTCCAGTCAGATGATCACAGCCGAATAAAGATGATCTTCCCCTCACTTAAAACAGAATACATGTCCCGCCAACAACAAGCAGAGCGTGTCACTCACGTCTCCAATCATTGGCTCGTGTTTTTCACGCGTTTCAAACTAGGCGAAACAGTTTTCAGGCTTCAATTAGAAAGAGAAGGCATTGCGTGTAAACGAAGTGTTCGTCTCAGCGGACGCAATCACCGTCAGTTCATCATAAATATCACACTTACCTGAAATAAACGGTTCTGATCTAACATAGATATACTCATAGAGATTCAGCTGTATAAAGCTTCTTATTTAATTGCATCATTAATTTAAACAAACCCCAAAAAAAAAAAAAAGAGAAAACCATAAACCATAAACCAGAAAGCCAAAGCGCTAGTTGGAAACCTCTCTCTTTCTAGTTATATATTTATTTATCTAATTTTTTTCCCATTATTATCAATTTAAGGCCATAAAGAGAAAGAAACCGTCTCTCTCTCTCTCTCTCTCTCTCTCTCTCTCATGCGTTTCTTCAAAAGACAACTCTTTTAGCTTCTTCCTTCCTCTCTCTTCTGTTCTCTCTCTCAAAGAGAAAGAAAAAAGGAAAGGGAAAAAAGAGCAAGAAAAACCAGAATGCAATCCGGCTTCACCGGAGGAGGCGGCGGTCTTCCCGACTTCTACGCTGCCACAGGCCGATCCATGGCGACCGCCATGAACAACGCGCCTTCACAGCCTCCCTACAACCGGCCCAACCTACCAGGACTCTACCTCGACCCGGCGACATCGCGGATCGCTCGCCAGAACCCGGCCTCCTCGATGATCGGGAAGCGGACCCTCGCCGAGTTCCAATCCCATCACCAGTATCTACCTAACCAAGGCCTCGCGCAGGTGAACTACCCCCGGTTGGTGAAACCCAAGGCTTATCAGCACCCTTCTCCGATCTCCCCTCTTTCTCCGATTGAATGTTCCCCTACGACCACAACGACCTCGGAGACTTCCTCTTCGTCGTGGTCTCAGCGGTTTGGTCTGCCTATGCATCAGCAGCTCCGTCCTCAGCCTATTGCCCCCGCGATGCAAGGAGCTCCTTACGTAAACGGTACGGTTCAGAACCGGGTTCCGGCGGTGGATTCGGACAAGAAGATGATAAACCACCGGCTTCAGGAGCTGGAGAAGCAGCTTCTAGATGATAACGATGAGGAGGAAGGCGACCCTGTGTCCGCGATTACCAACAACAGCAACAGCGAGTGGTCGGAGACGATACAGAATCTGATCAGCCCTAATCAGAGCCAGAAACCAGTTTCGCCGTCGCCGACTTCTTCATCCTCGTCCTCGTCCTCCTCGGTGGCCTCTCCGGCCACCACGACCTGCTCGAAACAATCGCTGATGGAGGCCGCGTCGGCAATTTCGGAAGGGAAAACGGAAACGGCGGCAGAGATCCTCACGCGCCTGGGTCAGGTGGTGTCCAACTCGAACCCTAGGCCCAATTCGGAGCAGAGAGCACTGGAGTTCGTCGCCTCCGCGCTGAAATCGAGAGCCATCCCGGCGGAGAACCCTCCGCCGTTGATCGAGCTTTTCTCGCCGGAGCACGCCACGGCGGTACAGAGTCTCCATGAAACCTCCCCCTGCTTCGGCCTCGGCATCATGGCCGCCAACCACGCGATTCTCGAGGCGACATTACCGGACCAACAGCCGGCTGCAAGCACCACTACCACCAACAACAAGATTCATGTTGTTGATTTCGACATCGGTCAAGGAGGCCAGTACGTGAACCTTCTCCGCGCGCTCTCCATGCGTCAGCAGAACGGGAATGTTCCGGTGGCGGTGAAGATCACCACCCTCGCCGAGACAAACGGCGGCGGACATGAACGGCTTAACGGTGTCGGGGAGAAGCTTAGGCAACTCGCTGAGAGGCTCGGAATTGCGTTGGAATTCAACGTGGTGAGTCGGAAGATTAGCGAGCTGAGTCGCGAATCGATTGGATGCGAGGCCGACGAGCCTCTGGCGGTGAATTTCGCCTTCATGTTGTACAGGATGCCGGATGAGAGCGTGTCTACGGAGAACCCACGCGACGAGCTCTTGCGGCGCGTGAAGGCGATGTCGCCGCGCGTGGTGGTGCTGGTGGAGCAGGAGCTCAACACCAATACGGCGCCGTTCATGGCGCGCGTGAACGAGACGTTCGCGTACTACGTCGCGCTCCTGGAGTCGATCGATTTGACGGCGGCGAGGGAGAACCCGGAACGAGTCAGGGCGGTGGAGGAAGCGCTGAGTCGGAAACTTGCCAACTCGGTCGCGTGCGAGGGGAGGGACCGCGTCGAGAGATGTGAGGTGTTCGGGAAGTGGAGGTCCCGCATGGGAATGGCCGGGTTCGAGTTGAAACCGCTGAGTCAAAACGTCAAGACTCTGCCGAGTTCAGGCAACCGAGTCCACCCGGGTTTCACGGTGAAAGAAGAGAATGGAGGAGTCTGCTTTGGTTGGATGGGTCGCACTCTCACCGTCGCATCTGCTTGGCGTTAACTTCACTCGTTTTTCTCTCTTCCTTTTTTTTTATTATTATTTTTTTTCTTTTTTTATTTTAATTTTTATCTCTCTCTTACTTCACTTTCTTACTAATGTTATATTAATTGTTATAAAAAAAAAGAAAGTATTATTGACGTTTTCCTGAAAGAATGGCAAGAAAAGGAAAATATTCTTCCCACTCCCCCCTCCCCCACCAAACGGAAAACAAATTAAAATCGAGTGTCTGGATTCCGAGAAAATTCCCGTGCAACCTCATTAATTATTATTATTTCGGGTTTGTGAAAGGGTGGCGTTTGGTACATATACACACACACACACACAGAAACACGCACATATATATTTATGTTGCTGATTTGTCGTGTGGATTGAAGCTTGCGTTTCATTACCAAGTACCAACCATGGACGGGCTCCACTTGAAGATTAAATATAAATTTTTCTCTCGTGGTTGCGTTTGTTTGTATTTATTGGGAAAGAAGTTTAGTTACTCGGAAAATACGTGTCAAATTTCCAATGGAGGGTCCCATTTACAGCCACTTTCTCTCTCTCTCTTTGCTTTATTTCGTTGAATTAGAGAGAAATAGGAGGGGTAGGGGACTTCACGTGCGCATGTAAATGAAACTTTGATTGAGCTTTTTTCACTTGCCGAGCTTTGATCAGTTTCACGTTACTTATTATAGATAGAGCCCCTTCTTCTATGTAGGGTGACAATTCGTGTCATGTGTCCGGTTCGTGTCGTATTAGAACCGTATCGATTTTTTTCTTCCCCAACCCGAACACGATCCGTGACACAAAAATGACTTCAAACCGTGACACGAACACGACACGAACCTGTCACGGATTGACATGACACGAATCGAAATTGACACGCGACACGAAATTGACCCGCGATACGAAATTGACACGAAATTTGACCCGCGACACGAAATTGACACGACATTTGATCCGAAATTGACACGGAAAAAAACCGGTCGTGTTTGGGTTCTACGGGTCTAACCCGAACACGACCCGTTTTTTCTCGTGTCAATTTCGGATGATCTGAATTTGACCCGACCTCTATTTTTCCTAATCCGAACCCGTGAAATTCGTGTCGTTTTCGAATCTTGTCATCGTGTCGCGACCCGTATTGCCACCCCTACTTCTATGTAATGTAATAACAATTCTTAGTATCTTTGTGTATCTTTGAGGTTGTGCAATAAAATTTGTTTATAAATATTCAACATGATTTGTACTAGATATATCCGTATGTTGTAATGGATTATTTGTATGGTGAGGTTGAAGAGAGATTTGATCAAATTTGCTTTTTTTTTTTTTGTCATATTTTTCACCAAAATAAACAAACATAATGTGTATAATTAATTTTCACTTTTACAGCTCAAGCATGTTAGGTTGGTCTGCTCTTTTAATGATAATAAAATAGAATCTACTCTGAAAATATGAACACAGCAAGACTCTTTTTGTGTTATCCTATATTGATGTAGGTTAGAATTCCTTGCTATGTATATCATGAACTTTGTCCTTTGACAAATACCTTACATATTAATTGGGATGACTTTTTAGTTGTATTACTCTAGGTAGGCTTGACTATAAGCTAGAAAAGTTATTTATTTTTCTTTTTAAACAAATTAAGATAATTGAAATAATGTTATCACTAATTAATGTTTCAAAATTATAACTGATGTGATAAATTAAAGTGGGCACACAAGGCAAATTTTGTATTACCTCAAGAACAAAAAAATTTCCTATGATGCAATGTCAGTGAAAACTCTAGCTTTCATCATCACTTTCAACTATTTTTATGATTTTTGACATTTGTTTAAACTATATGTTTGAACAATAATTTTTAATAAATAAATTTAAAAAAAGTAAAAATTTTTAAATAAGAGATGACAATGTAAAAAAGTAAAGTATGAACTACAGGGTTCAAATTGTAGATACAAACGAGGGCTTAATATTTCATTTTTATGTTGTTCATTAAGAGAGCCTTATGTTATATTTTGATGGTGATACAATGACTCAATTATTTGAATGGTGGCATGTTTATAATATCCTTCCTTACAGAAGTAGAGGTTGAAAGGGATTGTCAAAATTTCGTCTCTCTTAATTTGTTTGGAGAGTAAGCTTTTGCCCTGTCAACACTATTGCGATATTTGGCAAAATTATCTTCATAACGTGTTTCATGTGATTGAATTATACATTTTTGTTTTCCTTTTCTGTGTTTTGTTTTGTTTTTGTTTTTGTTTTTGTTTTTTTTAAACACCCTGATTCTGCTTCAATCACTAGCTGCATCTGAACTAGGATAAAAAAGAGTACTTCACGCTTGGCTCTACATCGAGTACCTTTTTTTGACCTCCGAGCAATATTTACTTTTCTTCCAAATTTGGTCTCTGCGTTTGAAATATCCAAAAAAATTTTTTAAAAAAATTACTGTACACATAAAGCTAATACTTTAGGGAGGGATTGGAGAATTCTTAAAAGAAACACTCCATTATTTTGGAGCGTAAATTTTTGATATTAAGGTGGTGTTTGGATTCGTTTTTATTTGTTTTGAAAATAATTTTATTTTTGGTATGAAAATAAAAAATATTTATATGATAATACATTAAGAATGATGTCGAGATTGATTTTGAAAAAAATTGTGTTTGATTATGGTTTTAGAAAGATTGATTTGGATATAAGAAAAATGTGGATTGTGTTTGGATTTCTGAAAATATGTGTTAAATTATACAGCCTTAAACATGTGTTTATTGGATGATGTACGATTGTGTTTGGAATCTCCTATGTGGTTGTGCAATTTTATATATGATCTTGTAATCTTAAGCTTGCTAATAAATAATGTATATTTTCACCACTTGCAAATGGAATCTCATAAACACTAAGCAAAGTTCATAAAGGATAAAGGAATGCATGCTCTATCTCACTAAAAAGTTTCTCCCAAAGTTGCTCTAATACTAAAATTGAGCATTTGAGCATCTCCTTCCCTTTCTTTCTTTTTCTTTTTCTTTTTTCTTTTTTTAATTTCCACCTCCTTTTTTCTTCTCACAAAACCCCAAAAAAAAAAAAGGAAAAAGAAAAAAGAAAACTTTGTGGCAAATTCAAACTTTATATATACTTCATTTGCCAAAAAAAAGAAAAAAGAAAAAAGAAAAAAAATATTTACTCTAAAATTATATACTTGTCAATTAGGCATAAAACATTTCAATCTTTAATTAAGCATTGATGGGCAAGGGAAGAGAGAGTGGGAGACAAATAGATGAGGACCTGCGCAATATGCATCTCAGATAAAGAAACATAAATGCACAATAATACATTCATTGCTAGAGGGTTACCCATCATGAAGGGCAGTGGTAAACAGTTATTGTTGGGGGTGGCTTTTTAGGCCTTAGAGACAAAAGGAGTGAGGGAAAAAAAAAAAAAAAAGTAGTCATAACACGTTCATATACAAGTAGAAAAAGAGCATAAATGATGTTCACAAAAATATATTAATGAATGACGTTTGAGAAAAAAAATGGTCTAGCAAATAGGTGTGAATGAGAGTGGAAGTGAATTAGATTACCCTAATAAATGAGGCAATCAAGAGCAAAATAAATGATGCTCTAAAAGCATGGTGGTGGTATGATAGTTAATTGGCCTTATTTGGAGTTTTAGCTTCAATTCATTTAAGATTCGAGTATTATCGTATGTGAAAGTCTATCTTTTAACATATTCTAATAGCTTTTAAAATCATGAGTTGATAGTTATTGAATGTCTAAATATAGAATCATTGACTACCTTATCAATAGTGTCAATTGCTCATTTTATGAGCAAAAGAAAAAAAAAAAAGAAGATATTTTTACAATTGTATCTTATACTGATAATGTACATTTCTAATAGTTGAATATCACATAAAAAAAATAAATTTGACGGTTGAATGACAAACACTACTTGCAATGAATTTTTTTTAGGCCTTGTTATAGAAATATCTTTAAAACTAAAAAGAAAAGAAAGAAAGAATAATGATTGTAGGAGATTGTTGGATTTGATAGGTTGAAGATATTTATCACAATAATTCCTCCGCAAAAAGCAAAGGCATGAAGAAACCATGTCGCTGCAAAAGGCCAAAAGGGTATCAGCATTTTTTTTTTTGCATTAGTAAAAGTCAAAACCTTCTATATTGCTTTTCTGGTTAGAAGAAGCTCCAATAATGAGTTTAGTAGTTACTTTTTGAGGTTTTTGTGAATTTTTTCATGCCGTTGGTGATGAAGCAATCAACATTTTTTCTGTTTTTGTGACAAGGTTTTAATGTGAGCCTAATCTTATCTTTTGGTCTATATGTGATTCTTAAATCCCATGCTCTACATTCTCAAAAGCCACGAATTTCTTAATATATATATCTCTTTCTAAACTTTTCTCTATGTCCTAGGGTTTTGCAGTCTTCCCTTTCTTTTTTAGGGGTCGGAATTTGACAGTGTCTTCCGGTTGGCCTCCGAATTCCCGGACCGTATGGAGGAGATCTTATCACCATAAGAAAGATCTGGTTTACGACGTGACTATTTGGATTTGTTGGGTACTTGGACTTTATGCGGTAAATTTCTTCTCAATAGCTTTATTTAGTTTGATCTTGGTGGGTGCTTGGGCTTTGTTATTGTCGATGATTATATCTATAGTGGTAAGATTTTCCTAATTTTTTTTATAGAATTTTAATTTTAATAATGACGTCTTTGTATTCGCCTTTTAAGTTTAATGTTTTGGTGTTTTCTTTTATATTATAATTTGTACTAACGGAGATGGTTTCCCCACCATTCGAATTGGTTTGTTACACGCTAGATTTGAGTCTGTACGGTGTTTTAATTCCTTTAGATACGAATCTAGATGGATTTAGTAATGACCTTTGGGCTACAGTTGGTAGCTTCTCAATCGATCTTGAGTTTCCATCAATTGTAGAGGAGTTGTTAAAAAGAGCCTTATGTGTGCTCGATAGTGATATGTCGATGTACTATCCCGTTTTCAGGTTTTAGATATCTATTTTTCCTTTTGTATGTCATCAGAATATACTGATGGTATCGACTTTCGTTGAGAGTTTTATCTCTATAATACGAGGTTAATTACATATGTTTGTAATTTTTATTCTGAATTAAATGAAATTTTCCCTTAAAAAAATAAAAAAAAAATCCCATGCTCTAAATCAAGTTTAATTAGGGACAACTTGGTGATTAAATCATATGTAAATGAATTCAAAAGATGGATTGAGAAAGTGATTAAAAAAGAAAAAGAAGAAAGAAAAAATTTTCAACGCTTCATGCCAAACTTCCAAGTTGAATGTGAAAAAGGTAAATTTCGTCAAACATTATTGGCAGACATGAATAGTGGAATAAAGATCTGCAAAAGATGCGTGGCTTTAATGTGAAAAGATTTTCTTCTAAAAACATGTTACTCGGAGATCAAGCTTTCTACAAAAGATATATATCTTAATCGATAGTTATAAATATTAGATATAGTTAAATAACAATAGAAAAAATATACAAAATGGACAGTTTTTTTTTTTTTTTTTTTTTTTAATAAATCTAACTGTTAAACACATAACTATACTAATAAGGTATTTTTCATATCTTAGATAATATTCTGCTTAGAAAATATATAATGAAAGGTTAAAGTAATTCAATGTATCAGAGCCATTATTTATACACAGGTCATAAAAATGGGTTTGAGAAGTTTGGTGTAAGCTACCAATATTATGGCTGTATTTTTATTCTGTCCTGTGGTCGCATGCCATGTATATGTAAACACAGGTGCAGATTTGTTCAGCTACTTCTAAGAAAGCCGAATTATTCTAGCTATTGACTCTCTACCAAACAAACTCAAAGTGCATGTAAAAACTCCCATTCCAGCAACAAATCTCCTTTTTTTTTTTTTTTTTTTTTTTTTTTTGTAAGACCGTGTGATGTGGCGTGCAACGCACGACAATCTTTTGTAAAAAAGCAGCTACAACTTCGTAGAAAATATTTTGATTGGCTGTCTCAGGAGGATTCTTTGGTACCGTACTAAAACAAAAGATCTTATAGGTAGAAAATAGTTCTTATTCGTTAGATCATTATTTTTTGTCTACTAAGTTTGCGTAGTTTTACTAATAGAATCTAATGATTTAAAATTATGTATTATAGATGAATTTGATTCATGTGTTTTTTTTATTCATATCCTTTTCATGTTTTTTTATTACAATAAAAATCATACCACATTAATTAAAAATCATGTTAGTTAAATATGTATTACAATATTATTAAAGGGACATAAATAATGAGATTTGTAAGCCAAATCCGTTACTGATAGGATATTTTTATTACTCTATCGCAACATTTAGTATTCGTTTGGTAAGTTAGTTGGAGATGAAAATTTTAAATTGGAGTTGGTTGATTCTTCAAAAACTAATTATAAATTTTATTGACTTTTCAGAAAAAAATAAAAATTGAGATAAAAAAATATAGTTTAGTTTGAGATGAACTCAAACACCAAATGGAGCATTAATCTTCTTAAAAACTAAATTCCCATGTATTTGAAACAAAAACTTTCTATGATGTAATATCTCCTATATTAGTAGCATATGTTTTTAAGCATTAAATCTAATCAGAATTACATCAAAATAAGGAATAATACAAAATGGCCGTCCGAATTCCTCATACACGTATTTTTTAATATTTTTTTTTGTACCTTAATATGAATTTTCATTATTTAAGGCAAAGTAAATGAGATATTCATTTTTTTATGACATTAAATAAGAGAAGTGGTCCTCATTTTTTCGTTAAAAACATAGAACTGTTTTCCATATATTTTATTATTATTAGATTCCTTGAAAAATCTAGTTTATGTTATTTTATTTTTATAGAAACTTGCTAAGTCTAGTTGTACAAAGTATCAGATTGTTGTATCATTTGTTAAGATGTTTACGATTTCTTATGTTATGCACAAACTATTTTAGCTAAAAAAAATAATATAAAAAAAACTATAAAAGTTTTCGATAGTCTTCCAATTGTCCAGTCATGCAAATTACATCTCTCTCTCTCTCTCTATAAGAAAGAAAAAAATTTCAAGTTAAAAAAAACGCAAATTGGTTTTATTTCCTGTCATTTGAAGGGTTGAAGATTTCCTGTCATTTGGGTTATATTTTATTGACAATTGCACAGTAAGAATTCCAGGTGTCATTTTTGGATATAATGAAAGCCTAGTTATTTTAAAGAGAAAAAGTAATTACAAGGATATAATAATAATAATAATAATAATAATAATAATGTGATTGAAAGTATAGTACAACGAAAATTTCACATCTGACTCCATTATAAGGTATAGAGTTTAAATTTTCCAACTCCAAATTAAAAAAAAAATAACGAGTTTGGTTGTCATTTTTTTGGTTTTTATTTATTCATTATTTCACAAATACAATATATATTCTTTTGGGGGGCATATCTTAGTTTCTAAATAGATGATTTAAAAAGACATAGGATTCGAGTTTTATCAAGTATCATGAAATGTACCTTAATGACAAATTTTGCATGTTTCAAAAAAAAAAAAAAGAACACAAAATTTTGCAGTTTAACTTCTCCTGACATTAATATCTACTGATTAATTAATGAATTAATGACAATTAAACTCAAACTTTATCTCTTTATTGGAATTTGGGAATTGGTGAAATAGTGGATTCTGTCCCAATAATGTGGACAGCGCTCCATGATATCGTGGGCCACATAATGGGCCAGAGAAGGGTCCAACTTGATTCCACAAGCTAAGGAGTGGCAACCACGCGCCTAACCGGGCGTTTGAAGAAGATTATGGCATTTTAGTTATTATATGTTCAATAGATGGGTATTAACGTAAAAACCCAGAATGTTACCGTTGGAGCCTGGTCTCCCTATATAAGACCCCCCAGTCTGAGAAACTGCAAACTTTGAAGAAAGTGATCACAGATAAAAAAACGAGAAGAGCAAAAATTTTCCTCCAAGAAAACGCGAGAAACTCGAAAGCATTAAGGATCGTCCTCTTCAAAATCCATTTTGTAAGTTTTCTCACAATTTCTATAAGTTCTTTGGTGTGATATTTTTCGAACTTCGTCTTTTTAAAAATATATATATATATATATATTTTTGTAAACTTTGATTTTGTTCGGAGTACAAAGCCTGTTTGGTTGGTGAGAAAATGCGAGAAAGTGGACACTTCGAATGTTGTATTGTGACCTTTCTTTCTGCTTTTGGTTTCTATTTTTCCGAAATCCCAAGAAAATCAGCCAGACACTCAAGTTAGGGTTTTGCTTATGTTATTCCCTTATTTTGTGTTTGTGTGGTTAAATTAGGGTTCTTGATTCACTAATCCTTGGGGGGGTTAATTTTGGTGGCCGATTGGGAAAAATAATATTGGTATATCCGATTCTCATGAATTTTTTAAAGTTTGCTATGCCTAATTTTCCAGATTTCGACTAAAAATGTCCCTCTTCAGTTTCGTTAGCAAAGTAAAAACTTTTTTTTTTTTTCCTTTTTTCCCAGACTGTTCGAAAAACTATGTTGGAAGATTAAATGGTGCATAGTGGAAATTGTCCGTATCATTTTAGCATTTTGCTAGAAATGCTAAGCTAAAACTTCTGCTTAGTTACTTTGTTTTCCAATGAACGTTGATTTGTTTTGGTATTTGACCACCTCCTTTCAAGATATGAATCTTTCTAACATTTGGGTCATATATCTAAGTTGGTGATAAACATGTATATATATTCATATATACTATCTATCTGAGTTGGTGGTCAGTAGGACTTTCAGTACCCTTTTGATTTTCTATTTTGCCTTGGACTCTATAGTTTCCTTCTTTGCTAATGGGGTTTTTATATAAATTGTGCTGACATTCATGTGTGGATTCTTACAGAACATTCTTTTCCACTATTTGCAGAATACTGATTTAAGTTTTCCAAGAAAAAGCACAATGGCATCGAAAATTGGTGTCCCGTTCCATGATCAGAACTTCAATGTTCAATATAGTGGTAATAATGCAAGCTTTTCTTTATTTGCTGTCTATACTTGTTTCCTTGATTCATTGATCTGTTCAGGTATTAAAGCTATCTAACATGGGTAATATTTAATACTGCAGGAGCTTCTGCTGGGGGAAAGATGAATGCGATTAAATCGCAGAAGAAGGGAGGGCTAGGTGGAAGGAAACCGCTTGGTGAAATATCAAACTCAACCAACATTGCCCCAGCGATGGCATCAAAAAAGCAGAACTCATTTGGTTTCATCAGAGAAGTGACTCGTGAGGAGAGCAACAGAAAAAGCATTGCCAAAACCTCAGACAAAGTGCAGTCTCGTAGCAGGAAAGCGCTCTCTGATATTTCAAACTCCGGAAAAGCACATCTTCATGAGACTTCAAAGAACAAGCCTAACCTGAAGTTAAGTGCTGTCGAAGAGGAACATCTCTTCCCCAGTTCTATTGCAGAGGAACAGTTTTTGCACGACCATCGGGAATGCGTCAAAGCGAAGAACAAGCCAATGGACGTGGAACAATTTCTGCTTACAATGGGACTAACTAATGGTATATAAAGCTTGTTAATTCATTGCATTATTTGTCTCCTATATATGATTTTGACGGTCATTTTGATCTGTCTTTTTTTTTTTTTTTTCCCATTAGTTTCCTTAAAACAGGTTGATTCTCCTCCACGGATGTCTAGCAAAATGAAGGTAACTTAACATTTCTTACTCTTTTCTATCATCTATATTGCAGTTCTGTTCTATCTTACCTTAACAAATGCCTAAGTTTCTTTTACCTTTGGTTTTGACAGCCCGAAAATCCTCTGCCTACTTTGGAATTGGAAGAGATCACTGAGCATCTAATTGAAGATGAATACCTCTGGAAACAAAAGATGAACTCTCCGACTTGCAGTCCTAAATCACCAATTTACAGCAGTGCCCTCTGGAAGGACTGTGACAGCATCAACTTCAAGTTGATGGACTCACCCTAATTGTCCAACACAACGGGATTAACACCCTAACTACATTGTTATTCTTTTGTGATAAGCCCAGATATTATTTGTTTTTCCCTTGAAATAGACCCCGGATTTTCAGTAGGTTTAGTTATATCATTTTTATGTGTGTAAAAGCTTCCTAGTACTTGTTCTCTTTTTGTTAAGAACTTGTGGTTACTCTTAAGGCGCATTCGATTCTTATGTTTTGTCATTGCAATTTCTGAATATTATTTTAACTGTTCGGTTATATTAAATAGGTTTTGGATTTTGCAGTTTGGTATCTGTTGGTAATTCGGCATCTTTTTTTTTTTTTTTTTTTGGGTGGGACTTTCTTGTATTGTCCACAACTTTTGCTTCAATTCAGCATCTTTTTTTAATTTAATTTTATGTATATATATTTTTATTTTTGGTAGCAATTGTTTTAGTGATGGTGAACATGGCCACTCATGTCATTTGCAGTTTAAGAAAGAAATGGTCTCGCCTACAACACTTTCATTGAATTAAATTAGAAAGCGATGTTTGGTCCATACACATTGGAGAACTTTAAGGAAAATAATGTCTTTGCCAATCGGATTACTAGTTGTATCATGTTTGGTTGGTTGCGTGGGTGGTTTCTTCTTTCTTTTTCCTCCACTAATCTCCCTTTTTTTTGCGCCCCCCCAATTTCTTCTTCAATTCATTAACCCTCTCTCTCTCTCTCTCTCTGGAGGTTTCCTCAACAATCAAATATTCTTTTCTTTTTGGATAAATCTCAACAATCAGAAAGTTCTCCACCCATAAGTTCCCCTATTTTATGTCTCGATGATTATTTAATTACGGATAAAAATATTTTGATAATTACGCTAATAAGATAATTATGTTTGAGAATCGAATTGTTTCTATTGTACTATCTAATACGCAATGAACATTAAAAATAGAATCAATTATCCTCCTTGTTAATCTTTCACTTTTCGAATTTTCAATCTCATTTTATGTTTTTCATTACATTCCTTTTAAAAAAATGAAATAAATAATACTAAGTTGTTAGATAATTAGTTAATAAATGAATTATTTGTTGCTCTTCAGTCTTAATATTTTAAAATGATGTTATTTATTTATTTTATTATTTTAGTTCGGTAAAAATGTTATTTACTACAATTTCCGAGTTTGGGCTGAAAGGCTATTAAATCGGATATGGGCCTCCAAATTGGATCAAAATTGCAAAAACCCAAAGGCGAAAAAGACGAACGACCATCCGCTGCAATGCATCGTCATCGTCATCGTCATCTTCATCTCCATCTCTGAGTTTTCTTTCTTTCTCAGCCCCAAAAACCCAAACCCCAAACCCAACTCCAAAAATGGCGGTCACTCTGAGGCTTCCTTCTCTCACCTCCCTCTTCTCTCCCTCCATCTCCGGTCGGTACCCGGCAGTTCTCCGGCGGCGCCACCAGCTACCGCGCCCTCCGCCGTTCTCCCTCAGGGCCTCGGCGCAGAGCACGGCTGCTGAGACCGATAACCGAGTCGACGGCAGCCAGAGGAGCCGGGTCCAGGACCGAGCCGTCACGCCTCGCTCGCACGACTTCAATGCTTGGTACCTCGACGTCATTGATTCCGCCGAGCTCGCTGATTACGGTCCTGTTCGTGGAACGATGGTTATTCGTCCCTATGGTTACGCCATTTGGGAAGCCATTCAGGTAACCGAAGAACCAAAGAAACACTTTTTATATACATATATCTTTGTGCGTTGAAGTTTATGTGAAGATTTTTGCTTGTTTTGTAGGAGTATTTGAACGTGAAGTTCAAGGAGACTGGTCATAGTAATATGTATTTCCCACAGGTGAGTTACCTTTTTTGTTATGCAAATTCTCTAATGAAAGCTGTAGTTACATGTTATTCGTCGCTATCCGAATTCAAAGAAAATGGTTTTTAAGTACATGAATTTGGATAATTGGACCAAAGGAGTTTATAAATATGTGATTCTTTTTAAAGTTCTGTTCAAGGTCAGAATTTTACTACTCATTTTTTTAATCTATAGTGTTGGATGGTATTTTTGTCATTATGTAAAAATCATTTAAAATAACTTCAACTCAAGTCAATATGGGTAGGAGCCTACCTAATTATAAGGTAGGGGACAACCTAGGTAGGAGCCTACCTAGTTATAAGGTAGGGAACAACCTAGGTAGAGGTCTACTTATTAATGAGGAAGAAGACTACCCTCAAGTAAGAGTCTTCCTAAGGTTATATCGGACGTCAGAAGGAGAAGTTCAAGCGTCTACAAGGGGCAACATTCAACAATTAATATGAGTTTACAAAGAAAACTCAAACGTCCACATTGAAGACGTTATTAAATGACCGGAATGTGATAAGTTTTATTGTAAAGAAAGAGATAATAAACTCTGAAATTAATGGGAGAATTAAACTCTTGCATTCCCAATGTATTATAAATTCTCTCGAATTGAGATGAAAATGATAAGACACAATTCTTAATACGAAGCCTTGCGGCAATTGTACCGGACTCCGATTTTCTCGTTCTTTAAGGTTTTTGTGTTTTCTTATGTTATTGCTTAACGTTCTTGATTATTTCGTTCGTTTGATCTTGTTTTCTAGTTTAGGAACGTTCATTTGTTGTTGGATGAAATTTTGCTCCAACATATAGGTTTTTATTATGTATTGTTCTTTTCTATGCAGTTTATACCATACTCGTTCATAGAGAAAGAAGCTAGCCATGTTGAGGGTTTTAGTCCTGAATTAGCGCTAGTGACGATCGGAGGAGGAAAAGAACTTGAAGAAAAACTTGTGGTATGCACCTTTCTTTATAGATACTATCATTTCTGGCTTTCAAAGTTTTTAATTAATCCGAAAAGTTTACTTTTTATTGCTTTTGATTTTGAAGGTGTAATTTGATTTATTTTGCTATCAAAGGTTCTAAAAAAAATCATGACCTAAGGTTTGGGTTTGATTTTTGCACTTCTTGAGGCTCTGGCAGGTTCGACCCACAAGTGAAACGATAGTGAATCACATGTTTACTCAGTGGATTCATAGTTACCGAGATCTTCCTCTTATGATTAACCAGGTTCAATATGTTGTAATTTCATTTTTCGTGCTTAAAGTTGCGAAGACTAAAGCAATTGAATCCCATATTCTTTTGTTGTGCTTTCTTTGTTTGCTTCAGTGGGCAAATGTCACAAGATGGGAGATGCGGACGAAACCTTTTGTGAGGACTCTTGAATTTCTCTGGCAGGAAGGTCATACTGCTCATGCCAGTCCGGGAGAGGCAGAAAAAGAGGTTTGTTGGTGTTGTTGTTGTTGTTGTAGTCTTATGCTTGTTTCTTTAATATATTTTTACTGCTGAACTTGCAGGCTATACAGATGATTGACGTCTATACCAAATTTGCTTACGAGCAAGCTGCAATACCTGTTATTACAGGTCGAAAATCAAAAGTTGAAACATTTGCTGGTGCTGATAGGACTTATACGATAGAGGCTATGATGGGTGATCGAAAGGCGTTACAGGCAGGAACTAGCCATAATCTTGGGCAGAACTTCTCTCGTGCATTTGAAACACAGGTATTTGGCATACAAATCTTTCACTAGATCTATTTGGGCTCCTTGCCTATTCATTTATGGGTTTTTCAATCATGGAAATATGTGTCCAAATTTGTGCTTGTACGACAGTTCACTGATGAAAATGGTCAAAGACAACATGTGTGGCAGACCTCATGGGCTATCAGTACTCGTTTTGTTGGGGGTATAATCATGACCCATGGAGATGATACAGGTTTAATGCTTCCTCCAAGGATTGCACCAATACAGGTAATGTTTCTGTATAAAGCGATTTGTAGTTGAATCATCAGAGAGCAGCCATATATTTTGTGCTCAAAATAGACTTGTCTAAAGAAACTCTTATGGGAATGTTGACCAAGTGATTCAGGCTAAAGGACATAGGAAATCGACCCAAAAAAAAAAGACATTACTGTCAATTTATATCAAAGTTATGCTGATTGTGAGATGCCTTATTTCTTTTGTTTACTTGAGATACTCTTGTGTGAATTATGTGATTACAGGTTAGAGGCCATAGGAAAAGGAAAAATGTAATCATTTTTTTTTTTTTTTTTTTTGGGTACTAACCATCACACAAGCAAGAACACACACAATCTCATGAGGCAGATTGAGGACCCATAACTGGACCCTACTAAGTTACAATTTCCAGGATATTGTTGCTGGAAGAGAACTCGTGGCATTTATAAGCCACTCAAAGTCCACACTCCCCACCAATGTGGGACGGCTACCGTTGTTTTGGTATTCACACAAGCAAAAACACACACATTCCCACGAGGCAGATCGACCATAAGTTAATGCTAATTGTAAGATGTGAAAGAAATTAATTTTACTTTCTGATATATGTCACAGTCGATGCTAATACTATGATTCCTCGTTTCTTTTGTTTGCTTTTTTGGGATTAGTTTCTTAAGGCACCTAGGAATATGATTTTATTTATTATTATTTTTTTTGGTTTTTAATGGTTTCCTATTTTACTTGTTATTTATTTTTAACTCATTAGTTTTCATCCAATTCAGTGACGGCCTATTTTTTGTTTTTTTTGTTTCTAAAGCATGTTCCTTTATTTGTGCGTGCTTGAAACCTTGTCGTGCTTGCGCGTGTTTTTATTTTTCCTCTAAAAAGGTTGTGTACTGTTCTAGGTGGTGATTGTACCTATTTGGAAGAAAGATGGCGAAAGGGCAGGAGTTTTAAGTGCTGCATCATCTGTAAAAGAGGTTCTGCAAACTGCAGGAATTAAAGTTAAACTTGACGACTCTGAGCAGAGAACTCCAGGATGGAAATTCAATTATTGGGAGATGAAGGTTTGTCTTTTATTCTTGAATATTGCTTTGTTTTGGTCGTGTTGCTTTTCATCTAGCATTTGCTAGGATTCCAAAAGGAAAAGTTTAATCCCAACATCTATGTTTTCAAATGATTTCTTTTCCTGAAAATATTGTGGATACTTGTACTATAGTCAGTCACCTGAAAAAAAGACTTTGATCTTGTAGGGAGTTCCTTTAAGGATTGAAATTGGTCCCCGTGATGTTTCAAGTCGGAGTGTGGTCATATCTAGGAGGGATGTTCCTGGGAAGCAAGGAAAGGTTTTTGGAATATCGATGGAGCCTACAATATTGGAGGCTTATGTCAAAGACAAATTAGACGAGATCCAGTCCTCTCTTTTGTTGCAGGCAACATCATTTCGGGATAGGTGCATTCTTGTACTCTAGTATTTGCTACTCTTGTATTACTCTATACCTATAAAGAAAATGCTGCGACAGGGTACACAAAAATATCCTTCACAGGTTGAACTGTCAGATCTCTATCAAGTTCCATTAAATAATCATACTTTCATGATTAGATTAGATATGATTCTGATGAAATTTGACGGTTCGGACATGGGTCGTATTGATGTGATATTGTTTCATTTACTACCACAGAATTTTCAAAATTGTGAATCTGTTGTTTCACTCAAAAAAGTTTTTGCAACTTCTTTTTATGTGGGATTTAGAGTCAGCACTGGGCAACATCTTATGCATTCTGACTGTATAACCAAGTCCAACGTCAGAATCTGTGCCACTGTGTCTGCCAACATCTGAAAACACACTGACAAGAATGTATGCTCTTTCCTTTGTCAGCAATATTGTGGATGTTTCCTCGTACGATGAACTTAAAGCGGCAATCTCCGAGGGCAAATGGGCAAGGGGTCCTTGGTCGGCTAGGTACGTACAATACTGACTTGTTCTTGTTAAATTAATGATAGTACCGTTTTCTGTCCAGCCACTGATTCACTAGCAATTCTTACTGGAAACTATGTTTACATTGATACAGCGATGCAGATGAGTTGAAAGTGAAAGAAGAAACAGGGGCAACTATTAGGTGTTTCCCTTTTGAACAGCCTCAAGGGACCAAAACATGCTTGATGACCGGTAATCCCGCTGAGGAAGTTGCCATTTTTGCAAAATCTTACTGAAGACTTGGACGCTTGCTACCAGAATCAGCTGCTTTTGAAACTCTCTAGCATATGGTCTCAAACCCTGTTTGTTTGTTTGTTTGTTTGTTTGTTGCCTTCATTGTTATTGTTCTCCATCACTTTGGGGATTTGAGCAAGAATATTATCCTTATTGGGTGGTTTTTGTGTTTCTTTGGGGTTCCTCCTAGATAATTTTTGGATTTTCCCATGTAAACAGATAGATACCCCAGATAATGGATACTCCACACTTTTAGGGAGTGAAGTGAGACTTTCTTACAAGACAACAAAGAATTTTCACAGTACGAGCACCTATTCTGAACTTTTAGTAGGAACTGTTATTTTAGCGGCTGAATTATATTTTCAACAATGTGATCTATGATTGCGACAGTTTTGCATTGCGCATTATAAATTTTTAATATAAGATCGGACCGTTGAAAAATTAATTCAATGGTTAGAAAGCAATTCTTGTAGGTAGTACAGGGTCTACTGTAAAAGGATTCAAAATAAAAAGGAAAAAAAAAAAGTTTTTTGTATTTCATAATTGGGAAGATCTGTAATAAAGCTCTTCTTGGAGGCAGTATGGTAGAACCTTTTTTTTAGATTGTTATATATTAAATCCAATGGTAGAGATGCACAAAAATCCACCGCACATGATCATAGCCTATTATCCATTAAAAATCTAGAAATGGCTTTGAAGCCTTCTTCGATGTCAAGCTAAGGTCGTTGTCCCATTGCCGCCGTCCTTGTCCCCATCGCCGGTGTCGTACCCTTGTCATCACCATCGCTGTTGTCATGCATATGCTCCCTCTCACCGGTGTCGCTTGTCGCTGGTTGTCGTTGTCGTCGGCCTCCCTCTAAAGACTGTCAGTCACGACTGCGAGAGACAAGAAGCCGAGAGCTCTCGCGATGATGAGAATGGCCGGATTGATGGAGAGACAAGAAGCCAACCCAACTTCACTCTCTCCCCTCTTGCCTCCTTCTCCCTTTCTCTCCCAAACTCTCATCCAAACTCCACAAATCGAGGAATCCCCATCTCTCTCCTAGAGGCTACGTCATGCTTTTCCAACTCCGGCGTTGCGATTTGACAGTCATCTTGGACTCTAGCTCTGGCGTTGCAATTTCACCGGGTTTTTCAATTCCTGCTCCGGCTCCACTTATCTGTTCAGGAGACCCAACAAAGATTTATTTTTATAGTCTGTTTGGTGAATGAGTTGAGTTTGAGTTGAGAAGAAATTTTTAAGTTTGAGTTGAGTTGACTTTTTAAAAAGTAGTTATAAATTTTGTTGACCGTTTAGAAAAAGATAAAAATTAAGATGAAAAAATACAGTTTAGTTGGAGTTAAACTTTATTACCAAACAAAACATTATTTTTATTTTTATTTGGACAATGTCTTAGAAAAGTTGATTGTGTATGCTCAAGTGTATACTAAAAGCTTGTTTGGTGAAATGATTCAACTCAAGCTAAATTGTACTTTTTCATCTCAGTTTTTGTCTTTTTCTGAAAAGTCAACAAAAATTATAACTAGTTTTTAAAAAGTCAACCAACTCAAATTTAAAAATTTCAACTCAAACCGTTTCACCAAACGGACCATAAGACTGGTACATCTTATCCACAACCGTCCACTTTATTGCCCTTTTGTTATTGACCTTTAGATTAGTCACTATGATAGTGCCTTTAGAAGGGGATATACCACAACCACTTCCTGTGATAAAGTTCTTTTTATATATCCTATCAATAGAGCTCATTTTATTTACCATAAGATATGTTTCAATGGTTAAGATGTTATTTGTAAATGATACTTATAATACACCTTAATACATAGTAGATAGTATAAGAAATTAAAAAACACAAATTCAAAGTAAAGAAAAAAGAAATTAAAAAAAAAAAAACCAAACCCCTCAACAGGAAACCACCCCCTGCTGGTCGACTGGCGCCCCCTACCCCCCCCCCCCAGCGGTGGACGGCGAATCCCCGGTAGCCCCCCCCCCCACCCGCGAATCCAAAGTTGCTAAACCTCCCTGTCGTTGGCGTGAATCCCGCCGCTCCCCCCCCCCCCCCCCCCCCCCCGCCCTGCTGCAAACCCCAAGCTTGGAAACCCCTCCGGCCGCTTACAGCGAAAGCCTCCTAAACCCAAGTTCCAATCAATAGCCAATCGCCCCCACCCTCGCCAAACTCAAAGCTGCGAAACCTCCCCGTCCGCACGAATCTGCCCCTGTCCGTCGACCCCGAATTGCCCCCCCCCCCCCCGCCGCCACCCCGCGAACCCAAGCTTGGAAACCCCCTCTGGCCTTCGACAGCGAAACTCCCCCAAACCCAACATGCGAAACATCACCCCCCCTCCAACGTCCGTCGAACAGCCCCCCATGTCCATCAATGGCTGATCCACCCTGCAGTGCATTCGGTGGCGGTGAACTTCCACCGGCCCCCTCCCCGGACCTACGAAGAAGATCAAAACTTTTTGCTTTTACTTTTTCTTGTTTTACTTTAATTTTTTTAAATTAATTTTTCTACAACCCTATAGATCATGTTTATTTTAATTATTATACATCTTTAATTTTTTATCAATTTAATTAAATTTAAATAATATTAAATAAAACTCTATCAATAAAATATATAACAAAAACTCTATCTCAATATTTTCTCATGATTAAATGGATGTTTGAATTTTTATTTAGTATTTTAATGCTGATTGGATGGACATATTTTCAGTGGTTGTGAAAAGGTCAAGCATTTATATGAGTCTGACCTTCAATATCTAGAGCTAGATTTTGGCATTTAGCATCGCAGGGACAAAAATGAAAATAATGAGAAACCTAGGGGCACGTGGGCAAAAAGCACAAACTTAGGGACGGACTGTTTCTATCAAGGGCCTTTTGTTTTTTTGTTTTTTTGTTTTTTGCTATCAAGGGCCTTTTGTATTTTTTTCGTTTTGTTTTTTGCTTTCAAGGGCCTTTTGTTGAATATGCGTAACTAACGGCTTCGTCTGGACTCCAACGCCGAAAAGAGATGCTGCTTAAAAAAAAAAAAAAAAAAAAAAGAGAAAAGCCGATGGTGGGATCCTCTCCGATTGCTTTGCTAGGGTTAGTTTAATCTGGACCGTTTATCATGGGTGTGTGGGTTGTGATGAGAACACCGACGGCTGGGATGCGATTGGACTGTTGCGTGGAAAAAGAGGCAAGGGAATCATGTTGACTTTTTATTATTTTTGGGCTTTTTTTGTGGGGCCCAACTAGTAGTGGGTGGGGTTCCTTCCGTGGAATAAAAGTTAACGCGGAAGGAAAGGGGAAATTTCTTCCACCCTTTGTTTTTATTATATATATTTTTTTTCTTTTTCATTTTTTACACTTTCCAATTTCATTTTTATTTATTTATTTATTCTTTTCAGATAAGAAAAATATGAGGATACGATCGACTTTTTCTTAATGCATGTTTTGAATAGGGAGAATCTGTGGTAGAGACTCTCCCAAATGACTCTATCGGTAGAGCTCTTTTTTTAACGGTTAGACTTAAATCAAACGGTTGATATATCAGAAGTGTACCATATTATCATACACCTTATCTCATTTAAACTATCTCACCCCAAGTCTTCTCCATCACCGGCGACCTTCCCACTGACTCCGATGACCGACGCCGACGACCGTCCCACGCCGGCGGCCCACCTCGGCCTCCCCTCCACCCCAGGCTCCAGCCCCGGCCCCCCACGCCCGACACCCTCCGGCACCCCCCAGCCCCCCCCCCCCCCCCCCCCCCGCCGGCCCCTAGGCCCCCAGCCCTCCCGACGCCCCCCAACCCCCGGCCCCCCCTCGATGGGACCCCCCACCCCCTCTCTCTCTCTTCCCCTTTCTCCTGGCCTCCCCACCCACATCCCCCCCGCGCCGGCCCCGACGGGACCCTCCCACCCCCTCTCTCTCTTCCCTTCTCTCTCTTCTCCTCTCTCTCTCTTCCTCTCTCTCCCGACCCCCCACCCCCCTCTCTCTCTCTCTTCCCCACTCTCTCTCTTCCCGGCCGACTCCCCTGCCCCCAGCCCCCCCGACGGGAACCCCCCCTCTCTCTCTTTCCCTCTCTATCTCTTCCCGGCCGGCCCCCCTGCACCAGCCCTCCCGGCACCCCCCCCCCCCCGACGGGAACCCCCCACCCCTCTCTCTCTCTCATCTCTCTCTTCCCCTCTCTCTCTCTTCCCGGCCGGCCCTCCTGCCCCCAGCCCGCCTGGCTCCCCCCACCCCAGGCCCCCTCCCCCGGCGCCCCCCCCCCCCCCCCCGACGGGAACCCCCCACAACCCTCTCTCTCTCTCTCCTCTCTCTCTTACCCTCTCTCTCTTCCCGGTCGGGCCCCCTGCCCCCAGCCAGCTCGGCGCCCCCCTCCTCGACGGGAACCCCCCCACCCCCCCTCTCTCTCTTCCCGTTAGCTTTTTCTTTTTTTTTCTTTTCTTTTTCTCTCTTTTTCACTTACTTTGTCATAATATAGGTGTACCTACAATTTATCATGTGCACCCTCAATATAGAGACCATCCGATTAAAGATCGATGGTTTAAAAATTGACTGTATCGGTAGAGACTCTCAATGAGTCTCTACCATAGTTTTATCCTTTTGAAGATTTGATCATATCAATTCATATTAAAACGAAAAAAATGGTTATTATGATATAAATCTAGCAGATTAAAAATACAATAGTCTCATTTTTTTTTAAGGAAAAAAATAGTCTTTAGTAAGAATAAGTTTGTGGTAGAGTCTTATTTATATGATCTATCGATAGAGCTTATTTTTAAACTGTTATGATTTAATCGAATGGCTGAAATGTTTGTGCATGATAATTATAATGCACATTACCTCGTAGTATTATATACTAAAAAATAAAAAAGAAAAAAGAAAAAATTCAAAGAAATTAAAAAAAAGGCCAGTGACCATTCACCGGCAGACTCCACACGCCGGTGAAGAGCACCCCCCTCGCCAACGCTGACGAACACCCTCTTCCTCCCCCCGATGCCAGTTACGAGTGCCCCATTTCCCCGATGTCGACAAAGACCCCTTCCCTCCCTGTCGTCATCGGTGACGAGCGCCCCCATCTCCGACGCCGAAGAAGACTCACTCCCCCAACCAGATCTGCACCCCCTGCCGACGCAGACGAAGACCACCCCCCCTTGCGGGCCAGATCTGACCACCCCACAACCCAGCCCCCCCCCCCCCCCCCCCCCCCCAATTCTTGCGATGATGAGGCCCTCCCCTCCCGAGGCCAGTGACCCCAGGCGACGGACCACTGACCTGCGAGCCCAACGATCCCAAGCGATGATATGTGACTGACCCTGCGACGCCCCCGACGACGACAAGCCCCCACCCCACCGACGTCGAGCCGCTGGTGAGGAGCTCCCCCCCTCCCCGGCCAGATCTGGTTTTTTTTTTATTTCTTTTTTTTATCATTTGTTTAATTTATTAATTAGTCTATAATACTATGAAGTAATATGCATGTTAGTTATCATGTACAAATAATATCTCAGCCGTTATCTTAACGGTTAAAAAAATGAGCTCCATTAATAGGGTATATAAATGGGACTTTACGACAGATTTACCCCTTTCATAATAGCTTTTTTTTTTTAGTACTTATTATTGTACAGTTCACCGGTCACTTGATTTTTTTTCTTCTTTAGAATACTATAGAACCTTATTTTGTTAGAAAATAAATCCTCTCTTTAAAGTTTAAAAAATATTTCTTTAAAATCTAAAAAACTAATGGTTTTTCTTTTTCCTTTTCTTTTTCTTTTTTTTTTAATTTAGCTCATTTAATGGCTTTTGTTAGGGCTAATTTAACAGTATTTAACAGTAATAAGAGAAGAAAAATACAAAAATACAAAAAAAAAACCATTTTTTTAGGCGAAAACTCAAACATTTGTTCCCTTAATTAAAATTCAAACCATTTAATTATTGTTTTGCTTTTACCAAAAAAAAAAAATAATAATAAATTATTGGGGCGAGTTGTCGTGGTTACCCAAATAATTCCCAGAGTCAAAATTACCCCTCTTAATGCGGTGTATTTTTTAATTTTGGGTATTTTTTTCCGGGACTATCTGATTGGTCACTATTTGACTATTGACTCTGCACCGGCAGCCCAATCGAGACTTCGAGATTCGTTACATAAATCGTCTGTACTTGGTTTTTTTTTTAATCATCAGAAAACCCTAAAAGGAAATAAAAAATAAAAAAAATATTTGGAAGGGTACAATAGGTAATTCAGATGGGCTCCTAGGGCAGTTTGGGTATTGAGAGGACAATAAATACGTGGTGATAGATCTCCTTTTATTTTCGTCCAAACAGGGGAGAAGTAGAAAAAGGAGGAGTGAAGGTTGGCGACGAAAGTAAAACAAGGGGAAGAAAAACAAACAGAGAAAGAGGAATAAATCAGAAGCGATAAGGCGCAGTGATTTGCCGTCGACCTCCGGTTAATCCTACGGTCCATATTCGACGATCAAGATCGGTGTGAGATTTCGTCGTCGTCTTCGTTGTTTTCCGAGGAAAAGAACTTCCTGAAGAAGAAGAGCAAATCGGAGTCCGGTGCAGAGTTTTTCTTCTGTGTTTGGTTCTTTTTTGCCGCCGATTTGTTGGAAACGGCGTTGGTTGTTGTCGGCCTCGCGATGCTTGAAATCTCGGCGGAGGTGGTGTTTATTCATTGTTCATCGATTCGGTTTCGGTTGTGGCGGCGATAGAAGGTGTTGGAAGGAGGTAAAGAAACAGGTATTGAAAAACCCTAAGCCTTTTGATAAAATTTCTTTGTGGTTGTTTTTCTTCAATCGTTCAGTGGATCATCTCCGGCGAGAATTTCACGGCGTCGCTTTTAGTCGGCTATCAAATCCATTGGATAGCCTTTTCCTTTGTTGACCAAGGAGTTTCGCAAATCTCTGAAATGGTAGTCGCCATATCCTATTTGCGTTGGAGATCTTGATGCTCTGAGAGAAAACTTGTTCAGAAAGGAGTTTATTCCTGACAGGAATCTTGTAGATTTAAGAAAAACTAGGGTTAGATAGCAATCTGGAGGTGTTCAGACCTCGATCGAGCCGATTTGTCCACATGATTTTGCAATTTGCTTTCATCTCTGCCAAGTCTTTGTTCTCGTCGCTTCAGATGTATGAAAATTCCTTCTAGATGTTTTTTCTGCAAATTTCATTGAAGATCTTTCATGGAGAAAAAGCCGCAAGGTGTTAAATAAATTATTAGGAGGAATTACCAGTTCTAAGGCTGCTGATGCATCTGCTAGAATAATTCATAGGCTATTTGAATATATAGTTTTGATTTTATATGATTGGATCTGTAGGTTATGGGCGATTTTGCTGCTCTGTATGCAGAATTCCCATGTCCTTGCTTGGATGGAGTACTGGGAATTTTGAAGACTGTTGTCATATTATTCAAGGGTGTTCTGTTTGCTTGTCTTAGTTATCTCAAGCTTTTGGATGCTAGATATTGAAACTCAAGTAGTTGCCTTCTTCCGGGCAGTGATATAAGCGGGCGCAAGTTAAATAAATTATCTTCTTATGGAATAGCTATGCAGCTTTGCATTTTCAGAAACAATGACAAAATTTTCAGTCTATAATCAGCTACTAGACTGGTGGACTGGACATAAATAGCTAGGAAAAAGAAACCTCTGATGAATATCTCTTTTTCGGATGTTAAAAGACTTCTAGTTTTGATGAACCCCTTCTGTTGTTTGCCCTGTTTATGTTTGAGCAACTCTGTTTTGTTTATTTTCTAAAGCCCCCAGTTCTGAATATTAGGAACCGACTATGTTCAATGGCAACTCAAAAAAAAAAAAAAAAAAAAAAAAAAAACTATGGAAGTTTTTGCAGGCGAAAAACTGGTTAACATGGTCTGCCTCAAGGTAATAGCCTATGGAGGCATACTGGCAGTCTTGTTATCAGCCTTTTTGTCTTGATGATATGTTATTTTCTATGGGATTGCACTATTGTTACATGTTGTATTCCTGTTCTGGTTTCTTTCCTAATCTGTTTCTACTTTTTGTGCAGAGGTGCAGTTGATATTTCTGGGTCGAAGTTTGTCAAATATCCGGCACGATTGGAGGAACCAAGTCCATAGTAAGTTCTTAGATCCTCAACTTTTAGTTTTCTGTCTTTATCAAACCAAGTTCCAAGAACAGCCATTAGCCTGATTATGCCAGTTCTTTAAATGCAATTCATGTGCAAATCCTTTGTTGAGCATTCTTGGGTAGGATTAAGATGAAGCAGCTTCCTCACATCGAGTTAATGACTTGCTAGAATTGTTTAAAATTTAAAACTGAGTAAGATAATTAATTTTCTTTTGATATGCAGGCTTGTTTCTGTTATTGCACTGGGGTTGTAAACACCACTCTGGTGTCAAGTAGAAAGGAAGGGACAACGGCGTCCTGCAAAACTTGTGGCAGCAGACCACCAGTTGATGGGATAGGGTCTATGTCTGCAAGCATGATCAGTGCAAAAGGTCTAGAACTTACAAATTTTATCAATCCAGACTTGACGTGGAAAACAGTTTCAAAGGGCTATAGGAGCTCAACACGGCGATCAAGAAAACCAATTGACAGAAGCCCAAAATCAGATGCAGATCTACAAGACAAGGGTGAAGATACAATAGTTTCTGAATCTGAGAAGGTTGATATTACAGTTTTTCCTTTAAAGGTTGCTTTGTTCCTTGATGGATTATTTTCTTGTTTTTTGGGGTTGTGTTAGGTTTGTCTATTTTTTTGATAAATATGTTTGTCTGTTTTGCAGCTTGGAGTGGCAGTCCTTGGACAACGGTTTGGTGACAAAATTGAGCACGTACCAATTAAGAAGAGAAGATTTACAGTCCAGTCTCCATCGCCACCTCCTTGCTTTTCTTCTCCACACATTGAAGACAATAAACGGTTATTGTATGGTCCATATTCTTCAGATAAGCAGTCTTGTCCAAAATCAATTTCCAAGAAACAACTCATTGCAATGAATGCATCTAAGAGAAGGAAAAGTGTAGAGCATGGTTATGCTGAGGATTTTTCCGGTATTGAAATACTGGCTGCTGCAGCCTGCAATAACGATGTTGGTGATGACGTAAATCATGCAGAAGACAATCTTGTGGTTGAAGGTCCATCGAAGGAGGGGAAAGATAAATTGACTCAGATGGAAACGGTAATTGAAGGTGTGAAAGAAGACGGCTCAGTTTTTCCAGATAATGCAGGTGAAAATCATAGTGGTGCAGATGACAATACTGATGATGCATCAGCAGATAAAAAAGAAGTGGAAAGATCTGTTTCTTCACGAGATGTTAGATTGCATTGGGACTTAAATGTTGAAATGGATGCGTGGGAGCAACCACTGGAGACTCTGGATTCTCAAACAAATGCTGTAGAAGATGTACAGGTTGAAAAGCTGCTGGTTTTTGAAGCTTGTGTGTTACAGAAGGAATCCAGGGATATTGAAAATGATATTGCAACGCCGGTGCAGCCTATTATCAAGAATGAGGACCACATTTTGGAGCCAAACTCTGGCATTGACAGGAATGAAGATAAATGTGATCCTACTGATAAGGCTCGTGAATCTTCAATGTCGTCTGATATTGCTGCAGAAACTTCTCAAAACACCAGTAATATGCTTACAAGCCTTTCTCCCTGTCCTCGATCTGATGACTTCAAAGCCGGTGTATTTTCTGAGGGAACCGAGAAAACATCATCCATTGATATTGCTGTCAAACAGGCGACGGAAGATCTTGCTTTGGGTGCACGACCTAGTATGGAAGTAAAGTTACAAGCGGCTGCTTGTGAGGTTGACAGCAGTATACCAAATGAAGATGGTGACAGATCTGCTACCGCATCTAGCTTGCCTGGTGATGTGAAATCCCCTCGAGAAATGACGAGCTCAGACGACATTCAAAAACCAATGCCTGCTGGCACAGCTGAGGATGGGAGTGGTGGCCATAGTGAACTTGGTTACGAAGACACATCTGCATCAGGTGTATCTATGTTGGAAGGCCAACCAATGGTTACTGCAAATCCAGAAAAACAAGGCGGTGAGGCTGCAGTAGCTTGCACTTGTGATTCCAAGGAAGTACTGCATGAGTCAGCAGGAAATTCCAAGCCCAATCCGGGAGCAGAATTTGGATCTACGTCCCATGAGGTATACCAAAAACCAGGTGACTGTTCTACTAGTAGCTTAGCTAGAGTTGCTACTGAAGATACATGTAATGGGAGCCGCATTTTGGATGTTTGTGGTAAGGATCAATCCGTTGAAACGGGAAACACTAAGGACTTTGATGCTGGTTATGATTCCCAATATGAGGATGGGGAGTTGAGAGAATCGGATGTCCCATACTGGGAAGATGATTGTGAGGAAGCTGAATGTGTTGATTATGGATCTGATACATGTGATGATCTTGTTGATTATTCTATGGCTAGTAAATATGGAATGCATGTGGAATGCAGCGAAGAAGAATTTTGTGGCTCTGAAGTTAGGAGCATAGATAGGAATATGAAGGTTGAGAGGGTAGCGGGCCCTGGATCTGATAATTTATGTGACAGAATCGAAGGAGATGCTTTGAGACCACAGTCAGTGGGCTCAAAGATAAAAACTACTGTGGGCTCAAAGATAAAAACTTCCGGATCCGATGAGTTGGCAGGAGGTTCTGAAATATCTCCAAGCAGAATTGCCGAAGCATCTGATGGTTGCATAACATGGAAACATCCCGCAGACTGCCTGAATGGTTTTGATGGGAAAGATTCTCCGGCAAAAGTGGTTGGTCCTGGGGTTTCCCGAAAGGAACAGCCGGGCACTACAGACTCCTTATCTTCTGACACCTTGCATAGGAATGATTCTCTCTTTGTGCAGAGGGGAAGGTAAATTCCATGTGATCATTTTTTCAGCGATCAATATTTGTCTTGTAAAGCTTTGATCAACTTTTCTTACTATCTTGCTTCATTTCTAATTATTTTTATGCATTAGATCTGGCAATTTGTGTACTCAACCTGAGGAGGCTCGTGCCGATCATTCCGTGGGAAAGGAAAGACCTGATTTCCAGATGCGTTGTAAAAGCCCAGGAGGTGTGGGAAACCCTTCAGTGAGTTATTGGGATTCAAGACGCTGGGAATCACCCCCTCGTCATGGTTCCTTTGGTTCTGATCGTCCTAGACCTAGGAGTGTTATTGAGAGCCGTGGGTATGGAATGCATTCTGAAGCAGGAGGTGTGGCAGCTGATAATCACGGTCACAGGCAAGCAATAAATTCTTTCTCAAATGGTTCATACCGGCACCCACTTCGAAGAAGATCGCCGATCAATAGGGATGATGCACACAATACGCATAGGGGAATGGTACCCATGAGGGATTCGAGTCCGGATAGGAGAAGGTTTCGAAGATATCCGCAAGGGGTTGGTCGGGGATTTAGGGAGGAATATCAAAGGCCCTTGCCTCACAATGATTCTGACGAGTATTCTCATCATGTGCCTAATCGGATTGTCAGGAGAGAACAAAATTCTTCGCCCCCACCTAGAGGACCTGTTTATTATAGGAGACCCTACAAGAGATCTCAGTCTAGATCTAGAAGTCGCTCTCCTGGTGCATGGTTTGTGTCAAGGGAACAGGAGGTAAAACACCGAAGCAGCAGGTCTCCGGATTACAGGTTTGAACCTAGAATGGAGAGGATGAGGTTTCCATTTCAGAAGCAAAATTTTGGAGCAAAATACGAAGTGGGATTTTTGTCCTCCCCACGGCGTCGCTTCTCCCCCCAACATAACAATTCGAGATGGTTTGATGATCAAAATGGTGCTCCGGACAATCATTTCAGGGGCAGGAGATTTCCTGCAAGAACATTCCAGCAGGGCCAAAGGTTTGACTCTGTGGGCTCGTCTCGACGGTTGAACTCAGAGGATTACTATGAACCCACAATGCGACCAGCGAGATTTTCTGAGATGGGTAGAGGTGGTGGAAGGCCTCGCAGATATGATGGCAGTGACGATGATAGAAGAAAACATGATGGCAGGTACGAGATCTTTCCTCGAGTAAAGCGCTACGACTCTGATGGCGTTGTGCGGCGGTTTCGGTTCGAAGAGGAAGACAGTTTTGTGTCACGTAACACTCATAACTACAACGATAGTGAGAATAACAACGGGGCTGAGAGACGGCAAAGGAATGTGTACCTGGGCGAGTTGGTGAAGAGAAAGGCCAATTGAAAAAAAAAAAAAAAAAGGATTTCATTATTCTGTCCTTTAACTTGGGGAGAGAACTCTTGGTTCTTTTGGCCTTTTTCTCCTTTCTGTTGGTCAATTCTCTCTGCTAGAGTAGATAGGAGTTTCTTTTGACTTTTTTTTTCTTTCTTTTTTCTTTTTATAATTTTTATTCCACAAGAAGGATAGCATGTGAATTTCACCTTTTGGTCTTCCTGGCGGCTAGGCCTAGCACTGCTTGTGGAAGCTGTTCCCTCCTCTCTCTCTCTCACCTATCTTATTCCCTTGGCATTTTTTTTTTCTTTTTTCCGGGGTAGGCCTGTTTTGGCCTTTTTCAATTTTATTTTCCGTCTCTCTTTTTTTTTCTTTTTTTTTTTTTTTTTTCATGCTTTTCATGTTTTAATTCTTAGGAATTTTTTTCTTTCCTTCTGGGTCATATGTATCCTCTCCACGAGGCTATACAGTTATAAATGATTAGGCGAAAATGCCATCCTTTTTCAATACACAAGTTCTTATTTATTGTCTTAATTTTCTCTTTTACTTGGATGTTCAGTTCAATCTCCCAATTTGGCCAATGTATACACATATATATATATAACATTACATTACGACATCAATTTCTCAGCATCTTTGATAGTTTTTTTTTTTTTTTTTTTGGTTTAATTTAATCTTGGCAAATGGCCAATGATTGAAGCAACCTTGGCCGAACTCCTAAAAGGAGGCGATAGAACTTCCTAAGAAACTTTAACAGCTTCTCTACAGCTCACCAGCTGAAGCTTGAGGAGTGGAAATGTAGATTATTTGCCAAGCCAGGAGAACATATTGCAGCCACTTCTTGCCTCATCTTCCTAGGGCCGCTTACAAGAACCCCGACGCTCGAGCTTTTGCACTCTGACAATATTCCTGTGGTATTTGCATTTTTTAAAAACTCGTTCGAACAAACTGTCCTTTGCAAGGAGAGTTACTTTCGGTTTAAGAAACGACTTACTTTTCAGATCAGGTCTTGTGCCGTAGTGAATTGTTGTGGCTTGAACCAAAGACTGGTGAGGAAGGCTTTCCAACTCTCTCTCAGCATCGCAAAACCATGCGCTCGGCGGAGTATTCATCAGTGATGACGTGTTCACATTCTGAATCTGCCTTGTTTCGTTTGCATTTTGTTTCTTGTTCCATAGAAAAACCATAGTCGCAGTTGTGGCTATGGAGATGCACACGAATAACATGTTCAGTGCGGATTTGGAAGAGAAGGAGTAAGTTAAATTAGAATTATGGTCAATTGGGTATATGTAGTATCGGGTGAGTACGCCAATGAGCAGAAGAAAAATGATGCAAGAAGCCGAAACAATCACGGCGAGCCATAACCAATTATTCTGTCCCAGTATTGCAGAAACCGGCACATCTAATGCGTCTGGTTTAAACCATATAGTTTGAGGGATTTTTGAATTTTCTGTTGGGGGTTGTTTCTCCCTCGTGACGTAGGCTTCAATTTGTAGTTGCAAGGAAGAAATATCGAAATTGGTTCCTGAAACCGGGAGGATGAGGTCTAACATTGCAAGATCCAGAGATTTCTTAAAAGTGCAAACGAGCAATATGCTTGGAGACTTTCCGGGTGCCTTGTTGCCCCTGAAGAGGAGCTCGCGAATGACAGAGATGAAAGGAGTGATGCCACTTCCTCCGCTCACCATCAGTAGTGTTTCATGCCTACAGCGAAAGATTTTGGATGGATCCTAACATGTCAAAGCAAAATCACCCGAAATAATCGTTAAAAGAGCAAATCGAAGTCTTGAGCGAGCACCTTAGAAAGTCGGTTGAACTTGAAACAGGTCCATAGGGTCCTTCAATAGATATCTTCAAGTGGTCTATAGGTGGAGAGGATGATAACATGTCATACAGATTGTGAGACCAACTTCCTTCACTTTTGACGACGACGCTTAGTTTCTCGGGATCCAAGTTGCTGCTTGATGTAACAGTAAAAGGATGCCATTGCAGCTTGGAAATTGCAGGCACATTTAGAAACAGGATGCTTCTTGGAGAATAACTCAATCCTAGAAATCAAATTAAACAGAGATTACAACAGCTTAATTATCGAGAAAATCTTAGTTCACCGTATGAAAGTGTCTGTTAAAGTTAGCATTGAACTTCACCTGGGCATTTGGAGAAGTTTAACTCAACAGCCTGACAGGGTAGAACCCGGGCTGAAACCATGCGAATTCTTTGTTGTGATTGTAAGAATCGCAAGTACCTATCAATCAAGAAGAGGTAAAAGCCAGGGAGCATGATGCAAGAATAGGAGAATCCCACATGGAAAACAAAGAAGACAACAAAGACGATGTAGAGATGGTGAGCGTAGAAGAAGAGCTCAAAAATCTTTCGCCTTATGCGAGCGAAGCTTGTTCCCCACATTACTAATCCTGCGAGCATAGCTACTTCCCCAGCCACATTTGATATGCCAATCTTGTCCCATTTCAGCATCTGCATTCCACCAAAACTTGAGTCTACAGCTTTTGAAATTATCAAATGGGACCGTAAGTTTTAAAAAAACGCAGATTTTCCTCTTGTAAAATTCTAATTCTTACCTCTGAAATTTGGTTTGTACTACTCCAA
Source organism: Ficus hirta (assembly GCA_038430175.1). Classification (NCBI taxonomy): domain Eukaryota; kingdom Viridiplantae; phylum Streptophyta; class Magnoliopsida; order Rosales; family Moraceae; genus Ficus; species Ficus hirta. The sequence goes on along the minus strand of CM076594.1, from coordinate 2,432,336 downwards.
AAGATGATGCTACATAAACTATGAGCAGTGAAGAGGGTCACAGCAGTATGCCCCAACCAGATGTGGTACTTGATGCTTGACTCCGATGTGAGGCCAACGAGCTGCAAAATCGACGATCCTCTCGTAACAGGGAAGAACAGAAAAGATAGACAAATATTCCCAACGAGGCCTAGCATAAGGGCTGAGCTTTTTAACTTTGCTTCCCACCTGTCAAATTCATTGATGTGGAATATACATAAAATAATTAAAAAAAAAAAAAAGAAGTTGTTATTTTCACCAATGATCTCCGGTTCTAAAGATGTATAGTTGTATCATTTTGATCACCCGACATTCACTTTAGAGGTCTAGCCTCAAAATGCTTTTGAAATATGCAGTTTTGTCCCCTGTGTTGACAAACTATTTACATTCTTTTTGAAAATAGATAGTTTATTCATAAACGGGTCAAAACTATACATATAAAAAAAACGTCAGGGTGGTTAGACCTCTAAAAGTGAATGTGAGGGGCTAAAGTTGGACAAGCGGATATCCTCAACGGTCGCTGGTGAAAATAACCCAAACAAAAAGTTGGACAAACTAGAATAAATTTGCTTACACAGTCTCTCTCATTTGTGCTGCCTGTTGGTTGATATTGGCAAACATGCCATGCAAGTAAGAAGAGAAAGACCAGACAAGCAGAGCAATGAACATGGCCAAAAAGGATAGTTCCATCCAAGAAACAATTCCAAGAGGACCTTTCACGAGCGCAGGTCTCGTCCACGACGCAAAATATACATTATCCGCGATACTACTAACCAAAAAATAAAAAATAAAAAATAAAAAATAAAAAATCTCTAGTCATTTTCATGCACAATTTAGTGTCTTTCTGATTCAGTAGGGACTAGTATGAAACCATGTACCTTTCTGAGTTATTTTCATCAATTTTCTTACTTATGTGAAGATATAAACAACCCAAAGTCGCTATGAAAAGGATGGGAAATGTGTAAACAAGAATGTTTGCACCTACCAAACAAAAAAAGCAGTACACAAATGGTTAAACCATATGATAAATATATAGTGATATCTTAAAAAAAATGAACTTGACCAAACAAAATCATGTTCTACTGAATTCAAACCTTGTTGGCCGAAATAGGTTGAATTAGTTTTTTCTTGAATTTGAGGTAACCAATGGAGATAAAAGGTATTGGTTGGCATCATGATCCAAATCAAAATGTAGCCAACAAAAACCATTATCACAAACAAGAGTAATGCTAATTTGAGCTTCTTCATTCCTTTGAAAGAATCACTTTTTTCCATAATTTCTCCTAGTCTATATGACAGCCTTGGTCCTTGGGAGAGTATATATGAAATCTCTTACATTTATATATATATATATATGTATATATATAAATATATATATATTGGCTATAACATAAACAAGTGCCATGAGTATGAATTGATACAAAATAGTAGTCCCTGGATTGTGGAGAAGAGAACGCAATTCATGTCAAGTTTGAATAAATTCACATGTTTTATAAAGGTCATTTTGCAATTCAAACTATATGTAAAATATTAGGAGGATTTGTATAAATATGATAGATTTTTGAGAGGAATAGTGAGACAAGGGAAGGTATTGTTATAGAACTCCCACATGCATGGCTCGTTCGTTATTTCCAAAGCAATTTTCATGTGTAACAACAAACCGTAGGTACATACTTGATTGCATATTTGTCATTTAGCATTACGGTAAATTTTCTATTATATTTTTCTATTATGAAAACTCTTGTAGATTTTTGCCGTGCAAAAAGGTTAATAGACAATAAACTAAAAGAAGAAATTTGCACTCAAACTCTATGAACAATAGAAATGAGGAATTGTATTTTCACCCTATCAACATGCATCATTATTTTTAATCATTGGATTAATTTTCTAACAATTTGTAAACATTTGTAATGCGACTTGTAAAACTATTGAAAAGTTGATCTAAGAGCTAAAACAAGAGTACTCATCAGTAAAGCAAAAGTATAGTTCTATCACAAGTTTTTTTCTTTTTTTTTTTTTTCAAACCGTAGTTTGAATGCTGGCAGGGATTTGATTGATTTGGGTTTGTTTATGTAAATCAATATGCCCTGTTGTTACTGATTTTACTCATTTGGGATAATCCTAGAGCTGAACTACAAAAAGTTCCCTTAATTCTCAGTGCAGAATAAAATTGCTTCTGCTTAGAAAAAAAATAAAGTACTACTCTAAAAGGAATTGTCCTCTGGCTCATTCAACTTGTTCTAACATGTCAATTCTTTTGTTTTGGATTCCCAACTTAATATCAGGTTTTGGGTACGTACTGCGAGATAAGTCTTGTCAATAAGTAAAAGTTATATATATATATAAATATATATATATATATTAATTTACATTATATTGATCCAACAGGGGAAAAAAAATCACAATTACACAAAGAGGAGGACAGTTCTCTTAACATGGGACACTAATATACCTATGACAAAGGCTTAAATCATTCGCGAAAGAGGGATCCTACATGCAATATGTAGAAATAAAGAGTGTAACACTACATTTATCATGCGTGACAACAACATTGTAAAAGGTATAACAAAAAATATATATATATATATATATCGGAGACTAATGTTATATCTTTTTAAAATTATTATTACACAGAATAAATCATGATAGGTTTGACACATTTTTTTACATGTTACAATTTAAGATTCATAAGGATCAACAATAAACCTTATATCTAGAGGCAACTTCCAAAGAAAATGGACAAACAGTACTTCAGACGCGCTTTGCAACACTGAACAATTATCATACAAACTGCAGTTTATCAACGCTAGCGATGAAATACAACGTGAAAAACTGTGGGATCACAGGGATCTCAAAGTGACATAAAAGCAAACCTACGTATCAGAAATCACCAGTTAAAACTAATGGACTCAAAGTGAAGATTATCTGCCAAACCGGAGGCACAGATTTTCGCAACCTCGTGTCGCATCTTCCTCGGTCCACATACCAAAACTCCAACATCAGATGTTTTGGAATCGAACAGAATTTCTGCATGACAACATCAAATATATACACACAGAAATGATTAAAAATCAATATTCAATACGACGTTACAATATGATAACTTAGTTTACAAGCAAACATTTGTAATGAAGCAACTTACTCTTGAGATCAGGCCTTGCACCAAAATGCACCTTCATAGCTTCAACTAGCGACTGAGTAGGAAGGCTTTCAAGCTCCCTATGATCAGCCGCCACGTAAGACCATTCCGCCGGAGACATTGTTGGCGTCGACATTTCCAGGTTCTGAATTTGCTTATGTTCTGTGGCGTTTCTTCTCTTGCACAAAACAAAAGCTACACTAGAGACTAGGCAAATGCAAGCGCAGACCAAAAACATGTCCCAAAAAACTCTATAAGAGTAATGGTAAAATTGACCAGGCTTTTGGTCAAAAGGGTAAATGTAGTAACGGGTGACTAGGCCCAAAACCAGGAGGAAAAGTACAAACGAGGAGGCTATTATTGCACCAAGCCACAGCCAGTTGTTTGGGCCTAGAGTGGCTGAAATGGGCTTGTCTAGTGGGATGGGCTTGAAACAAATGGTCTGTATGGGCTTTTGGGCTTCGACTTTGGGCTGCTCTTTCTCTTGGGTCACGTAGGCTTCTATTTGGAGCTGTAACTGGGAAGTCTGGTCAGATTTTGCGCCTGAGATGGGAAACAAGAGGTCCAACATGCTGAGATCAGAGGAATTCTTGAAGGCACAAATGAGAGTTATCCGAGGAATATGGAAATTGGGTTTTGTGCTTTGGAAGAGAATCTCACGAATTATGGAGATGAATGGTGTAACCCCAACACCACCACCAACCATTATTAGGGATTCGTGTCTGCATGAGTGGACAATACAATAAACTAATCAATCCTATATTTGAAACCAAACACACACATACATACATTCATTGTATTAGTATATACATATATATTAATAAACTACTGTATAATAAATTATAGGTAAATTGCTAGGTTGGTAACTAAATATTTTAAGTTTATACAACTTTGATCTTTATTCTTTTTTTTTTTTTTGGATATCTTGAGTGACTTTAAACTATTGAAAACATTGTTACAATAATCATTTCCGCTAATTTTTAGACATAATCCATTAGTAAGCATCAATTTATGACCAAAAGTATTGACGAACTCAAATTAAAGAAAATAATTATTATAACGTCATTCAAATTGCAGAAAAAAGAACATGGATTAAAATTACACAAATTTTAAGGTTTAGAATTAAACGAGAAATTTATCCTAAATTATATTATATCATGTTATGTATTGTACTTAAAATAACGTAACATTATAGGGTTGATTAGATATTATTTAAGATGTTAAAATTGAACGGAGGATCTAAAGTTTCAAAAGGGCCATTTGAGTTTGTGCAAAATTAACCTTAGAAAGGAAAATGAAGATGGCCCATAAGGTCCTTCAACGGAAACGTCCAAGTGATCAACTGAGGAAGAAAGTTGCTTGTAGAGCTTTTGAGACCAACTTCCTACACTCTTTATCACGACACTCAACTTATCTGGCTCTGAATTACAATTTGAAGTCACTGTAAAAGGGTGCCATTGCAACTTTGAAATTATGGGCACGTTTATATATATTATGCTTGTTGGATTATACTGCAACCCTGTAACAAAATTACAAGTTAAATAACCAAAAAAAAAAAAAAAAAGTATAGCATATTTGCATATACCTGCTTATAAAACGTACGTACATGTATATTAGAAAACAATGTGGTGATATGATGGTAATGGACTAACCTGGGCTCTTGGAGAAATTCAATTCAACAGCGCCGCAAGGTAAAAGGCGAGCGGAGAGTAAGCTAGCGTGGTCCCGGGATTGCAAGAATCTCAAGAACCGGTCGATGAGGAAGAGGAAGATCCCCGGAAGAATCATGCAGAAGTAGGCAGCTCCTACGTGGAGTACGTAGAAGATAATGTAGACAGTGTAGAGGTAGTGGGTGTAGAAGAACACCTCAAACATCTTTCGCCTTACTTTCTGAATGCTCGTTACCCACATCGCTACTGCTGTTACGGTTGCGATCTCTCCCGCTACGTTTGATACGTAAGTGCTGCTCCATTGTAGCATCTGCATTAACATAACCACAAGAAAATTAAGCAGCTGTTTTTTTCAGTTTGATTTTTGTACTTTCGTTTTGATATAATTTTGATCAGATTTAACGTTCAGAAATATGCACTATCGACAAGGTATTGTTTTGTAAAAGTACCCATTTTAATTTGACCATTCATCCTTACTTTAGATATAACAAAAGGAAATATATAAAGAATCTTCCTACATATATATATATATATATATATATGAGATTCCCAATACAACTATCAAACAAGAGGGAAGAAGAAAAGCAAAATACAATAAAGATAACGCTGAAAAGACTTCCACTAGCACTTTATACACACGATCAAACTAACCATAGCCATAGGAAAATAATCATTATTTGCAAGATAAAAAGATGGAGTTGAAGATAGAATGAGAAGCTAGCTTTAAGATGCTAAAGTTAGAGACAACAAGTATTGCATACCTCGGCCATTTGGTCAGTCATGGCCCAGTAAATGATGAAGCCAACGGCGTGAGCAACAAAGAGGATCATGGAGATATGGCCAAGCCAGATGTGATACTTTATACTCGACTCCGATGTGAGCCCAACAAGAGGCAGAATTGAAGATCCTCTGGTTACAGGAAAGAAGAGAAATGCCCAGCATATGTTTCCAATATACCCTAGCCTCAGCGACACACTCCGGAACTTTGCTTGCCATCTGCCATTTGTATCCAAAATTCAAGATACTATAATTATTTTTAATTAATTTCCAAATAATGTCGTTAATCTATCACCGGCGATGATGATGATTGGTTAGAGATCTATATATAAGACTGTGCAAGATCCTATGTCGCAATTAATGAGATCTCAGAGTTAACATGTGAAGTTGTAATAGGTTAAAAATATATGCGGTGATGTTATATATATAGCATTAACCGTTCTTGATTCTAAAAATTTGCTAGTTGGATTTTCTATTTTGCAATTAAAAAAAAAAAGAAAAAAAGAAAGAAACTTACATTTTCTCGCCTTCTTTATGCATGTGGAGATGGCCAAAGCTGACATACAAGTAATTTGCAAGAGACCAGATCAAGAGAGCAACAAACATGACCGCAAAACAAAGCTCCACCGCGCTAACAATCCCCAGAGGTGCTTTTACAAACATTGGACGTCTCCAAGAGGCCAAACGAGTTGTAATGACATTACTACTGCATATATTAATCAGTTTCAGAACCTATGTTTATATATATATATATATATATATAATAGCTGAAGAACAGATAGAAACCTTTTGGAGTTTGATGACTTGTTTGACTTCTTGATCTGAAGATGAAGATAAACACAGCTCAAAGCTGCTATGAACATAATAGGGAATGAAAAGAGGAGAAGATTTGTCCCTACAAAGAACCAAGGTAAAACATATAGCGTGATTTACATGATCTGAGATAAGATGTACAGAAGAAGAAATCATTTTAACAGATAATTACCTTGTTCTCTGAAGTATGTTGAGTTGAGATTGCTGTTTAGTTTTGGGGTCCACTTATTCTTGTAAGTTTTTGTTGGCAACAATGTCCAAACCAGTAACCACCCAACAAACACCACAAGGAAAATCATTTTCAGGACTCTGTAGTTGCCCATGTTCTTACTATTTTTCGCTGTGTCAAATGATGAGAAAGAAGATAAGCTTTTTGCTCAATGGGAAACTTCTATATATACACAAGACTCTGTTGCTTTATTGTACACATGTCTTTATTGTCATAGAGAGGGAGAGCATGTTTCATGCTTATATACACTACAAACGTATTTTTTGTCGATGATTGTTACAGCCATTGATATTTAAAAACCAAAAAAAAAAGGTCAAAATTTGCAAAATAAGGAAGTGTATTAACTCTTCTATCAAGAAGAGTCGGTTTTATACCCCGCTGGGACTAGCTCAGCAGGTGGGACCTGTGCGTGTTTTCATGGACAACCGTTAAAAAAAAAAAAGAAAAAAAAAAGTCAGTTCTATCATATATGGAATTTGTAATATTCCTTTTTTTCCAATTTTTTTTTTTGATCTGGCTTCAAAAGAGTATGACAATGTCAAGATGACGTTATATTCAGATAAATGAAACATCTTCGAGTAATTATTGTTAAATACATCAGAATGTCATGAGATCAGGAAGCTATAATTTTTAGATTTTCTTTCTTTCTTTTTTTTTTTCCCTCACCTCCAATTATTTAGTTATGATTCTAGCGAGCATATCTGTGTTGACCATAAAAGCTCATGCAAGGATACTAATATTAGTTGCATGTATGGTTGAAAATATTGTTTTGGTACTGCAAGTACAGTTGACTAAAATGCCAAAGTTGTTTTGTGCAGTACATATAGTACAGAACAACTTTGACATTATAATTGTTAGTACAGTAATATGTCGTGGAATATGCTTAAATCTCTCCTTAATTTACATAATCTTCTTTCCTGATCATCTGGCTTACATTCAATCACGTAAACATTAATAGAAAATTTTGGACAGCAAAAGAAAAATCAGAAAATAGAATCCGAGTCTTCTGAGAATGAGCAAAATTGGATTATGAGCTTTAATTGATTTTGTACATATAGTTTAGAGTTCCAAGATATGGAAATTTCAATTTCTACATGTGTTTGAGAACCATTAGTCCAAAACCGATGCCAAGAAAAGTTGCAATGGTAACCCCGAAAATGCCGGCGAGGATTGCAGGGACAACCAAGGACCCCCATCCTTTGGCAGTGGCCATTCCACATGCTGTTGTAGGTCCTCCAATATTGGCATTTGATGCCAAAAGCAACAGCTTTAAGTCCAACCGGAACAGCCTTCCCAAGCCAAGAACCAAAGCAAGATGGACGGTTACTTGAACTAGAGCAAACAAGAAAACACCAGGTGCAGTGCTAATCACATTCCATATGCTCCCACTTGCACCAATCGCAGCAAAAAATACCTGTTACAATTATCGCTTAATTTAAAATATTCCACATCACCGATACAGATTAAACCCCGTAATCCTTTAATATCGAGAGCAACAATATATCAAATGACACAAGATTTATAGTGGTTCATCCTTAATATGAGAGTTACGACCACTTTTAGCCGCTATAGGTATTCACTATGGTGAAGAAGAAGATATTAGGGAATCAAACACCTCACACCTCTCAGACTATCCAATGTAATAATTTAACACCATTAAACAACCTTTTTTAATATCAAAAGTTTGGTCCAAATTTTCATGAGCTAATCTAGGGGATATTAGGGTATTGTTAACTAATGAATCAATTAGAAAATACCAGTTGACCTGAGAATTTCTCGGCTTTTTTTTTGTTGGGGGGGGTGGGGTTGGGAGGTGGGTATGAAAGTTGACTTGAGAGATTATTCCAGGCAATTGCAACTCTCTGTATTTGGAAGTTGTACTAAACCAATGTCTTAATATCATACTTTTACTGCTTTACATCTTATCCTCAACTCTTTCATCCGAAGTAGAAGATTACCCCCTCGTTATATCTTTATAATGAACTATATGAAGACTTTTCTGCTTACCTGCAACAGAACGAGAGCAATAGCATCGCCAGCAGGTGCTAGGCGACCAATGTGTCTCGGGAGAAGTGTGGCTAAAATGACAGCAACAGAAGTTATTCCTGGAAGGCTGCCTTGAATTCCACTCAACTTTGTGAGAAAAGTACCAGCTTTACATATCACAAAAGATGTAGCAAGAGCTGTACCGATCTGTAACACCGAAAGCTTGCCACCATTATCAGATTCCATAGTCATAGCAGCATCTGTCAAGTAAGTTTCTAAGTTTTGCAATAGACATCAAAAGATAAGAAAAAGTTATAGACGAATTGAAAGATGGCTATGAAAGACATACCATTGGTACTTGTAGAATCTTCGGGAGGTATTTTAGAGGCAATCGCGAATAAAACTATAAAATAGATCGCACAAATAACGTTGTCCGCAGCTACGCCAGCGGCCAAAACTGATGGGGAGACACCAAGGGCCTCTGAAATTGCAACATAATTAACAGCTACAGCAATGAAGCAAACGAAAAAAGAAAGGACAAAAAGACTTTTCAGTAAAGGTGATATAAACGTTCCATGAGAGAATTTGTCTAATCAAACTAGATTTTGTGAAATTGGCACACACAAAAGTGAGATGCAACGATGGAACTTGATACTCACATCCACCAATGTAGCTACCCATGAGAGCAGCAGCTATTTTCCAGTTATCTGCACCAAGTGAACGCATAGGGACCAACAGAAACGCAACAAATGTTCCAATTGTAGTTGCCACTGTCATTCACAAGAATTAACAAAAGTTCAAATCAATTCTTGATACTGTGTCTTACCTCTAGGGTATTTTTTCACACCATACCGTAGCATTTTCTAGAGAAAAAAACTTCACAGAAAGCAAAAGGGCAAGATCTTTATTATCTATTTATTTTTTTCCTCGTCTCATATTTTTTGGTTTCCTTGCCCTTGAGAGTTCAGTTGTCACTTAAAAAAGAAAACTTTTGGTGTTTGATCCGAAATCATGTGTGATAATGTTCTCACCACATTCAAAAAACTGTCGTGCAAAAAATCGAAATTAAAGAATAAAGAGCATCATGCTCTTCAGTAGCAAAGAATTACCTGCTGCAAGCAAAAAAGCTAAGAGAAGTGTCCCGGTTGAGCGTATGACATTACGCAAGTCGGCTCTGAACAATAGCAACGGAATAGCCAACGGCAGAAGGAACTCCATGACGACGGAATAAGCCGGTGCTTCATAGGGAATTATGCCAGCATTACTCGCCGCAAGTCCAACCAAAGTGCTTACAAGAGCAGCACTCACCATGCTTCCAATCTTGGTCTTCTCAGACCTTGATTCCACACATACATGTTATCCTACATACAGATATATAAATATATATATATATATATATATATTTATGTACTGAAGTGTGAACTGGGGAGCGTACCAGAGGCCAAAAGCGCCGGCGGCGAACAGCGCGGTCCAGGTGCCCCAGTGGTCATCCGGAGCAATGATAGGGTACTTGAGCTGTGAGCTAACCTTCACTGTTCGAGGAGCGGAATTCCGCTTCTCACGGTGATGTGTAAGTGGAATTGACACCCGACGGTGAGGCCAGGAGCAGATGGAAGAGAGATGAGCATGGCGGGAAGGGAGACGTGACACGTGTAAGAAGGGGATTGGTGGTGACAGAGGGGAGAGGGTTGTGGGGACTAGCAGTAATCTGAAGGAAGCCATTTTTATTGTTTGTTCCTTCTCTTTCTCTCGTTCCCCAACTTCCCAAACTCCCCCAATATCTTTCCACTTCTTGTTTCGTACTTGTTATCCTTAAACCTTCACGGGAGGTTAGACGTGATGTCAAAATCTCAATCATGGACGTTTTGTTTTTATTATTGTTATTATTGTATTTTAATTGTTTCTATCTTTTTCTGTTTATTATTTTATCATTATGGTTGTTTTCCTTTTCTTTTAGAACTAGGCATTCTTACAATGAGAAGAGACCTAAAGGATAGTTCTAAAGGGTTCGGTCCAAAATTAACACCAAATGGCCAGGCACTTGCAGGGCTATACTGCCATGTGCCATCCCATAAAACAGAAGAAAAAACAGAATGATGAACTTGAGACAAAAAAAACAAAAAAACAAAACAAAACAAAAGTCTATTGATTATTTATTTATATATATGTTTTCATTATTGATTCCTTTTTGTCACCAGAGGAAAACGTTATTCGTCATTGATTATTTATATATATGTTTTCATTATTGATCAAGTAAAGCTTCATACACAGACTTTTGTTTTTTTTTTTTTTTGTGGTTTCAAACACTAACTTTAGCCTTCGTTTGATTTATTGATTGAAAATGAAATTTTTAAATTGAAGTTGATTAACTTTTTAAAAACTAGTTATAATTTTGTTGACTTTTCAGAAAGAGACAAAAACTTACATGTAAATTTTGAGTTGGAGATGGTGATCCAAACATGTCATTAATTTATTTATTTTTAATATCAACTTATACACAATATGTTGTCATTTTTTTTATTAATAGATGCAATTTGTTATTATTAATTGACGTGATAATATAGGAAACGTGAGGACCTAAATTATCCAAACGAAACGTCAATTGTACCAAAAAGTTGGGATTGAAGTTGATGTTGTTAGTATTATTCTTCCTAATCTGACTTTGCTTTTGAACTCATATACATCTGTTTCCATTAATAACAATACACGATAAACTAGTTCACCTTTTTGTTCACACAAGCATAGCACCACTTCTAATGGAATTTGAACTCGGGGATTAAAATTTTCTTCTTTAATGCAAGAAGATAAGACCTGCTAGATTTCCCATATAAGAAAGAGCGATTCCCAACAAATCAATCTGGGAGTTGCAGCACAAAATTATAATTGTCAAGTAGAAAGTAGACTTCGGTTTTCTTTCAACTTGCTCTAAATCCTTCGCCACATTGTTCTTGTTCTTTGAGTACAAAAAAATCGAGTCTATATACGTTAGAGATGAGCTCATTTCTCTTTTTCAAACATGGGAAATTTCTCTACATCTTTTTCAGTACCGTTAACCCAAATCCGATACCTAGAAAAGTTGCGATTGCAATGCCAAAAATGCCAGCAAGAATACCAGGAATAATCATGGAATACCACTCTTTTGCTGTTGCCATTCCACAAGCGGTTGTAGGACCTCCAACATTGGCATTTGATGCTATAAGCAACAACTTCAAGTCAAAGCGAAATAGCTTGCCCAATCCGAGGATCACCACGAGATGAATGGCAATCTGGGCAAGAGAGAACAAGAAAATGCTAGGTGCTGTATGGATAACACTCCAGATGTTTCCACTTGCTCCCACCACCGTGAAAAACAACTGCAAAACAAGTCGTTTAAAACGTGTTACTTCGACTGAGCTTGATCTCTAATGACGTCAAAAGCAAAGAGCTTCTACGGGAATCGCAACCAAATAATCAAATCCCAGCCACATGTGAAAGGATATAATCAAGATAAACCCTGTTCCAGTAATGTCTAAAACTTGCTAAACTCTTTATTTTACCATTCACGGCAATCAACTCAAAATGAAACAAACATGGAAAAACGTTAACAACGTAATCAAGTTTAATAAAGCAGGATAAGGAAATAAAGAACTGAACAGGACATAAGAAATGTTCACCTGCATTAGAATCATAGCCATAGCCTCCCCAGATGGCGCAAGATATGCAAATTGTTTCGGAAATGCAGTTGATAGAATAACAGCTAGGGCCGTTACAGCAGGCAGGCTACCTCCTTGAATTCCAAGATATTTTGTGAGATAAGAGCCAGCCTTGCACATAGCCAAGGATACAGCCAGAGCTACAGCAGTTTGTAAGGTGGGAAGGTTGTCTCCAGACCCAGACTTCGTGTCCGTTGCAACACCTGCCAGAGTTTCAGCTTCAATTAGGGGCTGTCATTTGGGTAGCATTCATCTTACAGTATCATGTTTTGTATTTTGAAAATATTGAATCTAGTGGCAGAAAAAAATCGAGATGGCTTGTCTTTTGTTCAAAATTCAGATGCCATCACAATCGAAAGCGTAGTGTCCGCTCTCAAAAAGAAGGTAAACTAGCTAAGGTGGAAAAAGATTCCATACATCATAATGCATTCACTCGGAACAAGGGAACTAAACCAACAGCTTGACCACAAAAATAGGAAAGAATCCTCAATCTGTAAAAGAAAGGAGAGCAAAAAAAATTAAATATTAAATAGAAGCTGACTCACCATCACTTGACGTTGGATCTTCCGGAGGTACTCTAGAACCTATTGCAAATAATGTGGTGAAGTATATTGCGCAAATGACATTATCTGCAGCTAGTCCAGCAGTTAAAACTGATGGCTGAACACCGAGAGCATTAGATATGGCGACGTAATTCACAGCTGTAAATGCATGAATAAAGAAAAATGAGTAAGAAACCGGGCCAAAGAAAAGAGTACAAAGAAATACATCACAATTACGTAATTAAACTCACAAGAAACTAGCAGAAACAAAGCAAACAAGCAAAATATGCATTCAGATAATGAAGCAAATTACCTCCACCAATATGTCTTCCCATAAGTGCAGCTGCTATTTTCCAACTATCTTGACCAAGTGATCGCATTGGCACCATCAGATATGCCAACACTGTACCAACTGTCGTGGCAACTGTCAAAAGAAAAAACAGATATCAAGAGACTCCCAAAAAAATGGGGGGGGGGGGGGGGGGGGGGGGGCAGAAAAAGCCCTATAGAGTTTCCATTTATTATTATTTTTTTTGCTAGAAAAAGGATCCAGTGGTCATCCCGTCATTTCCCCTTTTTTTAGTTCACGCAGGCTGGGACACTCCCCTGAGTTGGCAGGGGATTCGAACCTGTTTCCTGTTTGATCCATGCTTTACTATCCTTTCCAGTTCATAGGATTTTTTACCAAATCGGGAAGCACCATTTGCTATTATGCTTACACTATGCATTTTTGTAACTTTGCGTATCACAGAGAACATGCCCTTCACGCCATTTTATTCCTCACTTCCATAATCAACCAGAGTGATGTGATGTGTTACCTGACCCTAGTAAGAAAGCCAAGAGAAGGGCCCCAGTTGATTTGATCACGCGGCGCATATCGGCTCTGTACAACAGGAGTGGAACGGCCGCCGGGAGCAGATACTCTAAGACGATCGAAAATGCAGGAGCTTCAGATGATATAAGCCCTAAGTTACTAGCTGCCAATCCTACCAAAGTGCTCACCAATGCTCCACTTAGTGCACCCCCAATCTTGGTCTTCTTCTCCGACCTTAAATCCACGAAACGAAATTGCAAAATTATCGTATACAGAAAACCAACACACCAAAAGAAAATCACCAAGATCAAATCACAGCAATACAAAATCCTCCATGGAAATTGCGCTTTTGATGGTTCCACTAATTTAATCATTAAACAGGGAAAAATTTTAGGGGGTGGGGGGTGTTGGAACAACTATTAAAAAGAAAGTTGGAAATTTCTTTTCCGCATTGAAATTTGCATTATCCACAATTGAACATAAAAGAATATAAACCCTTCCGTTTCTTCGAAAAACATGAGATTGTCAGAATTGTCTCTCTCCGTTTAGTTGCTGAGAAAATCCAGGAAAAAGTACAGAAAGAGATCGTGCAAGCAAGGTTATTACCAGAGACCGAAAGCGCCAATAGCGAAGAGAGTGGTCCAGTTACCCCATTGATCCTGCGGAGAAATGATGGGGGCATTGAACTGTGATCTAACCGTTAAACCTCGAACCGAGCTGTTCCTCTTCTTCTTGTCCGTAGCGATTCTCAAAGGAAGAAGATTAGGAAGATTACGAAAGATTCTGCTTTTTTCAGTGACTGGAGCGCTTTGAAAGACGCCGGAGATCGAATCTTGGGGGGAAGAGAGACGCGACGATTGGAAAGCCGGCGACGGAGAATGAGGGCCATGGCCTTGTAGAAAGAGAAGCTTCGACGCCATTGAAGCTGTGTATTGTCTCTTTGTTCGAAGGTTTCGTCCGTCACAGAGTGACAGTTACTGGCGAGTTTAAGACTCGGACTCCGAGTCCGACTCAGTGGTTGCAGTGGACTTCTTCTGTAAGACTCAGCTTGCGCTGTGCTTATTTCATTGCGAAAAGTACTCTTTGTTCAACGCATGTGATTGAGAAAAAGAGAATCTTACACGTGTCTACTTGTTCAATTGGTAATAACTCATTCAGTCAACTATATAGTCAACGCCTCAAAATATTGATCTTTTTTCTCATCTTTTCGTGTCAACCTGATAGCTTTATTTGGGATAAATTTAATTCTAATTAAATTATATATTTTTTAATTTTTTAAAAAAATTAATTAAATTTATAATTAATTTTTTAAAAATTAATTAATTTTAATTTAAAAATTTTACCTCAAATTAATAAACCAAACACAAATTAAATTTCAACTGTCAGACTTATAGAAAATATTATTTAGGTTTTAGAATTTATAAATCTATACATCCCATTCACAACAATTTTAAGTTTTTTTATGTAAAAATTAACATGTGACTTATACATAAATTTTTAATTAAGAATTTGAAAGTGTTGTTATTCTTTTTAAACAATCAGTTTTAACCTAAATTTATATTTAAAACGAAATTGCTTTAAATTTTTACTTCGATAAAATTTAATTAAAAATCTTAAATTCAATAAATTTAATTAAAATAGATAAAAATGGCCACTTATTAATTGAAAACTTTTGTCAACTCACATGCCAATTTCGTTCAAAAAATTAATATTATTATCAATGGTGGTGGATTGTTCCAGCTTCATAAATTTAGAGTATAAATTGTCAAAATTAAAAATGTAAGATACAAATTACAAAAGAAAAAAAAAATTTGTGGTTACTTGTTAAGTGCATTCCTCAATTTCTTGCTCAATGCTCAGTTGTAATCATTAAACGTGTTGATGATTACATGAGACTATTTTTTTTAAACCACCAAGTTGGCATGGTGACCCCATGTAGAAAGTTCAAGTGCAACTAGTTGTTGATTCCTACTTGAAATTAGTGTACCAAGTAGTTATCCCTAAAGCTGTTAATAAAATTATCCAACAAAATTTAACCAACAAAGATCAGGATTTGTTATCAGCAAGTTCGCTACGAGGGGCGGAAAAATTGTCACTTTGGTGGTTGTCTCTCTATTCAAGTACATCTCTACTCATAGCCAGCCATCATTCAAAAAAGCCTAAATCTGAGTCTAGTTGATAACATAGTTGATTCTGTGAGACTTTTGGGGAAACCACAAGGGATGCAGTTTCGATTGCACCTGCAAATTTCTCTTCACTGATCGAAGGCCATTACGGTCAAGATTCTCACTGCAAGAGAATTTTTCTGCCGTTAGTTGTCTGCGTGCTTCTGCTTCTTTGCGCTAGAGCCTTCTTCCTCCAAAGCCTTTAATTTGTTCTTGATAGCAGCTATTCTAGCACTCCGGCTCATCTGTCCCGTGCTATTACCAGCACCAACGGCTTTGTTCACCTCACCTATTCCTTTGGAAGAATTTTCCGCCGATTCAACCATGTATTTCTCGCTGGCGAGGCGCACAACCAACGGGCGACCACAAGCTAGTCTCCCATGCATTTTCTCCTTGGCCAGTCTTGCTTCCTGCATGCTCACTTTAATACTGGAAATCAGGAATTACTTTAAATTACCAGCAACAAAAGAATGCAAGCAACTTACCTCTTTGGTGCTATACTGGATGAAAGCAAAGCCCCGCGGTTCTCCACGCTTTGGGCCACGAGTATGCCATAGAAAATCCTCAGATACAATTTTTCCATACGGCGAAAACATTTTAATAAGAGCAGCCCTGAACAAAACAGCAATGAACTGAATGATATTTGCCGGGAGAAACTAGTCAACAAACAAAGTACTTTAAAAATATTCACTCACTCTGTTATTCTGAGGTCAAGGTTACCAATGTAGAGCCTGCTTTCACTCTTCTCATCACTAAAACCATTATTATAATCCTACACTCACACATCACATGGAAAATGAGTCTAACCACTATGAAAACATTTGCAAGAGACAAAGCATTTCACTTGGCTTCACAGATCAAGTTAACCCGTCAGGTCCAACTTTTCCTCTATATATATATATAGCCAAGCTCTCTTATATGGCAACCCATTTTTGTTGGACAAGAATGGCTGCCCCCTTGGGGCCGTTGGATGTAAAAATGAACAGTGTAGATGAAAAAGAAAATTGTACCATTTCTCTCTCTCTCCACCGGAGTCCGGCGCCGCCGGATAATACACTCATCCTATATATATATGTATGCATACATATATATATATATATTTATATTATATCCAAAGATTGCTTCATTTCTGTGCTCATACAAAAATTAGATTTCTGAACTAACATAAACAGCACGAATGCCAAAGGGTCCATTTTAAATTCTTTGTGGTAAGTAAAAGACACATTTGAAAAAAAAAAAAAAAAAAGGTTTCAATTGTACATAATTCAAATGGAATTCTCAGAGACATAAACAACAACGAAACAGAGAATAAACAAGAGGGCACGGGGAAATCAAATATACCATGACACAATGAAGCAATTAAAAACTGAATCTTCTCACCCACGAGCAAACTATGAGGAAATTACAGCATCCGAATTCGCGTCAACCTGTATATGAAAAAATAATCACAAAGAGAACGGTCAGAGCTTCATTGATTCAGTTAAAAAAAAC